>OZ010668.1:7419857-8048331 GCA_963932185.1 Troglohyphantes excavatus
TTTCAAAATCTTTTTTTCTCAGATTGCTAGATCGTGCCCGTGCAGTGGACTTGACAAAGAAAAGTAAAAGAGTAGTGATTTTTCGATCGGAAGGTTGCTTGCTTCGCTACAGTAATACTAGAAAGTCGTCCTGAACATCCAACAAATTATACTGGCATGTATACGGGACTGGTGTTGATCGGGGTCCAACGTCCTGTCGCCCATTGAAGTTGCGGCGGGTGCCAGCTCAGATGCTGTCCTCGCCATCTGACCATGGTTCAAGTATACGTGGCATAGTTCCCGGGTGTATCCTTGACAGGCCTTGAACCGTCGCCAATAGCCACTGTGCAGCTCTAGTGCGACGTTAACTAACCAAACCAAATTAACCAAAGCTACGTTTGTATTATCTGTTAACTATACATTGCAAATGCATGCCCAATCTCAAGTTTTAACCTATTAACGAAATCAATAGTGAATCTGTAGGTTTGTGTTCTCTAAATGATAGTATAATTTATTTTTTCAAATCATTCTTTAAAAATATTTTAATTATTTCAGTAGAGAAACATTTAGAAAACACTTCAATTGCTTTAAATTTGAAAAATATTTCATAATAGACGTACTTTTACATTATGTGTTCTACTGGAAACACTGGTGGTACACGAACGGCTATACACGTCCGTACCTGTCAGGTAAATGGTACCGACTACGTTTAAAATGTAAATTTCGATGAAAATTACCAATTTTTATTATCTTTAACACTCATACATTTATGTTTCTGCAAATATCTTTGTTATTAAAGTGGGATAATTAATTACAAAGGAAGATCATTTCAATACATTTTGATTGTACAGAAATAACAATAAACGTAAACTTTAGCTGCTTTTACAGAAAAATGAAAACTCCGTCATGTTTATCTTAGAAAGCATAAAAAAATTAATACCGTGAAATTAATGTAAATATGGTAAAAATATTATTTAAATTATCAAAATATAATAAATAATGGGAAAATGTTATTATCTTAAGAATACTTTGTTAGGTTTCACCACCACCCAATGAGTTTTAAGAACATGTCATCTCATTTCAACTTGATTATTACACATAAAAATAGAAAATATCTATATATTGTATAAAGACGGGTGTATGTAACGTTCCTTTTCGATTTGACAATTAGTCAAAAGTAAACTGAGAAATATGAAAGAACTCCAGTTCGGAAGAACACTATGAATGACAAAAGTAAACTCCAGAAAAATTGCATTAGTTTGTCAACAAACATAAGAATATGAATGCTTTAACAAACAGTTCTGAAGATATATTTTTTAAATTGCACATGATTGTTTATTAAACTATTTTGAAGTTAATGAACTAAGGATCTTGCTTTACACTGAAATACTTTTTAGGTTTTGGCTGTTTATGTAAACAATTGCTAGTCATGTTTTTTCAAAATGAATCATTGTATATAAACAACATTTTTAATTATAAACATATCAATTAAAATTTAGTTCATTGAATTTACCTTTGTCACAAACGCACGCAGTAAAAAAAATATTTACTTATTTGCAATGGAATCCGTTTATGCATTGTTTTGAAATTTATGTTAGATTTATTACATTTTGTTAAACATGTTGCATACTTTTAAAAATTATTTGGTTTTATAATTTATTTGTTATTATTTTTGATGATTTTAAATCACAATGGTTCTTAAAATCAGGTTCAGTTGTCATTAAATTGCTCATCTTAAAAATATTTTCCCACACATAGTCGGATACCTTAAATTTATTTTATCAATTGATGGAATAACTTAATATTATAAGAAATAGTAATACAACTACATTCATTTATTCCGTAAATAATGGAAACTTTCAAGCAATTTTTTAAAATAAAATAAACATAAAATTAATTCAAAGGTCATTTCTTTCGTAGAACACGAAATTTCTGGGACAACCGGGAGAGTTAAAGTCGAGCTTTTAATATATCTGAGAATGGTATAAAGCATGCAGTCCCATTATGTAAAAAACATGCATAATATGAATTGCTTAAATAATTCTTGTTAAGATTTTTTTTAATAGACATGTTGTTTTGGAAGCAATGGTGGTTTTAATGAATGTGAATAGTTTAATTCGCCATGCTATAAAGCATAAATAATTTATAACTATATAAAGGACATTCATAGTTTCTTTTGTTAAACTTTTAACGACGCTATTGTGAATAATCTTACAAAACATCATTTTTATTAAATTTATTTTCAGATATTTTAACTAAGGGTCGATTTCAGTTAATGTTTTTTTTTTCATTTACAATTTATTCGTATATCTACTATTCTAATAACTTTTTGTGAAGTAAAACTTACAGATTTAGTAATGAAATGTAATATTTTTTTTAAATAAATATACTTTACATTCTAGAATTTATTTTTGTAGTTGCACCCCTAAATTTTTAAATAATTTTGAAAAATGCGTATTACACTTTTTTTAAAGATGCATGCAGTATTTATTATTGTATCTATATACACCATAGAGTATAATAATTTTGAAAACGTGTATTACTCTGGTTTTGAAAGATGAATTTTTATTATTAATTAAAATATTGTATTATTAAAATAGTTCAGGTTATTCACACATTAAACAATATTACTTTGAATTACATTACATTGTACAACAAAAAAGTATTTAATTAGCAATTTTTCTTTTATTAATTACACAGCAGTAAATTTTTTAATCATGACTAGCATTAACAAAACCATTTTAATATTACTTCATCGGCTGATAATGTATATATACAACATGATCTAATATGGTTGGCTGGCTGGTTGAATTGACGTCAGGCAAAATTACATTGGTTGGCTTCTTGAACTAACTTCATACGAAACGATATTGGTTGGCTGGTTGAATCAACGTCATACGAAACTACAGTGGTCGGCTGGATGAATGAACGTCATTCGAAACGACATTAGTTGGCTGGATGAATTAACGTCATACGAAACAATATTGGTTGGCTGGAAGAATTAAGGTCATTCGAAACGACATTGGTTGACTGGATGAATTAACGTCATTCTAAACGACATTAGTTGACTGGATGAATTAACGTCATACGAAACAATATTGGTTGGCTGGATGAATTAACGTCATTCGAAACGACATTGGTTGACTGGATGAATTAACGTCATACGAAACTATATTGGTTGGCTGTATGAATTAATGTCATTCGAAACGACATTGGTTGACTGGATGAATTAACGTCATTCGAAACGACATTAGTTGACTAGATGAATTAACGTCATACGAAACAATATTGGTTGGCGCTGGATGAATTAACGTCATTCGAAACGACATTGGTTGACTGGATGAATTAACGTCATACGAAACGATATTGGTTGGCTGGTTGAATTAATGTCATAAGAAACTACATTGGTTGACTGGTTGAATTAACGTCATAAGAAACTACATTGGTTGGATGGTTGAATTAACGTCATACGAAACGACATTGGCTGGCTGGTTCAATTAACTTCAAACGAAACTACATAGTAGGGTATGGTGAGCTACTATGAGACATCTTGTCATCGACAACTGAATTATCTGCCGAGGGCAATGTTGGATAACATATAAATTCGTTATCTAGACCAAGGTGATCGAAATAATTAGATGGTCAAAAATATAATATGAATTACAGCTCACAATATAATTTTTTATAATCTGAAGCGAATATTCGAGATTAAATATTCAAAGTAAAAACTTAGTATGTTAAAATATATGACTTGTAGAATAAATTAAATAAAGAAAATTAACAATATATTTCGACAATTTATGCTATGTTTTGTATCCAAATCCCGTTAAAAAATATTTCCTTTACTATTTATAGAAGTTCGTCACAGAAATAAAAATTGTGTGAGAAAATATTTTAGCTAAAAAATTTGAACTTTATCCTAGTGTTTATAGCATTAAATTAGCAAAAAAAATTATTAATTGCATCGATTTTAAGTTTAGATTGATTGTAAAATGCAATATATAACAATTTTTTTAAAAGTATCCCTTTTATTTAAAAACTTGAAAATCCGAAGTTCCTAATAAATACATGCATTTACCATAACGCTTTTGAGGTTTTCTGCGATTTGAGATAGAGAACTCGCATTTTGTTTTTAATTATTCGCTCTTTATATGCCTTATGTAGCATTGCCATATTTAAAATTGTACAAGTGGGTCACTAAATTCGAATCATATGCACCTTACTCAGAACATAAAAAAACAGCATAAAATCTTCATAGAAAATTTGTAAAATTGAAGATTTAATACATTAAAACTGCAAGTTTTTTTTAAAGATTTATTAAATTAAACGTTTTTGTTTCAAATTCCTTCATAAAACCTGTAACAAAAACCAGCAAAAAAAATCTTCAATAGTGGTGGTGTAAAATCATTGATGAGAAAATGAGGATTTTGTAAAGGTGTTATGCAATCTACCTAAAAATAAAAAAAAACTGCTGTTTTTGTTCCAAAATTCTTTTACGAAACTTCAAAAAAAGAACGAATTTTGATTAAGGTTTTATGGTGTTGTTGTTTTTTGAGGGGGGATGAGTTATTTTCACTTTCACTGCCAATGATTTTACGTTGATTGATATATTACAAAACTTATCTGCCGAAAAAAAAACTAATAAAAAATATATAAACAGACTAACAAGATAACAGCTAAATTCGCAACATCGGCCGGAGAAAATATTACAATACTAAACACACTACATATATCAACTCTATTTAAACTTCAAACAACTGCAAACACAGGGAAACTTTTAAAATAAGACACACCAAAGTTTTTCAATTAAACTTCAAAAGCACAAAAGTAAGTTCCTACCTGTTTAACAATCCTGACACGTCACAACCGATCCGTTGTCACACCGACAATTCCACGCATTCCAACGAAAAACCGCAGACCAACATCGTAGTTCGGTGACCAACTTCGTCGCTTCTCACCACGAGAAGATCTGGAGAAGCATCCGAGCAACAGCTTGGACTAAAGTGCTATCCCGCCGGATTTATCCGGCAAGACTGGAAGCGCCCTCTCTGGCTCCCGGATAGTTAGGGGATTCGGATTGTTTCCTTTGTTGCTTTTTAATTGGTCGCGGAGAGGCAGTGCGGCGGTTTTGATTGGGTGGAAGAGTATATCTTGTCTTTAAATCTGAAGTATTAGAATCTGAGTGGCGATTCAGAGTTACCAAAATAACGATTTGTTCTTTTGTTTTATTGGACATTTGGATATTGGTTCTTGTTTGTTTTCTGCGCTTGAAATAATATTTAATGAAATAATATTTTATGAATTTTAGAAGAACGATCTCTGATCGGCTGTACCACTTTTTTAATCATTCAGCTTATCTTATGATTTCGATAACATATTTGATGTGACTTTGATAACTAAATAAATACTGCGCATTTCAAAAATAATTTTATTTTGAATATTTGGATATTGGTTCTTGTTTGTTTTCTGCGCTTTAAATAATATTTAATGGGAAAATATTTTCAGAATTTTAGAAGAACGAGCTCTGATTGGCTGAACGATTTCGCTAAAAATTCAGTTTTATCTTATAATTTCGATAACTTATTTGATGACTATGATAACTAGTTACTTGAGCGTATTTCAAAAATAATTTTATTTGGAACATTTGAATGTTGGTTCTTTGTTATTTTCTGCGCTTTCAATAATATTTAATGGAATTATATTTTCTGAATTTTAGAAGATTTTTTATTTTCCGTATTATACTGGTTATTATTTTTTAACATTACTGTTTACTTATAAAATTTTCTGCGCAATTTCATTATAATTTTAGAGATACGTACCCTTAATTTTCTGTTGGTATAGCTGGACGGGGATGTGGTGTCCCAAAAGGCTGCCCCTTGGGCAAGTCACCAAAATAATGACTGCTACATAATTTCCTCTGTTCATCAAAATGAGAAAAAAAAATGACATATTCTTTCATTTGAAAAAAATATTCCATCACAATCTTTAATAGAATATTTTTTATTACGAAGAATCACTAAGTGTGTTGGCGATATTAAAATTCTTTAAATTGAAGTTGCTTATAACCCCTGTGTTTTTTTAAGCAATTGGCAAATGTCATAAACTGCGAAATATATATGTTATATTTTGGGTTCAAGTACTGAAATTATTATTCAACTACACGCATAACTATTATATATATATATATATATATATATATATATATATATATATATATATATATATATATATATATATATATATATATATATATATATATATATATATATATATATATATATATATATATATATATATATATATATATATATATATCAAACATCCAAACACGGCAAACAACTTTACAATTTCCCAAATTGTCTCAGCGGCAGTCGGAAACACATTTTAGAACATTCTTTTTAATTATTTTTTATGAACACTTTTCACTACAAATGTAAAATACTTCAACACTTTTTTTAATTGAATAACTCCATTACTTACTTCAACATTTTGAATGAATAAATGTATAACTTGCTTTAATATTTTGAATCAATAAACGCATTACCTGAAACGCAAACTTAATTAATGCAAACCCAAAAGCAACAATCTTTCAAACCCTCTACTGCTTCCTCAAAACTTTCCCGACACTAAACAACAGCAGAGATTTTAGTATCAGAATCAGGGACGCGACTACATTCTGCATTAATTTATTCATACTACATTGTGAGACTTAAACAGGTTACTCTTATGTGTTTTGTGTGTCCGTTGGACATTCGAGAATAATAAATGTTGTTCCGAACTAAAGTTGAACATTTTTAAGCTTTAATGTGAGTGAAAATGTGTTTGCTTCCTTGATGGGAGGGGATGGGGGAAAGTTTATAAAGTTTTAAGTGCAGGTGCTTCACTGGAAGACGATGTGTATGTTAATGTTTTGTTTGTAAATGGAATTCAGGAATATTATCTTATCAGCTTTAAAAGACATCGATGTTTTTTTTTTTACTATTTTAATATTGAAACTGTGTTATATCAAAATTGTTTTTATTTAAAAAATATCGTTTAAATTATAAGGTTGTAATAATAGTTACGTATAATTTAAAAAACATTTAATATTAAGTGATAAGGTTTATGTTACTTTTATAACACAAAGTTCTCACTTTTAGATAATTTTTTATCACTTTTTAATTATATATTTTTTTATTGATATATTAAAAATTATTTTGTCTTTTCCACGTTTACCAATTTTTTACTTTTTTCGCTATTATCATTATTACCACTTATTTACTAGTAAACCCCTACTTTGCATCGTTAAAAACATTTTAGATCACGTGATTACATACATTGACGGTTATGGGCTTGATATCACGCCCAAGGCTATCCATATTTCCTAACGGTACACTCAATTTTAAAGTTATAAAAATACACAATTTTACAATATATATTTCACATTTCATTGCTTGAGGTAATTACATAGGACCTATCAATTTAACAGTTATTGAAATTTTTGAAAAAATATAAACTGATATCTACAGGAAAAACCATTTAATTTTTCAAACATATATATAGTGTTAAATAATAATAATACTTTGCACCAACGTTTGGTACCCATTTAGTTGCAACCATTATTTGGCGCTTAGTTTCACCATTTTATGGCTACCACGAATACCATTGCGTGAAACGTTGCACCAAAATAGTTATCCCCATAAAAATTTTAATTAAATCAAATAATATCATATTTTATCCTCCAATCACAAGACGAGTACTTTATTTCTTACCTCTGTCACCGCAGGGGTTCGAACTAGTAATCCTCTGAGTACCAGCTAAACGCCTTTACCACTCAGCAACACGGCCACGGTATACCTGACTTTTGTGTTGTCTGGTTTTTTGATGTATATTCAGCGAAAGTTTTCTGGCTTCAGTTTAGGAGATTGCACGATTTTTTAATAAAATTCTCGAACAAGGATTTAAGAAAATTTGTGGTTCAAACACTAGATTGCACCATAATAATGTTAAACCCTATATATATATATATATATATATATATATATATATATATATATATATATATATATATATATATATATATATATATATATATATATATATATATATATATATATATATATATATATATATATATATATATATATATATATATATATATATATATATATATATATATATATATATATATATATATATATATATATATATATATACATATTCCAAAAACAGTGCATTAAAGTTGAAAGTAGATAATACAGCAAGTGAATAATTAAATATAACTAGAAAATGATTGACATGGACAAGTCAAATTCTTTAACTACTCTCCTCACATACTTCTATATTAAAACCCTGTTTATTTTTTTGGAATAAACAAATACAGTCAAAACTTTCACTGAATATCGATTCTTCGAACATTCAAGCCAAATCCCAAATATATCGCCAAAAAAACTCACAAGAATTTTTTTATTAAAATTCTCGAACAAGGATTTAAGAAAATTTGTGGTTCAAACACTAGATTGCACCATAATAATGTTAAACCCTATATATATATATATATATATATATATATATATATATATATATATATATATATATATATATATATATATATATATATATATATATATATATATAAATATACATATTCCAAAAACAGTGCATTAAAGTTGAAAGTAGATAATACAGCAAGTGAATAATTAAATATAACTAGAAAATGATTGACATGGACAAGTCAAATTCTTTAACTACTCTCCTCACATACTTCTATATTAAAACCCTGTTTATTTTTTTGGAATAAACAAATACAGTCAAAACTTTCACTGAATATCGATTCTTCGAATATTCAAGCCAAATCCCAAATATATCGCCAAAAAACTCACAAGAAAAAGCAACCCAATCAGCCTAATAGCCTTTAACGAAACTCAAGCCAAGGACTTTCATAGTGAAAGTGTTCCTAACTTCATTACAAAGAAGGAGTTCCCAAAACAAAAATTGGCCATCCCCGGGAGGACGGCATCCTTTTGTGTTTGTGTTCAGAATTTATTGGCGTAAAATCAAAGTCAATTTGCTATAACAGAATTCTTATGAAAATTAAATTATGATTATTCCAAAGGTGTCATAAGATATTAGTGTTGGGTTTTCTATAATTTTGGCATGAACTATCTAGTCCTAAAAATTTAATTAATGGTATATTTTAAGATAATTTTTTTAAATAATTGAAGAGAGCCAGTGCCAGAAGGGGTTAAATGACAAAAATCACTTTATGAGAAAACAACTTTTACGTAAACAACAATCATGAAGAAGAAAATAGTCACTTTTCGTTGAACGTCCGTTATTTGTCTCCAATTAAATTTTGACACGATAATTTATTTTACGTTGCTAATGCAGCCGCTGCAAAGGACATTTTTTTGGTTGAATAGACACCGTGTTAGCGCTACACAATGGGCTTGCAGAGCTATGCACTTTTTGGCTGTCATTCGGTATCGAACCGAGGAACTTTTGCTTCCTACGCCGACAATCTATCAGTCAGGCTAAAGTAATCTCCCAAGCCCAAGTGGGAGTATCGGGTATAGGAAGTGACCTACAGCAGTATCCCCTTCTAAGTGAGTCAGACGGAGGAACGAATGAATGAGATACCCGTGAAGTGTTATCACTATGGGAATGGTGGGTGTTGCAGTGGTTGCTTCGATGTGGTGTAAAAAGTGCTTGTTCGAAGGTTACGTTGATTTGAAATACAAAAGTTAACAATGTAGCTATGCGGTTTTCTTCTGTCCCTCGGAATCAAACTGGGATCGTTCTGCTTGCCATTCTGGCTAAAGTGCATTTTTAAAAACAGGTACTTAAATATAAGTCATATGTACTCATTTTTTATAACATTCGATGATTATCATAGGCTGCATTCATAAATAACTTTCTATAAATATCGACAATTACAACCAGGACTTACCGGGAATCGAACCGAATCCAAATGTACGCCGTCCGCACCAAAGTCCAAAACCTTAACCATTGTACTACGAGAGCGACTTGAATAAGTTATAAACAGAAGTAAGGTTAAAAAGTCCTGCCAAAAGAATGGGAAGTAAGATAATGGAGTTGTAATAACTCAGTTTCTATTTAAGCAATCAACATCAAATAATGTGGAAAACCATCTTCTGAACAACTATTTTAAGTTTGCCAGATCACTTGTTAAGATGGCTTGAACAGAAGCTGATATTAGCAATATTAAATAACACTGCTCATTTTTGAAAAAAGTACCGATTACTTAAATGTGGGTATGCCATCGCTCATAAAAACAAGTATGTTCAGGTACTCATTTTTAAGTACTTTTTTTGCAGTGTGATCAGTGTTAGCTATTGGTGAGTTTTCGGTTGGCTGGCGGGCTACTCTCGCAACGGTTCGAGATCGATCTCGAAGTTTGTTTGAACGAACATCGCACCAGAGCTGCACATGTGTCTATTGACGACGGTACGCAGTCAACCTCAAAGGAAAGACCTATGAACACTGCCTCATATTTTTGAGCTGTGGTCAGATGGCGACCTACAAATTTTTCCGATGTATGACGTGATAAAGATGGTTGGTTAACAAAATTGGCGCGTTTTCGCACATTTGGCATTTATATACGTTTATTGAAAGAAAGCAATGTAAGTGAAACATATACCATTTTACAATTCTGCATCTGCCTAAATAAAGCAAGCAGAGCTATACAATTTTAAAGCAAGATTCATTTAACTACATTTTTATAATCCTTAATATATATCAAATTAGATGTTTTCAACTATGTTAGTTAATTCTTTCTTTAACTTGACCTATCAATTATAAATTGATCGCTAACAAAAACATCGTCAAACCGAGGAAGATATACAAGAGTTTATTTCTGACTCAATATATTCTCATACACCCAGTAACGCTAATTTTAAGATTTTACAAGTACACTCAAACCTGTTTTTGTGCGGTGGATAGGGACCGCATAAAAACGCATAAAAAAATTTGCACAAAACTTCATGAGTAGCTATAAAAAATAGTTTTCGCAACACAATTAAAAAATATTTTTTTATGCGGTGGATAGGGACCGCATAAAAAAAAGTATCACATAGAAAATAACTCAAAACCTTACGAAATAACTAGGAATTGCTTTTTTAAACGAAATCAAGACACGAGGCTTGACAGCTACTTGAAATCTCGCCAAACCTTTTGGAATCTGATTTAGAAAATACACATGCGAACATTTTTAAATATTTTATTTACATATGTACTTATTTTACACATACAAACTTTTTAAAACGCATAACCATTATCCTTCGTAGTTTGACAATACGCGAACTTGGTTCAAAATCGCTTTCGTCAATTGAAGATACTACCTCGCACTCGTTTAGAGTTGACTTTTTTTCAGTTACCATGTAGTCAGTGGTCAGTTTTTGCGACGACTGTTGTTTCACTAGACGCTTGTATATGTCTCGGTAGCCAGATAACCAATTATGTTCCAATTTGATTGAACATTTTAATATACCGCACAAAAAAAATCGCATAAAAAAGTCGAATAAAAAAATCACACAAAAAAAAGACCGCACAAAAACAGGTTTGAGTGTACCGGTAACTAATTTCCTATCGAACGACACAAAGTAAATAATCACTGTGTTTTTTCACATATAATTATAATATACCTTAAAAGAGTAACATAGTATGTCTAGCTTGATATCCCAATTATCTTACTTTAAAGGCTTTTCATGTGAAGAAAAGCATTTTGTGACAATTTATAACAAGTAACTTATGAATAATAATAATCTTTCATGAATAGTTCATTAAATACGTAAAGCCTCAAATCGAGTTCAATTATAACGAAGAGTTTCGTATTACCATGCATAACGAATTTAAAATTTGCATAAAGGCTTTTGTTTCTGACTAATTTATATTTAAAATAACATCAACCAATGTATTAAAAATTTAATAATTGGCTGGGAAAAAAGTATTCAACTTTAAAATACAATATTTGAAAAAAATAATTACTATTTACAGAGATTATTTATAACAAACATCAAATAATTGAAACCCTCTTTTCCTCATTTACTTCTATGCCAGCAGAAATAGAAACAACAAAAAAAATGAATTAAATGCTAGAATGTTTCATGTCATACGATATGAAACTTTAATTATCAATCGAAAAATTCATTTGATAATTCAATATTAACATTTCAGTGCGTTCAGTTTTTCTTCTTTGCGAATAACTGTAACCGTAAATAAAACATTGTAATCATACATTATTATCTAGCAGCAATAATATTTTTGCTTTATCGAACATATTGACATTTTCTTTTCCGCTCTAATGAAAATAGTCTGAATTTTTAAATTTAATATAAGGTTTCATATATATTTTCTTTTAAATATGACTATAATTGCTGTGTTTTTTTAAAGGAAATCTAGAAAACTAAAAAACCTTTTCGCATTCTTATTAAATGATGTTTTTTTTTAAATAAACATATTGTTTAATACGTTTCACAAAAAAATATTATTTAATATCAGCGTTGTATTTCAAAATAATAAATGTTAGTTTTAGTTAAAAAAAAACTACAATAGGGAATGTGCGTACCCGAGTTTTAATTGTAGTGAACACACAGTAATTAATTAGTAAAAAAAAATTTAGTAAAAAATTAGAAGTAGTAAAAATTGTCTATATCTTCCACAAAAGCGCATGAGTGAAGTCATAGTTATTTTGTATTCATTAATGTATTATTATTTCATGGATGTATAACGAATAAACCGTACAAAAACACGCAACACACAACAGATGACGCATCGATACCGACTTAAACTTGTAGTTGATTTGTGCGCATGTGTCACTACTTAACCTTCTGATAGATGTTTGATTTCCGTTTCGAGGTCATTCATATTCATTAGCATCGCTAAAGAAGTTGTTCCACATTCGCTATTCATTCTTTTGCAACATGTTTGATTTCCATGCCGTGGTCATTTAGGATCGCTAAAGAAGTTGTTCCACATTACCAACCCATCCCTTGTAATATGTTTGATTTCCGTGTCAAGCTCATTCAATTTCAGTAAAGAAGTTGTTCCACTTTACCAACACATCCCTTGTAACATGTTTGATTTCCGTGTCAAGCTAATTCAGATTCACTAAAGAAGTCGTTCTACATTACCTAGTTATCATTTGTAACATGTTTGATTTCCATGTCGAGGTCACTCATATTCACTAAAGAATTTGTTCTACATTACCTACTTATCCTTCTGTAACATGTTTGATTTCCGTGTCGTGGTTATTCAAATTATTTAAAGAAGTTGTTCCACATTACTTACTCATCCTTCTGTAATATGTTTGATTTCCGTATCGTGGTCGATCAGATTCGCTAAAGAAGCTGCTCCACATTACCTACTCATCCTTTGTAATATGTTTGATTTCCGTGTCGAAGTCATTCACATTCACTAGCCACGCAAAATTAGTTTCATTTTAAAAATGTGCGTGGTGAAAAAATGTTGGCAAAACCTATATTTTTCAAAATATTGATTAAAAAATAATGCTATTCCAAAGTAGAGCCAGGTTGCCATACGTACATCTGTCAGTATCAAATAAAATCATTGCACCTGCAAATTTTATATTCCATTAGAAGTTTACCCAATTACGCAAGTTTTTAAAAGTGAAATATCTATGTATACAAATGACATGAATGTCCTAGGAATTGGAATAAATTAATGCCGAGTAGTGAGGGATTATTAAAAGTCCCAGGCGTAGTATTCTTCTAACATAAAAAGAAGGGTTTTCAAATAAAATATCATAAGGTATCTTTAATGAAGAACTAAAGGAATACAATCCTGAGGATGGATATGTGAAATGCAAACTGGTTTGTCAAATTTGTTAATGAATACCGACATTTCCTCATTCCTGAAAATGGGTTGAAGCACTCAATTAAATTTAAATGAAAAGGAATTGAATTATTCGATGAAATTAAAGAGAAAATGGGTTGAAGTATCAAATGAAATATAAATGAAAATGGATGAGTGAAGTATCCAATGAAATTAAAGTGAAAATGGATTGAAATATCCAATGAAATAAAAATGGATTGAAGTATCCAATGAAATGAAAATTGATGGAAGAATCAAATGAAATGAAAATTAAAATCGATGGAAATATCCAATGAAATTAAAATGGAAATGAATGGAGGTATCCAATGAAATTAAAATGAAAATGGATTAAAGATAAATTAAAGTGAAAATGGGTTGAAGTATCCAATGAAATATAAATGAAAATGGATGATTGAAGTATCCAATGAAATAAATATGGATTGACGTATCCAATGAAATAAAATGAATCCAATCCAATCCAATGAAATGAAATGAATCCAATCCAATCCAATGAAATGAAAATGAAAATTGATGGAAATATCCAATGAAATAAAAATAAAAATAGATTGAAGTATCCAATGAAATGAAAATGAAAATGTGTTGAAGTATCCAATCAAATTAAAATGAAAATGGATTGAAATATCCAATGAAATATAAATGAAAATGGGTTGAAGTTTCAAATGAAATTAAAATGGATTATAGTATCCAATGAAAGTAAAACAAAAAGGGATTGTTGTAATTAAATTAAATTAAAATGAAAATGGATTGAAGTTTCAAATGAAAGGAAAATAAAAATTGGATTAAAGTATACAATGAATTTATGAAGGCGATTCATTCCGAAACTTTTGTGTGTGTTTGGTGAAAGCTGAAATCCGTTAACCGTAACTATTTTTTCGATTAGACAAAATGACCGGTTATAAAGTCGGTTTTTATTTTTAAGCTCAGCTCCCTCGCATATTTTATTACTTAATAATATTTCTAATGAAATAAATTAATTTAATTTTTTTTAAATATCCACATCAATGGTTAGACGTTTTGAAATATTTTTTATCTTCTAATAATGTCTTTATTATCGAAATACTTTTTAAGTTCTTAGAAATGCTCACATGACTGGTTAGACGTGTCAAGATTGAAACGATAACGTATCAATTTTGCAAAAGTAAATTAAATTAATGTTTTTAGCTATTCTGAGCGTCTAATACGACCATTTGCACAATTGTAGAACAAAGTGACAATATTCCTTAGTATTACAGTAAAACTCTTTAGTGATGTTTAAATCTGTTAAATTCTGGAGTAACTGAATGGACTTTTAAATTTCTATGCAAAGTAACCTTCGTTATTAAGAAGATTATGACACTGGAGATCAAATAATTTTTTGCTACTGTAAAATTATTTCGGCAATCTTTTATTTTCAACCTACCTATGCAAATAAGGAACGAATAATATTTTATATTCTTATTAAACGTTTAATCAATAATAAAGATTTCCACTTATTATGCGAAGTGTAATAAGAATGTGGCTTTTACATTCAGAATGTGACAATTTCACTGTTATCATTTTTCCAGAAAATAAAAATTTGCATTTGAAACTATTAAATTTTTTACTAAATATTTACTTATAATTAGAATGTGGAATAAATAACAAACTATTTTAATAGACACCTATGTATGACATGGTCTCGAAATTAAAATTTTGAAGTATTAACAAAAACGCATGGTTGATTAGCCTCTGTCATTGGTCTTCATCAACCAATAACAAATCCACGTGAATTAACTTATATCTTGAATTGACGTCACGTGAATTTCAGCACCAAGCAATAAAAATACTTCTTTTTTTCACAATTTCTAAAACATATCTTCAAAACTGGAGAACTCACATTTCCGATCTGTTTCTTGTTCAATACTATTAGAAATAGGTGTATTTATAAACAATTGGTAAAACAATAATTATGTAAGACAAATTGTTTTCTAAATGTATTGAAACTTAATTATTTAACATTATAAATATTGCGTAAAATTATTTTAATAAAATCTCTTTTAATTAATCTGATTGGAATATAAAAGCTAAAATAAGTTTTTATAAACAATTTTTAAAATAAAACTTATCAAATAACAATATTGTAGAATAAAGTTCCATTTTAAAGGTAATTAAATAAATATTGTATAAATAATACGTAACATAAACTTAATAAAACTTCATTCATTTGATTCTATTGGAATATAAATGCTTAACAAAATAAATGAAATTCCTTATAATCAAACATATTTTGTTTTGAAAATGCCATGTTCCATTTGTGGAAATACATATGAATGTCCGACATACATGATCTGTTGCAAAATTAACTGTATCGGAATAAATAATCAATTTTATATGGAATAAATAAAAACTTACTTGGTTTCCAAACGATATTTTCTTTTATTTATTTCTTACACAGAATTGTAAACAATTGTTTTTCTGTATTCCACTGACGACATCCCGTGCATAAACTCTGTAAACAGTCGCAGGATTAAATTTGTTCCAACTTTGATTATTTTAAATGCAAACGATTTTTGTTGAAGTTCTTTTTTTAAAAATATGTATAAGAAAACTTAGACGAAAAAGTTATTAGAATGAGTTTTTTTATATGAAAACGCAAACAATTTTTTAATTCGAATTTTAATATACTGACATTTCCTGAGGTTATTACGACAAAAAAAAACTTTATATAAGAATAAAAATTATAATAAAAATATATTATCAACATATTTTATATATTTTGAATTAAAATAACATATGCTGAATAAAATAACGTTTAACTGTTATTGCCGTATAATCTATTTGTGACAGTGTGCTGTCACACGTTGCAATTTTTACATAGGGATCTGACCTATTTTGTACTTTGTGCAATTTGGTCAGATGGCTAGACTGACGGTCGCCGGTTTTTATTACTGTGTTACATTGTGGGAGAGTTACGGCACTGAGCCATTTTACAACCATAACTGGATTGGTTGGGAGGGGTGACCAAGAGGGGCGGAGCGAATTCCAAGTGGTGGGTTTAATAATTTATGTGGGATTACAACCCCCACCCCAAGACACCACCGTGGGAAATTCAAGGTTTCCCACATCACTTACAACTCTGCCTTTGCCCAAGAGTTACGGGTAAATTTTTGCTCCATCGTCTCCCGTCCTCATGTCCATCTCCAGAAAAGTCCCGAATGCCATGAGACCAGACGGCAGCGCTCCCATTCCGTACCAACGCCACTGAGCTACGGAACCAGACGAGCCCCTGGAGAAGGAAAGGTCCTGATGCCAAGACACCAGACGTCAGCATCCACATTTCCTGGTAACGCCCCTGGTAGCCGGTCATCTACACCCCAAACAACCAGCTAATCGCCTCAGACGGAACTCTCCCCACCCGGTACACGTGAGTCAGTAACACATTATTGCACATAACCCCCCAACCATAAGTTTTCTCCTATATAATTTAATGTGTCAATAAAGCACCGTTTTAAAAGTAAATTATTGGTATGTATGTATTTTTTCCAAGACGACATTATTCATAAAGATACAAAAAAATAACACAACGCAGTCCAAAAAAAATGTACTAGCCAATTTACCCCACGACACTATTAACTCCAACGCGATGAATAATTTACAATGTAAAGAATTACATCGAACTTTTAATTTGCTTATTTCACCCTCAAAAAAAAAAAATATTGAAGATAAAATCTATTCCAATCGAATTTTTATCATACAAATTCGTAATAAATCAATTTACTTGAAAAACTAAGATCGTATTTTGAGAGAACGTCTGAACAAGCAAACAAACAAACATAGAAACATTGCTCGTTTAATAGTATTAGATAGACAGATAAAGCCGGTTTTCTATTTAAAAAAAATATTTTATTATTCCATTATTAATTTTTTAATTAGCAGGGGGTCAAATTAAAATGTCAAATTAAAAACTGAATTCACCTGTAAACAGAAATTGTCAGGGCCTGATTACCGAAAAGGCCCGGGAAGCAAAGGCTCATACTTTACATTTTTGAGGAGCCCCCCTAATTATACATCTTATACAAATATTTAACTGTCCTAACATAGTTTGCTATTTAATTTACCTTAAAAAAGTGGCATTATTGACTTTAGCAACACAAAAAAATTGCCACTTGCGTTACATTTGTTCGAATATTGGGCAGAAAAACAAAAACATACAGAATATTAGGAATTAATTATTAATATTTTGTTTAATATAATTTATAAGGTGTTTCGTTTGAATGGGATTCAGGTACAAGAATTAGCATGTAAAAACTAGATTTAATGTTCCAGGATCTATTTGACAGCAATGGGCCCCTATTTAAAGGCGGGCTTCCTCTACTTCAAAGTCTTAATCGGGCCCTGAAAGTTGTTGCCAACTTTTTTTATCGGCTCATATAGTATATTTCGCGATTATCTGGTTCAATAAATGCCGCGTAAACGAAATGTCATTGTTGTACAATCTGTATTCTAAATCGAAGAAGGTGTTTAAAAAAGTCCGGTTAATCGATATTTCCGGAAATATAAAGCATGGATAGCAATTGTTTTATGCATTGTTTTCAAAAGTGTATTTTCTCTAACCAACAAAAAAAGAAACTTCGAAATCGGACAATATTTTTTTGTTAAGGGGGTCCGATACCCAAAATTCGCAAAAAAAGTCATTTTTTTTTTATATTTAAAAAATAATATTCAAACTTATCTTAATAACTCACAAAAAACTGCTTCCAAAAATTCCTATTACTTTTTTAGTTATGAATGTTTTAATGATGTGTTCCTATAACATAGTTGTATCATATGTAAACTTTAAAAGCAAATATCTCTGTTCGTGGTTTTGAAATTTAATGAACACTAAAAATACTAAGGCTTTTTTACTATTATACTTAAAATCATAATTTTTGTGTGCATAGCAAGATAAATATATTTTAAATAGATGTATGCATTCAGATTTCCTATTTTTACCATAATTTGTTTTTTAAAACGACTTAAAATGGAATTTTATTTTTTTTCGTCAATTTTTTTTCCAAAATTTCTAATATATTTTATTTTTTTAAAGTGATGTATCTGAATCAAAATTTGAATGCATACATCTATTTACATATTATTCAAGATCTTAAATAAAAAAAATTGCTTCAAAATATTGAAAAACAAAAAAGGAGTAGGAATTTTAAAATTGTTAAAAAAATTTACTAAAATTTTAATTTAAAAATAAATGTGCAATTTAAAAAAAAAATGGATCGTCTTAAAATGGTTTTTTATGCATATTTAGAAAGAGAAAAAAAATTGGATTGTACAAGTATAAAAATAAAGAAAAAAATGTCGAAGGTATCGGACCCCCTTAAACGGTCCGGTTATTGAGAATTCCGGATAGTTAAATGCATATATATCCGAATATCCGGATATTGGTTTTAAAAGTACCCAAGTGAGACATCCCCCGTTCAGCATAAAAATAATTTATAAATATCTGAATTAGAACAAAAGTCTTGCACGAATTTCTCCTTTGGCGCGCTTTGGAAGTTTTGGTTGGCGTTATTTTAAGTCGAATAAATATAATAATGCTTATTAAATATATAACACTACTCACATGTATGATTAACATAGTAGACAAGACAATCACTCGATAAATTAAGGAGAAATTATTTATACTACGACCAATCCCAGTCGTTAATCGCCGAAATGGCTTACATAATGGCAAAAAACAAATACGGAATCCAACAGAATTTTGTAACTGATGTTGCCATTCGGCTTAGAGAAATTTTCAAGCGCCGAATAAGAGAATTATATGTATAGATATATGTTTTCAAGCGCCGAATAAGAGAATTATATGTATAGATACTGGTAATTATTGCTGTTAGAAATGTCTTGCTTCTTTTGAATTTGCTTTATTAAAATATTCCATTTCTCTAATTGATTTTTAATATAACTTTTTATTTGCCAAACCTGGGAATAATTTATGAATATTATTTTCATTTATGAAGGAACACAATTCTCTAGAGTCTTTTGTAACCAAATTTATAAGCTCATTATTGCTCGATAGAAAACCATATTAGTTTCGCAATAATCCTCTTCAATAGTGCAGGTTTAATGTCATTTCCAGGAATTAGAAAAAAACATTTACTTAAAGGAATGGCTTATTAAATATCTGTAGATAAACAAACATAAACTTGTATTTTATTTGCATACCTATAATGAAACTAAAGGTGGACAGAAGAAATACAAAGAATATGATATACTAGATTTTAGTTGGGGATTTCCAGCAAACTATTAAAAAATGTCTTCTGGGACATCGTATTTGCTTTCACATTACTTTTTCATTCCAAATGGTTTACTTTAATACAAGGTAAAGGAATATTTTTAATATGGGTCCCTAAAAAACTTGTGAAGAGTTACACGCTTAAAAAAATGACTTGTGTGGTAATATTAAAAGTAGCAGCAGCCTATTGTTAGTTAATTGCATTCTCCGAACGAGGTTATTGAAAACAATGTAAAAACAATGCATCATAGCGAAAGAAGAACACATGTGAAAAAAAACATATTAACTTCCTCATTTTTAATAATACATTGTTCATACATTAATGTAGCAGACGGATTTATATGTGCTTTTGATTAAAAAAATCAGGTTATAAGAACTTAATTAAGTATATATATATATATATATATATATATATATATATATATATACATACATACATACATACATACATACATAAATACATACATACATACATACATACATACATACATACATACATACATACATCATACATACATATATACATATATATATATATATATATATATATATATATATATATATATATATATATATATATATATATATATATATATATATATATATATATATATATATATATATATATATATATATATATATATATATATATATATAAGAACATGTATAAATAGAAATATTGATGATGCAATGGAGAAATGAAGGTAAATTCATAACGATTTGTGTGCATTTGTTATAATAGACGTTACCCAACATGAAACGTTTCTGATTTTTAAACACAGAAATTGCCGAACAAAAAGACAATTCTCCAACTACATAAAAATGTAATCCCAACTATTTATAATTTCGTCATCAGCCTTTTGTAGAGAAACTCATTTTTTTTTGTCCATTCGGCTTAAAGAATTAGTGATAATAAGACAAAATGTTTGATTATAATGAGTGGTAATAATTAACCGAAGTTCGAGTAACTGCATTGACAATTTATTAAAATGGTTCCATGTAAAAAAACAAGGTACTTAAAAATTAGTTCCTGAACCTAGTGAATTTTATTAGAATACAATTGTATCGTAGATGAGTGATGGCGTACTCAAATTTAAGTAATCGTACTTTCTCAAAATTTTATAGCGGCACTTATTATTGCTCATCTCAGCTTCTCTCCAAACTTTCTTTACAAAGCGACCCGACAAACTAAAAATAGTTGCATGTTTTACATGTATCTGCCTAATTACATGTTTTATTAATCTGAAAAATAAACCTCTTCAAAATTTGTTCAGTGGAAAGATTCATTTTATGACAAATAAAGAGTACGTATATCAAAATGTTAATATTTTATTTCTGCATGGTAGAAGACCATAAATTTTGATGGGAAAAATACTATATTTGTTTATTTACATAGATTTTAGAAGTTAATCCTATTATACAAAATGATTAAAATGTATAGGACCACAAATCATCAAAAATATTCAAAATTACTTTATTGCTTTAAAAATAGTTCATTTTATTTTGAATTTAACAATACCCAAACTATATTTCTACGTTTTGTACAACTAATCATTATTTTTTTCAAATCAATATTAAGCTTTATGACAAAGTTGTGAGTATATGTAACTTTGAGCTAATATTTCTTATGTTATGACTTTTTTCATGTTTGATCAAGTATAAATTGATATAAGTTCAGATATATTTGAAGAAACTACTTTAAATTTGTTACGGTGTATTTTCAAACATATTTCTTTAATTTGTCTCCTAAAGGATTTTTTAATATATAGATTATATTTGTTTTAGTATTTTTTTTAAGAAAAGTTTGAACAGTAAAATGCGTAAATTATTTTTCAATATTAAAAAAAAAATTACAATTAACAAAATTATGTAAATACATTATGTAATCAAATTCGTTTGCTTGTAAAAATGCAAAATTATAGTTTTCAGAAAAAAAATTCTTGACTTGTACAAAAAAAAAAAAAAGGTAATTGTTTTTTGGAATTTTTTATTTTTAAAAATAAAAAGTATATATTTTTTAATTGTTTCACCATGTGCTTATGATAATATGCTGTATTACTGTTTCACCATGTGCTTATGATAATATGCTGTATTGAATGTAAAAAGTTCAGAGAACGCAATGTTAGAATTAACATTAAGTTTACAGTTAATATTAAGATTAATACATTTATTTACTTTGGATAGATCGTATATATACAGATGTACATTGCGTTGTGTTTTAAGAATTAAACTACCCAGACCGAGGATTTTCCCGTTGGGAAGAAAAAGCATAAAAATGCAAAAACTTAACTATAATAAAGTAAGGAACAGACAATTAAACTTTCCATAAATACATATTTATTACAATTGCGAGAGTATTTGGTCGCATGACTCACCAGACAAAACAGAGGCTGACACTCTATCCCGGAACATCTCTCTAACATGAGATTGATTAAAAGTTTTATTTAAACATTTCGAGAGTCTCTTAATATCGGAAAAAAGGAGCAGACAAGTGCTCATCCAAATTATGAGTGTGTGTTCTCAGTGAAAAAGTTGAAGTGTTCTTAGAGTGTCTCAACGTGAAGACAGTTCAGTCGATGGGGGGCGTGGGTACCGCCCCATATTTTCCCCCGTTTGTTTCATTGGCTCGCTGGATCAAATACCTCTTGCGGCTCGTCCGCGATTTGGTAAAAACACCCCATTTACACGATTGGGGCCCGGCGAGAGAAAAGACTCCATATATTTCACTTTTATGGGTCCTGGTATGGGAACTAAATCCCAAGTCGACTTTCATTTATGGCCTTTTAAATCCCCACTCGACTCACTTTGTCAAGGATTTCTTTTCAAACGTTTTATGATACCTAGACTGGCGCCCAATTTGCGTGGGAACAGGTGGGGTGGCCGATATCCAATATTGCCTCACCACATATGCTATGCACACAGTTGTGGAAAAACATTTATGATAATATCTGCAAAATTTAAAAAGAAATTTAAATATGTTTCCCTATACCCTCTTTAAACAGTTAGGCGAATTATATTTTTCTTTCCTACTCCCCTTGAATCTTATTTACTTTGTCTCGAAATTCTACTCCAAAGTCAACTGCAATCAATGATTGCTCAGTGACTGTGCCCCATTATTTAAACAACCTTTTCCTAATTTCTTACGGCAGATTCTATTTGCCTCAAATAGGAAGACTGTAAAAGATCCATAAAATCCCCCTCCCCGTATACCAGATGACAATAAATTACTCGTGACCCGGGCCTTTTACTGGCGTTCCGGGCATCTTTAATGCGTTCCTGGAGAGGAAAGTCGATAGACCCATCAACACTGCACCCCGCAGAAATCGGAATCTCGTAACATCAATTGCATTCATTTTCCAAACAGCAGTGGCGAGTCACAAATCGCGGTGGAGTATTATTTTGTAAGTTATTTCTATCGGAGGGGGGCTAAATGGCGTGTTGAAATAAGGGGACTGGGGAATTACTTCGTCGTTATGGAGACGAAAGGAGAGATTTCGAGGGAGCAAATGAGAAAATTATGATGATTGCGAAAGCTATTTAGGAAGACTCGGAGTGCCAGAACTGGATTTTGGAAATCGGGTGGTCTTTAAGTTCCTTAAAGGGATGGAAAGTATGGATTTCGATACAGAATCACACTGTAATTTGTTTGGTTTGTTGAGAAGTTATTTGTCCGGAAGTTACCAATTATTTAAGTATAATTTAGTCGTACTTGTATTGCTATTATTTTCATTACTTCATCAAATTTACGGATGAGACAAATTCACTAACCATCTTAATTGCATTGGGATAAATTTCCCAACTGAATGTGATTTTGGCATTGGAATTGTGATACTTGAATTGCGGAGAAAAGCATGTGCCAATAAAATTAGGCCTCCAGTTGCCCAGTGGATAAAGGCATCTGGCTACAATAAGAGGATTTTGAGCCCGACTAATAAACTTGACAATTAAAAATAAAAGTTATCTTGCGATCGGAGTGTTGCCAGTTTCGCTACTAAAATACTTGGAAGTCGTCTGAAAATATTCAACAAATTATACTGGCGTGTATACGGGGCGGTTGAACGGCAAATCTGATCGGAGCCCAATGTCCTGACGCCTATTGAAGTTGCGTTGGGTGCCAATTCAAGTGTTATATTCGTTATCTGACCATGGTTTAAAAATACGAGGCACTGTTCCCGGGTCTTTTCTTCGGGATAGATCTCATCCGTCGCCAATAGCCCAATGTGCATCTCTAGTGCAACGTTAAGTAACAAAGCCAAACCAATAAAATTATAACTTGACATGTTGTATTCTCCTGACGTCATTATATTAAAGTGTTTTGAACTATTTTATATGTCAATTGCTTGTTTGAATTAACCCATTGATGCCAGTTGGTAAGAAAATTTGCCATTCGACATTTACATTTTTTCGTTGCCAATAGATGATGGGAAAGGTTCCACTCAGTGCTATTTTTTTCTAAGAATCAACCAATCAAACTGCGGCACTGCTTGTATATTTCCCAGATAGCTTTGTCGGTGAAATAGTGGTTCAAAGCTAGAATTTCTTTCGAACGCAAATGATGTCTTGTCTATCATCCAGAAAGATGCTAAAAATACTTTTATTAGTTTTTGATCTATTTTGTTGCTTTAATGTAATACATTAATCCATTGTTTATATTATTGCACTAAAAAATTCCAAAGAAACTTATTTTATAAATATTAGGTAGACATATTGTTGATTGAAAAGTAATCTTGCCAACCGTCGGGTGTATAAAGTTAGGAGATATAGGTAGTTACTTGAAGTACAGTTAAAGTGTGGCCTATATTGAGCAGAAGTTTAAAAAATATATATATTTCAAAGTATTGGCACTTAAAAGATAAATTATTTTTTACAATTTACCTGTTTTTTAAAATTTCAAAAAACGAATTTATATTTTATTAGTAATTTAATCACTATTATTATTTTCTCTAAATTTCTAAAAATAGCTATTATTAGAGAAAAATAACTATTCATAATTTTTCATAATTATGGTGTTTATTTAGTTTTGAATAAATATAATTTAAATACTAAAAACAGTATACGCATTTAATAATACGAGTTCACTATAATTTAGAAAATATGTTATCTATTTTTGCTAGAAATATAATAATTCATGCTGGATGCGATATTTGCATACTTCCAAGAAATTCTTTAGTATGAAACACGCATAAATCTAACTATTTCTAAATAAAGGCCCACATAACTTTAAGGAATGTATGTAATATTTCAAGCGTAACTAAGTGACATAAATATTTTTCTCATGATATCTTTATTGCCTCAATTATTAATACATGGGGAGATATAGCTTGCAATTGTAATTATACATCTCAAGAACATTTCGTATTATCAATAATGTTTGTGACACAGCTTTTTAGTGTTATTTCCTAACTTTATATAACAACTTGAAAACAACTTTCCTTTCGAATATGGTAAATATCCCCTTCTCAAACTACCATATGGGACTGTTGAAGATTTAGGTAATTAGGTGGGTTCCTCGAGATTTTCAATTCGTTTCGGGTAAATATTTTAATTCGAATTTGAACATGATAGTTTGCATATGAAATGTAATAATCGGAGGAAGTGGAAATTTGAAAGGAGTTAAAGCATACACCTTATGATTTATTAAACAAACTCCATAAACTTTTTTAGAGATACACGTTTACTTGTGGCGACACTTTATTTAAATCTTTCAAATATCCGCAGCATTTTTACATAGTGACTTCTAAAGAGTGCGTTTCCATTAAAGGAGGTTGAATCTTCGAGCATGAATGGTCTTTAGTAGAGAGAGCATGACGTCATAATCGTGAAGCCCACATATCAGAGCGATTGGCTGATGAATTGGGAAATGTGTGGCAGTGAAAATTTATGAATGGAATGACGTAATTAACCACGTGTCTGAGGCCATACATGTTGGCTTCACTTTGATGTTAGCGAGAGAGACGTCATGACGCCTCTACTGCAAAAGATCCATGCTCGAAGAGTTGAATAGCTTAGGATTTCTAGAAACAAATACATGCCGTCATCATTTCACTTGAGACCCACTTACCTGTAAGTTCGCCGAAAACTATCACGGTACAGTATAAAATGAAGACTACCCGATTGTTTTCAAGTGAAGTTTTCTGCTGATCACAGACACCAAATTTTCAAAAATTAATTATTTTTAAAAAAATTGTCTGTAAGAGATAAATAAAACTCCACTATATTAAGTTATAAAAAAATAAAATATATCAATTTCAGAGTGCAATAACTTTTAAAAAATGTGTACTTACAATACATTTTATTTAATCAAACAGTGTATTTAGATTAGATATAATTTCAAACAATCAGTGATAATTTCAATTCAACTTGAATGGAATACAATTTGGTATCGAATAACAGCTTCTATAAGTGATTTTAATGAATATTCATTTGTAATGCAATAATAAAAACTATCATGCACGTATTATAATTATATATCATAATTATAACACTCCCATATTATTTATATATAAACATTTTATATATAAACAAACACCCCCTTCCACACACACCACACGTCCATTCGGGTGAAAGATATTAGCGAATGCTGTAAGGCCAAAAATCAAAAAAGTTGAACAGTCTCTCAATAGATGGCAGCATTATCAGAGGCTTGTTTAAAAGAAAGACATACAAATAAATTATTTTAAACGCATTTTAAAAAAGTATAGATATTTATGAGATGAAAGTACTATTTACCTATGAAAGTCCTTTTATTTTGACACCCTATGTGTTGAGATCCGTCACGTCTAAAAGGCATCTTTTCTACAGAAATAATATATACTAGCATGTCCGTGCGATAGTTATCGGATGAACAACCCTTCCCCCCCGTCCATACACCAAACTATTTCCTTTCCAAAAGATCGTAAAAATTTATGTTTCTGCCTATTTATAGATGTCAGCACTAGCAACGGTATATTAAAAAAAAAAAACGTTTTAATGAATTATTTTAAACGCATTTTTTTTTAAAACGCCGTTGACAACCGTGATTCATGAGATGAACGAGACGATTCTTCCCTGTTCCTGAAAATGTCTTTATTTTGACACTTCATGAGCTAAGAACCATTGCGTATTACAGCTGTAAAAGAGATCTTGACTACAGAAATAATATATACGATGATATGTTTTTCTTATAATAGCATAGTTGTGGATAAGACAAGTATTCGTATTGCACTCCTTAAATTATTTTAACCTACTAAAAATGTAATTATTTCAATGTCATCTTAGTCTTACTCTTTAATTATTTTTGCATTTCCTATGATATTGATGTAACCTAGATTTAATGAAATCGCGCCATCTGTAAGCGTATTTTATTTCTCTTGGTTTATAATTTTCTCCTGGTTTTTTTGTAATATCCGTCTCTGAATACTTGCAAATTTATCACACTTACCAACACTTCCTTAATAATGCTTCGCTGTAAGATTTTTCCACAAAGACAAAAAGAAGATTTGCATTACAAAAAACGTTCATAACGCGAACATTTTTTTTCCATTTTTTTATTCACTGTTGCTTAAGAAATACGCTTTGTCTTATTTGATAGTGCTTGTCTTAGGAGATTAATACTAAATTTTAGTATTCCCGTGTTTTGCGGTATAACTGCGATTTTGATTAGATTCTTTCAACACATGCAGTTCCATGAAGAATAATTTCCACTAAAAATGTCTACTTATTTTTATTATTTCTTATATTTTTCTGGAATTTAGTTACTTTACATATCCCATAAGCATATTTCTATGTTTAAGTAAAACTGTAAGTAGATTTGCATTAAGCAAATACACACGCAGTTGGCATAGATGGAATTATATGCCAAATGCTGATAATATGGAAAGGAATTTATTTCAAAATAAATTTTTATTTTCAAATTTAATTCATTACTTTAAAGTTTTGATACTAAAACCCTACTGACAATATAGCTTCCTTTGATATTATGCTTTTTGAAAACTTCAATTAATTTTTATTTAATATTTCATGTTTTATTTGGTCATAAAATGTATTTTCTTGTCCTATCTAACCAAAGAGAAACATTGGTAGCTTTATAAGTAATTAAATACAATTACAAGAACACATTTTTTTTAAATAGGTTTTAAAATTAAGTAACATATTCTGAGTTTTAGTCGTTTAAAATATATTTAAATACTTATATTATAATTTCTAAATATGAATACACATTCTTAATTAGATCGCCAATAGCCCACTGTGCAGCTCAAGTACGACGTTGATTAACCGAACCAAGCCATTCTTAATTATGGGTAATTAAAGTATTTGTTCGTGCCAAGAGAAACTTCAGTAGGTTTGCATTCGTTATTTATATAGCTTTTATCAGGGGGAAATAAAATGCATCAATTAAACATGTGCTTAAAATGAGTACATGGACGTACTCGTTTTCCTTTGAGTACAATTGCATTGTAAATGAGCAACTACGTACTCAATTTAAGTAACTATACTTTCTCAAAAATTAACACTGGGACTTCATATTGCTAATATGAGCTTTTGTTCAAGCCATCTTAACAAAGCGACCTAGCAAACTTCAAATAGTTGTTCAGAAGATGTTTTTCCACGCTATTTGATGTCGATTGCTTAAATGGAAACATAGTTATTACAATTCAATTATCTTACTTTCCGTTATTTTGGCACACCATTTTTTCAACATTTATTATGTTTATAACTTCTTCACGTCTATCTGGTAGTTTAAAGGATAGGACGTTGAACTGCGGTGCCTGATGATCTGGGTTCGATTAACTGTAAGTCTTGGTTGTAATTGTCGATATTTCCTGAAAGTTATTTATATGTTATTACTACTAAATTATCTTATCCCGACTCGCACTGTATGCTAATATGGTCTGTAGCCTGAGCTCCGTCCTTAGGGGTCGCGGCAAAGTTGACGCGGGTCTGGGTCTGCAACTAAATTATCTTACTTTCCATTCTTTTGCCACACCTTTTAAGCAAGCCATTTTTTGTTCATAACTTATTCACATCACCCTGGTAGATCAACGATTAAGGAAACAGACTGCGGTATCTGAGGATCAGGGTTTGATTCCCGGTAAGCCTTAGTTGATTTTTATTGAAAGTGATTTATGAAGACAGCATATGTGGACTAGCATCTGCTTTTTTTTTTATTTATTGTGCTATTTTTGAGTGCGTGTCTTTTACAAAATTGAAACTTATGGACTCGTAGCCATGATGAGCATCGAATGTACTCAAAAATCAGTACATTTTACTTATTTCTGAGTACCTATTTTTATAAGTGTAAACCTTCCACACCACGACATCTATTTAATGCTCTGCTCTCTTTTATCAATACTTCGTGGTTGCATTTCTCCAGGATAGAACTTGATGTCAAATATTCAAGAATCCTCACTGGATAAATCGTATTTATTATTTTTATGTTATAGATCCCTTCCACACCTCTTAACCAATGACGTATCAAAATTAAGAGAATTTCCGGACTTTTGACTAATTGTGCATTCATCTCATAAATACCAATAGTTTTGTTTTAAAAAAATATTTATTAAAAGAATAACTGAATAAAGAAATATCTGGAAAATGTTTAAAATCCGACTAGGGCGTGACTTTGCAGCGTAGTCGGTATCGCGTAGTCTTCAGAACAGTAGGTCGCGGGTTTGATTCCCGAAGGAGACAACAAAGGGGCCAAACTGATAGTCTATGTATATTATTGATATATCATTTAAAATGCCGATTCTTTTAGGATATATGAAAATGAACGGTGCATCTAATCAGTCATTTAATATGCGATGTATTATTTTTTATTACAAAAACCTATAAAAAACTTATTTTTTCACACATTTTCAATTATTAATAATTCATTTAAAATGTTATTTAAAAAATATATGATTGCCTCAACGAAACTTTCCAATTAAATAGGTATTCATATCTGAAGTAATCAAACTGCAGCTGAAATTCGCACTGGAAATCGATTTGGCAAATATCAACGAAGATTGGTTTTTCATTTTTCATTCTTTGATAAAAAAAACATAATTAATTTACTTAAATCTCATTATTGTTGACATTCCATTTTAGGATAATTATAGAAACCATTTTGTTTGTTAAGAACAAAATATTTCTAGGTCTCTTTTGATTTTGATTGATAAAATAATATAAAGTAAATATATAATCTATAACATAAGTCGAATAAGTAGTCCATAACATTAACAAATTATACCGGCGTGTATACCGGACTGGTGCATGATAAATCTGATCGGGGTCCAAAGTCCCGACGCCTATTGAAGGCTTGGGGTTCCAGCTCAGGTGTTTCCTCGTCATCTGACCATGGTTCAAAAATAACGTATTAATGTAAATGAGAATGTGTATGTGACTGTGATAAGTCTCCATACAAGGACAGAAATAGGCAGCCGGAAAACGTATAAACCAAAACCAATCTAAGTCAAACTATAAAGTAAAAATAAAAATTATATAAGTAAAAATAAAAATTTTAACAAATTTATATTACTCATAAGTATTTACGATTCTGAACAATGTATAATTTCTAATATAATGATATTAAATATAAATACTTAATGTATGAAACTTAATATTAAGATGAACATTTGAAGTATACGATAATTCACATATATTTGTTCAATATCTAATTAATTCCAAATGCTATTTGTTTACTACCTTCCCACAGCATGGCTTCCGGGATTAAATAGTTGCATTATTTATATTTTAATATGTTGCAGAATAACCGGGCACAACATTTAAAACAATAACATTTGAAACTTAACATTTGAAATTATATATAATTTGGAAAATCTCATTTAGAATTAATTTGATGGTGCGTCATTTTGAATTACTTGGTAGCAAGACAACGTATTCAATATTAGTCTAAATTAATTCTTTATATAAAAGATTAAAATGCACTTACCTACAAGATTAAGTTTTTTAATCAAATTTCGTAAACATTTAAATAAATTTATAGAGAGAGTACCCCAAATTAATAATGGAACACTATATATTCATATGCTAGTTAGTTCATGTAATATATAAAATCTTAAATTATTTTTTATATATCTTTAAGCTACATAGGTTGCTTAAATATGTTTTTGTAAATTTATAATATCTGCAAGTTCGTATTTAATTGTTATTATTTGATATATAAACAAGTAAAAAACGATCCCTTCATAATTATATTATAGAAGTTCTTCAAATAAATAATTTTGAATTTAATTTAACACTGTAATTCGTAAACCCAAAATTTAACTGAAATTAAACCTAAGTTTTAACGATAACTAAATGTAATATAGTGTAATTGTTTTACCTGTTTATTATGTTACCTGATCTTGAGTTATTTAGTCGGAAAGGAATCTATGCATCGTTTTTGATTTGTGTTGTTTTCCTTGTATTGACCTTTGTTGTATTCTGATAGATTGTGTTTGTTTTCACGTGTTGCACATTTTAAAAAAATTGCGAATACAACTGAAATAAGCCTGTTATAAAATAAAAATTATAATCTAATTATTAAAATAATAATTTTAATCTAATGTTTATAATAATAATTATAATCTAATTATTAAAATAATAATTATAATCTAATTATTAAAATAATAATTATAATCTAATTATTTAATTATGATCTAAGTATTAAAATAATAATTATAATCTAATTATTTAATTATGATCTAAGTATTTAAATAATAACTATAATCTAATTATTAAAATAATAATTATAATCTAATTATTTAATTATGATATAAGTATTTAAATAATAATTATAATATAATTATTAAAATAATAATTATAATATAATTATTAAAATAATAATTATGATCTAATTATTAAAATAATAATTATAATCAAATTATTAAAATAATAATTATAATATAATTATTAAAAAATAACCATAACCCAGGGGTCGGCAACCTGCGGCTCGCGAGCCGCATGCGGCTCTTTTGATATAAAGTTGCGGCTCTCCAGTTCCATACGAAAAAATTAATATTTTTTTATCAAAACCCTTAAAAAATAAGAAAATATATTTTTAAGTACTTAATTTCTGAATAGCTTCTATTTTCATAATCGTTAATTTCAAATCGCCACAATTAGTTTCATTGTGGTATCTACCGATACCACAATGAAACTAAATGAACTAAATCTAAAACTGCAAGGGAAGGGCAACCTAGCCTACGCCATGCTTGTCTTTGTTGAAGACATGGAGAACGGTAAATTACTTCATTTTAAAAATCTGAAGCAATATCGTGATGAGACCAATACAACTAAAGTGCTCTCGCGTTCATAGTAAATCCTCTCAACACAAATACAAATTAGATCAACATTGAGCCATTTGGAATTGATGCTGGATCGCTTCCAAATGCAATTTGAAAACCAAAGCGTTGTGGAGTGGCAAGTTCACAGAACTCAAGAGCAAGTTGGAAGAGTTGGAGGTCCAGAAATGCATGAACATCGCGCAGCACAAGAGGACAGCTGTAAAAGAAATTCCGCGAGTTGAGGCCCTCATATTCGGCGTATGGATTAGTCTCCCAGAATGCTACAATGAGGTGAAGAAGTTGGCATATGGAGTGCTGACGATCTTCAGCTCGACATATTCGTGCGAGCAAGGGTTCTATCACATGAATATAATAAAAAGTAAAGTTGGAAGTCAACTAGCAAATAAAAATCTAGAGTCGTGCTTGAAACTTAAAACAACAAGTTATAAGTCACATTTAAACAAATTTTCAAAAGGCATGCAAAGCCAATGCTCCTATTGATGTAACTATCTATATTTGTGTTTTTATATGAATAAATATTATTCCGTATTTAAAGCCGTTTATTTTAAATAAAAAAATCAAATATATATAAGCAGATATTATAATATTAAAACGAAAATTTTTAGTGGCTCTTTAAAAACTGGGAAATTTTGTAAATTGTTACTTTTGGCTCTTCCGTTTCAATAGGTTGCCGACCCCTGCCATAACCTAATTATTAAAATAATAATTATAATCTAATTATTAAAATAATAATTATAATCTAATTTTTAAAATAATAATTATAATCTAATTTTTAAAATAATAATTATAATCTAATTATTAAAATAATAATTATAATCTAATTATTTAATTATGATCTAAGTATTTAAATAATAATTATAATCTAATTATTAAAATAATAATTATAATCTAATTATTAAAATAATAATTATAATCTAATTATTAAAATAATAATTATAATCTAATTATTAAGAAATAACCATAATCTAATTATTAAAATAATAATTATAATCTAATTATTAAAATAATAATTATAATCTAATTATTAAGAAATAACCATAATCTAATTATTAAAATAATAATTATAATCTAATTATTAAAATAATAATTATAATCTAATTATTAAAATACTAATTATAATACAATTTTTAAAATAGTAATTATAATATAATTATTAAAATAATAATTATATATATAATAAATTATTAAGTATAAATTAAGTAAATCATAATCTTAAATTACGTACTAAAAGCTGAAATGAAATTAACTATTTTTTATTAAAAAATACGCTTAATTCCCTTCAATATTAGAGGTGATAATCCCATGAAAAAGTCAAAAAGTGATTATTTCTCCCATTGGATAAATACTAGTTAAGCACTATTTCACACGGCTTTCTATAATTGTTTATTATAACATATTAAATTCAAATATGTATATTCGTAATAATACATAGTGTTACTAATTAAGTTTATTTTACTGCGAACGGCTGATTTCCCCTGAGTAAAATTTAGAAAGATAATGACTATTGTTTCAAAACAATGTATAAATTTGAAGAGAATATTTGAATAAAATCTTGAAAGCAATGACACAAAAGACACCAATTACAAAAGTACACATATTTTAATTTCATTATACATTTTTAAAAGATAAAATAATTATTTTTATCTTTTCGATATAGGTGCAGTAATAAAATCTCATGAGGAATAAAAAAAACTTAATAATTACATATACATATTTTGTTTTGAGCTCTCGTAGTCAAATTGTGTTGCACATTGTATCCTTATTTCCAGACTGCATCGGCGCTGGAAGTAACAACAGAAGTATCAAGTAAACCAAATATCACTGAGAGAATATTATTGGAATACACTTTTATATATTTTTCATATTTTATTTGATATTATTCTTACGCATTTAACGATATATGTCATATTATTCATCTAGGGTAAGATTAAGAAAAATGGTTATTAAAACACGATATTTTACTTCAAAATTCAAACTTCCCTATGGAAAAAAAATTATAAAATAAAAATTGTTTTAATTGGGTTAACAAATATGTTTAATATTTTTTTTCGGTTTGATTTTTTTTCAATTTAAAGGTGGGAAAAATTAGTAACCATTGTAATAAGTATTTTCAATAACTGCATAATTATCGCAGGAATCCCCCACCCCAATAAACCCATTCATTGTAAGGGCAAAATATATTAACGAATTTTTTTAACCAAAAAATCATAAAACTTTAACGCTTCTTCACGTCGGTTTTATTTTAATAATTCTATTCTGCTTTAACGCTTTTATTATTTATAGATGGCAGCATCATCTCCGGTATGTTTAAAAAACACAATTTAAGTGAGTTATTTTTAAACGCATTTTAAAAATAACCTCCAATATTTTTTAAATGAACGTGCGGTTCTTTAATGCAACCGAAATTTATCTTCTTTTGATATTTCATGTGTCAAGATCCGTTGAATACCAGGGCCGTAAAAGGGATATTTGCTATAGGATTAATATATACTAGCAATTCCGTGACAAGAATTCTCGCATAAACGATCCTCCTCCATCTGTTGTCAGCGATTTTTTAAATTCTTATTAGCAAAAAAGTGTAACGGTTCTCCTCATTGGTTGCAGCACTACCAACGGGTCGTTTAAAACCTGCATAGAAACGAATTATTTTTAAACGCTTTTAAAAAAATATAACGGTAAATACTGATGAGATAAAAGTACGATTCGTCACTGCTCCCAGAAATTCCCTTTTTTTTAATACATCGCATGCTAAGTTGTGTGTGAGACCTGCAAAAAGGGATTTTTAATACTGAAATAATATATATGACGATTATTTTTCTCTCAAATTTTTTTTTCAATTCAAAAGTATGAAAAATGAATTATCACTGAAAATCTTTTAATGTTTCGTGTAAAAAGGCAGTATTTAAATATTTTTTAGTAAAATTAGCGACTTGAATATAAACTAGAATAAATAACAATTATCAACTCTTAGAAATGAAATATATTAAGGGACTGATTTTGTAAAAGTCTTTCTCTTGTAAAAGATTTTGTAAAAGCAAGTTGTAATCCAGCATTTTTAAAAATCGACTTTTTTATTATTTGTTATATTCGAAAAAATACTTTCTGGTATAATTTGTGGTTTATGTTGATTCAATAATGTATTCTGTATTTATGCTCTTTTTAATTTGTTCCACAGACATTTTTATAATCATTTTAAAATTTTCTATTTATGTTCAAACTTTTACAGCAAATGGCATGCCTTTTGTTATCAAAATATGTTCATCTTGTTGAAAGTTTGTTTAAAAAAAACAAGTATGGAACTTAATTATATTAACATATAAACAGTGTTAAATATATTGTAGTTAATTCTTGTACTCTTATTTTTATAAAACATTGCGCTGTTTTCGAATATCGTTAAATTGTTTAATAAATTTAAAATTGGCATTAACACTTCTAACACACATTTTTTCCACTTTGCAAATCAATAAAAAAAATTAAATGAAGTAGAATTTTTTTTTCGAATTTGTTAATTGGAATGTATTAATAGGTTTATCTTCCATACAAAACTCAATCATGCATTGAATCCTAAAAGTTTTATTCTTATTTAAGGTTAAAGAACAATAAAATAATAATTATATGTCATTAAATTCACATAATATGCTTGATATATGTCTAATACATATGTGATGAATTTTTTTTAAAAATCAGAAAAAAAATACATTTATTTCACTAATAACATTTTTAAAACTATTTATCTCGGTTTGCCGTTTTTATGAACATACAACTACTTAAAACGCTAAAACTCAAACAATTATTTATAAAATCAGCGACTTCTTTAGATAGTACATAAGAGTGTATGGAATAGAAATAGGGATGAAAATACAATATAATAAAACAATTTATTTTACAAATTAAAGTTTTTAGAATATTTTTTTTTGTAAAAAATATTGTTGTGTTCCACTTATTATTTTTTTCCCTAACCAAAACACTTACAAAAAATGTAATTCCTCAAGTTATTAAGCATAAACTAATACTGCTTGCAAAAAATGCACAGAAAAAAGTTTTTAAAAGAAGAAAATAGTTAAAAAATACCATTCATTTATAAAAAATATTAACGAAAAGTAATTTTTAAAAACATTTTATTTAGCAGTCCACAATTGTTTTCTTCTAAATATCTCTTCCTGGATATTTTTCAGTTCAACCAACCATTATAAAAATACTTTTTATGTCAAATTAAAGAACATATTTTTTGGGTACATAGTCACCTTAATATTTTCTGTTTTATTTATTCTTCAGAGTTTTTAAGTTTGGATCATTTTGGTTTACTTGACATCTGTGTTAAATGCTGAACCTCTGGAATGCAAAGAATATTTGTATCTTAGTTTCGCCTGAAGTGCAATTAAAAAAAAATCTTAGTTCATTTTTATATGAAAACTACGTGAATACATCAGAAACTTTGACACATATCACCGTCACATTAAAAATCAACATTAATATATATATATATAGTGTTATTAGTAACGATATTTTGGCCATAAGTTAGTCTACACCAGAGCTCGAAATAAGGTTTTGAAGATGGTAGCAAACACTGCAGTTAGCTTTTATCAGCTAGCAAAAACTACTGAAAACACGACAGATTACAAACTAAAACCGATTCTTTAATCTGTAATTTTTAATGTTTTTTTTTTAATTTTTAAAGCAATCGAACAAATAATTAATGAAAAAAACTTGACTAACTCTGTTTTGTGAACTATATAAATCGCAAGAAACACATAAATGCATGCTGGATTAAAAACAACAACTTGAAATTCAGTTACGGGAATTTAAAAATCACTCATTTAAAATCGGAAACAAAAACATTACACAGAAAAAAGAATTAGGTTGCAAATTCTCGCAGTAATTTTGGTGTGAGAAACAATAATTATCGTAGCAATTTTAAAGTAATTTTTATCATTGCCGTGGCTTATTCCGAGCCCTGATTTACACCAATCTTAGTCATACTATAAACAATATTTATGGTATTGAGAAGAATACCATCTGTCCCATTAATACAATAAACATTCTGTATTGCCTTGTGTAAATTCCAACCAGTCTCAGTCGCATAATACACATTCTTTGTGTTTTTTAGCAGATTCACACAGCTTAATTTATAAGATAATGCCAGAACCACACCAGTATCCAACCTGGCCCAATACGATCCAAAATTGGTTATGAGCAAGTAATGTGGCCGCTCTACCATCGGCAATGATCGCCAAATGTTGGCGGCTGAAAAGTATTGGAAGGCTGGTCGAATACAACGATCAGGATCTTTCAATCCAAACCCCACAACAAAGGAGCTGAGGAACATTGGCCTGGTTTGGCCAGTGTGTAGCCAGCCTATGCCGCTGGACTTCATTGCAGTAGGGGTAGACAAATATTGTAGGCAACTATTTGACTATTGGACGAGGCTGGACACCGGATCTGGATTAACCATTTCTATTTCTTGAGAAGATTCCAACCAGCCACAACCATACGATAAACATTCTTTATAGTCTTGGGAAGATTTCCACCAACCACAGCCATGCAATAAATATTCTTTCTTCTTTGGGAAGATTTACATCAGCAATATATACTCCGTAAACAATTTTTATGGCCTTAGGAAGATTCCCATTAACCCCATCCACACGCAAAATATTCTTTATGACCTTTCGAAGATTCCCATCAACCACAGCCACACGAAAAACATTCTTTATAGCCTTGGGAAGATCTCCACCAAGCACAGCCATACAATAAACGTTATTTACTATTAAAAAATGACAGTTTTGGTCCAATCAACAAGTCCAAATGTCTGCCAACAGTTTTTTGAAGGCCTTCCGGAACTCCATGTTGAAGATGGTGTAGATGACGGGGTTGACGCAGCTGTTTATGTACCCTAGCCAGGTGGTGAGGAGGAAAATCACCATTCCTGGTCGCCAGGTGTTGTTCTCCAGCTTGATGCAGATGGCGTCGAGGATGTTGCAGGTGAAGAAGGGAAGCCAGCACATCAAGAACATGCCTGCAATCAGAAAAATTATGTCAATGTTTATTAAAAGATGTGAGTTAATATCAGTTGTTACGCCCCGTGCAGTTATTAATCTCCTATATAAGATGAGAGTTGCAATATCCTATTGACCACATTGCTGCCTTTCCAAATATTTCGCATAAAGAAATAAATTAAATTAAAAACATTGAGGATATATTAAGTCCTCTCAGGAATGTGTGGACCGATATCTAATACAATATATATTAACATTTAAAAAATATATAGAGAGAAAATAATGCTGATATCGAAGACAATAGCCGGGAAAAATGCATCTTAATAATAATAAAACATGCTCACATGAAGAGAATTAGCCATTTGAGGATACACTACTCTCTACACATTCACAATGCGGCCAATGTTTAAAAGTTGACCCATGAAAAATTTAACGTTAGCGCCTTCGTTCAATACAAGGTGAGTCTTTGGTTGGTCGAACGGCGATTCAAACTGCCCTAAATGGAAGACGGGCTTATTGTAAACGTTCCTACGTGGAAAGATGACGTGCTCGTGATTGAGACAAGGGTGAGAATATACTTTTAACATAGCATAACTTTAATAAACTCAACAAAACAATACGAGTAAGTTAGAAAAGGACGTCTGATTACAGGATAATATGTCGACGGTAACTTAATCCATAGCTATAGTGGGTTCACGGTAACATCAAGCAGATGTCGCAATTTGCAGAAGCACTTCCAGATCACTACATTCAGCCACATCCCAGGCCAGACAGACCATTGGGAAATGCATGCATCCAACCAGGCCACCGCGGGTATGCGCAGGATCATCACTAAAGAAACTCTATTATCGAGTCTGATGCCATGACCTTCAAGCTGTTACGACCCTTGGAAGATTTAAAAAAAAACACTTTTGTTTCTTAGTTTGAGTGTTAAATGGTTCGATGCTTTGCCATACAGCCACCATATCTAAATCTCTGAAAACTAGTATATATATATATTTTTTTAAACTTACAAAAGAGGGTATATATGGTAAGTTGACTTGATAAATAAGCGATGATCATTGTTGAGCAAAAAAATACTAAGCCATAGTCTTTATCATTATATAACTATTTTTGGCTGTTGCTACTACAGCTAAGCGATTTGATTAAAGTATGATAAGAGTAATTGGGTAAAAAAATGTCGCCAATACAGCGATAATTTGCCAATACAATATTCGGTACTCACAGCATTTTTCTCTTATGAAGACCCGAAAGAGAAGTAGGACGAGTTTGGATAACGACGATGGTCACACACGCTTAGCAAAGTTCTCGTAGTATAACTAAATCATTTAAACACTATAACTAACTAAAACTTCTACATGATTTAGAACATAACCCAGTGCACCTCAATTTGATTCCATTACAGCATAATGAGCCAAACAATGACCATCGCCCAACAATTTGGCACCGCTTTTTTGATTTCCACATCGTCGTGTGGTGTGCGCCGACTGAGCGATAATTCGCCAAGTCTGTCTTCGGCACCCACAGCGTTATCTCGATGAGGAACTGGACGAGACAGAACGAGTTTGGATTGCGACCATGTCGTACTTAACGCGGAGCTCCCGTGAATAAATAAATAATAAACTAAATAACCTTCTGATTCATTATTAAATTAACCTAAGTCACCTCAGTCGCACATGCATTTCTCACCTAGTACAATCGCCAGCGTTTTGGTCGCTTTCCTTTCCTTTTTAGCAGACGCCCTTTCTCTCTTTTTCCTGCTGCTCTTATGCCTCTTCCCCAGATTGAACCTAGACTTCTTCTTCATGCTTGCGTCTTCCCTGGCACCTCCCAGACCGTTCCTCCCGGCCGCCGTGTCCTCCGTGCCCAACCCCATCTGGGTCGTTTCCTGCTGCGAAGTCCCGTACCCGGAGTCCGTGTTCCCGTTGATCGGGATCTCGATCCGGATCGTCTCGGTCATGAACGCGCTGAGCAGGCCCGTCATGGCGGACGGCCCCGGCCTCCCGTCGTCGTTCGTGTCGTCGTCGTCGTCATCGTCCTCGTCGTCGTCCTGGCTGTTGCTGCCCGTGTTGGTGGTGAGGCCGTCCTTGTCGACGATGATCTGCAGCTTGAAGCTGGGGGCGTCGTCCGGTTTCTTCTGGGACGAGGCCGGGTCGTTGGTTTGGCTGGAGCTGCCCGTGCTCCGGTGTGCCACGGATTCGGAGTGTCCGGCCCGAAGTTTGCTCCTGCGGGCACGCTCGTGGATCGCCTGTAGGATCGATAAAAGCTTTTAAATGGAATATCTACTGATAATTATTTGACAAATAAAAATATTAACCTTTTGCACTTAGAGTAAATTTTAACATGACCTTTCAGAAACTACGAATCATTTTTACAATAACCTAACATATACCCCAGAAGTTTATAATTTTTATTCTAAATATCGACGAAGCAGTGACAGCGGAGTTTCTATCTAATATTGCAATGTAGCCACGGCAGCAACAGTGAAGTGCAAAGCACAACATGATTGGTTCTCTAATATTAGATTTAAAATCATATAGGATAGCTACAATTGCACTTCAACTTTTATTCAACTGGCAAATAAAAAAACCACACATCAACTCATTTATATTATTATATTACATACAACTCGTCCTTTGAAGGTTTAGATTTTCTTTTGCCGAAGTGAGGATGAATAATTGCCAAACTCGTATTACCATATTCCAGACAGAGTTGCCAAATTTGTGCAATGAATGCCAAAAATTGTGCAATGAAAAGTTGCTCATTAAATTTGAGTATTCCAGATGCATGCAACTGAATAATTTAGTTGCAAGTCCCGTATTTACCAACGCTGTGACTAGCCTTACTTATGTTAACGTTGAGAGTTGTCGTTTTGGAATCCCCAAATAATATTTCATATGGGCAGGTTCCAAACTTCTAAATAGCTATTCTGAAAAATTAGTAAACTTTCGCTTTGCACAGCTAGGGGGTTGTCCATAAATGATTTCCTACTTTTCTCTATATTTTTGACCCCCTTCAACACCCTTATGTCACAAAGTGTCGCACTTCACCATACATGTGATGTACCCCTCTATCGCATGTCACGTTATTCTATCTACATTATCAATCTAGCAAGTTATATGTTATATATACATATACTGGCAGTTTAGAAACAAAGCACTAAATTATAGATGGTATTTGAAATTTGTTTTACAACTTTTCACTTCATAATCGATTCAAACTGGACGCTAAACGGTTTATTTTTCGGAAAAAAAATGTGTTTGTATTTTCGGTATTTTGTTGATTTGCAATATGTTTTTGGCGATGTGTCTGATGTCACATTTCTTGTAACTCCCTCACATCCATGTCACAAAGTGTCACAGCTTCATGAACCCTTCCCTATCCCTCCAAGCGGGACATACCCATGTGGACGACCCATAATGCATCAATATATGTTGTCTATAACACACAATCATACTGAATCATGTTTTCACAATCATACTGAATCATGTTTTCACAATCATACTGAATCATGTTTTCACAATCATACTGAATCATGTTTTCACAAGCATACTGAATCATATTTTCACAATCATACTGAACCATGTTTTCACAATCATACTGAACCATGTTTTCACAATCATACTGAAACATGTTTTCACAATCATACTGAATCATGTTTTCACAATCATACTGAATACTTTAAAGGGGTATTTTCTGATTGACATCACCTTGAATATCTGATAGTAGAGGAAGATCATGGCGATGCAAGGAATGTAGAAGGAACTCAGCGACGAGTAGATGATGAAGTCAGCGTTGTAGAAGATGCACAGGTCGGGTGTCCTCTCCGGTGACGTGTTGAGGCCGAGGACTATTGGTGACCCGATCGCTGCGGACACCAACCAGACCACGGCGATAGTGAACCACACCCGCGTCCCGTTCTTGTGCTTCGAGTACTTTATGGGCTGAGTCACGGCGATGTATCTGGAGAAAGAGTTGGGGAAAATATTAGGAAACTACGTGAAAACGAAATTGTGGTTGAAAAATATGAATTTGTATATTGGCAATTATTGTATTATATTATACGTAAATCAACACAATAAGGAGTATTTAGAATAAGGCAACTAACTAATTGTATTGCATTGTTGGCAATAAAACATGACATAAATGTTTAAATCAATCGGGCGTGCTATGTAATAGTTGACTTTGTTTGCATAGTTACTTACAGATATTTTGATATCAACACACTTCACAAAATATAAATACTATTTGAAGAGTAAAGGGGCAGTGTCAAGCTTTTGTCAAATATGCGATTCTAATGCCGGCTAATAGCATTCAAAGAAAACTATTAAATTGTTGTATAATTTTAAAAATAAAGATTTTAAGACAAGTGCAAATGATGGGGAAAGTTTTGCATACTGAAGGAAGAAGACGCGTTCGTAATAAATGTTACTCGGATCCAGACCAGCCTAAGTCACATTTCAGCAAATTTACTCGAGATGGAAAAAACTTATTTCTACTCTCAACAGAAAGCTTTGTACTTGGGCTTTTATGGATCTCGCTAAATGCTTACAAAAGGTTTTTGATGATATGTTTCGATAAAAAAAATTACTTCTATGACTTAATATGTAATAAAACACAAATCGACATATTTGGACATAGCCTCGTCTGGCCCTGAGGAACAGGTGACAAAAACTTGTTTTCTGGAAGAATCGATTAAGTTGATAATGCGCTTTTATGCCCTCTACCCTTCATTTGATAATTTGGAACTCCATGACGTACTGCACTTGTTAGTATAATTATTTATTTTTTTACTCTGATAGCATTCTTTTATAGTCAAATAGAAATATATTGTAAACTCAGAACCTTTTGAGACCCGCGATAATCTGGACATGGTAGATATCCGTGCTCACAGTCAGTTGGTTAAGTCGGTGTATGTATTTGTCATCCAACCAACTAGTGGTTAAATCTGGTGTAGTGTAAATGAGTGATTCTGAAAAGATGGTCCGGGGACACACGGACGTCAACGTTTTTCTGTTAGGTAGTTCGCGGGGTTACAAATAAAAAAATATTAAAATGCACTGAACACCGGAACCATTTGCAACTTTTCTGGGAAATAATTTCAAAGCGAAAGATTTCCCTCATCTCACACAGTTCGAAAAAATCGGTTCAGTAACTAACTTAAAAGACTATCACATGTTCCCGTGAGTTTAAATCAGTATTAAATGTACAAGTAAGGGACTGAAAGTAATTAAACTTCTGATTGGTGGTTTTATCTTTTTAATGCATTTGATGAGCAAAATTGTTTCCATATTTTTAGTAAAAGCTGTGTATAATTTGAAGATATAAAATTAACTGCAGAATATGTTTCTCTTCATTTTACAGTGCAAATAAAATTAATAACTGCACATGCCCAGAAAGCGACAAGGGGGAGGGGGGGGGGGGGGGGACTGGACTCCATGAATAAATATAAAAAAATTGGAACCCCGGACCTACTTTAGATTTTGATAGGGGTCCTGGACAGGACATAATGCTAATTAAGAGCTGCTGATCTAAATGACCTCACGTTGTTTAATATGTGGTAGTTTGGAGACTGACGGAGGGGATACAGATCAAGTATTATTCTAGTTAACTGATTATGATTTAAAATTACTACACATTGTTTTCGGGTATTTTCTTTGTGTATGCATGTCCAAAAAAAGCTTTCCCCTGAAACCCTTTTTGTAGGCATGCGTCAAATTATATGCGCTGTTCAATATTTAATGCAAATTTTAAAGTGCATAATTTTTTAAATAAATGATCAAATGTTTTAATAAATAGTAAAACTGTTTGTGAGAATTTTGTTTTCAAGCCGACGCTTACGTACGTCACTTATACGTAGGTTTTGATATTATTCGAGAATTGTTTATGGAATACATTAAAATCAAATTTCCATTCAAACCCTATAAAAATCAATATTTTTTATTACAAGTCATTCTGTCCAAACGCATAAATTATGGTTATTTTCAGAAACTAATTAAAATATCTATTCTTGTATTTCTTCCGAAATTGAACCACAATTGTAGTAAAATTCATATTTAAAATAAATTATTCATTTAACACAATCAGTTAATTGAATGAACTACTTAAAATAATATAGAAATTACAACTGATATCGTGGCCGTAAAAGGAATTTAATATATTTGGGTTTAATTATAATATGCATTGTTCATGACATCTTCTTTAAAGGAGTACTATATATATAGAGAGAGAAAATTATTGCTATTTAATTGAAAAGTTAATAATTTATTATTAGTTTAATAAAATTAAATAAAACTTGATATATAAATCAGCAAATGAAGCGGTTTATTTTTAATGTAAAACGTAATTTTATTTCCTTTATTTTAGAATGCTTTTTTGTTCGAAACTAGCTGTTGGATATTCCAAAGTAAACGCCAATTATTTAATCAATATGCACATAAAAAAATTACACTTAAAAAGAAATTAATAACAGTTACAACTGAGAATTAGTGTACTTTAGAAGATTTTTTTTCTTCTAAATTCAAAAGTTTCTACAAATTAAATTATTTTTAAAAATAATTTATTACTCAAAATAAAATTTTAAATTCAATTTAAATGATTCGGGAGAGTTTTGAAAGATATATAATTTTTTTCCATCCGAGTTTAAGATATGTATACTTCCAGATATTACAAAAATATTCATTGTTTCTCACATATTAAAATGTTAAGAGAAATGTTTGTGGTGTATTTACACACTTGATTTTTTTTTAATTATTGTTTTAAAAATCTAGTTTTATGTATGAAAAAACTTTTTTTAATTTTCAGGATTATACATGAAAAAACTCTGAATAAAGGAAATGCTAATTAGATCAGTAATTTTTTTTAGCTAAAAAGAATGTTGTTTCAAATACGACTGCGTTTGTTAAAATTGATCTAGAAGCAAAAGTGTTACTGTAAATTACATCTTTCTTAATGTTATATATCTGTGAAAAGTTTGTAGCTGTAATTTTTAAAAAAAATTTATTTCTATAAAACAAAATTTATCAAATTACCGAATTTAAAATTCTACTAAAAATTATTTTATTACTGAAACTTTATGATTGAGGTTCATTCCACAACTAATATCAAGTTAAATGACAAAATAATGTTCCCCCAAAAATTTAAAGAAACTTGAGTTATCATGTTTGAAATGAAAAGCGACATTTGGTAAATAAGCAATTCTTCAGAAATTGAGTTGAAAGTTTGTAAAATATTCTCATTGCAAGCAGGGCCCTAGAACAACACTTTGTACATAATAAAGTTTTTTGGAATATTTATACAATATTGGTTTCATAGGAAAGATAATTGATATGGGGATATTATAAAACAAAACAAAAATACTTTGCAATGTTTTGTCGATTCACGCACTTCCTAATGTATATGTACATCATCGTACACCAATATCTACATTGTTAAAATAAGTATTAAAAATAACTTAAATGTATTAATTTTTAAATACATTCAATTCCATAGTTCCTAATACATAAGTTTCATTTTTAAAAAAGTCATGTACTCAAACGTGAGTAAAAATAGAATTTGCTTGCCTACGAAGGCTCTCTTCATAAAAAACTTTCAATAAATATCAACTACTGCAACCAAGATTTACTGGGAATCGAACCCATATACTCAGGCACCGCCGTCCAGTGCGTTACTCGTTGTACTACCAAGGCGAGGTGAAAAAGTTATAAACAAAATAAATGTTAAAAATGTGCGCCAAAAGAATAGAAAACAAGATAATTGAGTAGTTATAACTTGGATTCCATTTAAGCAATCGGCATCAAATAATGTGGAAAATCATATTCTGAAATACTATTTTAAGTTTATCACGTCGCTTTGTGGAGATGACTTGAACGGAAGCTGAGTTTAGCACTATCAAATCACTCTGCTCATTTTTTTGGGAAAGTACTATTACATAAATTTGAGTACGTCATTGCTCATTTACGATGCCACTCAAAGAAAAACGAGTACATTCAAGTACCAATTTTTAAGTACCCTTTTTTACAGTGTAGGGGAAGAGAAAAAAATACTTTGTAATTTTTTGTTGATTCTCGCATTTCCTAGTGTGTCGGTACATCTCCGCACACCAACAAAAATCTAGATTGCAACTAATCATAATAAGATTCTCATAAATGTGTTTACCATTTAATTTCAGCCAACAATTCTCGATACCAGGCAATTCTTTGAAATTCGATACCAGGGAATTCTTGGAAATTCGATACCAGGGAATTCTTGGAAATTCGATACCAGGGAATTCTTGGAAATTCGATACCAGGGAATTCTTTGAAATTTGATACCAGGGAATTCTTAGAAATTTCAATACCAGACAATTCTTTGAAATTCGATACCAGGGAATTCTTTGGAATTTGATACCAAACAATTCTTTGAAATTCGATACCAGGGAATTCTTTGGAATTTGATACCAAGCAATTCTTTGAAATTCGATACCAGGGAATTCTTTGAAATTCGATACCAGTGAATTCTTTGAAATTTGATACCAGGGAATTCTTGGAAATTTCAATACCAGACAATTCTTTGAAATTCGATACCAGGGAATTCTTTGAAATTCAATACCAAACAATTCTTTGAAATTCGATACCAGGGAATTCTTTGAAATTCGATACCAGTGAATTCTTTGAAATTTGATACCAGGGAATTCTTTGAAATTCAATACCAAACAATTCTTTGAAATTCGATACCAGGGAATTCTTTGGAATTTGATACCAAGCAATTCTTTGAAATTCGATACCAGGGAATTCTTTGAAATTCGATACCAGTGAATTCTTTGAAATTTGATACCAGGGAATTCTTAGAAATTTCAATACCAGACAATTCTTTGAAATTCGATACCAGACAATTCTTTGATATTCAATACCAAACAATTCTTTGAAATTCGATACCAGGGAATTCTTTGGAATTTGATACCAAGCAATTCTTTGAAAGTCGATACCAGACAATTCTTTGAAATTCGATACCTGAAAATTCTTTGAAAGTGGATACCAGACAATTCTTTGAAATTCGATACCAGGGAATTCTTGGAAATTCGATACAAGGAAATTCTTTGAAATTCGATACCAGACAATTCTTTGAAATTCGATACCAGACAATTCTTTGAAATTCGATACCAGGGAATTCTTTGAAACTCGATACCAGGCAATTCTTTGAAATTCGATACCAGAGAATTCTTTGAAATTCGATACCAGAGAATTCTTTGAAATTCGATACCAGGGAATTCTTTGAAATTCGATACCAGACAATTCTTTGGAAGGTAATACCAACACACATGTTGATTCCGTTTAGTGAATAACAGATTGCTGAGTAAGGGAGTCTCGAATTATTCTAGTAAATGGACATGCAATTATTTCTCAATTAAACGAATATTAAATTGCATGGAATTAAATTTCCACTCGGGACTTCCACGAGTTCGCTAACGACTCTAAGACACTCGACAACTCGATTGCTTCCAACCATTTAATAGAAACTTCAGCCATTACACTTTCTCCTATCGCTTGGAAAATGACTTAATGGCCATCGAATCGCTGATTGGACGTAATTTTCACAGAAAATGTCGCCAGCGGATCATCATTACATTCATTGAACTTGGAATTGAGATGTATGTTTTGATAATATCATCACGGTGCATTTACGCACAGATAATTCGTTCACAGTTTTCAGAACCACCATTTGGAACACTGTACCATTAACTGTAAAAAAATGTGCTTAATAATGAGTATATTGACGTACTCGTTTTCCTTTGCGTACAGTTGCATCGTAAATGAGCGATGATGTGCTTAAATGTAAGTGATGGTACTTTCGCAAAAATGAGCAGTGTGGTTTAATATTGCTGATATCTGGTTTTGGTCAAGCCATCTTAATAAAGCGACCAGGCAAATTTAAATAGTTGTTCAGAAGATGGTTTCCCATATTATGTGATGCCGATTGCTTAAATGGAAACGGAGTTATTACGACTCAATTATCTTACTTCCTATTCTCTTGTCAAGCATTTTAAACATTATTTCGGTTTATAATTTCTTCTCGTGGCTGTGGTAGTACAACGAATAAGGTCCTGGTCTTCGGTGCGACGACAGGAGGTATGAGGATTGGGTTCGATACCCGCTGTAATTGTTGAAATTTATTGAAAATGATTTACGAAGACAGGCTATGTAGGTAATCAACTGCTCTTTTTATTTATTTTACTCATTTTTGAGTGCATGTGTTTTTCAAAAAGTGAAACTTATGTATTGGGAGCCATGATAAGCATCGAATATAATCAAAAATGAGTACATTTCACTTACTTTTAAGTACCTATCTTTAACAGTGTACTATTGTTATATAGAATAGTAAAAACAAATAGCCAAGGATTTCTGGCAATCGGAATATTTTTTACCTACTATATTTCAGGTGGGTGTGGAACACAAAATCATCATAAATATTTAAAAAAAATATTTTGATTTACAAAGTAGTTCATTTATTTTAATTGAAATCACAGAAAAATTACATTTCGATATCATTTGATCAAATTTTGATCAACATTGAGATTCGGAATAAGGTTGCCTGAATACATAACTATGAACTCTTTTTCTAAATGATGACTTTCATCATGTTGATCAAAATTATTAGTTTAAAGTGTTAAAGTCACGTTTAAAATTCTAAGGCTTTGTAAAGATGTATATAATTACTAAACTGTTAATAGTTTTTAAAACTTTATTTTTTATTTTATAAACGTATGAATAGATTTTAAAATTAAATTATAATATTTTTACGAATTATTGAGCATAAAAATACAAATAGTTTTTAGGTTATGAACTGAAATTAAATTTTGAAAACAATTAAAACACACATTTGAAAAATTCTTATCCTACGCCTGTAGTATATACTTTTACATTATTTAATCAATTTAATTTTTTTTAATATTAAAAATTGCAGACGGAATAGTGTTTAAATTAAACATATGTAAGCATAAAAAATTCAAAAAAACAAATTTATTAATAAAAATATTAGAGTTATTATATTAAAAATAAACTCGGGTCTCCCTTAAAGCGCATTCCTAACAGTATTTTTTTAATTCATAATTTTGAAAAAAAAAATCACGTGTTTGAGGCCAAATATTAGAGTTATTATAGTAAAAATAAACTCGGGTCTCCCTTAAAGCGCATTCCTAACAGTATTTTTTTAATTCATAATTTTGAAAAAAAAAATCACGTGTTTGAGGCCAAATATTAGAGTTATTATATTAAAAATAAACTCGGGTCTCCCTTAAAGCGCATTCCTAACGTTTTAGAATATAAAATCCAGATTACGATAATTTTTATGTTAGTTATAGTTGTATTCCTTTCATGTCATATTATTCTGTATTGAAATATCCAGAAAATGCAGAACAACTATACATTAGCATACTAAGCATTTCCCTCCCTTTCAAATTAAAATGCTCAATTAAATAATAATATACTCTAATGGTTTCTCTTAACTATCCCATAAACTAATGAATATGTATTTAAAAGATAATAGACGCAAACGAGTTTGAATCTCGTATACTTCTGTTTTAGAAATTACATTTTAAAATTTATCCTAGCTAACTGAGCGATAAGAATGACAGACGAGAAAATTGTCTACATAATGTTCCAGATGCAAGCAGAAAATGTTCCAGATTATAAAGTTTTGACTAAACATTGATTTCTGCGTTTAGAACGACTTTGGCTACTGAAAGTGACAGCCCTATACATAGAGTGGCCAAAATAGTATGGCCATACCATCCTTTGCACTGAAGTATACAGGAATAGTGTATTCAGTAATCCGTGGAAACTTAGCGCGACCAGAGATTTCCTTTTTCTTCTAGTATGGAATATGTTTATATTAATAATATTTTGATCACTCTATGCATATGATTGTCACTTTAAGCTGCAATAGTTATACTTAACGCAGTAACGATTGTTTTGTAAAAAATGTTTATACAGTAAATCGTTTCATCCTTAATTATTAATACACAATTAGGATAAATTTTAAAATATAATTTATAAAACACAAATTTATGAAATTCAACCTCATTAGCGTCAATTATTTTTTTAAATACATACTCATTATTTGAGATAGTTAAGAGAAACCATTAGGGTATATTATTAGTTAGTTGAACATGTTCAGTTTGAAGAGAAGAAAATGCTTTGCATGCTAATGAGTAGTTTTTCATTTCCACACAAACTTTAAATTCGTAAAGATATTTTTAATAATATAAATGTTGATGCGCGTTGAAGGCAGGGCCTATCACTTTTAAACATCACTTTTATCTTTCTGCATGACCAACATCTGCTTTTCAATGTTATCACTACACTGTTAGCAATTTCAGTTCAACAATGCACCATATCTTGGTGCACAACAAAGGTCTGCAGCAAATCTAAGTTGAACCAAAAACCATTTATCGGAAGAAAACGTAGGTTTCACCGATAATTGGGTCAACGTCTTCAACTGCAACCGAAATTTGTGCTGTCACTACATCAACAAGCCAAGGATTCCCCTCCGAGAAAGACAAAGACGAACACAGGCCTCCGTGGCCCAGTAGATAAAGGCATTTAACTACGAATCAGAGGATTCCTAGTTCGAGCCTGATCGGTGCACTTGACAAATAAAAGTAAAAAAGTTGTGATTTAGAGTTTCCGGCTTTGCTACAATAATACTACTACTGACATATTAAAAAAACTCGAATTTTGAGTTTTATGAAACGTCGTGAATTTTGGTTCAACGTTTCACCATTAAATGGTATCCGTGGTAGCACCTTCGAGCATGATTGGACTGTAGTAGAGCGAATATGACGTCATCATCGTGATGCATACATACTTCGAGCATAGATCCTTCATAGTAGAGAAAACATAATGCTATAATCTCTCTAACATCAAAGTGAGGCCAACATGTATGACCTCAGACACGTGGTTAATTACGTCATTCCATTCATAAATTTTCAATGTTACACATTTCCAATTCATCAGCCAATCGCGAGTATTTTTTTAATTCATAATTTTGAAAAAAAAAATCACGTGTTTGAGGCCATTCGGTCTGAGATGTTGGTTTCACGATTAGACGTCATATTCGCTCTACTACAGTCCATTCATGCTCGAAGCAAATATCTCAAACCTGATGGCACCAGACACGTGACTTATTTTCAAAATTTATGAATGAAAAAACGTTCGCGATTGACTTGTGATTTGGAATTAATAGTAAATGTGTTACTTCATGAAGTATAGGGTATTTTTATGAATGAACTAGAAAAATGCTAAGAATGGATGACGTAATAAACAACGTGTCTGAGGCCATACATGTTGGCCTGACTTTGATGTTAGCGACATTATAACCTTATGTTTTCTATACTATGAAGGGATCCATGCTCGAAGGGTAGCACCGAAAAATGGCGGCACCAAATGTTGGTTGCAGATAAATGGCTACCACATTTTGGTGCATGGTCGTAATAATTTGCGACAGTGTACAAATGATATGCATAAATATATTGTTGAGAATACCTGTCGATGCTGATGGCCACCAGGTTGAATATGGAGGCGGTGCTGCAAGTGACGTCTACGGCGATGTAGAAGTCGCAAAGTGTGTCGCTCAGTTCCCAGTTTCCGTTCACCTGTGACATCAATAGGGAGAAGGAAAAAAGTCTTAAAAGTATGGCTGCTTTGAATTTGTTTATAATCATTTAATGCATTAAATACCTCAAAGGTTACACTGTGTCCAAAATTTGGTTACACATACAGCACTTTTTATAATGTATTGCCTGGTGTAATTAAAATAATATTTTATATTTACTCTAGCTGAAATACCCATTAAACGCATGGGAAATTAATGCTTTTTGATCTCTAAATGTTTAAAATATGTAATTACTAGAATGACGGGTGCGTGTAATTTTAATCCCCTGAACAGAAAGGTTACTTCAGCTGGAGGATCACAATTAGATTATTTTCCCTGTTTGAGGTATAAAGAACAACTTTGCCAAATTTAATCTTCCTGGGTGCATGCAAAATAGAAGAATTAGTTATGAGTGAGTTAATCAGTGACAAGGGATTTCTGAATTATATATAAAGTTAAAAATTATAAATGCGTGGAGCACGTTTTTAGTTCTCATTAAAAATTAAGATTTTTCAACATTTAGAAGGCTGGTGTTCGATTTTAACATGGAATTTTGGCCGAAATACCGGCCAGCTACTCTGTAAAGGTATGGGTTTATTAAAGGTAAACACTATGTTTGCTGAATATTTGAATTAAAAAATCTGCAATATGCTTTTTTCTTATCGTAGAAAAAGATTAAAACACCCCAAGACGGGTTAAAAATTAACATACAAGTCAATAACCTATTCTTAACCCACCTTATCACTTTTAAGAATTAACCCATAACCAGTGTAATTTTTCGGTTACGGAGACCATGTGAAAAGGATAAAAAATACACCTTTTTATGGCATTAAAAATCAATAAATCAAATAAAAGGGAGAGTTATAGGGACATTTACATTGTCCCTAAATCCAGTTTAAATGGTTTTTGAGTAAACACTAGAGATATCTTAAATCCTTGATAAATTGTACATAGAGAAACAATAGTAAACTTACATGGTAAAAGTATTATAAATATCATCAAATAAATCATTGGGCATGCGAACAACTAGTTTTAGACAATAAAAGCCTCTTAAAGTATAAAAACTTTTATTCAAGTGATATTTTTTTAGTTATGGTCTTTTTTCTTTCATTTGACGGATAAGATGGGGAATATTACAATAAAAAGATGTTTCATAAGTTTTTTAAACCATTTGAATTCAGAGTTGTCATGGTGTATACATATGACTAGAAAATATAAAAAAAACAGTTGATTACAACTATAGTGACTAGAAGGGTCACTATATTACTTCTAGTCACTATACTTCTATTCACTTTATTATATTCTAGTCACTGGTCACTATTACTTCTAGTCACTATATTACAACGTAACAGCGAAATAATTTTTTGGGGTTTAAGCTTTAGTTTGGTTTGGTTACTTAACATCGCTCTATAGCTAGCTGCACAGTGGGCTATTGGCGGCGGTTTGCAGCGTATCTCGAATGATAGACTCGGGAACGATGCCTTATATTTTTGAACAATGGTCAGATGACGAGGACAACACCTGAGCTGGCACCCACGCCTTTAACAGGCGTCAAGACTTTGGACCCCGATCAGATTTATCGTGCGTCAGTCCCGTGTACACATCGGTATACTTTTTTGGATGTTCTAGTTGACTTTCTAGTATTTATGTAGCAAAGCTGGCAACCCTCTGATCACAAAATCCCTACTTTTTTACTTTTTATGTCTAGTCCAACGCACGGGCTCGAACTAGCAATCCCCTTGTTCCCATCCTAGCGCCTTTATCCACTGAGCTACCGGGTTCCTGTGTTCAAACTTTAAATGCAAAGAAATGTAGTTTTCATTTACTACAATATTTAAAACGTAATTGCATAACAGCAAACCCTAATTATCAACAGTTTCGGAAAAAGTTATCAGTTAATTTTTTTTAATTCTACTAGCTAGTTAAAATCAGTTGCGAACTACAGTGTGTTGATTGTTGTTTTGAAGCATTATTTCATCAAAATAATTTCGAAATTAACTAAATTTCCACACCAAACTTCACTTTTACAAACATTGAGATACCTTGACGTGGGAGGAAGCAAGCTTTATTGACGGCACCCCGCGTTATAATTGAAATTGATGGAGACCTCACAAAACTTCTCGCTTGCCAAAGACTTTCGCAACCAAAGTTTCCGTCATAAATTGTGCAAAAATTTTATTCAAATTAGCGGGCATTAGAGATTCTGGATAGCTTTTAGGTGGTCCATTAACATATTGATCATTCCATCCGATAATGAACACATAAATAACCCTTAATGAAAGTGCTGAACTTTTAATTAAGGATTAAATCATGTGACAATTCAAATTACTCAATGCGTCAAATAGGAAGATCCTTAAATTTAAAACGCATAAAAGGCATTTCAGTCATTTTTAGTTGTATTATGGTTTTATTGGGAATTGCTATCATAGTATGAAAAAATAACGGGATTAATATTTATTGCATCGGTTATCTATAAGAATATCATAAAAACTTTAGAAACCAATATCTTTTATCGTTTCATGCTCTCTTACTGTTTTTTTTTTAAGTTATAATATTTTGATACAATGTACAAAATAAATTTTCAGTCAAGCCATTTTATTCTCAGTTTTTGTTTATTAAGGGGACTTGGTACCCTTTGATTTGTGAAAATCGATGAAAATATCAATTTTTCTTTTTTTTGCTTAAAATATGCTCTTATACCTAAAGTTCACTATTACAAAGTTTTGAAACGATCTGATAATTATAAATGTAATAAAAATGCGTTTTATTACTTTCACAGCACTTAAAATGCTACGTCCATTTCGATGTTTACATTTTTGACGCAACAGCTTTTCGTCATTTATTTAAAGAAAAATCAGCTAAGAACAAGTTGAACGTGTTTATCTGTGACTGTATCTATCACATCACGAGTTTCTTTACTTTTTTTACCGTGGTTTGATATAATTTTAAATTTGAAGGTACTAGGAGACGTATTTGCCAAATGCGACGTATTTAACAAATGTAATACATGTTTTTGCTATTGCCAAAGCCTATTCTAAAGTGTTTTATGGTATGGATTATGTATGTTCAATGAATTCAGTTGTATTAGTATGGTTTCTAATACAAAATTAGTGTAAAACAATATTTTAAACATTATTATTTTGATTTTAACAGATTTTTCTCAAAAATTTAGTTTTATTATTATTTTGAAACTGAGTACATAATAGTGATTTAATGTACTCCTATTAAATAATAGAAACCAGAATTTTATATGTATGCAAGTAGTTATAAAATTAATTATGTGTGAAAAAAATATCAAATGTATTCATCGAGTTATTTGGATTTGAAATGTTTAAACTGATTTATCTCAGTTTGTGTTTTTTGCATATGCCACGGTATTTAAAATAAGAATACTTTCTCAAATATTATTCAAATGACTTGATTTTTTTTCTGAAATACCAGTATAACCTATTTAAAACAATCAAGGATGGGTTTTGCAAAATAATGAAAAGAAAAAAAATTAAAAATTAAAAAGTGGACTAAACCATGTTTTTTTTCCCTTTTTTGACATATACATCGACATTTTATTTTTTTTCTCAAGAACTAAATCAGTAATTTAAAATTCGATCCTTAAAGTTATAAAGCATAGTATAGTGAATGTAAGAAAAAAAAATCTTTACAAAATATTAAAAACTGAAAAAGAAAAACCATTTTTAAAAAAGTTCAATTTTTAAGAAAAAAATTAAATTTTGAAAAATATACTCATAAAAATATTTTTTTTGTTGCTAAAATAATGTTATATAATAGAAACCTTCAATAATATGTGCAAAATATCTATGTAAATTATTTAATAAAAAAAATTATTCCAAGGGTACCGAGTCCTCTTAATAAATGATTCCACCAAATGCCCTCTCCCCCCCCTGTTTTGTTTTTATGATGAACAAGTATTTAAACCGTGTTTTGTCATATTATAGTGATTCGTAATACAATGTAAAAAAAGGTACTTAAAAATGAGTACCTGAACATACACGTTTTTCTTTGAGTAGAATTACATCGTAAATGAACAATGGCGTATTCAAATTGAATAAATAGTACTTTCTTAAAAATAAGCAGTGTGATTTAATATTGCTAATCTCAGTTTCTGTTCCAGTCATCTTAACAAAGCGGGAAGACAAAATTAATATAGTTGTTCAGAAAATGGTTTTCTACATTATTTGGTGTCGATTACTTAAAAAAAAAACTGATTTATTACAACTCAATTATTTTACTGCTCATTTTTTTAGCACACCTTTTTAACATTTCTACTGTTTATAACTTATTCATGCCGCTCTGATAGCACAACGGATAAGGGTCCTAGACTGCGGTACCTGAGGATATGGGTTCGATTCCTTTGTTGTAATTATTGGTGTTTATTGAAAATTATTTATGAAGGCAGCCTATGCAAGCAAGTAATTGCTCGTTTTTATTCATTTTAACACATTGTACTCAATTTTTAGTACATGCCTTTCTCAAAAATGAAACATATGTATTCCGAGCCATAGTAAGTATCGAATGTAATCAAAAATGAGTACATTTTACGTATTTTTGAAAACCTTAACAGTGTGCATTGACTGATGTATAAATTCTAATATTTGCTGGTTAATTTCAATGTAACAAAATACGCTTTAGATACATAAAATAAATTAGTCCAATATAAAATTATGACATTTGGAAGCAAATTCAGTCAGATAATCTTTTTTCGAATAGTTTGGGACACATCTTCATGCTTGGCCTACATGTAAAACTCACATGTAATGAAAAAAAATTATATATTATAAGATTTTCAAGAAACAATTGTAGCTCATTATGGAAATTAGAATTGTATTCATTTACGAATAATAAATAAACCATTATAAAAAATATCAATGTTTTAATATTTTAATACCTAGATTCAATTGGGTAAACTTGACACCAGACTCTGGATTGCTGGTTCGATTGCTGTTAATATCAATCGATAACTCACTATGCTATCGATGTATGAATCGGAGAAAATAAACATTAGATTAATCGATATATATCTAATAAATTGAAGTTTACGCATAATTGAGTGCCGAGAGAGAATAACAAAAATATTCATACACAAAAATAAATAGACTCATTTTTATTAAAAACTCTTTTTTTTAAAAATAATCGTTTAAATAAATATTAGATAATTGGCTAAATATATAATTTATTATGAAAATATATCTAGGTTTATTTTTGATGATGACGGTTTAAACAATAAGGATTTATTCAATTTCAAACAATGGGTATATTAAAGTATAATTGGAATAAAAAGGAGGCTCATGCACGTTATTGACTGAATTGCATTAAGTTTGGAATAATTTACTATTGTAAAATTTTTTATTTATATGCAAATTTTTATAGCATTTATCATTTTTATTTCATGACAATTTTATATAATAGTACAATTTATCTTTAAAAACAAAAACGTATAATCACTTGCGCAATAAATAACCATTATAAAATACTCTTTACAAAAATCTTCAATTTCATTCCGGTTTGGTTTGGTTAAAAAACGTCGCAATAGAGCTGCACAGTGGGCTATTGGCGACGGTTCGGGGCCTATCTCGAAGGAAGACCCGGGAACGATGCCTCGTATTTTTGAACCATGGTCATATGACGAGGACAACACCTGAGCTGGCACCCAACGCCTTCAATAGACGTCGGGACTTTGGACCCCGCTCAGATTTATCGTCACCAGTCCCGTATACACGACGTTATTTTTTGTGAATGTTCTGGACGACATTCTAGTATTTTGGTAACGAAGTTGGTAACCCTCCGATCACAATATCACTACTTTTTACTATTCTTTAGTCAAGTCCATCGCAAGTTTTTGAACCGGGGGCCCTTGGATTCCCAGCTGACGCCTTAATCAACTCGGCCACGGAGACCTTCAATTTCATTTCGAATAAAGGTATTGACACATAAAAATAAAATAATATAAAAACGATTACATTTTAAATTATTTTTCTCAAACGCGATTGGATTTTGCCGATTTGTAATAAAGTACCGGATTTTTATTAACTTTGTGTTTAAACTTAACCCATTAACGCCGGTTGGCAAGAAAACTTGCCATTCGACATTTTATTTTTTTTCTTTGCCAATAGATGTTGTTCCAATATTGTGTTTTAATATTGTTCCAATTAGTGTTTTTTTTCTTTCTAAGAGTCAACCAATCAAAATGCGGCACTGCTTGTGTATTTCTCAGATAGCTTTGTAGGTGAAATTGTGGTTCAAAGTTAGAATTTCTTTCGAGCGCGAATGATGCCTCGTCCATCATCACAAAAGATGTTAAAACAATATTTTTATTACTGTTTTTGATGTATTTTTGTGCTTTATTGCAATTACATGAATCCATTGTTCATTTTAATACACTAAAAAACTAAATAAAAAAATATTTTATAACTGTTAGGTAGACGTATTTTTGACTGGCAAGTTATCTTGCCAACCGCCGAATGTGTGAAGTTCGGCACTATAGGTAGTTACTTATTATTTTAAAGGTTCCGATACCGATTTGATTATTTATTTTAAATTGAAAGCTTAAACATGGAAAAAATTTAATTATGAATTAAAAATAAAATATTTTAGGTAAATATTTAATTTTGTTTTAAACAAAATATTTAGTACCTCCCTCCCCCCTACTTTTCAGTCTTACACTAAATGAAACTTTAGATGTGTTTTTTAATCCTGACAGTGATTCTGAGTCAGATAGTGGCCATGACTGCCAAACATACTAATTTAGTTATCCAGCCCCTATTAAAGGTGCTGATGTAGATACTGACAAATATTCCGAAAGAAATGATGATGAGGTGTAAGGTGATCTCGATCACTTTCCACGGATAATATTATCCTCCATATGCGAAATAAGTCGTCAAATAGACCATGAAGACAGCAATGCAGGTGACCCATCGTTATCAAGCACATATGTTCCCCCCAAAAGGACCAAAGCGAACAAAATCTGAAAGTAGAAGACCTAAAAAATCAAAGAAAAAATACCGAAGCTGGAACAAAAATTAGAAATTAGTTGGGAATAAAATTCATGAATTTACTACTCTGTACAAACCAACTGCTGTGTATTTGTGTCACAAAAGAGTAAAATCCCCATTACAAAGTATGTAGCGAAAAATGCATCCGTACAAGTCAGACCAACAGTTTGATCGATGCAAAAATATTCCAATGCAACGTCCGTTTTGAGGTCTAATTTAAACGTAATCTTACAAGTTGAACGATTTCTAATCTTCTCTAACTTTCATATGTTAACAATAATATTTTTAGGGATAAAATTTCCCAACTCGGGGTTTTTAGGAGTGGAAATTTCCAATTTTCAGGGTCTTCAGATTATGCCCCCCCCCCCCCCCCCGGTACGAAGGGCCTGCACAGCAAGCTAAATCAATAAATCTTTATGAATGGAAAAAATAAATATGCAACTATCCTATGAATTACTTTGACAGTTTTTAAAACTACAAATATACACATTCACCTGCTGCCATAATTGTTGCCCCCCCTCCCCCCCCCGGTGCGACGGGCCTGAAGGTGGATCCACCTTCAACTGTTCAAAGTTCCTTCATATAGTTTGATTTAATATGTTGTGTAAATTTGTCATTACTTAAGAATTTTTTGTGTATTTCTATATTTGTGTAGAATTTATAATACTTATAGATTTATGTGCACACTACAGATGATTGGTCAAAAATCTTGCCAGATAAAAAATCATAAAAATTATTTTCGAAAAAATCTGAAAAATTCAATTTATACTTTAATTAATCTAAATAGACAAGTTATAGCATAAAAAGTTTTTTTTTTCATTATTTCAAAGTCGCCGTTAATGGGTTAAGTAGTCATTATTTTGAAGTAAATAATTAAAATAAAAATAATTAAATCATATTATAATGGTACTTATTTGTTAATAATACTTATTTGGCTGAGTTTTAATATACGTAAATATGTTAAAGGTTATTCAATATCAAAAAGAATTACGAAAGTTTATTTTAAAATTACTTCGCTACAACGGAAATTATATTCAAAAGTAAATAAATTAAATCTACGACGTACATATATTTTCCAGTAAAGAAGAATATATTAAATATTTCTCGTTTAAAAAAGCAAAATGGTCTCAATTTAAAATTTAAATGGGATATAAGGTGCATAAATACAAAATATAACAAAACTACTCGATATTATAAAGTATTTTATAACATTCATTTTAATGGAAAAACTACTCAACCCCAACAAAAATATGGCCAAGCAAATTTATGTAAAAAAAAATCGAACAAAAATGAAGAAATCAAAAGAAAATACATGTCGAGTTTGTTTCCTTTCGGTGGCAATATGTTTTGTTGTATGACGTCACAGCATCTGTTAATAGAATTCTTCTTCTAGGTTCTTTAGAAAGCTGTCAAAATGTCTTCTGATTATCGGACGTTTTTTGGGGGAAAACGCAATTTTCTTCGAAGTAATGGATTTTTGAAGGGGGTAATTTTTTACAGAGCTTGGCGGAAATGCAATACCGCCAATCCTGCGCCATTCGCGTTTCTTTAACCCGATCTGTTGTCTTTGCGATATTTTGATGTTGTCAATTACGCTTGATGAGTTTCGTCGAGTTTGTTATGAAAAACTGGTAGGGGAATAACTGTCAAGTATTGTTTTCTTTTGATATTATAAAATGTCTTGAAACCGAGCTTTTGGATTTTGACTTTATTTTAAGGGCTGAAAAACAAAACATATCCGAAGAGACAAGAAATTGAAATAAATAATACATAAGCATTTTTTATTCTTATAAATAGACTTGACAGTTAAAATGGAAATTTATTTATGTTGGACTCATGCAAAATGTCTTTCCTTAAAGCGGAAAATAAATATATTTCTCATATTTTTAAATATCTATTTCTTACTTCTAAAATATAATATTTATAATGTTTTATTTTTATATATTTAAAATTTATTGATGGCGATGTCGAAGTCCCTGCTTTAACTCGATCTTTCAGAACTACGTCTGTTTGTAAATTTGTTTGTTTGTACGCATTTACGGGCAAACGCGTTGTTATTTTTTTTTTTCAAATTTGACATGAATGTTGCTTGACATAATTGTATTGCCATCGAAGTATATGTTTTATAACTTCAGAGCCAACTAATGCCGCCAAACGCGCCAAGCAGATAAGTTATGAATTAGTTCTGATTTCTGTTCTAATTCAGAAATTCGGATACAAAATTGTTTTGTTTTGTATAGGGAATGTCTCACTTTAAAATCTTTTGTAAAAATATCCGCTTTTCCGGCATTTAACTATCCGGAATTCTCAATTAATCGGACCGTTCAGATTCTTTTTGTAGCGCGAAGTCTGCTGTTCCCAGAAGTACTCGTTGCAAATCTTATATATAAAGTTGAAATCTCCAAAATCTGTCCGGATGTTGGTTTGTTTGTTGGTTTGTTTGTCAGTACAAAATAAGCTCCTTAACTACACAACGCAGAGCTTTGAAATTCACAGAATAGTTAGTTAAAAAAATAAGAATTTTAACGTGACTATTTTCAAGTCTCTACGATGTTCCATTCGAATGTTATGACATTTCTTAGCGTACGTCAGCAAAGTTTCTCGAAGTGGCAGCAGTAAAATCAGTTAAAATCAACGAAGAAAAGCGAAAATATAAAATAAAATAATTATGAATCAATTGGAATGCCGATATTTACACGAAATACTCCATAATTACACAACGTAGTTTTATGAAATTTATATAGGACTTTACTTGAAAAATTAGACGTTTTTTGTGATAATTTTTAAGTTTGTACGATGTTCCATTCGTATATTATAACTATTTTAATGTATTCAATTGATTTAACATAGATGATGACATCGTTTGCGATTTTAAAGATTTTTCTTTTCGTTATTTACGGTATAAAATGACGTCATAAGTTTTGTTTGATTTGATAATTACTGAAAATATCCGCACATTGGGCTTTTTTCTACAATACGGATTATTGCAAAAATTAAAATAACTAGAATTTTACCGTATGGAATGGTTTATAGTTGTTTTGTGTCTTTTGTTTTGTTTGAATTCAGGTTTATTGTAACTATATTTGAATGTCTAAGATCAGACATTTAGAACAATACTTCCAAAATGCGAGTAATTCGTGTATGAACGTCAATTTAATTTATTTGAAAAATATGTTATGCAAGTACTTTTTATTTAATGCACGAAGCTTAGTTTCACTTTGAATTTTCAACTCTATATGACTTTTTAATATTATTAAACGATAAAATTCCGCAGATACCAACTGCTAATTGAGATTTTTTTTTATTTAATGTGCAAAGTAATATTTCCTTTTAAAACATTAAGTGGCGAACATTAAGAATGAAATTTAGAATTATTTAACGTACATGGTGAGATTATAATATTTAAACGTTTGCTAAATAATTATGTCGCCAAGTTATAAAAGTTTATTCTTTGGATAAATTGCGTGTCAGGTATTTTTCGATGCAGATGCAAAAACAATAGTATCACAAAATCCAAATTTTAGAATTTATTTTTTAATAAAATTAAGTAAATACAGAATTTTTATTACATTGTTCCGGAAATAAAAAAAATGACTCAAATTTAAAATAGGTGGTTATTCTTCTGTAATAATAGTATTCATTGGAATTCTTTAACACATGGGTATTTAGACGTATCAGAAGAAAGTTGTGTAGTATTTTAAAACATACTATTTTTTTGTATTTATGCCAGGTAGTTAAGATTCTTTTATTAAGAATTTGAGGCAGTTTATTCGCAAAAAAAGTTTAGGTTTATTCTCCTGCAATGTACATTTTTATGTTCTGTATTCCAAAAGTCAAAAATGCAAACTACTAATTAGATACACAAGTAGCTGGTCGAAGAGATTGCATTGCAAAGAAGTAGCCAAAATGATACATTGGAAGAGGCATTTGGAAATAGTCAAATCAAAATTGCAATATTGGGAAACGGGAAATTCTGATTGTTTTGAAAGTTAAATCATTGAAGTTCAAGATCAAATTTCCTAATTAAGCCATCTTTAAAACTTCTGTTTTCGGATTTTGCTGCCTTTTTCACTTCCATACGGCTTAAGAACATTTTAATATCGTGATTGATTTAGAAGTGTCATTTAAAATCACGCTTGAAAGTAATGCTTTAAAAACTACAATTTAATAAAACTCCTTTTGAAGCTATTTTTTTTAAATAAAAAATTAGGATCAAAGCGTTTTGTTTATAATTTAATTTAATATTTTTTTTATTTGATAAAAATAATTCATAGTTCTAGTAATCTAGAAATTATTGGATTTTTATCGGTGTATTAGCAACCCAATAGTGTAGAGATATTTTTACTTTTTTAACTTCTAATTTATTAAAAATAAAAATATTTTAAATTTCAATTTATGAAAGAAAAATGTTTTTAGGAGAAATTCTAAACTGGTATATGCAATAATCCCTGGAGGAGAGGAAATGCATATATTTTTTTCATTTGTCGTTAATTTATTTATCCTCGTGCGAAGAACGGGTAATTTTGCTAGTATTTTAATAAACTTGACTTGATTTGAAAATATTTTATTTCAGAAGGCACATTTTTTATAATTTTTTTATAATGGATAACTAAAATGTTAAATTATTTTTATAATTTGATTGTCAATTTTAAGCCATTTAGGTTATACAAAAAACACTAAATTTATCGCATCAACATAAAGTTCCTAACTTTGTCTTATTGACACGGACGTTATTGCCACGCGTTAGCTTTTGTAGATGACTCTGCAAGCGGTGCATACACACCACGTGGTGTGTATTCTCCAATCACAGTGCGACCTCCGTGGCCGAGTGGATTAGGGCGCCAGCTGGGAATCAAAGGGTTCTTGGTTCGATCATGTACGACGGACTTAACTAAGAAAACTAAAAAAGTAGTGATCTTATGATCGGAGGGTGGCCAGCTTCACTACAAAATACTAGGAATGTCGTCCAAAATATCCACAAAAATTATCGGCGTGTATACGGGACTCGTGCATGATCAATCTGATCGTGGTCCAAAGTCCCGACGTCTATTGAAGGCGTTGGGTGCCAGTTCAAGTGTTTCCTCGTCATCTGACCATGGTTCAAAAATACGAGGCATCGTTCCCGGATCTTTCCTTCGAGATAGGCCCCGAACCGTCGCCAATAGCCCACTGTGCAGCTCTAGTGCGACGTTTTTTAACCAAACCAAACCGAGATAAGCCCCCGAACTAATAGCCCACTGTGAAGCTCCAGTGAGACGTTGTTTAACAAAACAAAACCAATCACAGAGCCATTTACAAAACCTAACGCACGCTAATAAAATCCCTGTAAAAGTAATATTAACCCTTATTATACAGCAGTATTTATTTTGTATTGTGCAAAAAAATGCATTTTGCATCGTTACAGAATAGTTTGGTTAATTAATGTCGCACTAGAGCTGCAAAGTGGGACATTGGCGACGGTCCGGGGCCTATCTCGAAGGAAAGACCCGGGAACGATGCCTCGTATTTTTGAACCATGGTCGGATGACGAGGAAAACACCTGACCTGGCACCCAACGCCTTCAATAGACGTCGGGACTTTGGACCCCGATCAGATTTATTGTACACCAGTCCCGGATACACGCCGTTAATTTTTGTGGATGTTCTGGACGACATTCCTAGAATTTCGAAATGAAACTGGCAACCCTCCGATCACAAGATCACTACTTTTTTACTTTTCTTAGTCCAGTTCGTCGCACAGGTTCGAACAGGGAACCCTCGGATTCCCAGCTGACGCCTTAATCCACTCGACCGCGGAGGCTTTCATTACAGAATGAGTAAATCGTTCCTTTCCTAGAGTGAATGTTATTTATTTATTAAAATACTGTTTCCTTTGGTAAATAGTGAAACTTAAATAACTAATAAGGGCGTCAGTTTTATTCCTATTAAAATGTAAAGAGCGTTTCTGATTTGTTTTTGTCTAACAATATTCTACGGTTCAAAATCTTAATTAAAATTGGTAATTGAAAGACCCACTGGGTTTATCTGACAAAAATAACTTCCCGACAAAAACAACTTTTTGTTAACAGCAATCTTGAAGAAAAGGGTCGGGTTCCGTTGAACGTCCGTTAATTGTCGCTAATTAATATTTTGACACGGTAATTACATTTACGTTTCTATTTCAGTTTTTGCAAAGGACAATTTGCTGGTTAAAGAGACATCGTGTTAAACACACAATGGGTTATTAATGAGCATTCGGGTTGGTTGGTAGGCTACTGGCGCAAAGGTTGCAAATTGATCTCGAAGTTTGAGTTAAATGAACGTCGCACTAGAACTGCACAACTGCCAGTTGGCGATGGTCCGCGATCTATCTCGAAGGGAAGACCCGGGAACATTGCCTCGTATATTTGAGAAATGGTTGGTTAGATGACAATTTAAAAATGTTCCCGATATTTAGGGTGATAAACATGTTCGTTTTTGCGCATTTGGCATTTACATACATCTAATATAAAAAAAAACCAATATAAGTGAAATATATATCATTTTACTACTTTTTATCTGGTTTGGTTAATTAAAATCGCACTAGAGCTGCACAGTGAGCGATTGACGATATTTCGGGGCCGATCTATAATAAAACACCCGGGTAGATGCCTCGTATTTTTAAACCATAGACAGATGACGAGGACAACACCTGAGCTGGCACCCGACGCAACCTCAACAGGCGTTAGAACATTGGACACAAATCGGATTGAATCGGCACCACTCCCGTATACACTCCAGTATAATTTGTCGGATGTTCTGGACGACTTTATGGTATTTTTTAGCGAAGCTGGCAACCCTCCGATCGCCAAATCACTATTGTTATACTTTCTTTGTCATGTCCATTAACCAGACTCGAACTCGCAATCCTCTGATTACTAGCCGAATGCCTTTATCCAATGAGCAACTGGAAGCCAACCCTTTATATGCCCAAACATAAAGCATGCAATGTTGGACGTAGGAAAATCCTTCATTTACATCAAAATTAGATTTTTTCAAAAAAATTATTTTGTCTCTTCATCCGCTTGCTCCTTCAATTATAACATCGTAAAAATAGTATATAATATCGTAAATATAAAATCAATAAACATCGTTCTGTTGGCACTTTCAGTTAAATTTCAGTTATAAAAACCAAACTAGAAACACATAATGCAAGCACAATTTAATCAGAACTTTTGCAACAGTTGATAATTACATTTACATAAACTAGAAGTGGGAAATCGAGAGACTTAATCAAATAAAAACACGGGACACGTCTTGAGCAGCAATTCCGAACTCCCGGTCATGGATAACGTTTTGGTCGCGTGGGACTACACTTATTGCAACGGATCAAAAGGTTCCACCGTCGATTTTTGGGTTTGGTTTGGTTAATTAATATCGCACTAGAGCTGCACAGTGGGCTATTGTTGACAGTCCGGGCCGTATCTCGAAGGACAGACCCGGGAACGATGCCTCGTATTTTAGAACCATGGTCAGATGGCGCGGAAACACCTGAACTGGCACCCAACGCCTTCAATAGACGTCGGGACTTTGGACCCCGATCAGATGTATCGTGCACCAGTCACGTATACACTCCATTAATTTTTGCAGATGTTCTGGACGACTTTTCTAGCATTTCGTGGCGAAGCTTACGACCCTCCAATCACAAGATCACTACTTTGCACTTTTCTTTGTCAAGTCCATCGCCTGCCATCGAACCACGAATCTTCGGATTCTCAGCTGACGCCTTTAACCGCTCGACCAAGTCCACCGTCGAACCACACAGTCAACAGTTTTCGTTACAAAAGTAATTTTATCATATCAGTTATTTCTGTAGTAACGATACCTTTAATTCTTCTTAGACGCAACGAATCTTAATATATGAGGTATTAAAAGAAAGAGAATGTCATAGAACAGTGACGAACGGTACGTTCATCACATAAATAATAACGTTTTTTTTTAAATACATTTAAAATAATTCATTTTAGTTTTTTAAACAAGCCATTGATGTTGCTGCCATCTATGAGCATTTTTATACATGAAAGATTCTTTATCCATATGACTGTGTCTAATATCTTTCATCCGAATGGGTACATGGTGTGTGTGTGGGGGGGGGGGGGTGAGATATTGAAATTTTCCAAACGTTTCTTTACAAAAATACTTATAAAACAGAAATCTGCAAGAATTGCGATTATTCATCCAACATCAATTTGACGTGATCAATATATGTAAATCCTACTTTTTTAAAAATAATAACATGATTGATCATTTCCCATATCGGCTATTTTTTTTTACGATTGAATCTAACGCCAATGTAATCGCTGCGATAGCATGTGAAAAATCATCAATTTCATATCCATCGTCTACAATTATGGAAGAAAAAAATATCGCTGTTTGGATCGATTTAGAATCGCGGCCGGAAAAAATGATCATTTCCAAAATTCTTAAAAATTTCCTCCGGAACATATGTTACATCAAAACTTATTGAACCGTATATTTCTAAATCAATATTTTTTTTTCTAGTCATTCTGAGCTTTATTGATTTTGTTTGTCAACTATTCAGTAGCAATTATTATATAATTTGAACTTGAGAAGAGAAGATGAAAGATGTGTTATTTAAGTAAAGATTAAAAAAAAGTCGCAATTATTTATATATATATTGTAGTACTGAGATATTTATAAATACATAATATAAATACATTATATATATATGTGTGTGAGTGCGTGTGCGTGTGTGTGTAACGTCAGCATTAGAGTACATAGAAACATTATTATTTCATATTTAACTCGAATTTGTAAAATAGGCAATAATTCAAAAGAGGATTCGTTTTCAGAACCTGAAATTCTTAAAGGTACACTAAAATTGAAGGGATTTATTAATGGTTTTGTGCTTTCAATCCTTGATCCTTTTGAATCGGAAGCAAAGGCCTTTATGTGTTGAATTTTTGTTTTACGTCATGTTAAACTGTTTATCCTTAATACATTTTTGTATTTGCTGTTATTTATTTTGCATTTTGGCAACGTTTGTCATCTTTTGTGGGGTGTTTGCTTTTGTCTGTTGACTTATTTCGAAGTACGTATTAGCTTCTCATTCAGTTTTTGGACTTTCTACTTCAGCAGCTGTCGGAAGTCTGGCTACGTTTTGGATAAATATTGCGCTTAGCCATCAGGAACACCTGCTAGCCATTGTTGTTCTTCTCGACCTCCTTGATGAAAAGAAGTGAACGATTAGGCAAGTTTCTTTCATATTTTTGTAGAATATATCCTCACTTATCCTTCAGGTTTTTTCTATAGTCTATCCCTTTTACGCATCTTACAAGATTCGAATATTAACAAGAGATGTTGAAAAAAAAGAATTTCCACTAGCACTATAGAATCATACGTTCATATCATAAATAACAACTTATGTTTAACAAATGCGTTTAAAATAATTTTGCATGGATAAGCATGCTAAAAAAAGATTTTCGAGATCTGGCTTTTGTAGTGTAGTCTGTAGCGAGCTCGACTAAGGGACAATAAGTCGCGGCATCGAGTCCCGCCAAGGACCATGTTTCTCTACAAGGGTTTCCACAGCAACGCGAAGCAAAACTGTTAGACTTGAAATTTTGATTTGAAAAATAAAAAAAAAATATGTGTTTCTCAGGTTATCATCATTACGAAAAAGACCCCACTTCAAATTTGCCTACACTTTTATTTGGAAATAGGTGCTTAGTAAACTTTTTTCTTGTATGCCTGATAATTCTTATTTTAAGTAACAAATCTCTCTGCCTTTATACAGGAAATTTTTGTGTATATAACTTTTCGAGGCCTCCGTGGCCGAGAGGTTAAAGGCGTCAGCTGGGAAGCCGAGGATTCCTGGTTCGATCCTAGGCAATGGACTTGACAAAGAAAAGTAAAAAAAGTAGTGATCTTGCGATCGGAGGGTTGCCAGCTTTGCTACAAAGTACTGGAAAACTCGTCCAGAACATCCGCAAAAATGAACGGCGTGTATACGGGACTGTTACACGATAAATCTGATCGGGGTCCAAAGTCCCGACGTTTATTGAAGGTATTGGGTGGTAGTACAGGTGTTTCCTCTTCATCTGACAATGGTTCTAAAATAACGAGGTGCATGTATGAATGTGTGTGTGAATGTGTATGTGTTCCCGGGTCTTTCCTTCGAGATAGACCCCGAACCGTCGCCAATACCCCACTGTGCAGCTCTAGCGCAACGTTAATTAACCAAACCAAACCAAAGTCCCGACGTCTATTGAAGGCGTTGGGTGCCAGTTCAGGTGTTTCCTCTTCATCTGACCATGGTTCTAAAATAACGAGGTGCATGTATGAATGTGTGTGTGAATGTGTATGTGTTCCCGGATCTTTCCTTCGAGATAGACCCCGAACCGTCGCCAATACCCCACTGTGCAGCTCTAGTGCGACGTTAATTAACCAAACCAAACCAAAGTCCCGACGACTATTGAAGGCGTAGGGTGCCAGTTCAGGTGTTTCCTCGTCGTCTGACCATGGTTAAAAAAACGAGGCGCCGTTCCTGGGTCTTTCCTTCGATATAGGCCCCGAACCGTCGCCAATAGCCCACTGTGCAGCTCTAGTGCGACGTTGATTAACCAAACCAAACCTTCGAAATAGACCCCGAACCGTCGCCAATAGTCCAATGTCCAGCGCTAGTGCGACGTTATTTAACCAAACCAAACCAAATTTACTTTTCGACCATACTTTATCGACGCATGCGCCCAACTAATCGAATCATTTGGCGACTTTCTAAAAAAAATACCAATCCGCTACAACTTCTAGGTCTTTACATTGGTAGTTACGCAGTTTGTGAGTTATGTTAATACATGTGTTCTAACTTCGCTATCTAACGATCGTTAAATTATTAAAACACACCATGTTTTATGAAATATCAGAGAAACTTACAAACATCACCCACAAACAAACCAAACTAAAGTTTTATCTACAAACTCAGACTTTTAACGATTCACACGCAGATGCAAGGTTTCGCATCTGCAACAAATGGCTGTCTCATTAAGGGAATGGGCCGAGGCTGACTTTACCGTGTTAAACTATCTTCAGTTTTGGCAGTGGTAAAGCGTTACATTCGACCCAGGATCTGAGGAATCTGAGATTGTTGTTCTGCTTGAGTTGCTGCCAGTTCGCACAACTGACAGAGATATAATTTGAAGGTGCTTAAATGGAAGTTAATTTTAAAGGAATAATCGTATGACGGGGATGGTGAATTTTCCTTTAAAATTATTAGCATTTGGGGTATAAAAGACACACCAAAACCTATTTAGTGTTTAACCCGAATTAAATTGAGTCCGCTTTAAAATGTATTTATCTCTTTCAGAATAAATATTTAATGTCAGTCTATTTTGCTGTATAGGATAAGGTTAGGTGAAATGGGTTTATTTAAATTTAATACAAATTACTTTTAAGAAATAAATACTTCGTTTAATGGAGTACGTACACATTTGAATTTTTTTTTTAATTATAATTTTAAAAATCTATTTTTTCATGTATGAAAACACCTTAAAATCATGACGATTCCTTATTAAAAAAAATGAATAAAGTAAAATGCATTTTAGGCTAATTCGCATTTTATTAGTAAATTAGCATTTTTTTTTCAAACATGATTATGCAAGTTGTAATTAATCTAGAAGCATAATTTGTTGTTGAAAATTACTCGCAGTATGTTTGTTAACGTTTCATCATCAATGAACATCTAAAACGGTTGTAGCATTTAAATCGTTTTTTAAAAAAAAATTTCCTCGAGATTCCTTAAAAAACCCACTTTTTTCAGATTTAAAATTCTACTAAAAGTTAATTTCTGAACGAATCTTTATGATGGCGGGTTATAACATCCCACAACTAATATAAAGTTAAATAAAAAAATAATTTTCCCAAAGCGTTTAAGGAAACTTGTATTAATAAGTTTGATATGAAAGGACATATGGTAAAAATACAATTATTTATAAATTAAGTAAATATTTTACAAACCATATTCCCATTGTAAGCGGGGTCATAGAATAACCCTTTGTAAATAAAAAAGTGTTTGCAATATGTATTCAATATTGGTATCATCTATACGATGGTGAAAAGGAAAATATTATAGAACCAATAAAATAATTAAATTTTTGGTGATTTACGTTTTTATTACACTGTTAGAAATAGTTACTTAAAAATAAGTAAAATGTACTCATTTTTAATTACTTTCGATGCTTATCCGAATACATAAGTTTTCATTTTTGAAAACGAAATGTACTCAAAAATGAGTAAAATGTATAAAAAAAAATGCAGTTGCTTGACTACATAGGCTGCCTTCATAAAAAAACTTTCAACAATTAATCCCAGGACTTGTCTGGAATCAAACCTAATCCGTCTAACTTAAGTCATCATCACCGAAGCCCAGGGCCATATCCGTTGTACCACCACAGCGACGTGAAGAAGTTATAAACAGAAGTATTGTTAAACAGCCGTGGCAAAAGAATGGAAAGTAAAATAATTGAGTTGTAATAACTCGGTTTCAATTAAAACAATCGACCTCAAATAATATGGAAAACCATTTTCTGAACAACTATTTTAACTTTGCAAGGTCGCTTTGTGAAGATGGCTTGAACAGAAGCAGATATTAGCAATATTAAACCACACTGTTCATTTTTGCGAAAGTACGTTTACTTAAATTTGAGTACGTCATCGCTCATTTTCGATGTAATTTCACTCAAAGAAAAACGGATACATCCATGTACACATTTTTAAGCCTATTTTTTTTTATAGTGTAGTGTGTTTGAATACTTTAAGCATGCTATTAGAAAAATTGTTACAATAACATTCAATAATCCAATATATTAAGTTTTAAAATGTCCATTGTTTTTATTTATTTTATTTTGTACAAGTTACTAATTTAACTTATGTTAATAACGTATTTTATATAAAACAGTCCTTGGTTTCCACGTGTGACCCGCTTTTTCCCACCATCGTTTGAAAATAATATAAAAAAAACTAAAAATTTAAAAATTTAAAATTGAAAATGATTATGAAACGTATTTAAAGTTGATGTCAAGGATCCCATTACATAAAAACACCAAAAATAGTTTCCTATTAATAACTTTTTTAAATTAAAAATAAGCTTTCAATGAAAAATTTGCCCTTTTCTTATATTTATACCCTATCTTACCTTGGTATCCCAGAAGAATATTAGGAATATCGCATGACTTATAGACCCAGTATTTTGGGTATATTAAATCTTTGCTTCTTTTCAATTATCGTTTTTGTTTGGGACATTTAGCATTTTTGATATTGGATAATTTGCAACAGATCAATTGCTTTAATCAAAAGCAGATGTATATTTTGAGGCAGTTATTCCTAAAAAAGAGTTCGAATTCGCCATTTTTTTATTTCTTATGAAAGACATATTTAATTTTCAGCTCCACAAATATTTTACCTAAAATCTACAAACAATTACCTGCTATGAAACGAATGTCTAATAGTATATAACAAATACAAATAATTTATATTTGCGAAATAAGTTATAAATTCGTATTGTAAAATTGTTATTTTTTCCATTTATGCTAGAAAATAAATGTTAATGCAGTTCCGCATTTTTATTGTTCACGGGCAATTAATATTTCCCGCTACCAATTCAATTTTAAATTGCGACCACCATTATTAAGCACCAAGTCATAAATTCAACATTTACATGACATTCAAAGTTAACAATTAAATACAAATTGCAAAAAAAAATATATATACAAGTCATTTCTCACCGATTTCCTTCCGTTGCAATCATCAAATGTAAATTGTATACAAAAAGTACAAATCAGCCATCTAGTTTCAAAACGAGATATATCATATTTCGTAAATTTTACCGATGCGCCAAGAACGATTGACAGCCACGTACTTTTTTGAATGTAAACACATGGCTTTGAATACATATTTAGACTGTATTCAGGCACTTTTGGCCGATATCGTTTCGCAAAGGCATGTCATTGAAAACTTGAAAAAATTATTTAAATAAATATTTTGCGAAAAAATGAATATATCTGTGTTTGAGGCTAGAAAGATCAAATATAATATGATTAATATTTATAACATAAAGCAAATATCATTCTCAAGGTGTCCAGCTTTAAAAGTCAGTTTAGTATTTTGAAATATTTTAACAATTTCAAAAATAATGTAAAGAAAGTTTGAGTGTTCATACCATGCATGGGTCACCATTTTTTAACGCAATGCACTAGGTGTTCACTCGGAACCAAACCGGGGACGTTCTGCTTGCTACGCCAATGCTCTACCAGTCACGTTGATCACACAAGCCTAAGTGGGACTATCGGGTATATAAAGGGAACCCCACATCTCTAAAAAATTATTGTCACGGTTTAAAAAGCCCATTTCAAGCTTAGTCGGTAGCACACAAGAGTTTGGAACAACAGGTCTAGAGTTCGAGTCCCGACTAGAACTACTTATTTTTTAATACATATGCGCACACTGAAAAAAGTTACTAAAAATGAGTATCTGAACTTACTCGTTTTTCTTAGAGTACAATCGATTTGTAAATGAGCGATGCCGTACTCCAATGTAAGCAACCATACTTTCTCAAATATGAGCAGTGTGATTTAATGTTCATATTCTCAGCTTCTATGCAAACCGTTTTAACAAAAAACGACCTGACAAACTTAAAGTAGTTGTTCAGACGATGTTTTTCCACATTATTTGATTTCGATCTTCGAGCATGAATTTACTGTAGTAGTGCAAATATGACGTCATCATCGTGATGCAAACATCTCAGACTCATGGCACCAGACTTCCTTTAAAAATTTTTGAATGAAAAAAGGTTCGCGATTGACTTGTGATTTGGAAATTATAGTTACTTCATGAAGTACAGGATATTTTTATGAATGAACTAGAAAAAAATTATGAATGGATGACGTAGTAAACCACCTATCTGAGGTCATACATATTGGCCTCACTTTGATGTTAGCGAGATTATAACCGTATGATTTTTCTACTATGAGGTATCCATGCTCGAAGGTTTCGATTGCTTATACGGAAACCGAGTTATTACAATTCAATTATCTTACTTTCCATTCTTTTAGAACATCTTTTTAACATTACCTGTGCTTATAACTTCTTCACGTCGCCTTGGTAGTTCAACCGATAAGACTCTGGACTGCGGTGCATGAGGATCTGCGTTCGATTCCCATAAAGCCTTAGCTGTAATTGTTGATATTTATCGAAAGTGATTTATGAAGTCAATCTATGTAGGCTAACATACTTTATTTTTATTCATTTTTACTCATTGTACTCAATTCATATCATTTTCAAAATTGAAACTTACAGAGCCATGAATGTACTCAAAAATTTGTACATTACACTTATATTTGAGTTCCTATTTTTAACAATGCATCTATAGTAATATATAGTTTTCCTACAATACGAGTATTCCATGCATTATTTTACATAAAAAAACGGTTCTAAATGCTAATTAAATCAGAAACCGACAAGTAATCCGACGTTATCCCTTGAAGACGTTTTAAAGTCCCAAGAATAACCCGTCCGGCAAACCGATATGTCATCCCCCTAGGGTCTTTAACCGGACGTTTCTGACCCAAATCCGACGAGACGGTGTCTCATTTCCAGCAACAATTGCGCGACATTTCACGTCAAGTTGCTGTGATTCTATTTGACAAATGGTCACTTGGTATCTGTGGACGGCTCATAAAGAGTTCACGGCACGGCGACTCGAGGAGGACGACTTGCGCTGCTTTGTGCTGCCGTGAATATCGGATTGAGAAAGAAAAGACGTTTTTTGCTGCCTTTGTAGAATGTGAAAAGATTTTAGGTCAAAGGGAAATGATTCTTGATCGTCTTTTGTTGTGTATCGGATTCGAATATTTCAACGTGATTTTATTTTTATTGAAAAGAATAACTCAGTGTATGAATTTGCTGAGTTTTATGATATATGTACTAGAAAAATACCAGTTCCACGGGCGGCGTTGTATTTTAATATTAAAATGTAATCATTTATGTTATATTATAACTTAAGTGAAGTATAAATAAAAATATGTTATTTAATGTTTTTTGCTAAACCCTTATTATATTACAGAATTATTCAGTCAATTATTTAAATCAATTATTATTAATTAAGTGTACAATATTTTGTCGTCAGCAGCGTATTATGATTTTATAACATTGTTGATATTATTTCTTTTTAAATGGACTTTGAAAAATGGCTTCTAAAACCTTTATAAATACATTTAAAAAGGGAAAAAAATCATTATTAAAAATGTAATAAAAGTTAACTTTTCTTTTAAAACAAGGAAATTGTTTTACAATTCTGAACATTTTATTACTTTATAAACGATAATGAGATTGACGGAATGGTGAAATATGTGGGAGAATTGAGTATTCATGTTCTATTTTATTTACAATATTTTATTAAAAAGTGTATTTACAGCAAGAAAAGTTGTTTTTAAAGTTTTGGCATAATAACTACTGGTGTAGGTATGACCAAAAAAATCCCGCAATAAATGATATGTGTGTGTGAAAACAAATTTGGATAAATAGTATTAATGTATGTGATATGCCAAAGTAGTGATAGAACTGAAACGGAACATTCAAAATATGGGATTTGCGTTCTTCTGTATTTTTATTTTTTTTAGAAATATGATATCCTTTATTATTTAAACTATTTTCAATGTTTAGTTCTATAATACATTTAACATTTATGCCAGTGGTGTATAAAAGTTTGTGAAGTAGTATAAAAAATCATAAATTGGTATTCCTTTCTGTTTTATAGTCAATAATCTTGAAAATAATTAAAAACCTTTCATAAGGCATTCGAAATCTAAATTAAAATTTTTTATGTAAAATATTTTAATTAAACTTCTGAAACCAATTTGGTTTTGGTTCACAAAAAATTACCGTACTCTTTTTGAAAATATATATTTTGTTTATTTTTTTACTAATATTATTTTCGCATTTTTTTTTTTCATTCTAGTAAAACAAATACAATTTAGGTTTAACATGTAGCGTTTAGACTGAACTAATGGAAAATAAAATTTCATTTTATTTAGAAATATACTTTCTGAGAAAGTGTATAATTTAAAAAAAAAAAAAAGGTATTTTCTTAAAAAACTATAAAACGTAAACTCCCTGGTAAATTTTAAATTGATTTTTCGGTCTTCTCTTACCAAATATTTATAATGTATTTAGAATCAGCGAGTATACGAAATATTCTCTTTATTTTAAGCAAATAAATTAAAAAAATTCTAAGAAATGACTGCTTCCAAAAGAGAGCGTGTACGTTTTTGTTAACATTTTAATTTATAATTTTATTTAACATAATATGTGAATGTTTTCATAAACTTAGTACAAATTGATATGTAACGTTACATTGAATCCTATAAGATATAAACTGTTCGAATTTTTTTAAAGTTTGTAACTGCACATTGATCTTAAGTTTAAGGACCCGAGCCCCAAAATCCGGAAAAATTGCTAATTTTTTTCCTTCATAAAACGATGCTAAACGTACTTAAGAAGGTGTATACAAACTTTCAAAACAGTAGAAGAAACAGAACCTATGTTTTTTTAGATGTTTATATACCATTTATCATCTTTCTACATACTTTTCGCCTGCAACAATCGTCATTTACTCAAAATATTTTATTTTAATTTTGGTCACGTTTAAAATGCTAAAGCTTTGTTAATAATTAACTTAAAACTAAACTGTTAATAGTTTTTGAAGCTCTAATATTTGTTTTATAAACGTATGAACAGCTTTTTTAAATTAAGTTATAAATTATTTTTTTACAAATTATTAAACTTAAAAAATTGAATATTTTTGGGGTTTTGAACTTAAAATAGGTTTTTGAAGACAATTAAAACACAAATCTGCAAAAGTCTATACATACGTTTATAGTATGTACTTTGACGTTATTTAATCAATTAAAAAAATTAAAAAAACATTAAAAATTAACAGAGGAGTAGTGTTTTTAAAAAAAAGTCTTTTTAAGCTTAAAAAATACAAAAAATAACAAAAATAATTTTTTTAAATATATTTTTGTTGTTGATTATTGTTTAGAAAAAGATGTTCTAATAATATAAAAAAACGGTATTTCTGAATTCATTAATAAACAAATTATGATTTGGGGCTCGGGTCTCCCTTAATCTATGTACTATCGAAATGGAAGGACATGTGTCGGTGTTCACATGCATAGAACATCGATTTTTTGTTTGTTTTGGAACACAAATTGTTTGGTGATGGTCATTATTTGACATTATCACATTTAGCTTTATTAGTATAATTACACATTGTTTTTGTCCAACCACTTTGGTTATAATTGAAACAAGTCGCTTAGCATTATTCGCAACAAAGTACACTGTTAAAAATTTCTGTTCAACAATGTAAAATATCTTAGTGCAAAACAGAGGTCTGCAGCAAATTACACAATATTATGGTGAAAACTTTAATCTTAGATAGATAGATAGATATATTTATTGTAGTGGGCCGTAGCCCATTTACAAAGGTTGGCAACAAATTTTGACAAAAACGGATACAAAGTTTGATAACACAAAATACAATATAATACATTTTTTAAAAATTTAAAACACAATTTGAGACAAATATACAAAAAAAAGACAAAAATAAATTACATGAACAATTAGAATTGGGTTTTAAATCTGTTATTCCTGCACAAGTTCACTGATCAAGTCCTCCCGGAATTTTAAAACAGAGATTGCATAATTATAAAAACAAAAATATTCTTTATTGTAAAATTTTAGGATGGTTGAAATATTACTGGATTCAATTGATGATAAGTATTTTTGTCTGAATGCATCGTAAATAGGACAGACTAAAAAAACATGATCCCAGGTTTCATTTTCTGTTGTGTTACAAAACTTACAGGACTCGTTAGGAAAAATTTCGAAAGCAACTCCTTTAAAAAATATACGGGATTGATTGCAACGAATTTGTATAATAATTATTTTTATAGTTCTTCGATTAAATGTGAGTTTTTGATATATTTATACTGTGAGTGGTTAATACTATTGTTCATTGAAGCAAGATCATTTTGTGTGTATTGGTCATGGTATACTTGTACTATCGTTGAAATGTAAAGCCGGCGCCACATATGCGGTATTCGCCGAATACCGAGCGACTCGCCTTAACCCGAGCGACTTGCCATAACCCGAGCGATTTACTATTACTTGCTCGGATTACAAAAACCTGAGCAACTCGGCTTCTTGCGAGTATACTTGCCGATTTCAGAACATTTATTCGCAGTAGGAAGCATGACCGGATTTAATAAAAATATAAATATAAATTTTGATAAAAATTGTATACTACAATATTTTTATGATGGAAAAATATTCTATTTTATTAACAGATTTGTAGAGATATTTATATTGATCAGATATTTATATTGATAAATATATTCTAATACTTTTATGTTCTTTAAAAACATATTTTTAATTTGTGATAATTACAATGAAATTTTTTTTTAATTGGAAATCATTTTTTTTTTTTTTTTTTTACATTTTTATTTTGCTCATAGCCATTTGCGAGTGCAATATTTTATTATTATTTTCATAGATTCCAGAATGCCATGCACATGGATATTCCTTGAAACTGTTGAAATTTTGTAGCATAGAATATTGAAAAATTACAAAAAACAGTGTATCCTAATTGTGTTGGTACACTTAAAAATGATTTAATTTTCAGTTCTGGAATATATATTTTCCCTCTCAATATATTTGCTTTAGCGATAACGATAATAAAATACAAACGATAATCAGTTCGAAAAACTTTAAGTGTTCTAGCAAAATTTTTCACCGAATATTTCGCATTTTGACAATTGAATTTGCATGCTACATATAAAAATTTCTTTAGTGTCAATCCATTTTTTAACTAAGTATAAATAATGGACTTTATGCACGTTGACGTTGTCTTGGGGATCTGGTTTTCATTCCGTATTTTTTAACATATTGAAATTATCGTTTGCTTTTTTCTTAGCCAATGTACTAACGATTATTTGTTTACAAGATATAATATCGACACCAGGTCAACATAGAGTTCATTAAAAAAAATTATATTAATATTCGACAGTGAATACTATTCAAAATTTGATGTCGAGATTAAATGTATAAAGATTGACACTTTACTTTTGTTTATCTATTTTCGGAAAATTTTCTATCGTTAATTACTGTTTTATTGGTATTTTAGCAATATGGCCCGGCGTTACTCGTAGTAAAAGCTGCGCGATTTTTGTATTTGTTAGCGTAGCCACCGCATATCACTCTCTGTGCACTGTGTAAAATAAACTTTATCAAAATCTAGATTTATTCAATTATTTTGAGTAGTTTTCGAAATACCTAAACCTAGTACTTTTTTTTAATTTTTACGTTCATGACTTTACATGCTATTGCGATTGACATTTAAAGTGATGTTTTTGTAAGGAAAAAAAAATTGTTATATTAAAATTAATAAAATTTAAGGATTAAAAAAGCCTTTACGAATATAGCCTTGTAATATCATGTCGATAAAAATGAAGTATTCAGCAACAATAAAAGTAAAATACTTGGTATTGTTGCTTCAATGTCAATGGTGTTGAACACTTATATTTTTTTAAACGTTTGAAATTTTTTGTATAAAAATTAACCAGTGGGGTGCCAGCTCAGATGTTGTCGAAGTCATTTGACCACGGCTCACAATGACAAAAACAGTGTTCCCGAATTTTTCTATGGTGATAAAACCCGAACCGTCGCTCGTAGTTTATTCAGTAACTTTAGTGCGACGTCAATTCAACCAAACATATCTTATATAGATTTAAAATTGACATATTAAGTAATACCGATAACTAATATCTAAATAAGGTTCGTTTATCAACGGAAACCTGGCTAACAGAGGAAGATATGCAAACTGCTACGCCTGATTCCTCGTATGTTCCACGTCCGCTCTCCGTACGTGCTTTGCTTTAGTTCAAGGTTTTACACGAATCCTCGCCAAATTTCCTTTTATAACAATCGTGCTTCATTTTACTATGTTACAGTATCAGAATGTATCACCTTAAAGAATAGCTGGTTTTAAAACGGTTTCACATCAAAACCGCATTTCATTTTTCAACTCAAGATTCTTCAAAACGTTTAAATCAATGACATTTCATTTCGAGGTTTTAAAATACTATTTAAATATTTTCATATTTTTGTGTCTTCATCAAAACAGTTAAATGCAAGAAATCTAAATGAAAAAACAAATAAATCAAATTAATTAATAAATAAAAAAATAATCTGAACAAATAATTTAGTAAAATTCACAACTTAATAAACGAAGGAATTGTTTTAAGTAGACGAACTAAACAAGTAAATATACGATACAAAAAAGCTCAAAACACCAAAAGTTTTTTAAATATGAAACTTTAGATCATCGGCTGGACCAAATTTATGTCAAACGTGCTATATTTAGAAAGTTATAGTGTCGGAATCGGTTATCCTAAAAGCGTAAAATGGTGTTTCTTTCATGACTACTATGTCCCTACACACACCCTTTATAGATGGTTTTAAAGACGTTTCATGAAAAAACTCCATTTTATTTAGGTCGTGAGACTTCAAATCGTTTAAACACATTGAAAACTCGAATAGAAATGTTAAATTAATATCTTCATTTTTTCGCATCTGCATAAAAATAGTTAAATGCTTCAAATATATAAATAAGTAATAAAATGAAATAATTGAATTGATAAATAAATGAAATAATTTTATTGATAAATAAATGAAATAAATAAATGGAACACAAATATTTAAGTGAAACAGACAACTTCATAAAAATAAATGAATAAACTAAATAAAAATTCTAAAATAATAGCACAACAAACACCACGATATATTTTAAAGTCAAATTGATACGAAAAAAACAATATTCCCTCTTTAAATAAAAAAAAAAGAAAATAGTTCTATATTGATAGTAAATGGTAATTGGCTATCAAAATATAGAATAAAATATCGATAGCCAATCACCATTGAGCTCGCTTCGAGATGTGTTCCATTTTCCCGAAACAAGTGGGAAACGCAATTATTCAATTTGCTCGCTTTAACCCGAGCGAAGTTACTCGTGATAAGGCGAGCACCTTGTAGTGTGGTGCTGAAAATCGTCGAAACGCGAGCGACGCGGTACTTGCCGAATACCGAGCGACCCATCCACACATGCGTCTTTAGGCGAATATCGAAGGTTTCGTTGCTCGGGATTCGGCGAATACCGCATATGTGGCGCCGGCTTAATGTTCAGCAACTTTATGGTCTTGCAAAAGCCAAACAAAATAAAAACCAGCGTTTTGTAAAATATTTCTTATCGAGATGGCCCAATTAAATTTATTGTTTGTGCAGTTAAAGGATAAATTATACATGTTTAAGTAGCAAATTTTAGCAAACCTATCATCTGACATTTTGAGAAGGTGTATCCAGTATTTTAAAATTAAACGAATAAAAACTAAAGAGATCCTAGGATGACCTAATTCGAGTCTTAAAATATATCCAGGTATATAACGGGAAACTGTAAGGAGCTTTCTAACAAAAATACAAAAACATTTTTCTAGATCATTGTAGTTATTTATCGCCCAAACTGCAGCACCGTATGTTAAAACAGATAAAATCAAAGCATCAAATAATTTAAACCATGAGTTAACCGAATTAATTTTTGCGCCTATCAGTATGGACCAAGAAGTGTTTACTGTACTATTTGTTTTAGAAATAAAATAATTTTTGGCAAGATTAAAACAGCCAGATGAAGAAAATGGAATACCTAGATAAACATAACTAGAAACTATTTCCAATTCGTTATTGTTGTAGAAAAATTTGTCATGCTTAGATAATTTACCGCCCTTACGAAATATAACTATTTTAGTTTTATTAATGTTAACAGTTAAAGAGAAGTTATCACAGAATTTTTCAAGAATGTTAAGTTTTCTTTGGAGATTTATTGGGCAATCAGCGAGAATCACAGCGTCATCGGCATAAAGCAAAATATGTATAAAAATATCAGAATTGATATATATACCAGGGATAAAAACTTTAATCTTAAAAAAGAGGAAGCATTACCAATAATTGATTCAACCTCTATAACTGCAACCGACATTTTTTCTGTCGCTACAAAAACAAGCCGTGAAATCCCCTGCAAGAAGACAACAGCGAACAAGGGCCTCCGTGACCTAGTGGATAAAGGCGTACCACTATAGATCAGATGATTCCTAGTTCGAGCCCAAGCGTTGCCATTTACAAAAATAAGTAAAAAAGTGTGAATTTGCGATCGAAGGCTTGACATATTTGCTACGAAAATACTACTGCTAAAAAACTCGAATTTTGGGATTTATGCAACGTTATGAATTTTGGTGCAACGTTTCACCACTAAATGGTATCATTGGTAACACAGTAAAATTAAGCACAAAATGTTGTTTAAAGCTAAAAGGGTACCAAATTTTGTTGCAAGGTCGCAATAATTTTTAACAGTGTAGTTAAAGCATAGCAAAAAGCATATCTTATTATGTGTTTTTAAATAGCCAAACACCGGCCATTACTTAACAATTTGTGACTACTTTGTATATCTCTATATATCCATCTTTGGTGACGATACGTGACCTTATTATTTATGCGGATTAACTATTGATTATTTATTTTTTAAATAAAAAAAATCTAACAATCAATTTTTAAAATATTTTTTCTTACATTATTTGAAGATTTAGTTGTATATTATTAAATATAATTTAATATTTTTATTATGCACTATAAAAATGTAAGAATCTAAATCCTGTATTTGTTTTCTTTTTTCTTATTTTTAATTAGTAAATTTCAAGATTAATTGTTAGTGTATTTGTTTTATTCATAAAAGTAAAAGTTATATCTTCTTTCGAAAATCTTTATATTTTTTTATCAATTTTTCATACTAATTATTATATTATTTTAAATATTTAATTATTTCAGTATTTAAAAATTAATTAAAATAAAAATATATTAAGTTATTTGGCATCTAATTACATAAACTTCAAGGTTTTTTTTCTGATTAAATGCAAATAAAAAATATATAAAAAATACGAACAAAATAAACATATTTGGGACCATATTTTTTTATTTTAAGATTTATTTTGTACTATTTTTTTATTTTTTATTATTTTTATTTAATGATATTTTAATATGAAAAAGCAATAATAACAATAAATATATATTTAATGAGGGAAAATAAAAAAAATGAATTTAATTTGTATGAAAAAATAAATAATAAAAAATGTATATTTAGGAATATATTTTAATGACGGAATCGGATTCGAGGAGGATTTTTAAAATATCATAGTACCAGATTCATTTATTTCAAACCTTTCATTTTATTTATCTTAAAATATTTTAAAGAACCAGAATTTTTATAAAATAATATGGCTATTATTTTTTTATTCAAAACTAATACTTTTTCTGTGGCACTGACATAATATATAAAATAAAAAAGATTCCAAATATATACGTCTTTAAAGAATTTAATATTTATTTAGAATTTTTTTGAAAGAATGCGTTCTAATATTCTAATAAAAACAATAAATTTATTAAAACTGTGCATTAAAGTAGTAAATATTGTTTTGAATAAGTACAAATGGTACTTTCTCGAGGATAAATTGTAAAGTTTTTTATGTAACTATCATTTTAATAGAGGAATTTATTTGTAAAATTTATTTTAACATTATTTTTAGTTTTAAATAACTATTTTTTACAAAATATTTCTTTTAAAATGTTGGATTATAACTTACAACAACAACATGCAAACAAATAGTTATTATTTGCGCAAATAATCTGCATATTGTAACTTAAAATAATACTTTTGTTTGAAATATATGTTTGTGACAAGAGGAGCATCAAATATTTAACACAAAGTCGTCATAGTTACGCACTTTTTTAACCTAAGTTTAAGATTATTTCAAACAGATTTTCAAAACCTACAAACACACACAAAAAAAAAAAAATGTTTTCTAAGAGTTCAATATTTTTTACCGAAATACTTATTTTCCTCATATCATTTAAAATACGGAAAGTTCCAATTGCGGCCCATTGCAACCTTTTGTCTGGGAGATAACAATTGTGTTCCTCTTTGAGAATATGGTAACCCGGATCCCTTCGGTCGCAATTGGGCTATTGCCTTAAAATAATGACCGATCGTTAGCGATGTCTCTGCTTCAACTCGACCTTTCGGCATTTTGTCTGTATGGAAATTTGTATGTTACGCAGTTACAAGCAAACGCGTTGTTCGATTTATTTCAAATTTGAGAAGAATGTTCCTTTAAGTCATTAAAATCGATAAATATATGTTGCGATGAAATCCCGAAATCAGCCAATAACTTAATTCCCTAGTTAGAACTAGTTTTATCAAAGCATCTTCGTTAATACCAGTATTAACTATTAAATACTAGAATTAACAATTTCTGTTAGATAATACTAGTTGTAACTAAATTGTTTTGTAGTTAAAACTATCTGTGTCTACTAACAACTAGTACTAACTGAAATTTCATGAAATCAACAACTACAAGCAATTATGTATAACAAACATGTTTATTCCGTATTTGAAATCAAAAGTGCCTTCAACAGCAGTCATAAAATAAAATCTGTGTTACCTTTACAGATAAAAAAAAAATACTTATCGACTAAAACTACAAGTATTTATTAGGAAATATTTTGTTCCTAAATCGAAAACAAAACTGCAGAAAACGATAAAAAGCAAATAAAAAGTTGGTTATTTTATTTAAAAATATATATAAACAGTCAATTTTTTATTTGTTTCTGCAAGGGAAGTTTTCAGGGAATTTAGAGTTGCAGAGCATTCCATTCTTTTTGCATAAACACATAATTTTGCATAGTTTTAACAAGTAAAAACTGTAAAAAAGGAGAACGTAATATTCATTTCGTAATTTCTAGTGTTTCTCACATTTATCAGTTAATTTCAGCATTGCCTAGTTAATACTAATAGTAACTAAGACATTCGGTTATTGAATGATTGAGGGTTTTAAGGCGATTTGGTACTCCAAAAATTATTTTCTATAATTTGATATAAAATTAAATATTTTTGTGATGACTACATGTAAACTATGCAGGAAAGAAGATTTAGGGGAAAAAAATTAAAATTTCTTCAAACTTTTTCAAAAATTAAATTTTTGTTAAAATTTTCGAAGATTTAAGGCATTTTTCAAAATGCTTCTTCTCCTTCAGATTTCATTTTTTTGCATCGAATTTTTTTTGTAAGCTGTATTGATTTATGGTTAATAACTTTAGGGATCGGATTTTGCATAAGTATTTTAGTTTAGGAGAAAAAAAAATTAGTGAAAAATCGACCATTTTTGTCCAAAAAATTCTAATTCTTAAACATTTTATTTTTTTAAACAAACTGTTTTTAATATTTTTCTAATTCCATCCCTAATTCTATTCAATATACTCTTGTGTACATGTTTAAAAAATCTCACGATAATTCATGCATATTTGTTTGAGTTTTAGTATTTTAAGTAAGTGTATGTTAACGAAAACAGCAAGCTGAGATAAATGCATTTAAAGATTTCAGTATTGAAAATATTTTATTATAAATGTCCCAATTAACTCAAATATTTTTTCACATAAATAACGAATATATATCCTACAAATTATGTAAAATTATTGACAAATAATAATTATTTTATTTTTCTGCTACCTTAAATAAAAATTTCACTTTCAGTATTCAATGCATGCAAAATTTCAAAAAACACAATAAAATAATTCACTGTCAAGTAAATTTTTATTCTTGTAATACATTTTTAGCAAACCATTAACTACTGAAAATTTTGAAACAAAAATTGACTGCAGATATTTATATAATTTGCTTTATTGTTGAGTGTAATGCAGGGAAAACTGAAAATTTTTTAGTGGTTTTATACATGACACTCACTGTAAAATTAAAGCACCCTGCAGCATAAGTTACACCTAATTTATTCTTAAATTACTTTTTCTCTTTATGCATTGCAATATTTACAAGTTTGAGTGCAAAATCCCTGATAAGGCGGCTTATTGCAAAAGAAGAGATTTTGCAGTACACCGCCTTTTCCTCTATTGTCTTTTGGGCAAATCAATTCACACACAGAATTTCAGTAAATTAATTTATCGTCTGATCCTAAAGATTTTGAAGACTTTTTCATAGTATGTATAATTCTAAATTGTATTCATATACAAAATTTGACAAAAAAACACAGACTCGCTTTTTGTTTACAAATGTATCTTTGAAATGTATCTTGGATACCTGAACTAGCTGATGATGTGTACAATTTCGTTGGAATTTTACGTTTGGCAGGTAACACATCTTTATAACAGTTCTGTAGAAGCAATCCTTTGATACATTGCCATTATTTTGCTTAGATGTACCCATTTTTACATTCGGTTTATGACTTTCACTATGTAACACATTGGATAAGGAGTGAAGAAAACGTTCATAATATGATTAATATTTATTCAATAGTTTTGAAACTTTAGGAAAACATGCTAGAAGGTTGAAGCGTTATTTTAAACCAATAAAAAAAAATTGACATTTTCTTCGGTTTTGGGGTACCGAGTCCCCTTAACTGTAACATATACACTCAAACATTACACAGTTACAGCTTCTAGCAACTTATTTCACTGCAATAACATTGATATAATATTTTAAAAATGACGTATTTCTTAAAACCAAAATCTTAATAATTTTAGAGTGAGCGTTTGGGTTTGTTTTAGTATATTACAATCGAAATATTTTGTTGTATAGATTATATCTACGATATTTAATACCTACGATAATATCTATTTTTAAAGAAAACATGTACCAAAAAATGAGTACAATGATTAAAAATTAATAAAAAAAAGCAGTAGTTTGTCTGCATAGTCTGCCTTCATAAATAACTTTCAATAAATATTAACAATTACAACCGAGATTCACCGAGAATCGAACCAATATCCTCATGCACCGCAGTCCAGTGCCGTATGCGCTGTACTATAAGAGCTATGTGAAGAAGTTATAAACAGAAGAAATCTTAAAAGGTGTGAGGAAAGAATGGGAAGTAAAGTAATTGAATGCAATTGTCCTCAAAGAAAAACGAGTATGTTCAGATACTAATTTTTAAGTACCTTTCGTTTTACTACGTACACTGTAAAATCAATGTGATTAAAAATGAGTACATGGACGTACTTGATTTTCTTTGAGTACTATTGCATCGTAAATGAGCAATGAAGTACTCAAATTTAAGTAATCGTGTACTTTCGCAAAAATGAACAGTTTGATTTAATACTGCTAATATCAGCTTCTGTTCAAGCCATCTTCGCAAAACGACCTGGCAAACTTTAAATAGTTGTTCACAAGATGATTTTCCACATTATTTGATGTCGATTGCTTAAATAGAATCTGAGTTATTGCTATTCATTTATCTTACTTCCCATTCTTTTGCCACGGCTTTTTAACATTACTACTGTTTATAACTTATTCATGTCACTCTGGTCACGGCTCTGGTGATATAACGATAAGGCCCTGGACTTCGGTGTGGTCGACGTCAAGTAGAGTGATCGGGTTCGATTCCCAGTAAGTCCTGGTTGTAATTGTTGAAATTTATTGAAAGTGGTTTATGAAGGCAGCCTATGTAGGCAAGCAAGTGCTATTTTTATTCATTTTGAGTTAATTTTACTTATTTTTGTATTGCGTAAATTTTACTTATTTTTAAGTACCCATTTTTGACAGTGTACTTTTTATATTTACTACATTTTTAATTATTATATTTGCAACAGGTTAACAACTTAGTAAACAATTACTAAACAAACAGAAAAAGCGATATTTATGTGACATAAACAACCCAACTTTAAATTCCTAATAAATTGAAATATCACATCTATTTTCCTTAAATCCAAATAATTGTTATAGCCACTGCAAACCGTCACCGAATGTTATTCTAAGCCGTCACAATCCAAACTCATTACTCCGTATTGTGTTTGCGGAGTAAAACTCCGTCGGAAATTCCGGATTCAATTCCGGAGTTCGATAAGAGTGTCAGGCTGTTTCCAGTTAATCCGGCAAACACCCGGACACAATGGAACAGCAAGTCCTACGCCGAAACATATGTCACAGTGTAAGAGGGGGAACTGGACACCTTAGATATATTATTGAATGTGCAAAGTTAAAATATATGAGATTCTGATTACTGAAGCTAAATCATATGTACTAAATATTTTTAGCTTTTTGAGTGACGAAAGGAGTATTATATGCAATAATTTCTCAATTAAAATTATTTTAGAAATGCATGGGCTTTTTTTGCCTAAAATAATTAAATTAAGGGGGACCCAAGCCCCAAAATCCGGTAAAATTGTTATTTTTTTTCTTCATAAAATGATGCTAAACGTCCTTAAGGGAGACCCGAGCCCCAAATCCTAATTTGTTTATTAATGAATTCAGAAATACCAATTTTTTTATATTATTAGAACATCTTTTTCTAAACAATACTCAAAAGCAAAAAAATGTTTAAAAAAATTATTTTTGATATTTTTATAATTTTTTTAGCTTAGAAAGACGTTTTTTAAAAACACTACTCCTTTTTCAATTTTTAATGTTTTTAAATTTTTTAATTGATTAAATAACATCAAAGTACACACTTCAATCGTATGTATAGACTTTTGCAGATTTGTGTTTTAATTGTTTTTAAAAACTTATTTTAAGTTCAAAACCCAAAATATATTCAAACTTTTAAGTTTAATAATTTGTAAAAAAATAATTTAAAACTTAATTTAAAAAATCTATACATACGTTTATAAAACAAATATTAGAGCTTCAAAAACTATTAACAGTTTAGTGTTAAGTTAATTATTTACAAAGCCTTAGCATTTTAAACGTGACAAGAATTAAAAAAAATATTTTGAGTAAATGACGATTGTTGCACACGAACAGTATGTAGAAAGATTATAAATGGCATATAAACATCTAAAAAAACATATGTTCTGTTTCTTTTACTGTTTTGAAATTTTGTATACACCTTCTCAAGTTTTTTTAGCATCGTTTTATGAAGAAAAAAAAATTAGCAATTTTTCCGGATGTTGGGGCTCGGGTCCCCCTTAAGAAGATGTGTACAAAATTTCAAAAGAGTAGAAGAAACAGAACATATGTTTTTTTAGATGTTCATATACCATTTATCTTCTGCCTACATATTGTTCGTCTGCAACAATCGTCATTGACTCAAAATATGTTTTGTTTAATTTTGGTCACGTTTAAAATGCTAAGGCTTTGTAAATAATTAACTTAAAACTAAACTGTTCATAGTTTTTGAAGCTCTAATATTTGTTTAATAAACGTATATATTACTTTTTTTTAAATTATCTTAGAAAATATTTTTTTACAAATTATTAAACTTAAAAATTTGAATATTTTTTGGGTTGTGGACTTAAAATATGTTTTTGAAGACAATTAAAACACAAATCTGCAAAAGTCGATTCATACGTTTGTAGTATATATATTGAGGTTATTTAATCAATTAAAAACATTACAAATTGAAAGAGGAGTAGAGTTTTTAAAAAAAGTGTTTTTAAACTTAAAAAACGCAAGAAATAACAAAAATAAATTTTTTAAATATAATTTTGTTTTTGATTATTGTTTAGAAAAAAAGTTCTAATAATATTTAAAAAAATGACATTTCTGAAATCATTAATAAACAAATTAGGATTTGGGACTCGGGTCTTCCTTAAGAATGTTTAGCACAAAACACTGCTCGAATTTGTCTAAAAATTGATGTATAGACATTAACAGACCTCTAACTATACACCTGGGGCTCTTCAATTCATTTTTAAATAATTATTTTGATGATGTTAGCTTAAATTAAGAAGAATATAAGCCCTATATACTTATTGTATTAAAACATAGTAGTTTGTAAAAACGTATCCAAACTTTAAATGAGCTGAAAATTGAGGTGGCGCCTTCCGTTGGCAAAAGCCTGTTTATTTTCCCGTTTATAACGGTTTTAGAAGCTACCTTTTTTATATGGCCATTTAAAAAAAATATCTCAATTGCTATAAAATCACAAAAGTGAGTACAATGAATAAAAATTAATAAGAAGAGCATTTCCTTGCCTACATAAGCTGCATTCATAAATCACTTTCAATAAATATCAACAATTACAGACGAGACTTACCGGGAAGCCAGTGCCTTACAGCCCAGTGCCTTACAGCCCAGTGCCTTATCCGTTTTACTACTAGGGAGACGTGAATAAGTTATAAACAAAATACATGTTAAATAGGTAAGCCAAAAGGGCGGAATTGAGTTGTCGAACTCTGTTTCCATTTTAGCTATCGACATCAAATAATGTTTAAAACCCTCTTCTGAGCAGTTTTTTTAGTTCCTCAGGTCGCTTTGTTAAGATGGCATTGAACAGAATCAGAAATTAGCAAAATTGAGTAATACTGCTTATTTTTAAGGAAGTACGATTACTTAAATTTGAGTACGTCATCGCTCATTAACGATTCAATTGTACTTAAAGAATAAATAGTATGTTCATGTACTCATTTTATGTATATTTTTTTTACAGTGTATTAGTTACAAATATGCACATTTAAAAACACATAATTTAAACTCCCACTTTTTCAAGATTTTAGAATAAAAAAACCTGAGGGTGGTAATAATCAATATTACTTATAAACACATTAAAATTTACTAGATCCACCATAAATTTCCCAAAATATTTATTTGTAAATTCTAACTTATAACGTAGAAACATTTTTTCGCTACACATACAAACAATCATCTTTCAATACCATCACTCTTCATGATTTTACTATTACTGGACTTTTCGGAAGAAAAAAAAAATATTCAAATATCTTTAGAAAAACACGACAGTATTGTACATCCTTTTTAACAAGAAACCATTACGGCCGGGAAAATTATTTTTTCCGAGAACACACAAAAAACTCAAAGGAAACATTAATGCAGGTAGATTAAAGAAAAACTCTGAGAAAATTGAAAATGCATCATTTTCTGCATGTCTTTGGGGATGTATGCACTGATTCTTATTGTTTAGTAACATATATGGAAAAGTTTATCACCATCAACAAATCCAATTTTCGAAATTCGAATGGGAAAAGCTTGAGGCGCGCTTTTATGGAGCCCAATGTGAAAGCATATTTGAAAAAGGAACACTGTGCTTCTAAAAGCCATCTTTTATCTGTGTGTGTTCCCTAAAAGAAGTTGAAAATGGAAATGATAATGGTACGTGTACCATTATCGCTTTGGGTATTGTGTTGCTTGTAAATATTTTTACTTGTGTATCGGAGTGGGCGATTTTTTTTAGTTTCAAAGTTGAAGAAATATATTTTTGTTTTCCTGGAATAACGGTTCTTTTTAAAGCATCTTTAAAAAAATACAAAATGAATGACTGATCTAGAATATGCGAGAATACACAAAGGGTAATATATATATATATATATATATATATATATATATATATATATATATATATATATATATATATATATATATATATATATATATATATATATATATATATATATATATATATATATATATATATATATATATATATATATATATATATATATATATATATATATATATATATATATATATATATATATATATATATATATATATATATATATATATATATATATATATATATATATATATATATATATATATATATATATATATATATATATATATATGTATATATATATATATATATGTGTGTGTGTGTATATGTATGTGTATGTGTATATAATTTTCTTACGAGATGATTGAAAAACGCTGTTTTTCTCTACGCCAGATGGCAACAGTTAGTTTGTTAAAAAAATTCTGCCGCATTTTTTTTCATTATGTAAGCCATTTTGACGATTAACCTCTTCAATTTATAGGTAAATAATTATTTTGATGATGTCAGCTTAATTGAGGAAGAATATAAGCCTTGTTGTATTAAAAAATAGAAGTTTGTAAAAGCGCATCCAAACTTTAAATGAGCAGAAAATTGATGTTGCACTATTGGCAATTTTGAAAACAAGATTCCTATGAACTTCATATTTACGGCGGATTAACTCAGTAAATTTCACACTCCTGTGACGCAAGATTATGGTAAGCTTAATGTCAATTATTGCCAAAACAAACTACCAATAATGTTAGAAATTGAACTGAAACGCAGAAAGGATATGAAAATATGTGTAAAATAATAAATCATAGTAGGCTTGCCAGTGGTACCATTGTTTTCCATTTGTAGTTAAAAAGAAATTAGTTTAAATGATTTTATATTGATTTACATGGCGAAAAAATTTATTGAAGCCAAGATGAATTATAATTTAAATTTACAGTTTCAACTTTTAAAGTTTATTAGTAAAATAATTAAAAAAATTTATTGTTATATATATATATATATATATATATATATATATCCCTAGAGCACAAAATAATTAGTTATCACTTTCATAGAATTATAATTTTGGTGTCGTTAGATTCAAAATAAAATTAACTATTTTTTAAGGCAATAAAATAAGTTTTCATATTTTTGACAATTTGGTGTCTCTTACACTGTCAACACTAAAAAAATATGTTTAATAGAACATTCTGCTATCTAGCAAGTGTGGTAAATGTATTCGCAATTTGCTTCTTATACAAATAGCACATGATAACAATTCGGAATGACCAGAATGACAGAAAGAAAGGGACTGCGAACGAATATTAAACAGCATACGGTAATATAATATACGAGTTGAATACTAAGCAAGATTGTCACCACCTCTGGGCGTTATATTATTATTTTTATTTATAATAATACAAGAAACATGGTTTGGTAAGAAATAAGAAAATATACTAATGAACACGATATTCCTCTAAAACTTTAATTGTATATTTAGTTTTAAGACAGAAAAAGAAACTACTTGGAAATAAAAGAGAAAATTAAGTAGGCCAATTGTTTATAGAGAAGGCTTAAGGCATGTAATGTCAAACTAAAATAAGCGAGACTTTTTTAGGGTGTATGTACTCACTTTAACAGAGAGCTTTAAAAATCTAGTTTTTTCCTGTATGAAAACACTTTAAAATTCATGATGATTCTTAAAAACAAAAATATGAATAAAAGAAAATGATAATTAGATAATTGGCATGATTTTTCAAACATGATTACATACATTTTAATTGAGCTAGAAGCATAACTTTTGTTGGAAATTAATTTTAGTATCAATCCTAATGTTGTGAACTTTCAAAACGTTTATAGCGTTTAAAAAAAAATTAATATTTTTTTACCTAGTAAGTCTAAACGTATTATTTTTTTTTTCAAATTTCAATAATAATGTTTTTAACATTTATTCATGTTTGAGGTTCGCAACATCCCACGACTAATATAACATTCAGAGGAAAAATAATTTTCACAAAAGGTTTAAATAAACTTGAGTTGCCATGTTTGGAATGAATCGACATTTGGCAAAAATACAATTATTCAGCAATTTAGTTGAAATTTTACAAACATATCCCTGCAAGCAGATCCATGGAATAACAATTTGTAAACAACAATATGTTTGTAGTATTTATACAATCTTCATATCAAACAATTCAAAACAATATACATTTTTTTTCCATAAATAATGCAATTAATTATATTTTTGCTGGTTTTGTAAAAAAAATTGTCAAAAGTGATATATCTTATTTTAAAACTGAAGGGGTACGTCATCGCTCACTTACGATGCGATTGTACTTAAACCATCTGACCCATCAGAAAATTAATAAAATTATAAAATTGTTTTCTCCGTTAGAAAATTTAAATGATATTTTAATAAATTTATATAAAAATAATTAAGAAAAAACTTATTTATTCCTAAAGAGATGACTTTGAATGTATACTCCAATAAAAAAAGTTTTAAAAATGTTAGAAAATAAAGTATATTTATGATTTTAAAAATGGTGTGTATTTCTGGAAAAACTAGAGATACAAGGACGCAAAAATACGCTTGTAATGGTCAGAAGGTTAAAGAAAAAGGTAGGTACTCATTTCTAACAAAATGTGTTTCTTAGTATACTAATACAACTGACGAGTTTTCTAGTTCCAACTAACAGATCCAGTGTTGTTCGCTCGTTGTTCTACCCCAGTACATCTTACTTCAATTTCTGTCCAACTTTAACAATTACATCCGCACCGAAAACAAAACTTCACCCCTAAAATGTCTTTAACACACAGATAAAGCAGCCCCCCCCCCCCCCAGAACTGACGACAATTGAATTTCTTGTTCAAAGTGCGAGGTGGCGGGAAAAAATTCTGTGTGTCTCCCCCCTGGTCTTTGGAATAGTTCCCAACTGTACTTTTAGTACTTTAGTACGTAAGAAGCTTTAACGATTCCCGCGTTTTCCCGGAAAATTAAGTTCCCGGGACTAACTCGATGTACTAGAGTAGGAGAGAAACGATCCGAGGAAAAAAAGGGAAAAAGGAAACAATTACGATGACATTGGGTCGTCATGTTTTGGGGATATCGATTTAAGACGACTTTGCTCGGGGTGATCTTGGGGGGTAAATATTGAGTATGTGAGCCGGGGTGAAAAGTTTTTTACCGGTTCTGTTGTAACTGTTTTTATTTCGTTTTTATCTTTCTGCCATTCTCTTTAAAGCTATGCTACACTATGCTTTCTTAACACTACACTAAAGCTATGGTCTCTTAAAACTATGCTAAAAATAGGTAATTAAACATAAGTAAAATGTGGTCATTTTTGAATTTATTCGATGCTTATCATGGCTCCGAATGCATAAGTTTCAAATTTGAAAAAGACGTGTACTTAAAAATGAGTTCAATTGGTAAAAATATATAAAAAAAAAAGCAGATGCTAGCTTACATAAGCTGGCCTTTATAAATTACTTTCATTAAATATCAACAATTACAACCAAGACTTACCGGGAATTAAACCCACATTTGCAGGCGCAGGTTCCCGGAGATTTATCCGTGATGATATGAGGGCAACGTGAAGAAATTATAAGAAGAAGTAATGTTAAAAAGGTAATATCTCATTTACGATGTAATTGTACTCAAAGAAAAACGGGTAAATGCATGTGGTCATGTTAAGCACCTTTTTTTCTGTGTAGATTCGGAATATATTACATTTAATTTATTAGTACACTTTTAAAAAATAGGAACTTGATACTGAGTAAAATGTACTCATTTTTGATTGATTACATTCGATACTTATCTTGACTCCGAATATATGAATTTTAATTTTTAAAAACACATGCACACAAAAATGAATTAAAATGAGCAGATGCTAGCATACATAGTTTGCCTTTATATAACACTTTTAACAAAGATCGATATTTACAACCAAGTCTTACAGGTAATCGACGGCAGGAGACGAACTCCGCAATTCCGTGCCTTATCAGAATATAATAAACATATAAAGACTTTAAAAAATAAACGCATTACCATAATAAACCTATTAAGACAAAGATAATAAATATATATAAACAAAAAAAAAATTATGACTTAAAAATAATAACATAAGACAAATACAAAAAAATAATAAGACAAATACAAAAAAATAATAAGACAAATACAAAAAAATAATAAGACAAATACAAAAAAATAATAAGACAAATTTAATAAAAATAATAAAACTTAAACGTATAATAAGACTAAATAAGACTGAAAAATAAATATATGTAAGATATTTTATAACTCGTCTCTTATAGTTTTCAACAAAGTGTTTTATATATTTCGAGCACATCAATATTTGTAATGTAATATGTTATTTGCTTTATGTTGATATTTCAAGAATATTTACATATTAATTGTTAAATGTTATATCAAATTTGTTGTGGAGAATGGACTTTGGACACCTAGCCATTTAAAAATATTACTTTCCTTTGTCGTATAATAATAGTAAAACCTAATGTGATCAAGTGGATGGGCATCATTTGTTTCACCTCACTTGCTCTTGCGCATGAGTACACTACCGCGGGCGGTAACACTCTTGCGTGGGGGGATATGTAAGATATTTTATAACTCGTCTCCCCCACTTTAAAATTATAGATTTAATTTAATTAACTTTCTTTAACTTTGGATATCACCCCTTTTCCCAGTACCAAAGCAGCCAACATATTTCATCACATGATGAAATATCCCACATGAGATCTCTGATGAGTCACCATTACACATGTGACTTCTTTGTGAGCTATGAGGTCTTGCTCTGAAGTCCTGAACAATAAATGATTTGAACATAATATTTCAGCCTTTGGTTGATACCTTCATAACTGAACCTGTCTAAAAACTATAACGACTGCACATCTAATAAATTAACCATTACATATATAAAGACTTTAAACTAATAAACATATTAAGAGGCGTAAATATAATAAACATATAAAAACAAAAATAAACATATAAAGACTTAAATACAATAAACATATTAAGACTTAAAAAAAATGACAAATATAATAAAAATAACAACACTTAAATGAAATAAAAATAATAAGTGGAAATAAGACATATATAGTAATCATAATAAAACATATAATAAACATAAAAAGACTTGCGTAATAAACGTAATAAGACATATAATTAACGTAATAAGATTTAAATATAATACGACTGCAAAAAATGTTTTATTGCATAGGTGCAATTAACAGTGCAATTAGGGGGACATTTTCAATCAATATGTCTGAAATATTTTCCCCACTGAAATATCTTAGTGCAAATATTGACAGTATTATTCTTTCTAAAGAGTTTTTATTCTTTCTAGACAGTTCCTTAGTAGACAGTTTTTATTCTTTTTCGATAGCTAATTTCTTTGGCTTTGTGTTTCACCCATTTTCTGTAAAACTATGCTATGTAGAAACCATTGAATTTAATTAAAAATGAAATATAGCAAACGATATTAAGAATTTGAATAAAGAGAAAGTAAAATAAAATAATTGCTTATACATTAGGTTTAGCTTTTCTTTATGGATATTGATTTCGCACAACTTTCCGTGGAATGATTGTTAATTAATGTATTGGATTCATGTTTCGTAATAGAAATCTTAAACTCATTTCTGTAATTGCTTTTACTTGCTTTTGTGTTTCTATCAATCACTCAATAACTGTGTAGAAACTGCAATGGTTCATTATATTAAGAGTTAAAAAGACATTATTGGGGATTGATAATCAAAAGAAACAAAATGTGTAATTAAAAACGAAAAAAAACGGAAAACTAACAATGAAAGTTTTAAAATTTTAAAACCATACTTTAACTGATAAATGAATGTAGCATAAGTGGATACTTGCGACGGAAAGAGCCTTTGTCACTGTTCCCGGGTCTTTCCTTCTGGGTAATCTACGAACAGTGCCCAGCTGTTCATTGTTTTGCTATAAAACAGCTTGACTACTGTAGCACGTTAACTGCCAGCCCACACAGGCGCGTGATAAGTTCTTCAAAGTAACATGTAAAAGACAAAAGCCAAATTGTACCCTTTTAAACGCTGCCAAGAAACAAAAAACAAAATCCACAGGCGAATATCTACAATATATAATTCGAAAGTTTAAAGTTTTTCTTTTTACAAAACTGAGAAGGCTGTTTTAATATACTGTAAAAACAGGTACTTAAATTTGAGTACCTGAACATACTCGTTTTTCTTTGAGTACAATTGCATCGTAAATGAGCCATGACGTATTCTAATTTAAGCAACCGCAGTTTTTGAAAAATAAGTAGTGGGATTCAATATTGCTAATTTCAGTGCCAATTGCTAATTTCATCTTAGCAAAGCGATCTAACAAACTTAAAATACTCATTCAGAAAAAAGTTTTCTACATAATTTGATGACGATTGCTTAAATGGAAACTGAGTTATTACAACTCAATTATCTTGCTTCCCATTCTTTTGGTACACCTTTTTAACATTTCTTCTGTTTATAACTTCTTCACGTCGCCCTGGTAGTACAACTGATAAGGCACTGGACCGCGGTGCCTGAGAATATGGGTTCGATTGCCGATATGTTTGAGTTGTAATTGTCGATATTTATTGAAACTGATTTATGAAGATAGTCCATGTATGCAATCAACTGCTCGTTTATCTATTTTTAAGCATTGTACCCATTTTTTTGAGCGTATGTCTTTCGCAAAAATGACATTTATGTATTCAGAGCTGTGATAAGCAGCGAATATACTCAAAAATGAGTACATTTTAATTATTTTTGAGTATAATTTTTAACAGTGCAGAGACGGTCGCAGGGTGTAAGGTGTGTAATGTGAAACCCAACAGTGGATTTGAGTGTAAATATAATTTCTAATTTTCTTAGATATTGTTCTGCATGGAAACTATTTCGAATATTATTATATTTTACCAATACAAACTCTATAACTAATTTTCTCCACTATTACACAATATTCGATAAAAAATGTATACAGTAATTGTTTATTTCTAGTCAGTTAAATTACTTTCACAACTTCATAATTGTCTTTAATACTTCTTAGAAACCATCTAAAAATTCGAACTTTTTCTTTTTGTTTGATAAAAGTTTTAGTACCTTACAAAATTTTACATATATGGATCGACAGCATTAAAATGATATTTAATCTAAATATAGAATTGCCCAGCAATTTATCTCCTTCTAGAATATTCGAAGAATAACTACATAAAAATACAACGCAAAAAATAAGTATTACTACAAGTTAAGTAAAGAAAAATACACTTATTTGTATCTGAGCACACACTCAAGGCAATATGACGTAAGACATTTTATATTATCGTTACTAACTTCGTTACGATACAATGTTCTCTACACTATTAGGTACTCAAAAATAAGTAATATATACTCACTTTTGAGTATAATGGCTCCGAATACATAAGTATCAATTTTGAAAAATACATGTACTCAAAAATGAGTACAATGAGTAACAATGAATAAAAAGAGAAGATGCTGGCCTTTTCATAAATCACTTTTAATAAATATCAACAATTACAACCAATAATTTCCGGGAATCGAACCCAGATTATCAGGCACTGCAGTCCAGAGCCTTATCCGTTAAACTACCATGGTGACTTGAATAAATTATAAACAGAAAAAGTGTTAAAAAGGTGTGCAAAAAGAATGGGAAGCAAAATAATTAAGTTGCAATAACTGAGTTTCTATTTAAGTAATCGACATCAAATCATGTGGAGAACCATTTTCTGAACAACTATTTTAAGTTTTTCAGGTCACTTTGTTAAAATGACTTAAACAGATATTATCAATATTAACGACTTAACTGATATTATCAATATTAAATCACACTGCTCATTTTTTTTAAGAAAGCATGGTTGCTTAAATTTGAGTACGTCATCGCTCATTTGCGATTGCACTCAAAGAAAACAGGTAGTTTCAGGTACTCATTTTTAAATGCAATTCTTTTTAAAGTGCATATCGCCACCTCAGAGCAACAGTAGAACATCATCAAAAACAGAGTTGCCTATAAAATTGATTTTAAAATTTTCTGTTTTTTCAATGCTGCAGACATCTAAGGTTGCAGTTCAGGGATTTCAAAGATGACATAAAAATGTCCGAGTGTCCCACTAAATAAAGGCACATTTGGTAATATTAGCAAGAACGAAAACTCAATTTCGTTTTTTAAAGGCGTTACGCTTCAAAATATGATACGAAACTGTGTATATATATATATATATATATATATATATATATATATATATATATATATATATATATATATATATATATATATATATATATATATATATATATATATATATATATATATATATATATATATATATATATATATATATATATATATATATATATATATATATATATATATATATATATATATATATATATATATATATATATATATATATATATATATATATATATATATATATATATATATATATATATATATATATATATATATATATATATATATATATAATATTTATATATATATAAATTGAAATGAAAATAATATTTATATATATATATATATATATATATATATATATATATATATAAATATTATTTTCATGAATAAAAGGAAGCAACAACATCATTAAAGAAGTTATGTGTGACTAGGTTCGCACACAACATAAACTAATTTCTATCTGTCTCTGGAATGAGTGGTTAGCTTATGATAGGAAAATAATCGTTTAAGGACCAATAAACCCATCTCTAAATATAGCACCTCGGTACTTAAAATAGGAAGAACATCTCTGAGTATATCTGAAGATATTAGAACATTCGGAACGTTTACCATCCAGCCTGTGAATATTACATATCGAAACAGGTACGCCCCGTCTGCTGTGTTCCCTTTATTGCCAGTTCTCCGTTTAATGGAAGCTAAAACTTCTGCACCTGTATTCCGATTGCTTTGATGGAAAAGCGATAAGGGAATTATTTGCTTTCCAAGTAGCACTTGGTTTTATGCATTTGGGGTAGATGTATGACGTCCTGGGGAACTATATAACAGCGGTTGATAAGACACATAACTACTTCGTGTATTTCCGATAGTAAAGTCTGGTGCGTAAGTGTGTTAGACATTAGTTGCTGCAATTAAAACTAGTTGTTGTTTTGAGGTGGTATTTTATTAACGTGCTTTAGTGGTGAAACTTTGGCGACTTTGGGACTTAGTTATTTGATAAACAACCCTTCTGTACTATGAGAAGTTACATTAATTGACATTTAGTGATATGCTATTTGTTTATCACAAACAGTTGCCTAAGGCCCATTCTATACGCGGCCATTATTAACGAGCGCTGGCTTTTTCAGAGTGACACTCAAACCTGTTTTTGTGCGGTCTTTTTTTGTGAGATTTTTTTTGTACGGTATATGAAAATTTCAATCAAATTAGAACATAATTGATTATCTGGCTACCGAGATATATACAAGCGTCTAGTGAAACAACAGTCGTCGCAAAAAGTGATCACTGACTACATGGTAACTCAAAAAAAGCAACTCTAAACGAGTGCGAGGTAGTATCTTCAAGTGACCAAAGCGATTTTGAACCAAGTTCGCGTATTGTCAGACTACGAAGGATAATGGTAATACGTTTTAAAAAAAATTTTGTATGTGTAAAATAAGTACATATGTAAATAAAATATTTAAAAATGTTCGCATGTGTATTTTCTAAATCAGATTCCAAAAGGTTTGGCGAGATTCCAAGTAGCTGCCAAGCCTCGTGTATTGATTTCGTTTAAAAAAGCAATTCCTAGTTATTTCGTAAGGTTTTAAGTTATTTTCTATGTGAGACTTTTTTTTATGTGGTCCCTATCAACCGCATAAAAAAATATTTTTAATTGTGTTGCGAAAACTATTTTTTATAGCTACTCATGAAGTTTTGATACAATTTATTTTATGCGTTTTTTTATGCGGACCCTACCCACCGCACAAAAACAGGTTTGAGTGTATCTGTAATTGGTGCATACAAACCACAATCACACTATAAGAAAAATGTACTTAAAAATAAGTACCTAAACCTACTCGTGTTCCTTTGAGTACAATTGAATCGTAAACAAATGATGAATTACTCCAATTTAAGTAACTGTAAGTTCTGAAAAATGAGCAGTGTGATTTATTTTTTCCAATCTCAGCTTCTGTTCGAGCCATCTCAACAAGGTGACCTGACACACTTAAAATTGTTGTTCCAAAGATGGTTTTTCAGAGTATTTGATGTCGATTGCTTAATCGGAAACTAAGTAATTACAACTCAACTATCTTAGTTCCCCTTCTTTTCGAACACATTTTTAGCATGGATTCTGTTTATAACTTTTTCAAGTCGTCCTGGTAGTTTAACAGATAACGCAGTTTACTGCAGTGCTTGAGGACCTGGGTTCGATTCTCGGTAAGTCTTTGTTTTAGTTGTTGGTATTTATTGAAAGTGATTTATGAAGGCAGCATATGTAGGCAAATAACTGCTCTTTTTATGCATTTTTATACATTATTTAGTACATGTACAAAAATTATGTATTCGAAGCCATTATAATCATCGAATGTACTAAAAAAATGAGTACATTTTACTTATTTTTGAGTATATATATTTAACTGTGTATAATTACGAGCATATTTACGACTCTTATGAAACGACGTCTTTTATTAATTTGTAATTTTCTACTTAACATCAATTTTGACTTATATTCCGACGACTATTTTTATTGTTTCCCGCGAGGTTTTTACAATAGCATCAGAATAAAAGTCCTACAATAACGACTTTCCGTGCTACGTTAACTTAAAATTATACACAAATATAAATCGTGAATATCACGCGCATGCGCCTCACCCTCGCGATGACGTCAAATTCAAACCGCAACCTGCGCGACAAACATGTACAAACATGATTTATCCAATGTAGGCTAACCTATGTTGAACCTGAAATGGTAGCTATGATACGTAAAAATATTCAATAGCTTTAGGCTCAACTTATGTTGTCCCCGAGTACAGTTTCTTAGGTATTAGAGATTCAATCTATATGGCATTTTGTCACACAAGACAGTTATTTGACCGGACATCACTGTAACGCGCAAATAGACATTTTCCAGTAAAAAAAATCGATATTATTTTACTTTTAATTATTTAAACATTTATATGATATTAAGCAAAAATCAAATTAATTTAAATTTAAATTATTTAAGGGAGACCCGAACCCCTAATCCTAACTTTTTTATTAATTCATTCAAAAATGCCATATTTTGCATTATTAAAAAAAATTGCTTGAATAATAATCACAAACATTTTTTGTGTGTTTTATAAGCTTATATGGACTTTAAAAAAAAACTGTACTCTTCCTTTAATTTTTAATGTACTTAATTTTTTTAAATTGATAAAATAACGTCAAAGTGTTTACTACAGACTTATGAATAGACTTTTGCAGATTTAGGTTTTAATTGTTTTCAAAAACCTGTTTTAATTGCGCAACCTAAAATATATATTCACATTTTTATGTTTAATAATTCGTAAAAAAAATATTTATAACTTAATTTAAAAAAAGATATTCCTACGTTTATAAAACAAATATTAAAGCTTCTAAAACTATTAACAGTTTAGTTTGAAGTAAATTTTTACAAAGTCTTAACATTTTAAAATTGACCAAAATTAAAAAAAAAATATTTGGAGTAAATGACAAATGTTGCAGACGAAAAGTGTATAGAAAGATGATAAATGGTATATAAACATCTAAAAAAACATTTTCTGCTTCTTATACTGTTTCGAATTTTTGTACACACCTTCTTAAGTATGTATAACATAATTTTAAGAACAAACAAAAATGTCATCATTTTTTTCGGAATTTGGGGCTTGGATCTCCCTTATTATTAACAAATCCCTTAACTACCTTATTATTATATTAAACAAAAACACACTGTCCACTGTAGCCGACGCATCAACACCTACTTTAAGTTGTGGTTGTCTTGTATGTATAATGATACTGATACATCCGTTTCCTGTTTGATTTCCTTGTCGGTCCGTTCAGATTCACTACCGTGTCTGAAGGAGTTTCACTTTTAAAATATCTCAAACTAAACTCTGAATAACACCCACATCGGGCCACCAAACCTAATCCGTAAAAGGAAGTGCGAAAATACAAAAAAATACTACATCAAGCACGTACTCAAAAAAAATTCAGACTAAAATGAACGCCAAAAAAATATTAAATTTTTTTTTCAGTGTGTAGAAAAGCCACAATTCCGTTGAAATATCGAATGACTGGTACTCAAACTCTGGACTTTGATTGGCTGAGATACATTTCCCTTGAAAGGAGAATAGCGAAAGCAAGCGGTTGATTGGCTGGAGTATAAAGCCGAGGGGATTCGGTGGACGGTGAATGCAAGGTTATATAACATTCATTTTGATGAGTAAAGAATCACATGCCGCTTATTGAAGTATTTGGAAAGAGGCAATCAGAAATCGACGAGTTCCTTTCTTCGAATATTATTCTTGGAGCTTTTTCATTATTATTTTGTCAACGGTTTTCATTTTCAAATTACAATACATTTGGAATAGGGGACTGCAATTATAAAATTGCTTGCGTAGGGTGGCCATAAATTGTGGATATGTCTATCAAATTGGTATGGGGTACCCAACAGCAAGGAATCGTATACCAAAATCGACTATCAGCAATAGAATCGGCCAATTGGGATAAATGACATACCATCGTGTATAGGAAGGTGAACCGTTTCGAACAGGCTGATTATTAACCCATTCCGCCTACTGAAATTTGCACCACGTAGAGGGGGAGATTTTAACGAACTTCAGTATACGATTCCGCGCCATAAATCCACGTGGAATCAGTCTATGAGAATAAATGGCAGACCATCATGTAGAAGAAAATGGACCGCGTCGATCAAGCTAATTAATAACTCATTCCGTTCTCTGACCATTGTACCACGTAGAGGGAATATCGCTGTAGGATGCAGCATAGCTTTGATCCACATAACTCAACGTGTAATTAACCTAAGGGGAAACGACAAACCATCGTGTAGTGGAAAGTGAACCGATCGATAGGTCGGTTTATAACCCATTCTGCCCTCTGACCTTTGCCCCACGTGGGCGGGAAATACCGTCCGTGGCTGCAGTATCGCTTTCGCCTACATAACTCAAATTTAAATCAACATAATGAGAAATTATCCACTTTCCTGCATTGAAAGCTGGACCGCGTAAACCAGATTGGTCATTTTTCCACTTTCCCATATGACCTTTATATTGCAAGAGGTCCAAAAGTATGCATAAACTAAACCTAGCGGTAGAGTAGAGACTGTACCAAATCGAATATTTTTAAGAGCATATTAAACTAATTTACTCATCTTTCGAATAATTTAGTTTTATTATTTTCATTTCAAAAGGAAGCGAAATATATTTTTATGGCAAATAATGGATATCCAGATTATAAAATGAAAACTTTTTAGATTTTCGTGAACGTATAAAGCACAATTTTGTCTCTTCTATAACATTACCATTTATTTATTATTTTTTTAATTAACATAGTCCATAAAAATATAGTTGTTGTGATTAACGAATTCAAAAAAAAATCAAGTAACAGGCGCTTTATTTTTATTTTAAACTAATAATTTAAAAATCGCATCGTTATAAAATTAGCTTTGGTACACTTTTTAAAATAATTACAAAGTCAATTTACATAAAACTATTAACAAATACAAGTAAATAATTTATTTCAATGCTAGTAAACAATTTCTTTTCAAATGCAAGTAAACAATTTATTTCAATGCAAGTAAACAATTTCTTTCAAATGCAAGTAAACAATTTCTTTTCAAATGCAAGTAAACAATTTATTTCAATGCAAGTAAACAATTTATTTTCAAATGCAAGTAAACAATTTATTTTCAAATGCAAGTAAACAATTTATTTTCAAATGCAAGTAAACAATTTCTAGTAAATTTAATTTTTTTCACCCAGTATTATATTTAAATTTTTACATATAACAAAATTTATATTTTTTGCAACATAAAATGTCATAAAAATATTACTTTTCATAATTTAATAATATTTTAGATTTGCAAGATATATAACTAATGTTATTCTTAAAAAAATATATGTCTATATATTCAGCAGGATTTTTTAGAAGTGTACCAACGTAATGAAAATATCGTAAAATTGATATTCTCAAATAAGACTAATTAATTCAAATCATTTATAAAAAAAAAAAAATTTAATAATTATGACTAATATGTTGTTATTGATTATGTTAAAAATAATAAATTTAAATATATTTATGAATATAAGTAGAATTTAAATACAACTGATTTTTAATTTCGAAGACTTTTGTATCCCCTTAAAATAATTTATAATTAAAATCTTTGTGTAGAAATCTGTAATTATGTAGGAAAGAAAAAGTTTTTAAAAAATCGGAAGCTAATTTTTTTGATTAACGGAGAATATGCGTAGGGCAAATTGTTAATAGTTTGAATTAATGTGCACGTATAATTAATACATACATATTTCTAAATTAAAAACAAGAATAATAAATTTCGCTCCATCAAAAATTCGTAACTTTTTTTTTAAAAAAGAAAAGTTTATATAGATATATACGGGATATACCTAAATATATTATTAAAAAAAGAAACATTTTCGAAAGTAAACGTGTTTGCTTATTCATATAAAAAAACTTAATACATTTTACGTTACTGGTAAATATAAAACAGGAAATTAAAAAGAACATATGATAATTAAATTATTGGAAAATAAATCATTAATCCTCCTCATTTTTATAGCGCAGATCTTACTTTTTCCAGGAAAACCCATTCCAGTTGGTATAAAAAATGAGCTGAGATAAAGCGGTTTTCTTAAATCTAAATCTCTGTACAAAAAAAGGTTCCGAAACAGTATAAATATTTACTGAGCGAATTAAAAGAGCCCACATGCTTGATATATTGGCTAAGCTTCGGCAAATGTTTGAAGAACAATTTATCAAAAAGCTTTGTCTTATTTCACACTTCTACTATTTTCTTAACAATGTCTGTCTTAAACGATTCCTTAGTTATGTGAGAATATGTATAAGAACAAATACTTAGAAAAGTATTTGTCGTACAGGATTTGTTTTCGATAGCTTGAAGTATTGAACTTGTTTTTCTTTAAATATATATTAATGTATTTTGCGATGCTTGTGTGTGGCATTTTATAACAATGTAATGTTTGGAAAATATGGGGTGGTACAAAGGTAACAGAAAAAAAGTCAAACCATTAATAATTTTAAAAGTATGGACAGTCATACAATGCGGTTTTCGTACAAATGCAGAGAAAAATATAGTTTGGTTTATTAACGTCGCACTATAGCTTACAGTAGGCTATTGGCGACGGTTCGGGGTCTATTTCGAAGTAAAGACCCGGGAACACACATATACATTCACACATACATTCATACACGCACCTCGTTATTTTAGAACCATGGTCAGATGACGAGGAAACACCTGAACTGGCATCCAACGCCTTCAATAGACGTCGGGACTTTCGACCCCGATCAGATTCATTGTGCACCAGTCCCGTATACACGCCGTTAATTTTGCGGGTTTTTCTGGACGACTTTTCTAGTATTTTGTAGCGAAGCTGGCAACCCTCCGATCACAAGATCACTACGTTTTTTAATTTTCTTTGCCAGGTCCATCGCCTAGGATCGAACCAGGAATCTTCGTATTCCCAGTTGACGCCTTTAACCGCTCGGCCACGGAGGCCTTGAGAAAAATATGGAGGTTTTAATAACTACAAAATAGTGCTAAAATTGTTTCATTTGTTACCGACAAGTGGCGCTGTAGTTGTCTTAGATCTGCTTCATGTCGCCATTCTGCCAGCATATCAAAAAAATATTACCATTCTTAAGATAATCTATACAAAGATAAAGCGTAAGTATAATTATTTTTATTATTAAAAAAAGTCATGTATGTATGTACATATATGTGCAAACGGCATCGTGCGAGTGCGTATATTTTCCGAATTTTTGGATTTGTACTTTTTCTGTTACTTTTATATCACCCTGTAGAATAGATTGTGTAAATGTATATAATCTGGTTGTTTCAATTTTATTTGTAACTAGCAATATGGCCCGGCGTTGCTCGTGGTCAATTTGTGAAGTACTACGCGACTTTTTCTGTCGAATATCGCTCTCTATACCCTGTGTAAATTTATTCAATTACCTTGAGTAGTTATGGAGATATTTAACGTATTACTTTTTTAATTTTTAAATTCACGACTTTACATGCTATTGCGTATAAACTGATGTTTTTTTTAAATACATATATTTTGCAATATAAAAATCCATAAACATTAATAATTAAAAACGCTTTTCGTAATATTATCCTGTAATATGATTTCGATAAAAATAATGCATTTTGCAGAAAATGAAAATAAAACACTTGGCAACGTTGTTTGAATGCCAAATAGAGTTGAAAGCTTATATTATTTAAAAAGTTGTATATATTTTTTTATAGAAATTAACCCAGTAACAAAAAAATTTATTTATTAAACTTCACATTCATTATTTTTAATATTAACAATGCAATAACACATCAATCAAAGTAAAAAAAAATTATATCCTTCCAATTGGAAATAATTTATCGTATTCAGCAAAGTGTTTTGGGAGCCAATTGGCGACCGGAGTTTTGGAATTGAAAGAGTTCTATAACTTTTGAATGATTGCAGATACCCACATGAAAAAAATAGCAGATTTTAAACTGAGAAACTATTGTTCAAATGGTGCAAATTTTATAAAAAATATTGCAGTAGTTTTTTTAGTTAAATCTGGACAAACAGACAGACAAAAAAAAAATTTATGTTATTTTCTGAATCAGTGTATCCTAATTCGTGAAGAAAACTCAAAATGAGGGGTTTTGCTCGATTCCACAGACAGACACTCCATTCTTATATATAAATATTGATTTTAATTCTTACATTTAAAAAAAAATATTTTTACCCTTATATATTTGAGAAAAGAAAGGCAAACATAACAGCTAAGTAAAGTTTCTTGCTGGCGCACTTTCCTATTCATGTATTAATAACAAAAGTTTAAATACTCAACCGGCCAAGCACAAGCGCGTGAAACGAACTTCAAAATAACCGGTAAAAGACAATAGTCGACTTGCGTCCTTTTAGACACGGTCCTTAAGACTGTAGCGTAATCGTTAAATTCCAACTGTATGCTCTAAGGTTGGTTAATCAGAGTGCATGCGGATACGGATAAAAAATGGGTATGTGATTCGAGAATGTAAATCACGTGGTTTGTATTATCGAATCACAGATCACTTTTTCTCCCGCATCAGTTCCGTCTATAACTGTCCTTATAGCCCGAACTGATGCGGGTGCAGTCGGATCTGTTATTCAAGAATTTCATATTCTAGCTATTTCTAGGTATTTAGGTATTCTAGGTATTTGTTGAAGTATTCAAATTTTAGAAAGTTTCGTCAAATTTGCTTTAAGATTCCTATTAGCAACAAAAAAAAATTAACTAATTTATATTTATGTTCTTTTTCAAACTTCTTAAAGATAATTAGAGCGAAAAAATAGTGAAAAAAATTCCGAATTCATTTGAACATAATTTTTATTTATTGTATTTTGAAAAGAAATTACGTGCAATTAAGCCCATCGCTCCAAGCTAGGAAAACAACATAATAAAATTTATGTATTTCGGGTTTTTAATAACCAATTTCAATAAGTTTAAAGAAAACCTTTCAGTATGTAAACTGGCGACGCGAGATTCAGTTTGTGTACATTTATGCCATTGGCTATTTATTATTTTTTGAAAATTTAAATGGAATGAAAAATTTAAATAACAATTTCTATTAGCATATAGAATCGACAAATAAAGATGCAGTATCAATTTGGAAAACTACGCACACTGTAAAAAAAAATGTCCTTAAAAATAAGTACATGGGCGTACTCGATTTTCTTTGAAGATTCGATTTTCTTGACTTTCTTCGATTTTCTTGAATTGCATCGTAAATGAGCGATGACGTACTCAAATTTAAGTAACTTTGCTAAAACGAGCAGTATAGTTTAAGCACGTGGCTGTCAATCAATTTTAGTATATCATAAAATTTATAAAAATGGAACTGTCTGGTTTAGAAACTAGATGGGGTTCATTTATATAAAGCATTTCGAATTGCGTAAGTCAACTATTATAACATCGTTATTTCACATGCGCTCTTTAGGAGAAATTCTTTAAAATTCTTATTAATTCTTTTAATTAGGAGAAATTCTTTAAAAAAAAAATTATAAAAAAATGAAACACTAACACCAACATTTTCGTGAAAAGTAGTCTTTAAAATAACCATGAAAACTACTTAAAACTTTCATCCACCTACTCAGAATTTTCTTTTGATTTTTTTTTTTGTGTTTGTCAGCGTTTCTGGAAAGTGTTTTTACAATTCCTTTAGAAAAATGTGTAGTGCAACGAACGCATGAAACTTTTTAAAGAAACTTTGGGACTGAAAATAAAAACTTTTACGTTGTATAAACTGTAATTGGACACCGTGTCCAAAAGAGTTGTTTTATTTAACTATAATTGAGTCCTTTTCTCAGTAGTTTTAAAGTTCTTTGCAAAAAAAATATTATTTAATGGATTTTTGTTGTTGTATTGATATGTAGAAAAACATATAAATGTATTTCTACAATATTAATATACCTAATATTACACTGTTCAAAAATGTGCTTAAAAATGAGTACATGAATGTACTTGTTTTTATTTGAGAAAATTGCATCGAAAATGAACGAGGACGTACCAAAATTTAAGTAATCGTACTTTCGCTAAAATGAGTAGTATGGTTTAATATTGCTAATATCAGCTTCTGTTCAAGCCATCTTAGCAAAGCGAAGAAGATGGCTTTCCACATAATTTGATGTCGATTGCTTAAATGGAAACATAGTTATTACGGCTCAATTATCGTAATTCCCATTATTTTGCCTCGCCTTTTTAGCAATACTTCTGTTTATAACTTCTTCATGTCGCTCTGGTCATGGTTCTGGTACTACATCAAGCCCTGGGCTTGATTGCGAACGACCTGAAGTAGACGGATTGGGTTTGAATACCTGGTTGGTTTTAAGTCCTGGTTGTAAATGTTGAAATTTAGTGAAAGTGATTTATGAAGGCAGCCTATACAGCAAGTAACTGCTCTTTTTACTCATTTTTGAGTGCATGTCTTTTTCAAAAATGAAACTTATGTATTCGGAGTTATGATTAAACATCGAATTGTAATAAAAAATAAGTACTTTTTACTTATTTTTAAATACCTATTTTTAACAGTGCTGCTCTCATAGTTTACCATAATTTATAATATGTTTTAGTGGGAGGGGAGAGCAGATTAAAATTTATCAAAAAATTATATATTTTTAATTCATTATAAATATATTGTAAATAATTACATTGACGTACTTTATATTAAGTAGATTAAAGATACCTACTATTTTTTCATTCCTTTTATAAATAAAAAACTATTTTTTAGTTTAAATCCTTAATGGAAAGTTTTTCCAATTTTCATATTAAAAATAATTAATTCCCGTAAAAACCAATATTTAAAATTCCGAAGAATGCTGTTAATGCAGTGTTTGTCTGTATTAAATGTTAATGAGCTTATTAAAGATAAAAAAAAATATCGGTTATTAAATTATTATCGTATCTTGAAAATTATTCGAAATTAAGACACTTTATTTCCAAATAATTATTTTAATTCAATATTTTACGTGAAAATACTCATACGTGAAAATACTCATACATTAATTAATCATTTATTATAATCTGCCAATTTTTTTTATTGCGTTTTCGAATAAAAAATGTTTTTTACTGTAATAATACAAGTAAATAAATATGAAAAGTGATTAAAACTAAGCTGGGAGATTTATTTAAAAAGAAGATGCAAACTGAATTGTTAAGATGGTATTTTATTTAAGTAGCAAGGGAAATAAAAAAGAAGTTTTCATGAGAAAGGAAATACCTACGTATTTTTTTTAACACCGTATGCGCAAATTCTAGTGGAAATCGTGATATTGCAAGTTTTTCAATTGCTATTTTTTGGTTAGTTATTACACTAGATTTACCTAATCCGCAATATAGCAATTATTTTGTATATTTGAAAATTATTTCATTTACTCGTAAATTTCTTCGCATGTTTGTTAATTACTTCGTATATTTGTAAGTTACTTCACATATACCTAAATTACTTCGCATATACTTTAATTACTTCATACATTTGTGAGTTACTTCATGTATTCGTAAATTACTTCATACAATCGTTAATTACTTCGTATATCCGTTAATTACTTCGTATATTTGTAAATTGTTTCAGATATTCATAAATTCGTGTGTTCGTTAAAATACTTCGTATATTTGTAAGTTACTCCATATATTCAAACTACTTCGTATATTCGTTAATTATTTCGTATATTAGTAAGTAACTTCATATATATACCTAAATTACTTCGTTTATTCGTAAATTACTTAACATATTCGTTAATTACTTCGTATATTTGTAAGTTACTCCATATATTCTGAAACTACTTTGTATATTCGTTAATTATTTCGCATATTTGTAAGTTACTTCATATATATACCTAAATTACTTCATTTATTCGTAAATTTCTTCATATATTCGTTAATTACTTCGTATATTTGTAAGTTATTTCATATATTCGTATGTTCATTAATTACTTCGTTTATTTGTAACTTACTCCATATATTCGTAAATCACTTCGTATATTCGTTAATTACTTCGTATATTTGTAATTACTTCTTATATATTCATAAATTACTTACTATATTCGTTAATTATTTCGTATATTTCGTAGGTTACTTCATATATTCATAAATTACTTTGTATATTTGTAAATTACTTACGTATTTAGCAATAACTTCATGTAAGTGACAAACCATCGCCAAAATTACATCATGTAAGTACATAATTTTGTGTATATCATAATTTTAATATACAACAACTATCTCCACTCACTTGTTTACGTGACCTTGATATCGGTGTTGGAAATAAAAACCCTACGCATTCCACGCCAAATATTTCGATAAAAATTGATTTGGCGGATCTTTATTCTTACTTTTCCCAAATTAACATTTTTAATAGTAATTATTTAACTCCAATTTAAAGACCCTAGCAATAACGTAAAATTTAGTAAACATATACTTAGATAATTTTTATATAATTATTAGATAATATTAATATTACTATTTTTTAAAATCACTTATAGATCCATTTAAATTTATTTTATATCAATTTGTTTATCAACAATTTATTTACCATTTTAAATAGTATTATACAAAATTTCATACCTGAATAACATATATTCATATGAATAAATAGAGTGACATCTTTTCACCTTCTAGTTCGCCAGTACCACTGCTTATTTCAACTACATCGAAATATTTGCGGCACTACTTTTACCAAACTCCATGCATCTCGAAGTTATTAGAATACACGGCATTTTCATCGCAAATATTTACATCTGATATATTTTCTTTTCAAAGCATTCCGATTGCTATCAGAATTCGGCGAAGCCATGCAACTCGGATATTTCTAAGATGCGTTTACTTTCGATCTATTTGGATAGCGTCAGCTTCGCCTTTCAATATTTGCATGCCTTGCTTCTCATCTCGTCGAACGATAAGTATGAAGTATGCGAATATTAATCGGACAGAATGGAGAAAAAAGATCGGGAAATATTTTTCTGAAGTTTTCATATTCAGTAACTTTAGAACTTTTTTGGTAGTTTGTAGTTAGGAGATCAAAGCCCCAAACTTCGAAAAAATTGCTACAAAAATTATTTTGCATAACACAATGTAATACATTCAGTAGACGCTCGTTTTTACGAAGATTAATTTACGAACACTCACGATTTTACCAACTGGTGTCTGGTCCCGAACATGGTCCCATAATGATATTTTTAATTCTCATTTACGAACTTAAATTTTTAAAAACCTCTTTCTTGTGAACTCGTTTTCATACTTCCCTAGCGTTTACCTGACATCAAACAAAGTTTAAAAGTTTATTTCTTTAGGGAATAACGAAGCAACCTCTTTGGAAGCAATACATACAAACATTTCAAGACCATTCTCAGAAAAATAACAATGGGCAACAGCACAGGTGGGTAGCAGGCATGTGATTGGAGAGTGGCACTTTGACTTCAATCTTGACCCCGCCCACCTACATTCAATAAGCAGCTATCAATGTCGAGCAGGGAGAGGGGAGATTAGTTATAATATTATGCTTTATGGATTAGTTTAGTTTCATCTGGACCCTCAATGTCTGAAGTTTTGTTAGTCCAGAGTGAATTTGAGCCAGTTTTAGTTGAGGAAATTTAGTTATGTCGCAGTTGAAGAAACATACGTATTTATCTGCTGAAGTAAAAAAGAACATTTTAATAGAAGTAGACGAGAAAATCTTAGTAGATGAAAAAAAAAATCGTTGAACATGCAAACAAGAGTGCACCTCTCGAAAATATTTTATAGCAGAAAAATATCACAAACTGGAAAAAGCTTTGCTTGCTTTAATGAGGAAAGTGATAGGAATAAACTTTCCGATTTGTGGACAAATATGTTATCATTTCAGGTTATTTAATTATTAAACTATAAAATTTAATAAGTTAGTCATTACTAAGTTAGTAATTATCTTTTAGTTTGTATTAATACATTTGTATTAGGCTACCAATATTCAATCTTTTTTATATGAATGACATTTATATTCTGTTGTGAAACACCACACAATTTCCAAACACTTTTTTTAAAGGTTCAACAGGCTTCATGTTACCCGGATAGACACACGAATAATTTATACGCTTTTAACATGCATGGCAACACGTAGGTAAACATAGTTCTTTATCTTTGCGCATTGAATAAATGAATATATAAATATTGACAAATTAAGTATAGACAATGCAGTTTTTAGACTATGCTTTTATAAACTATTCAGTGTTAACATATATTTAGGAAGAACAATAACAATGAAAGGAAATATATTTTTGAAATAATAGCTAAACAAATTACAAATGGTTATGTTTTTTGCAATTATAAAAATAGATTTATGTGTTTTCGTCTGGCTTAACTGAAAAAAATGCAAGTAATTTTGTATTTTTTTTTAATCATAATAATGTGTTTAACTAACTGTCTTTACATATTTTCGTTATTTGCAAAATAATTTTTTGAGAAATAATTGAAAAAAATCACTGTTTTTACTCGTCAAATTATTAAAAAAAATTAAATATGTATTTTATTTATATTACTAATGCTCACGGTCAATTTAAAGTAAAATGTTAGATGACTCTCTGTAGATGATTTGGATAAGTTTCTTCAATTAAATCTGAATTTATGTCATATTAAAAGTGTCCAAACATGAAAAAAACTATCCCTGAGAAAACAATAAGTAGTTGTACTTAAGGTAGAAGTACAATTTTAGCTGCATTATATTAAAAATAAAATGTTTTTTAAGTAATAAAATATTTTTAAGGGGATATCATTGATGATATTTTGTTCCATTCCCCTTTAATATTTTTTTTTAATTATATATCCAAGATATTACCACCTACAATCAATTGCTACCAAAAATAAATATAGCAAAATGAGAATGTATCGATACTAATTGATAATATTGTCGTAAATTACAAAATGAATAATATATATTTTTTAAAAAAATCCTTATTTAATCACTATAATTAATTTATTATGATTAAATAGTTAAATATAGATACATTCAATAATATTAACTTTTGGTTTCATGTTGAATAATAAAGTTTATTTTAAAATAAAGAACATTTTATCTCCGCCACTTTTGATTATTCATCATTTTACTGATGAGGTTTAAAATTCAACTTTTAGTGGTGCCATCTATACTCTTTTATTTAAACTATTTTCTTAGCTGACATGCTATCGTACCATATTACAAACCTCTAATTTTGTGATACGTACCCGACCTATAGTTTAAGTGTTATTAATAATATACTTAATTTCTTTGGATTTAATTATACATTTTCATGTTTAAGTAATACATATAGAATTATAAGTCCAAGTAATTTTTCGAATCAATACATTGAAATGTTTGATTGACCTCGCGATAACCAGTAAAATACTAATTATTCAGATAACAGACGTATAAAAACTCATGTAAAATAGAATAATATTTATACACAATAATTATAACGTAAATAATATAAATAATGGGAATGTTTAAAAATAAATCCTTGTAAAATTGTTCTTGTAAATTGTCGAAGAAATGTAAATATATAGCATTATAATTAAATGCGTCATTTGTATAATAATATCATACTAAAATACATACTATAAGGTATGCACCTGTGTAATACTTGTTAAATTATGAGGGATCTACTTTTATATAACATCTGAGCTTAAATTTAAAAATTAGAATTTTGTAAAAATTGCTGTTTTATATTTTACATACAATTTTCTTTCAGTTTCGCCTACTGTTTAAAACATATTTTTAAACGATAAATTAAAATACAGATTTATGAAGCAAAATTGTAATAAAAATTTAGTTATTGCAATTGTCCTAAAATTAAGTTTCATTAATATAGTCCATTAAATTAAAAGGGAATTTGATTTGTTAAAATAAGTTACAGAGGTTCAATAGAGATTATTTATGATTCTGGTTTCAAATTCATAAATATATTTCTAAAATGCTTCTTATTATTTTACTAAATTTTTTAGAAACTGAAAAAATATACATTTTTAAATAATAAAAAAAAAATTAACGCAGTTAATAAAAACTACACATAATAAATATATGCAACAATATATACTAGTTAAAAAAAAGTAATGCGCTAATAATTTTAGCTTTTTTTTTTACTTTTGATTTTTTTCTGGAATAAATATACTGGACCTTATTCAAATATTTAACTATATCAAATCGGTTTACGTGTTACGTGGAAGTCATAAAATTATATGCATCCAATGGGGTTTAATAATTAATAACAAGAAATAAATATGAAACAAAACATTAAAACAAAATCAAATACAAGTGGGAATAGAAGTCATGGGTACAAGTTAGACAAATCGCAACTTATCAGGATGTCGAAAGCATTATATTTATAATAGAGAGAGTATTATATAATTGGAATAGTTTGCCTGAAAAGGTGTCTAATTCGTCAGGTGTAGGTAGTTAAAAAAACTTGATCAGAATTGGAGGATTGTTAGGATACGTTGACCGGGGCCATAACCAACTACTGGCTTAGAGCCAATAGTTAGCCGTCATTATTTGTGTTTGTATTTGTTCTTGTATTTCTTTATTATTTTTGTATTTGTTTATATATTCGTTTTTGTATTTGTATTTTTTCTTATTTTTTTTGTATTTGTATTTTTTCTTATTTTTTTTGTATTTATATTTGTTAATGTGTTTGTATTTGTATATTTTGGTATTTGCTTTCACATTTGTATTTGCATTTCTTCGCATTTGTTTTCTCATTTATATTTGAATTTGCATTTGTTTATGTTTTTGTATTTTATATTTTCGTAATCGCTTTTTTTTATTTGTTTATGTGTTGTATTTGTATTTTTACATATTTGTTTTTTTGTTTGTATTTGATTTTTTTTTTTTGTATTTGATTTGTTTATGTTTTTATATTTGTACTTTTTCGCATTTGTTTTCTCATTTATATTTGCATTTGCATGTGTTAATGTTTTAGTATTTGTATTTCTTCGCATTTGTTTTCTCATTTATATTTGCGTTTGTTTATGTTTTTGTGTTTTTATATTTTCGTAATCGCTTTTTGTATTTGTTTATGTGTTGTATTTGTATTTTAACATATTGTTTTTTTTGTTTGTATTTGATTTGTTTTTTTATTTGTATTTGATTTGTTTTTTTGTTTGTATTTGATTTGTTTATGATTTTGTATTTGTACTTTTTCGCATTTGTTTTCTTATTTATATTAGTATTTGCATCTGTTAATGTTTTTGTATTTGTTTTTGTATGTGTATTTGTTTTCTCATTTGTATGTTCATTTGTATATGTATGTTTATTGGTATTTCTATTAATATTTGAAATTGTATTTGTATATGTATTTCTATTTATATTGGTATTTATATTAGTATTTCAATTGATGTTTATGTTGGTATTTGTTTTGATATTTCTAATGGTATTTGTATTTGTCGTAGTTTTATAGATACAAAATAAAGTGGAAAAAATTCCTTTTGACTACTACTTTAGATTTGTAGAAAATACTGAGATTTTAAGTAAAACATAATCAGACTATTTACATCTGATTGAAAAATATTTCTTAGAAATATTTTTATGGTTCTTGAACTCACGTTTTAATCAAGATAAAAAAAAAAAAACGTTACAACTTTTTTTTCGAATAAAAACTGATTTCTATTCAAATACAAATATTTAGTTTCTAAGATATAATAAATCAAATGAGTATTTGAGAAGACCAAATGAAAAAGCTTGGTATACACAAAAATTCGAAAATATGATATTTTGGCAGCAATAGGTATTTTATAACTTTGACTTCAATTTAGATATAACAAAGCAGAAAAACACTTTATATAATAAAAATAAATCAAAATAGAAGTCACTCAGAAACAAATGTAGCTATATGAACACTATCCACGATTCTTACAGTTGCAAAAGCATACAGATACAAAAACCAATACAACATCCAGAAAGTTTAAACTTAGCATTAAAGAACGTGACTTCTCTCTTTGGTTGGGATGTGAATATATTGGATTTTGCGTCTTTAAAAAAACGAGACTGCGACGCATGCATTTTCAATAACAGTTAAATTCTTATTCCAATTGCAAAACATGTCATGTAAAAATTTTAATTTATATTATAAAATTTAGATATACAGTAATATGAGAACATTGTATTTTTTCTTTATTTTTATAAAAAAAAATATTATTGTATTAACAATAGTTAACTTTTGAATTGACCTTAAGTTTTCGCGATTTACCTAAAGAATCTGGATTTAGCTGCTTTTGCATCTGGGTTACTGAAATATAGACTTAAATTTTTTAAGAAAATATTTCTTTAATTCAGAAATGTTGTCTTTTTTTGAAAGAAAACATGTATTTGGAAAATTTTAGAATTTAGCAAGTGATAAAGGTTTTTGTTTCGGTTTTATTTTCGCTTTAATCAACGTTTTCGCACGTTAAAAAAATAGACAAAAATAGTAAACTAAAAAGTAGTTTACAATGCCTTCCTAATTAGTTTTTTAATGTGTGTATATATGGGAAAGGAAAGTATTTTAATTTAAAACAATATTGTGAATTTAAAATTAAAATAAGTTCTTTCCTACACTGTTAAAACTTTCAGTTCAACGTTGCACCATATCTTGGTGCAATCTAGATATTGAAACAATACTCCTTGATCGAGAATAGCGCAGCTTTTACCAAAAATTGTGCACTCTCCTAAACTGCAACATAAACTCTACAAACCGAGGAATCCTCTCAATCCTTTTGCATTAGAAGCCCAGCTGCCCAGTGGATAAATACGTTCAGCTGGTAATCAGAAGATTGCTAGTTCGAGCCCGTGCGGTGGACTTGATAAAAAAAGTAATAATGTAGTAATAATGCGATCGGAGGGTTGCCAGCTTCGCTACAAAAATACTAGAAAATCAACCAGAACATCCAAGAAATTATACCGGCGTTTCACCATTATAAAGGGTTGCGAAAACGCGAATTTTGGTTCAACGTTTTACCACAAAATGGGATTAAAAAAATGCAAATTTTTGTTCAACGTTTCACCATAAAATGGTAAAGCGAAAATAGGAGTTTTGGTGCAACATTTTACCACTAAATGTTATCCGTGGTACCAACATAAAATGGTGAAACTAAGCACCAAATAATGGTTGTATGTAAATGGGTACCAAATTTTGGTCAAAAGTCGTACTAAATGTTTATCAGTGTATGGAACCTGTCAATCATCTTCTACCAGATAAAGATACATAATAAAATGTGTGTTCCGGGTTAATCTCTGAAAAGGTTAATCCTAATAAATCTCATTTATTGCACACATTCCTCGTAAATCAGCCATCCTTTACTCCAGATGCATCAGAAGCAATAAAACAATAAATCCCAGCTTGTAGTTCTTAATGTCCTCAAACAAAAGATACGGAAGAATTGTATCTCCAGTGGGGTCATTATCACAGTCCATATTTGATCAGGGGCCATTTCCAAACTGTCTAAAGATTTACAGCGTCCCATTTGGCTCCTTGTCAACAACTCCTCTAATTTACCCCAGCGTGCAATTTGTTTTATGTGCCCTAACACTTTCGCTTCTCGTTTTTCATGCAGTGTTGGTGGTGATATGTCGATAAAATATACTTTAAATAATTTTTGTTGTGTGTCCTGTGTTCATTGGATGGGAATTATTTGCTATATTTTCAAACTGGTGACAATAAAAAATTAAATATACGAGACTTGCGTACAGCTCAGCTAAGTAAATCCGCATAAAAACTGGATCAAAGTTGTAAAACTGAAGGTTTTTTGCAGGTTTTTAGAACAAAAAAAGCAATTTTTCTTCAAGTATTTAATTTTCCTGCATAGAACCTTGAAAAATTCCTTCTATTCAATAATTTCAGTGCTTCAAAATTGTAAGTTTTTTTTTATGGTTTTATAATGAAATTTTAAACAAAAATCCCATCGCCAATTGCCTACTGTGCAGCTCTAGTGCGACATTATTTCAACCTATTTAACTGAACTGAAAAAAAAACGGCAGTTTTTCTGTCTTTAACTTACAATTTTGCAAGTTTGATGATTTTTTTATGCTTGAGAGAGGGATTTAGACTAGCCGGCACTGGTAAATATCGGGAATGCAACTAAACTATTCTGTAGCCTGCAACTGGAAAACTCCAAAAGTATCCACTCATTGAGTAACATTGAATTGCACAAAATATCCTTTTGCTCGCTACTGCTCTAACAACTTTGGCAAATAATCGATAATTTTTTGAAGTTGAATGGGTTGTGGTAAAACGTGTTAGGGGATTTATCACCTCCACTTTGGTAATTGCGAAATGTGATAAAGCAACATTGGGTTGAATGTAATTAAATAATTGACTGCAGCTGGATTTGCAATGTAAGTGTTGCTCGCGCTTCTAGTCTTAAATATTTACTTTTGTGGTCTTTTCTAACGTTATAATTATGTTATACAAATTTAAAAAACATTCAATAAAAAAGGCTTACCGAATCTACAGATTATTTGAAGAAAATGTTTGCCATTGGTCTATTGAAATCTGTTGGTATTTGGAATTGCAAAACAAAATTTGTAAATTTTCTGTCGAAATGAATCTACAGAAAAAAATTTCCAGTCCCAAATAACTACACTTTTATCACTTGCACTTTGGCAATTGCGAAATGTGATAAAGCAACATTGAGTTGAATGCAATTAAATAATCGACTGCAGTTGAAGTGAGATTAAAAAAAGATTGATAGTGTAAGTGTTGATCGCGCTTCTAGCCTTAAATATTTACTTTTGTGGTCTTCTCTAACATTATAATTATGTTATGCAAATTTAAAAAACATTCAATAAAAAAGGCTTACCGAATCTACAGATTATTTGAAGAAAATGTTTGCCATTGGTCTATTGAAATCTGTAGGTATTTGGAATTGCAAAACAAAATTTGTAAATTTTCTGTCGAAATGAATCTACAGAAAATGTTCTGCAGTCCCAAATAACTACACATTTATCACCTCCACTTTGGCAATTGCGAAATGTGATAAAGCAACATTGAGTTGAATGCAATTAAATAATATACTGCAAATAGAGTGAGATTAAAAAAAGATTGGTAGCGTAAGTGTTGATCGAGCTTCTAGCCTTAAATATTTACTTTTGTGGTCTTCTCTCTAACATTATAATTATGTTATAGAAATTAAAAAAGATTCGATAAAAAAGACCTATCAAATCTACAGATTATATGAAGAAAAATGTTTGCCCATGTTTTATTGAAATCTGTAGGTATTTGGAATTGAAAAAAAATTCATTTTCTGTAGAAATGAATCTACAGAAAAATTTCTGCAGTCCCAAATAACTTCAGATTTCTGCAGATTTTTTTTTGAAGATTTTTTGCAGAAAAATCTCAGGTGAGTAGCCTTATATATTTACTATAGTGGTCTTTCCCAAAATTATAATTGTATAAATATATTTATAAATAATTCAATAAACAAAACCTACCAGTACGTAGAGGGCGAACGGCATCACAACAGCAGCCACCAGAAGATCGGCAAAGGCCAAGCTGACAATGAAATAGTTCGTCACTGTCTGCAGACTCCTTTCTTTATACACGCTCAGTATGACCAAGATGTTTCCCACAACCGCCACCAGAGGGAGCGGTATGATGGTGAGAAACCAGAAGGCCTTGTCGCTAGCGTCGGGATAGGCGTCACTATAACTGTCATTGTTCGTGACGTTGTTGGAAGTGATAGTCAGGTTGAAGTCGTCGGACAGGAGGAGAGGTTGGTCGAGTTTGACGTTCGAAGAGTTGGGGAAGAATGATGACACTATGCTGTTCGACGACATTGTTGACTAGTGTATCCAATTGGTTTTACACTGTCGCTGTGAGACAATTTGAATTGTTAGCATTTAGTTAGCCCTTAGTTCAGAATTTGTTGGTTAGGAAGTGTTCCAAGTTCTGGTGTGACCAACGCTTCTATCAATTATATTATTTTTTATGGTTGTAACAAATTTGTTTGCTTTACCATGTTTCATGCCAACGGATTTTGTTCGATATATTTGATATCACCTGGATATTTTCACCATAGCAGAAAAAATAATTGTATTCTTTTTATCATATTTATAATAAATCATTGAGTTTACTTAGGCTAACATAATTAGTTCGGTTCACAGCATTAGTTAGGCTAACAGCAAGAGTTAGCGAATGAGATACATTTACCAACTTTTAAAAACCTTTATCACATTCACCATGAGGTTGACCACATGAGCACTATATCAAAGTTGACATTAAAGATAAAATTTATATTTAAATTATGATCACATTTTTATTATTAAACTTACATTTAGATATTTAAAAACGGTCTTATTGCAAGAGTAATTATGGTCAATATCGAGTTAGTTGTCTATCTTTGGTATCATATACTTTGTGTATATTATTGAGTGTAATAAAATGTTTAATATTATGAGAATACTGAAATCTCTCCATTTATATATTCGCTTAATTAGAAAAACGTATCATTCTCAGCTTAAGTATCACATATCACAGCCTACGTTAGATTTCAAAATACACGCCAAACATCTTGCAGCTTCAAATTACACACCCTGCAATAGAAACAGAAATATATTAATATTATATACAATATTTATATTTTCATAATATACAATAATTTTTTTATTATTACATTATTAAATATACTTATTTTATCATAGATTTTTTTTACAATATGTCATGAAGGAAGTTTCGAATTAAATACATGTCTTAAGCTTCTCTTAAATCGAACTTCAGAAGTGTAATAATGGCATGTATCGCACTTTTTAACTACTAAACCGACTCCATATGAAAAAGAAAGGGAGAGGATGTGGACAAGTTACAAATTACAAGACACAAATTAAAAAATAATTTATTTCTGATGGAGGAGCAATATAATTGAATTGTAATAACTCAGTTTCCATTTAAGCAATCGACCTCAAATAATGTGGAAAACCATCTTCTGAACAACTATTTTAAGTTTGCCAGGTCGCTTTGCTAAGATGGCTTGAACGGAAGCTGATATTAGTAATATTAAACCATACTGCTCTTTTTTACAAAAGTACGATTACTTAAATTTGAGTACGGCATCGCTCATTTACGAGGCAATTGTACTCAAAATAAAACGAGTACGTCCATGTACTTATTTTAAAGCACATTTTTTACAGTGCATACGAAAAAGAAATTGAGTATTTGCGGACATGTTCTTCTTAAGTTGAAATTAAAGAAAAATATTTTTCTGATGAAAAAGATTGCTCTGATCATAAGAATATTAATGAACACGATTCAGAATAAGAAGAGGATTCAGATCTATAATAGGACTTTGAAAGCGCACTATGAAAAAAGGTACTTAAAATGATAATTTGGACTTACTAGTATTTCTTTGAGTACAATTGAAATGCGAGCGATGACGTACTCAAAATGAAGTAACCGTACTTTCTCAGAAATGATCAGTGTGATTTAATATTGCTATATTCATATTTGGTTTTAATTTTCTTTAACATATCATTCCGATTCCCGCTTAGGTCAAACTAAAGTAAAGTAATTTAACAAAATGAGAAAAAAAATAGTATTCATACACTGTAAAAAAGTATTTAAATGGGATATACTGAACTTTCTTGTTTTTCTTTGAGTACAATTGCATTATAAATGAGCAAAGACGTACTCAAATTTAAGTAATCGTACTTTATTAAAAAAGAGCAGTGTCATTTAATATTGCTAATCGCATAATCTGTTCTAGACATCTTAACAAAGCGACCTGACAAACATAAAAAAGTTGTTCAGAAGATGGTTTTCCACATTACTTGATGTCGATTGGTTAAATGGCAACCGAGTTATTACCACTCAATTATCTTGCTTCCCGTTCTTTCGGCACACCTTTTTAACATTTATTATGTTTATAACTTCTTCACGTCTCCCTGATAGTACAAACGATAAGACACTGAACTGTGATGCTAGAGGATATGGGTTTGATTCCCAGTAACTATTGGTTGTAATTGTCGATATTTATTAAAAGTGATTTATGAAAGCAACACATTTAGGCTGGCATCTGCTCTTTTTATTCATTTTTACCAATTGCACTCATTTTTAAGTACATGCTTTTTTCAAAATTGAAACTTATATATTCGTTGTTGTGAACTTTTAAATTAAACTCAAAGAACATCAAAGTTTGAAAACAAAAACGTCCAAGTCCAATTTTTAACCCAAAAACCATTACGTTTATTCCTCTATATTTCATAAAGAACAACTTCAAAGTAAATTAACAAAAATAATAACGGAATAATTTATAATATACAATTTAAAAAGTATAAATGAAAATTAATGCTTCAATAGGGATTAAAAAAGAAAAAGTCAAATTAAAACACCAAATAACACATTGCAATTTATTTTGTCGCGCCTTCAAATTTAGTTTTCTTATTAGTTAAAAAAAATATTTCATTTTACAGATGTATATAAATAAAATAAAAAACTCAATGAAATGCCTTAGGCATACAAAGTACACATTTTTATATCAATATTAATTACTTAATTCCAAAGAGTTTCCCTTAGACAAGAAATAATAATGAGACACAAAATTAACTTCTGGGATATAAATACACTTTAGATTAAAAAACTAAGCTTTATTGAAAGAGTTAATCATGTTTATCAATGCCAGATATTGAAAATTACAGTGCATTGTGTTGTATTTTATTTTTGTTGTGTTAAGAAAATACCAAGGACATTTCTAAAAAAAGCTATTGTGGTAAGGCAATAATTAATGGTTGTTACAAAAGTAAAGTATAATTAATTTTCTTTTGAGCTCCTTATTATATTAATTGTTTTTTTCCTGTGGCCATTTATTTGAATATTCTTAATTCTTTTGAAAGATTAATGTAATGCATTGTGGTTAATTTAATAGTTAACTGAATCTATTTTTTTTAAAAATAAGTATTAATCTTTATACTTAAAAAAGCATTTTTATTTTTTCAAAATTTATAAACATCTGCTAGTCTGATCGTCGTGATTATTTTTTAATTAACTTTCATTTTATAAATACGGAACTCAAAAATCTTAATTATGCATTCTGATCATATTTTTAACTAGCAATATGGCCCGGCGTTGCTCGTGGTCACTTTGCGCAATGAGAGCTGCGCGATTTTGTCTTGTTAGCGTAGCCATCGCATATCACTCTCTGTGCACTGTGAAAAATAAATTTTATCCAAATACAGATTTATTAAATTAGTTTGAGTATTTTTTGAGATACTTAAATCTATTTCTATGTTCACGACTTTACATGCTATTGCGACTACTATTTAAACTGATGTTTTTGTAAAATGTTTATTTTTGTGAAATAAATATTCCTGAATTTTTTAAATAGCATATTTTTTGTATAAAAATTAACTATTTAGTGACAATAAACCCATGTAGTAAACTGCACATTCATTAGTTTTAATATTGGCGACGTAATAATATATCAAAGTAAAAATATTGCATTCTTCCAAATCGAAATAATGTATCGTATTTGGTGAAGTTTTTTTTCTTCTTTTGTGCCAATTGGCGACCGGAGTCTATATAGACGTCTTTCAACATAACTTCATACAAGTCAATATTTACGGATAATATTTCTTATAAAAAATTAATTATCAAATATTCATTTTTGAATACCAATAATATGTTTTTGAGGTGATAATTTAAAAATAAGATACATGGAGGTATAAATATAGAAAACCTTAAGTTAAACTTTTAGGGTGGACCATTTCAACATCATAGTAATATTCCACTCCGTAACAAATAGCACTATTGTCATAAAGTTAAGTTGTTTGGAACATAAATACACATGGCGTCAGTCGAAAGGGCTGGTTTATCTTCCTCCTTCAGTTGGCGAGGTTTTTATTAACGACATTAATTTTGTTATTTATACCCTAATTTCGCCATTGTGATGATAGTTTTAAATATAGGACCTCTATTTTAGCTCATTTGGCAACATTTTTATTCAATTGGAGAAAATTTGTATTCATTTGGCGACAGTTTTAATTTATTTGGCAACATTTTTAATTCATTTGGCAATATTTGGCGATATTTTTCATTCATTTGGCAATATTTTTAATTCATTTGGCAATATTTGGCGACATTTTTAATTTATTTGGTGATATTTTTAATTCATCAGGCGACATTTTTAATTCATTTGGCGTCATTTTTAATTTATTTGGCGAAATTTTTAATTCATCTGGCTACATTTTTAATTCATTGCGCAACATTTTTAATTCATTTGGCAATATTTTTAATTCATTTGGCGATATTTTTAATTCATCTGGCGACATTTTTAATTCATTTGGCGACATTTTTAATTTATTTGGCGATATTTTTAATTCACATGGCGACATTTTTAATTCATTTCTCAATATTTTTAATTCATTTGGAAATATTTTTAATTCATTTGGCAATATTTGGCGATATTTTTAATTCATTTGGCAATATTTGGCGAAATTTTTTGGTGATATTTTTAATTCATCTGGCGACATTTTTAATTCATTTAGCAACATATTTAATTCATTTGGCAATATTTGGCGACATTTTTAATTCATTTGGCGATATTTTTAATTCATCTGGCCACATTTTTTATTCATTTGACAACATATTTAATTCATTTGGCAATATTTTTAATTCATTTGGCGATATTTTTATTCATCTGGCGACATTTACTCATCAGCCAATCAAAATGAATCGTTTATCCCAGTATTGTCTAAAAATATTTTTGGTCGCCCCAAGGTGATTTTTAACAATAATGTTACGAAGGGAAGATCGAGATGTAAATTTCCCATAGGCGTAATGTTAGAGAAAATGGAAAAAGTTCTATAACTTTTGAATGGTTACAGATATCCACATGAAACAAAGTGCAGATTTTAAACTAAGAAAAGTTTGTTCACATGGTGCAAGTTTCAGAAAAATCCGTGCAGTAGTTTTTGAGTTAAATCCGGACAAACAGACAGACAGACAGACAGACTGACAGACAAAAAAATTTTTAATGTGATTTTCGGAATCAGTGTATTCTAATTCGTGGAGAAAACTCAAAATGAGGGGTTTTGTTCGATTCCACTGACAGACACTCCATTCTTATATATAAGTATTGATTTGTTTCTAGATGAAGTGTTGCCTCGGAACGAAATTGTAGTTTCTACATAAATAAGTTTTATAATTTATTTGACTACATTTTTATTCATTCGGCAACATTTTTAATTAATTTGGCGATATTTTGTTTATTTGGCGATATTTTTTATTTATTTGGCAATATTTTTTATTTATTTGGCGATATTTTTAATTAGTTTGGCGATTTGTTTTATTCATTTGGCGATATTTGTATTCATTTGGTTCCTTTTTTTAATTCATTTGGCGACATTTTTAGGCATTTAGCGACATTTAAATATTTACGAATATTTCGCTTTAAACATTAAAACATTAACGTAACTATTTTTAAATATATATAAGTTGTTCAGATTATTTTTAACGATCTCCAATAACATTACAAGAGTTCAACAGTAAGTGACAACAGTCAATCCGTCGAAACTGAATTGAATTTCATTATGAACAATGGTGTGCAAGTCAGCAACTGTTGACGCGAAAAATATCATTGCTTCTGGTATATAAAGAAAAATGAGTCGGATTTCAGTCAGAGGGGAATATTTATGATATTTAAATAACTGCTCTGTTAAAAATAAGTACTGAAAAATAAGTAAAATTTACTCATTTTTAATTTCATTCGATTCTTATCATAGCTCCTATTACATAAGGATTCATTTTTGAAAAAGACATTTCAATAAATATCAAGAATTACACCTTGGACTTAACGGGAATCGAACACCCAATCCCTCTGCAACACCACTGTCCGGAGTCTTACTCTTTTACCTATCAACGCGATGCAATGAAGTTATTTCCAGAAATAATGTTAAAAAAGCGTGCCAAAAAGTATGTGAAGTAAGATAATTGAATTGTAATAAATCAGTTTTAATTTAAGCAATCGACGTCAAATAGTGTGGAAAACTATCTTCTGAAGAACTATTTTAAGTTTTTCAGGTAGCTTTGCTAAGATGGCTTGAACAGAAGCTGATATTAGCATTATTAAATCACACTGTTCATTTCTGAGAAAGTACGATTGCTTAAATTTGAGTACGTCATCGCTCATCTACGATGCGATTGTACTTAAATTCAAACAAATAAGTTCATGTATTAATTTTTAAGCCCCTTTTATTTACAGTGTGAGAAAATTAATTTTGTCGATTTCTTTTTCACAAATTTTATTTAATCTAAAATGTGGAAGCTTTAAAATAAAAGTCGACGGCTCTACTCAAACCATTGATCTCCTGATCCGAAGTCAAGCACGATATCGAGCGAGCCATAAGAGTTTGAACTGTGACTTTATACACATATCAACCAAAATTAAAACCAAATGCACTTAGACCACAGGAAAAGAATGGTAGTAAATTACTTCCGTTAAAAATTTAAAGATTCTTTTTTTGCTCAAATGTCAAGTGATTCAATGATTAAACGAATGTCAAAATTGACAAAAGTAGTCCTGACGGTTTCCAGATTTAAAAAAATCGATAGTGTTATTTCGGGGAGTGCGGTCACATCAGATCAGATGCCATCCACTAAGAAAATGTCTTTGCTATTCAAATCAGAAACAAGCTACCCCCGAAAACCAGTCAAATTTGAAACACAGTGAGAACTTGATAAAAGCTGAGTGCGCCTTAAAATAGTACAGTAGAAAATAGACTTATATGTGCACCCTAGAAAAAGTGAAGGGGAACCCGAAAAGTCAATTTCTTTAAAAACTAGGTTTATTTTATTATTTTAGTTTTGAAATCCCCTGAAACTTTTCTGTCTACCGCATTTTAAATTGTGTTTTTACAATAATTAAAAATACTTTTAAATATACATTTTTGTTAAAATAACATGACATAACTACACAGAAAAAAAAATTGTCCTGAAAAGTGAGTACCTGAACTTATTTACTTTCTTTGAATACATTGCATTGTAAATGAGCGATAACGTACTCAAATTTAAGTAACTACTTTAATTTAATTTATCTAATCGAATTTAAGTAGCCCACTAATCAACACGAACACTAAACAATATCTCACACTGACCACCCTGTAAAAAAAAGTTCTTAAAAATGAATACCTGAACACACTCGTTTTTCTTTGAGTACAATTGTAACGTAAATGAGCGACGGAGAACCCACATTTAAGTAATCAGTACTTTCTCAAAATTTAGCAGTGTGATTTAATATTTCTAATATATCAAACTTATGTTCAAGCCATTAACAAAGGTACATGACAAACTTAAAATAGTTGTTCAGAAGTTGGTTTTCTACGTTATTTGATGCGATTGCTGAAATGGAAAATAAGTAATTACAACTCAATTATTTTGCTTCCCATTCTTTTGGCACACCTTTTCAACATTTCTTCTGTTTATAACTTTTTCGCGTCGCCCTGGTAGTACACTGGACTGTGGTGTCTGAGTATGGTTTCGATTTACGGTAAGTTTTGGTTGTAATTATTGATATTTATTGAAAATTTATGATAAGTATCGAAATTGTGTATACTCAAAAATGAGTATATTTTAGTTATTTTTGAGTACGTCTTTTTAACAGTACACCTTCCTCTACACGATGGTATGTCATTTATCCCCATAGGATAATTCCACGTGGAGTTATAAGGTTTTGAACGGGGTCGTTTTTAGTATATGACATCGTGCAAAAATATAGATTTTATAGACGTATAGTTTTTAGGACGTATAGATTTTACAGACGTGTAGATTTTATAGACTATATATATTTTATATAAATTATAGATAGATTTTATAGACGTATAGATTTTATAGCTGTTTATATATTTTATATAGATTATAGATAGATTTTATAGATTTTACAAACGTGTAGATTTTAATGACGTATTATATATTTTATATAGATTATAGATATAATTTATAGATTTTACAGACGTGTAGATTTTATAGACGTATATATATTTTATATAGATTATAGATAGATTTTAAAGATTTTACAGACGTGTAGATTTTATAGACGTATATATATTTTATATTGATTATATATAGATTTTTTAGATTTTACAGACGTGTAGGTTTAATAGATGTATATATATTTTATATAGATTATTTATAGATTTTACAGACATGTAGATTTTATAGATGTATATATATTTTATATAGAGTATTTATAGATTTTACAGGCGTGTAGATTTCATAAACGTATATATATATTATATAGATTACAGATATATTTTATAGATTTTACAGACGTATATATATTTTACATAGATTATAAATATATTTTTTAGATTTTACAGACGTGTAGATTTTATAGACATATATATATTTTATATAGATTATAGGTAGATTTTTAGATTTTACAGACGTGTAGATTTTATAGACGTATATATATATTTTATATAGATTATAGATATATTTTATAGATTTTACAGACCTATTCACGTCGCTTTATGAATTTTATATAAGTATTCGCGTCGAAAATCAAAATTTGTAAAATTAAGGACAAATTTATAAATTAAAACAACACAATCCCTTTAGAGTTTATACACTAACTATGGTCATTGCCCGGAACTCAATTCAACGTATCAATCAAAGGCCAATGGGTTGCGGAGAAAAAATAAAATCTCAGAGACAAACTGGTGTGCAAATGACTGAGAAGAGCTGTTCAGCTTCCGTTGCCATGGCAGCAAATGATGCTTCGTCATCTCCCGCGAGCATCATAAAGAGAGAGAGAGCATCTTTGCTCTTCGGCATCTTTCCCGATAATGATGCTCGCATCTGAGATCCCTATTGTTTCAAGATTGCTTTTTTTGAGGGGGAAGGAGAGATTGGGGCGTGTCCCCTCGATTGGAAAACTCTCACAAGATTGGTGTTTTCGATTGGAGGGCCGATGGGTGATTTCGAACGTGTCGGATGTTTTTAAGGATGACGGCCCCCGGAAAAAAAATATATCAATCCCGAAAATAGTATTCGAGATTTTCTGTTGGCGATTCCCGAAAAAATATTTATACAAAAAATATTTTTTAAATAATCAAATATAAAATAGTTAATAACACGTTAGTGACTCTTAATAGCCTTAATTCTAAAATCAAATATGACACGAAAATCGAACATGTAATGTTTATGTGGTTCGACGATTAGTTAATAAATTATTGACATGTAAAGTATTTAACATTGTATATGTGCTATCCGCTGAGCCAAAAAATAAATGAAGTGTAGACTCCTGTTGGTGAGTTGAGCCCCAGTTTCTCAGTTGGTAAGGCGTTCAGCTACTCATCAGAGGATTGGTGGTTCGAATCCGTGCAATGGACTTGACATAGAAAAGTAAAAAAAGTAGTGATCTTGCGATCGGGGGGTTGCCAGCCTTGCTACAAAAATACTAGAAAGTCGTCCAGAATATCCAACAAATTATACTGGCGTGTATACGGGACTGGTGCACGATACATCTGATCGGGGTCCAAAGTCCCGACGTCTATTGAAGGCGTTGGGTGCCAGTTCAGGTGTTTCCTCGTCATCTGACCATGGTTTTAAAATAACGAGGTGCATGTATGAATGTGTGTGTGAATGTGTATGTATTCCCGGGTCCTTCCTTCGAGATTGACCCCGAACCGTCGCCAATAGCCCACTGTGTAGCTCTAGTGTGACTTTAATTAACAAAAACCAAACTTGTTTGTGAGTTAATTCAATTTATTTTAAAACTTTAATTACATAGGTTTAAATACTGTTATTAATAACGTTGCGGAAGGTTAAGTTATTACACCCCCAATAAAAACTTTAGAAAATTTAAAAACGCTAAGCATAGTATTTGTGGTTAAAAAATTGTGATATCAAATCAACAAGCCTGCACGCCCTCTCGCTTGCCTTCTACGAAAAATACCGCCCATTCTTTTATTAGCTTGGTTAAAATTTATACAAACGCATTTATAAATTTTTAACGAAGCCTATGAAATCAAAGTGAAGCTTTGTTTCGAGAGAAGGTTAGTGAGAGGACCAACAGGCTTGGTGATTTGAAATCACAACTTTTTTTTGGCGCAAACCAATCACCATTTAAACTGTTTTAAAACTACTGTTTGTGTTTTCCTGTCATTTGCTTAATCTGATGGTATAGGCACCAATTAAAGTTCAAGGAATAATCACACGAGTTGTTATAAAAATTAGGATTAAACCCCGGTATAATTTGTTAGATGTTCTGAACGATTTTCTAGTTTTTTTGTAACGAAGCTTGCAACCCTCCCATCGCAAGATCACTACTGTTTTACTTTTTGGCAAGTCCACCGCACGGGCTCGAACTAACAATCCTCTGATTACCATCTGAATGCCTTTATCCACTAAACAATCGGGTTCGTAATGTAGTAGGATTGAGAGGATTCCACAGTTTGTAGATTCAGCGAAGGTTCCGGTTGCAGTTTAGGAGATTGCACCATTTTTTTGGTAAAAGCTGCGCTATTCTCGATCAAGGATTTTTGATTCAACCTTGATTGAACCATAATATGGTGTAAGTTGCTGCAGAGCACCAAAAGACGTTGAAATGAAAATTTTTACAGTTCAGAACTAGTACGCGATATGAATCATGAAGTTAACAATTATTTTGAAAATCAACCTTCAATTATTCAGTATATTTTTTTAAATCTTAGTTTAGCATAATTAAATGAATTTATATTGCCTACAACACTTACTTATAAGTCATTGATCCGGCAATTACATACAGAAAATAATAAAAGAAAGAAAATGAATCGATTTGTATATATTTTTAGATTGTATTGTTTGTGAATATCATTGTTTGAAAACTTTTTGCATTCAAATTTTTACAAATATCCGAGAAAAATTGGTATAAATGCATTTTAAATCTCCTCGTTTATTTCAACTATCGCCATTTACTTATATTTGTATTCTTTTGTCACGAATAGTTTCAATTTCGAGAAAATAATGTACAAAGGATTTTATCTCCGCCTAAGGATGTTAAAAATAATCCATTCTCTGAAAGTACCCACGAAAACAAATCTATTTTTATAGGGAAACAGGCTTATATTTTAAAATTTCACTCATAAAACTGGGGTACTTATTGAAATGAATCTACCTCATGCAGTTTCAATCAAATCAGAACACAATAAAAGATGACTTTTATAAATAACGATTTCCAAGATGTATTTGTATTCATATCCTTGGGTGAATTATTATTTGAAAATGCATACAAAGTTGTTTTATTTCTGAGGCATAGTTAATGTAATATATTTCTTTTCTAAGGAATATGACTTCTTTTCGGTGCTTGTTAGTCTCTCACACAAATACAATGACTAAGTTCAGAAACACATGCAAATTTAATGATATGATGATATGATTGATTTCGTTATGTATTGGGCTTGACATTTGTTATTATTTTGGAAATACTTGAAAATAATATTTATTTGTAACAAATATTTTCAATTAATAATAAATACAGTCAAACCTGTTTTTGTGCGGTGAATAGGGACCGCATAAAAAAATCGCATAAAAAAAATTGCACAAAACTTCACGAGTAGCTATAAAAAGTAGTTTTCGCAACACATTTAAACAAAAAAAAATTTATGCGGTAGATAGGGACCGCATAAAAAAAAGTATCACGTAGAACATAACTCAAAACCTTACGAAATAACTAGGAACGAAATCAAGACACGAGGCTTGGCAGCTACTTGGAATCTCGCCAAACACTTTTAAATCAAGAAACTTTTTAAAATATATCTCAAATCAAGAAACCTTACCTTTTAAAGTATCCTAACATAGATAGCATCAAACTTAACGAAAATATATTTGCACACTAAAATAATTCCTCTATCAAAACTCAAATGGAATTACAAACGATTTAGAATGGACGATTTTGGAGTAGCATAATAAAACGATATTTATAAAGTGAATCATGTTTTATTTTTTTAACTGTTAGAAAGTCAACTTTTTTCGATTTTATTGCTTGAAGCAGGCAAACTTTGTTTTAAAAACATTTTGCCGTCAGAATTTCTGTTCAATGTGTAGTTATTTTTTTTTTCCTTTTTTAAATTACAGTGTTTAAAGTTGCGAATATTTTTTACACTAATCTTTTGTTGAAAATAATCTGTAACGCAAACGATAATTTAAAATTAAAAAATATTTGGCTTATAAAAATTTTGATGAATCATATTGGAACAATATTCTCAAATATTCGTCAATTATGTTCCAATTTGATTGAAATTTTTATATACCGCACAAAAAAAATCGCATAAAAAAGTCGCACAAAAAAAAATATCGCACAACAAAAGACCGCACAAAAACAGGTTTGAGTGTATATCTGTTACTTTTGAGGAATTTATAATAATAATAGTATATATGTTATTATAAATATTACGAATTACAATAAATACTATTATGCAACTACATCGATTTGTTTCGTTAAAACAAATATTTCAACTAATTTGATATTTATTCTTAGAATGCATGTTTAAAGGTAGGATATAACTGCGATTGCATTTGTTATATATTGAAATTATAAGACACATAATTATTTATTATGGGCAATACTTGACGCTTTTAATTTTTTGAAAAATATTTGAATATCATAACTATTTGAGAGAACTATTTCCTCTTAAAAATAAACACATTTAATACTTCTGATTAGTTCTTAATAATAATAAATATGTTGTTACCAACATTATACACAAAGCAACTACATTGTCTAAGTTTTTACAAACTTAAGAACTTAAGCCTTTGCTAATTTGATAGTTAGTTTTCGAAAGCATATTTAATGATACGATATAACTATGATTGTGTGTTTCTGTTTATATATTGAAATTATAAGGAATAATAACAACTATTATGGAAAATAATTGACGCAGGTTATTATTTTGAAAAAGTATGAAAATAATTTTTTGTAATAATTTTTTCCGATTAAAAAGTAAATATATTTATTAATTTTGAGGAGATTATATTTATAATAAATACAGCATTACAAAACTCTATTTGTACAAAGCATACACTATTAAAATAAGTAAAATGTACTCATTTTTGGTGCATTCGATGCTTATCATATCTAAGAATACATAAGTTTCATTTGTGAAAAAGACATGTACTCAAAAATGAGTACAACGAATAAAAAGAGCAGTTGCTTGCCTACATAGGCTGTCTTCACAAATCAATTTGAATAAATATCGACAATTACAATCAAGACTTACCAGGAATCGAACCCAAATCGTCAGGCACCACAGTCCAGTGCCTTATCCATTGCACTTCCAGGGCGCCTTAAATAAGTTATAAACAGAAGAAATGCTAAAAAGGCGTGCCAAAAGAACGGGAAGCAAGATAATTGAGTGTGAATAACCCAGTCTCCATTTAAGCAATAGACATAAAAATTATGTGGAAAATCATCTTCTAAAGAAAGAGCTATTAGAAAAAAACAGGAACGGATCATAACTATTCCTTAAAAAGAACGCGAATATCACCTATGTTCGTTGAGTGCAAAGGGTTATTTTATATTTTAGGGGACTTACTGTTTCACGAGGAACAAGTATTTTACATTGTTAATTCGCCCAAGTTATGGTCTGTTTACAATGCATGTTATCCCTTGAACTTATTATTATTGCAAAATGTAGCATATCCAATCGCATGCAATTCTCATTTCATTTAGAGAACGTGGAACAGAAGAACAAGTTGTTATTTTGGTGATTGAGATTCGCCATTCGAGTCCAAAATGTTAATTCATTGACCAGAGTGTGCATCTACAAATGAGCGATGCCATCCAAGTCCAAACCATCCAAAAATTAAATTGCACCCTATTCCTCTACTTTGCATTCAGATGTATAATTTGCCCAAATCATGTTAGGAAATTTTGACATAAAACATAATTTGGATATAAATAACTTATTTATTATGAGAAATGAAGTTATTGAAAGGCCAAATTATTTTCCATACTTCAGATAACGTTTTTAACTAAATTTTTTTGTTGGAATGTTATCTTAATGTAATTAAATATGTGCGCCCATAAGAACAGGAAAATATAGAGATAACATTCATAAGAAATCTGAAGAATAAGAACCTTGAAAACGAAACCACAGTTGAATTGACAATTGTCCCACAGTCCACTAGTCTTTCGTTAACTACGGTTTGGGAAACAATTCTTTATGGGAGACTCGAGCCCCAAATACTAATTTTTTTATTAATCAATCCGGGGAAAAATGCATTATTAGAAAAGATAAAGAAAATTAATGGCCATCCATACAATAAAACCTACAAAAATTTAAAGACCACCACAATAGCTTTATTTTCATGTAAGTTTAATTTGATTTCAACAATTAGTTAATGAATTATTGACCTGTAAAGTATATAACATTGTATATGTGCTACCCACTGAGCTACTCCTGTTGTCGGAAAAATTCGATTTATTTTAAAAGTTTAGTTACATACGTTTAAATACTGTTATTAATAACGTTGCGGAAGGTTAAGTTATTGCATCCCAATAAAAGTTCAGAAAATTAAGATAACGCTAAGCATCGTATGTGTGACTAAAACCTTTTTTTGGCTACTTTTTTTCGGATGGCTCTTTTTGAACAATAATCAAAATGTAATAATATTTAAAAAAATTATTGTTTTGCGTTTCTTAAACGAATCCATCAATTTTGAATGTTTTTAAAATATTTAAAAGTTAAATAACATCAAAGTATATAATACTTTGCATTATTAAACTTTTCTTTTTTAACAATAATAATAATAAAAAATTTAAAAAATAAACTTATTTTTTTGAGTTTTTTAAACGCATCCTTCAATATTTTCAATTTTTAATGTTTTAAAAATATTTAAATGGATTAAATAACATCAAATTATATAATACTTTGCATTATTAGAACGACTCTTTTTGAACAAAGATAAAAAAAAAATATTTAAAAAACTTATTTTTTTGCGTTTCTTAACGCATCCTTTAATTTTCAATCTTCAATTTTTAATGTTTTTAAAATATTTAAATGGATTAAATAACATCAAAGTATATAATACTTTGCATTATTAGAACTTCTCTTTTTGAACAATAATAAAAAATTAAATAATATTTAAAAAACCTATTCTTTTGCGTTTTCTAAACGCATCCTTCAATTTGCAATCTTCAATTTTAAATGTTTTTCAAATATTTAAATGGATAAAATATAATTAAAGTATATAATCTTCTCGTATGAATAGATATTTGTAGATTTGTATTTTAATTATTTTCAAAAACTTATTTTAAGTTCGCAACCTAGAAAATATTAAAAATTTTATGTTCATTAATCTGTGGAAAAACTAGTTTATAACTTAATTTTAAAAAGGTCTTCATACGTTTACAAAACAAATATTAAAACTTCAAAAACTATTAAAAGTTCATTTTTAAATAAATCTTTTACAAAACTTTAGCATTTTAAACGTGACCAAAATACAAAATGGAGCTCGTGTCACCCTAATAAGTTCTTATTTTGGAAATCTGCTAAACAAACTTACCCCATATTACAGTCAATCTGCATATATAAAGTCATACTTCCAATATTTAAAAATAAATCTTTTAATAAATTTCCATTTTACTAAATCCGATACATTATCCACAAATAGATATGGGATTAATTTCATATGTCGTTGATAATTATATCTGATAAAAAAAATTCTAAAGTCTTAAAGTCAATAAGATCATTACTATTTAATATACACTTTTTAAAATAATAATTAACGGAAACTAATAGTTTGATGCAGTCGGATTTAAATAATTTGAAGTCTTTTTTATAGCTATAAAATTTTACGCTAAAGACTTTCTGAGAGCGAACCTTGGCGAAGCTTGGCGAATCTTTACGATGAGATTAAAAAAGATCAAAAGCCATCCAAGCTGCCATTTAGAATAATGATCTTCCTAAAGTTAAACCGTCGAATATCTTTTCGAATTTTTTTTTTAAACACTATCTTCACTTTTTTTTGTGTGTTCATTCGTGAATGCCGATTTCCACTGGATGCTATAAAAAAAACCGATTCATATAAAATAAAAAGAAAAGAAGTGCTCATTTAAATATATTCATCGCGCCATTTAATGGAAAAACTTTCAAATATTGGATAAAATCTCATGGAAGTCGAACTTCTAAATGTCTTCTGTTATCGGTTAATGTAACAACCTCTGAGAGTATTTTTGAATATCTGATAACTTTTAATAGGTTTTGAGTAGGTTTATATTAGATTAGAATACGTGATTATACTATATTCTTTACATAAATATCATTTGCCTTCTATTGATGTACCGTATATCGCTCTTTGGGGCCTCATACACGTTTCACTAGCGGTTACTCTAGCAATGCTAAAAATAGATATTCAAAAATAAGTAAAGTGTAATAATTTGTGAATACATTCGGTTCCAGTGTCTTATCAGTTAGACCACAAGAACCATCAGACATAGTGACATGTAAAATTTATAAAAAGTAGTAATGTTAAAAAGGCGTGACAAAAGAATGGGTTGTAGATAAATGATTCGTAATAGCTCAGTTTCCATTTAAGCAATCAACATCAAATAATGTGGAAAACCATCTTCTGAAAAACCATTTTAAATTTGTCAGGTCGCTTTGTTAAGATGGCTCGAACAGAAGCTGTTATCAGCAATATTAAACCATAGTGCTCACATTTGCGAAAGTACGATTATTTAAATTTGAGTACGTCATCGTTCATTTACGATGCAATTGTACTCAAAGAAAAACTTGTACGTCCATGTACTCATTTTAAGCCCTTATTTTCAGTGCTTTCATATACGTTTTAGTAGCTATTACTCTCGCTTGGGTTGGGTGCCAGTTCAGGTGTTGTCCTTGTCATCTGTCCATGATTCAAAATAACGAGGCATCGTTCCCGGGTATTTCGTTCGAGATAGAGGCATCCGTGGCCGAGCGGTTAAAGGCGTCAGCTGGGAATACGAGGATTCTCGGTTCGATTGGGAATCCGAGGATTCCTGGTTCGATCCTAGGCCATGGACTTGTCAACGAAAAGTAAAAAAAGTCGTGATCTCGTAATCGGAGGATTGCCAGCTTCGAAACAAAACTAAAAAAGTCGTCCAGAACATCCACAAAAATTATCGGCATTTATACGGGACTGGTGCACGATAAATGTGATCGGGGTTCAAAGCCCGACGTCTTTTTAAGTCGTTAGTTGCCAGTTCAGCTGTTTCCTTGTCATCTGACCATGGTTTAAAATAACGAGGCATCGTTCCCTGGTATTTCCTTCGAGATAGAGGCATCCGTGGCCGAGCGGTTAAAGACGTCAGCTGGGAATCCGAAGATTCCTGGTTCGATCCTAGGCAATGGACTTGTCAGCGAAAAGTAAAAAAGGCGTGATCTTGTGATCGGAGGATTGCCAGCTTCGCGACAAAATACTTAAAAAGTCGTCCAGAACATCCACAAAAATTAACGGCATGTATACGGGAATAGTGTACGTTAAATCTGATCGTGGGTCCAAAGTCCAGACGTCTATTGAAGGCGTTGGATGCCAGTTCAGGTGTTTCCTTCTGACCATGCTTCAAAAATACGAGGCATCGTTCCCGTGTATTTCTATCGAGATAGGCCCCGAACCGTCACCAATAGTTCACTGTGCAGATCTAGTGCGACGTTCTTTAACCAAACCAACTAGAGGCGCCTTCGACCTTATAAAAGTATGAAAGTTTTCTGGAAAATTTTAATTTCAGTAATAGTTAAGCTATAGAGTTCCAAATTTAAAATAGGCCATTTTCAATATTATTAGTATTCATTGTTCAATATTGTTAGAAACATTCCATGAATTATTTATCGTTTCAAGTAATATTGAAACTCGAGGAAAGTACATGCAGTACTCAGCGATTTCAGATATGCATCCAAGTGCTTTAACATAAATAGTGTTCAAAATTGTACTTCGAATAAATATAAAAAAGATTCTAATGCAAATACTATACAATATTTGAGAACGTATTTTTATATTTTCTCCGTTTCTTATCTATATTTTTACATTAAAAAATAATCCAATTGGTAGTAGTAATATGCTTCCAAATAAGAAATAATAGATGAAATATTCATAGATACAGTTGATTATCAAATAAAATTCATAAAATTCTGTATGTTACAAAATAATTAAAAATGAAATAGTTCGATCATATTTAAAATATGTAAGACTAGGAGAAATATCAGTTCTTTGCGCGCCGTTATAGTTAAACAAAACAACATAGTTCATAATACATAATTAAATAACAGTCTAGCAAGTCATATATTTAGATTTTCGCATACGCTTTTTCCTTTCGTATATTGTGATATGAATATGTTACCATTATTGATTTTTAATGAAATATCTCTCTATTTAAAAAAAAAAAAGTAAGCCCTAGGGAGAATTTCAATCCTTCCGCTGTTATTCAGATCGTATCTCAAAAAGTAAAAATCCAAAAATTACGAAATTAACATAATTTGCTAAGAAATGTTTGATAAACAAGACGAATACATTTTTGTTTCTATATGATTATTAGTTTAAAGTTATTTAATATTAAAGTCGTCGTTACTTTAATTTTGCTTACAAGTACTTTTGTCCGTCGAGTTTCTGACACACTATTAAAAGGAGAGATCCAATTTTTTTAGGGAATGTTGGAAAAGGTTTAAACTGGAAATCCTAGTAAGCATTTTAAAAAATTCGAATTAGTTTTGAATTTATAATTTTTTTAACCATTTAAACACGCTCCACTCATTTGAAGTTTATTTTTTCACCCTCATTTTTGGAACGTGATTTGTAAACTGCTGGAAGTAATTTAAAATTTCATATTTTCTTATTAAAAAAACATATTAATATTTGTTAAAACTTTATCTTTTCGATGTTATAAAGATTATATTTCTATCTTTACAATTAAATTAGATATTGTTAATTAAGCTAGGTATTAAAATTAGCAAAGAAGCAATATTTCTTCACAAAAATCCAGAATATTTTAATTTGCGACTTTTTTTCTCATTGTTCCGCACACATCTCAAACAGTAAATGTCCTAAAATTATGAATTGTTTCAGTTTGTTAAGAAATAATGTGAATATATATATTTTTCAATACGTTTAACTTTTTTAAGTTGGTACCATTTTAGAAAAATAATGCCTACATTTTGGCGCCTATTTCAAAATGTTGTAATAAGTATAAAATTGATATTAAATAATTCAGTTTTTTCCAACTCGTTCGTAAAATTAAAAATTATGTTTTACTTTTTAGCGCATTTTCCTTTAAGTCGGTTTTCCATTTTTTCTAGAAAGATTATTTTATTAATATACCGCATTTTCTGATATTGTATTCAATGCGTATTTGCTATAAAACGGATAGAACATACGAATCTGGCTCAACTAAACCAAAGCTAAAAAGAAAGAAAGAACCTAAACATATGAAGACATTTTGTTGGAAGTTCTGACCACGTTAACGATATTTCGATTTCTCAGAAGATTTTTTTTTTTTTTTTTTTAAGAAAATTTGTTTGCAGTATTTACACTTGCATTAAAGCTGATTGATTATGTTATTTTGTATTTGTGTGCTTAAGAACATAAACATATGAATAAATTATGCTGGAAGTTCTGACAACATTAACGTTAATTCGATTTCTCAGAAGAACAAAAAATAGCAGTTTTTTTTTTAAAGAAAATTTGTTTGCAGTATTTACATTTGCATTAAAGCTGATTGATTATGTTATTTTGTATTTGTGTGCTTAAGAACATAAACATATGAATAAATTATGCTGGAAGTTCTGACCACATTAACGTTAATTCGATTTCTCAGAAGAAAAAAAAATAGCAGTTTTTTTTTAAAGAAAATTTGTTTGCAGTATTTAAACTTGCATTAAAGCTGATTGATTATGTTATTTTGCATTGTGTGCTTATACTTAAATTTATGAGTTTTACTTTGATATACAGTGAGGGCACTGAACTCTAACTGTAACTTCTGGAATTCTCAAAGCTTGTTTTATCTATGGGCGCGTTGAAGCCAATATGGAAGCAGCCATAATGTATCCCAATGTTCTTTTAAAGTGATTTAGTGGTGTTTTTTAATACCATAGCATTGTAAAAATATTAAATGCATATAAATATTATATATTTTAATAGAAATAATTTTTATATTGCCAAATAAATAGTTTTTGCTCTTTAACCACTTCGACTTTGACTTGCAAATGACTTTTTATTTTAATAGCATATTCCATTTAAAATGGATTTCAAAAGTAAGTAGAAAAAAACTCAGCCAAAACAGTACATGTTGGCTTATTTTAACATTAAAAATAGACGAAATATTGCAGTAGCGATGAAATTGGTTTACAGTTGTTACTCCTTCAATTGGCTTCAAGTCAACCAAATGTCTTGCCCAATCCAGAAGTTACAGTTAGAGATCAGTGGTTGAGCGGTCCCCTAAAGTTATTTTTCCCTGTGCCCCTAAGCTAGTAAGTTGGTCTCTGCTGATCACCATTATATGAGATGAGCATAAGGCAACTCATTTCTGAATACAGGGTATAAAAAATGTTTTTTCTCGCCTATAAATTTGTAAACAGCATCCTTGTGAAAAGGGTTTTTCAAACAAGTGTTGACTTCCATCGCCAAATCCCTGTTGGGGATCCCGGGTTCGATCCCTTGTGGAGCCGGATTCTGCTAGTTATAAACGGATTTAGAAAGAAGCGACATTTTTAGGTGTATAAAATTGAAAGAGAAGTGAATATGATTTGTTCTGGAGAATACTGGGTAAGTGTTGGGGGATTTTTGTAGTTATTTTTTTAGAGAAAAAGGTAGGTCGGTATTGTTGAAATAAAGTCTAAAAAATAAATGATGTGAAATATTTGATGAGGTTTATTTCTGAATCCGTAAAATAAAAAAATAATCTGAAGACCTGATCTTGTTCTTCGTCTAACAAATACTTAAACACGTATATAGAGAGCTACAGAAATTGATCCCTATTCTTTTGTTTCCATCTATTATTTTTGATGCAAGCAAAGTACCAAACTTTTAAATAGACACACAGATTTATTGTAGTGGGCGAAGCCCATTTATAAACGTTGGTAACATAATTTAACAAAAGCGGATTCAAAATTAGATAACACCAAATACAAGATAATACATTTAAAAAAAAAATAAAGCACAATTTGAGCAAATATACAAAAGACGACAAAAATAAATTAAATGAGGGATTAGAATTAGGGTTTAAATCTGTAATTTCTGCACAAGTTCACTGATCAAGTCCTCCGGAATTTTAAAATAGAGCTTGCGTAATTATAAAAACAAAAATATTCTTGTTTTCAAAATTTTAGGAAGATTGAAATGTTAATGGATTCAATTGATGATATGTATTTTCGTTTAAATGCATCGTAAATTGGACCGACCAAATATACATGATCCCAGGTTTCATTTTCTGTTGTGTTACGCAATTTACATGAATTATTAGGAAACATTTCGAAAACACCTCCTTTAAAAATATACGTGATTGATTACAACGAATTTGTATAATAATTATTTTTTTTTGTGAAAGTACCAAAATTGTAAAATGTTTTTTGACTAAAAATAGTTTTAAAGTAAAGATTAAAGGGAAACTCCAGCAAATAAAATTTCATCGACAACTTTGGTGAGGAAGGCTTAAGGTTTCCATCTCCAACAAACGCGATATCGATATCACGTAAACAAGTGAGTAGAGCTACTCTCTGTGGATTAAAACAATGAGTGGCATTGAATGGAAAACTAGTCTTACATCATTTTGGCGATAGTTTATAACTATGCAAAACTATTACCAAATATACGAAGTAATAAGTAATTATGAAATAGCGAATGGTTAAAATAACATAATATCTAATCACTAAATTGTAATTGGAAAACACGAAAAAACGAAATTGATTCGGATTTGCGCATGCGTGTAAAACATATTATGCAAGTATTGCGTTGGGTTGAATATTTGAAAGGAAATCGTTTTTGGCGACATTAATTTTGACACCTTGGCGGAATGCACCCTTATTCTTTTATTTATCCTAGTTTCGTTTATATTAGAATAACATACTTTTTTTTCCGAAACCTTGTTACAAACAATTATTTTAGTTCAGATGGCATTTCACAAGTTCCACATTCATTTTATATTTACAGCCAACATCATAAAGTACCTATTTTTTCCAAATCCTTTTCGTATTTTCAGTTAGAAATTGTTTAACGTCTAGGCTTTCAAGTAATGTAAGTAATATTTAACTGTAGTACTTATTAAAATATTTATTATATTTTTAATGCACACATAAGTAAAATTATAGAATTTATTTTACTTTCATATGTATGAATAAATAATACATATTGCGACACTGTAAAAATCGGTACTTAAAAATGAGTACCTGAACATACTCGTTTTTCTTTGAGTACAATCGCATGGTAAATGACCGATGACTCACTAAAATTTAAGTAATCTTACTTTCTAAAAAATTAGCAGTGTGATTTAATATTACTATTTTCAGTTTCTGTTCAAGGCATTTTAACAAAGCTACACGACAAATTTTAAATAATTGTTCAGAAGACGTTTTTCCGCATCATTTGATATCGATTGCTAAAATGGAATCTGAGTTATTTCAACTCAATTATCTTATTCCCATTCTTTTGGCACACCTTTTTAACATCTTTTCTGTTTATAATTTCTTCACTTCGCCCTGGTAGTACAATGGATACATGCATTGAACTGCGAAGCCTTAGGATATAGGTTCGATTATCGGTGAGTTTTGGTTGTAAATGTTGATATTTATCAAGGCAACCTAAGTAGGCAAGCCATTGCTCTTTTTATTCATTATTACTCATTGTATTCATGTGTTTTTCAAAAATGAAACTTATGTATTGGGAGCTATGATAAGCATCGAATGTACACAAAAATGATTACATTTTAATTATTTTTAAGTGCCTAGTTTTAACAATGTAATCACAAATAAAAACTTATACATTTAAAAATTGATATACATAAATAAGAACTATATATATTTTTATAATTTAATGCAACATAAGAGTTTCCACACATGTCAAAGTCATGTCTGTTTCTCTTAAATAAATTGAATAAGCTTTCAACTCTTTTAGTCTGAGCTTACATTATTTTTTTTAAATATTCAGTTACGGCGAATAGAAAGATTATGTCTACGAGAAAAATCAACTAAAATATTTGGACCTTTCTCTTTCTCTTTTCTGCACTTATTTCTCAGGCAGTTAAAATAAACAAAAAACATCTTCCGAACGGGATCTTTATACCTTATTTATTTATAGATTTTTTCATCAACACTTTGATCCTTGATATTATTTTTGAGTACACTGAGTGGGAAAATGTGTATAAGCAAAACTTGAAGTGCGTCGACACTGCATGAAAGGTTCCGGGAAAGACACATTTTTTTAGATGTGTTATTTACGAATTTTGGAAAAGAAAGGTATTTCAAAAGTGTGTTTATTGGCTGCTTTAAACATACACACTTCGGTTCTTGTTGATTTTTTTGTACAGATGAAAGCTCCAATCTTAAATAGTTCTTTTAAACTCATTCAAAATATTTATATTTTCAACGCATTTGATTAATTACCGTTATACAGAAATTGATTTTTTACTAAATATCTTTCAATCATTCAAAAGAAATAGAAAATTAAACAAACTTTATTTCCACGAATACATATATTTATCAAAGTTAAGTTTAAACAATGTTATATTAATTCTTTAATTGAAAAATACTTGATAAGAATATTTTTTTCAGTGAAACCTTAATATTATAATTACAGAATTATATACTTTTTTATAATAAACTTTTAAAGCACCATATTAATATAACTTTATTCCATGATTTCTATATTTTAAAAGAGCTGAATTAAGTTTAATATTTAATTTTTTTAAAAGGTGTGGAAATATAAATAATTTCTTACTTCCTTCAACTATTCTACGTTTATAATAAATAATTATTCATTAAATATCATTTAATTTTATTAAAAATATTTATGTTTTAAAATAACAACATAAAATTATAAATTACAGGTAACGTAAACGGTAAAATTATAACGGCTAGTATTTTAAGTAACGGTTAGTATTTTTAAATAAATAAGTTTTTAAAATCAGTTCGGGTACAGCTGCCATTGGCTGAAACTTGCGCAATTTAAAAGTGTTGATAATTCAAAGCCCCATAACTTCAAAGGGAATCAACTTTTAGATATAAATAACCTACAATCGTGTAGAGATAGTTGAGAGCCTGTCTGACCTGTGTACCGCTTCATATTTAAATGCGTCATACTAAACTCATTCACTGGCCTATTTAACCAATACAACTTCAAGTGTAATCAACGAGTTGTGGTGAATGCGTGCTAAAATTGAAGAGGAGAAGGAGTTCTACAATTAAAGACGTGGGTGTAAGAACCAGACAGCTCCACTTTTTTCTGATTTAAAATTTTTCACTAATTCCTAAAAAAAACATCTATTGATTGGTGCACGATCCAAACATACGAAAGCAATCGTAATAAATATATAAAGAAAATGAGCGGAACTGTTGTCTCATACAGTGCAAGACACGTACAGCTCCAGGAGCTGTCTTGTTTTTGCACTGAATTAGTTCAACTTTTTGGTCGATTGGTTGGATTGCTTTCCGTGTTGCGTCAGCCAATCATTTCCCAAACTCGTTTGTTGAAGGTGTGTTGTTTGTTGAACTAGCTAAAAGGTGTGTTACATATATGAAATTCCATTAAATGGGTTTAATTCAGAGATAATTCATAGTTATGCATAGTTTATTATGTAATCCTTAAATGAAATGAATATGTTTCGCTGTTTTAAGTTCACAGTCGCATTGATGATTCAGGAGAAGTATCTTCGAGGATTTTATTGGTAAGCTTGGCCACAGAATTCCAGTGTTAGATGTAAAAAACCAGACAGCTCCATTATTTATTTTTCAATTAAAATACCAGGGAAAATTTTAAAAAAGTAAAACCGGTCAGTGAAATAGGAAGGTATTTTTTATGTTTTACACAAATTTAATAAGTTTTTTAAAACGTTAGTATTTTTAAAGTGGTTTTCGTCCTTCCTAAAACATTTTTGAAAACTGGTACTGCATGGTTCCCCCCCACACACACACGTCTTGATTATATCTGACAGATTTTAAATCATTTTTATGAACATTGTGTGTAATGGAAAGTTACAACTTGTAGAAGATATCACTATGAAGACAAACTATCAAATTAAAGTTCAATTGCGGAGTTTGAAGATTTATGATGTTTTTACTTTGCTCTTATAATTATTGTCTGATTTTTGTTTAGCTGAATTAATATTACACTAGAGCATAACAACGGGCTATTAGGGGATGTTTGGGACCTTAAAGAATGCCCACAGAACACTGCCTCGTGAATTTTAACAGTGTCCAGATCACATGTAAGGCATCTAAGATCACATCACTCCTCAAATTTCCACACTACGTACAATGTGTGGACATTTGGATCACGACAGATGCACTAAATCACTTTACACGCTAATCTTTGATTGGGCAAGAAGGGTCAAAGTGGCAACCCTCCGATTACAATTTCGTCACATATTTAATCAGACCACACAGGTCCAACTAAAGCTGTGGTTTATTTATAATAGAGGGGGGGGGGGGATCATTTAAAAAATTTTTTTTAAAAAGGTAGCATTGAAAAGTTTGAAATGAATCTGTTCTTATGATCTCATTAAAAAAAATAATGATTTTTTAAAACTGAGTTATTTAAATACATTTTTTGTACCCGGATTTTGCAATGTAAAAAAATATACTTAAAAATAAGTACCTGGGCCTACTCGCTTTTCTTTAGGTATAATTGCATCGTAATCGAGCGATGCTGTACTCACATTTAAGTAGCCGAACTTTTTTCAAAAATGAGCAATGTGATTTAATATTCCTAATCTCAGCTTCTGTCCAAACAATCTTAATAAAACCAGATAAAATTAAAGCAGTTGTTCAAAAGATGGTTTTTCACATTATTTGATGTCGATAGCTTAAATAAAAACTGTGTTACTACAACTCAATTATTGTACTTCCCATTCTTTTGGCACATCTTATTTAATATGTCTTATGTTTATAACTTCTTAATTGCGCTCTGGTAGTTTAACGGATAATGCACTGAACTGATGGGTTGAGGATTTGGGTTCGATTCTCGTTAAGTCTTGGTTGTAATTGTCGATATTTATTGAAAGTGCTTTATCAAAACAGCCTATGTAGACAAACATCAACTCGATTTTACTGATTGTACTCATTTTTGATTACGTATTTCTCAAAATTAAATCTTATGTATTTAGAGCCATTATGAACATCGAATATTTACTCAAAAATGAGTACATTTTACTTATTTTCGAGTATCTATTTTTAACAGTGTGTCAAGATAAATGATTACTTTCCGGTAGAAATTTCATGAGCAAAACCCACCAAAAATATTTCATTTTTGTAAAAGCAATAAATTAACTATATTAATCACAAGAAACTAAAACCAAATGTACTTTCTTTAAAATTGTTGAAAAGAAGTATCACATCCATTGTAAGTTTTTTGTTAGTCGTCAAGTTCTAGTTTCTCAATTGTTCTAATAGAGAATAGGCTTTAAGCCAATACAGTTCTCTTGTCTAGACATTTGGGGACCTAATCAATTTAGTTTGTCGCCTCCTAAAAACAGAAACTTGATACGGTCAGGTTGAGTTACACTTACCGTGGCTTCATCTACTCCTTTAAAACGTTTAATACCAAGAATACTTGAGTAAACATTAATTTTGAAACATTGTTAAGAATGAATTAGAAAGTATTTTTTTATCTGTTTACCGTCCTACATTAGACCTAATTCGTTATTGAAATGTAATACATGTTTGAAATTGTATAATTCTAAATCCTTATAATTCACCCAGCGTTAAACATATCTTGTATTAACGCGACTTTTATGCATTTCGTCTGTTTGTCTGTAAATGAGTTTGTTTGTCTGTAAATTTTTTTGTCTGTGTGATTATTTGTCTGTTTGTTTGTTTGTCTATCTGTATATCTGTAAATTTGTCTATCTGTAAATTCGTCTGTCTGTAAATTTGTATGTTTGTCTATCTGTAAATTTGTCTGTCTGTAAATTTGTCTGTCTGTCTATCTCTAAATTTGTCTGTCTGTGAATTTGTCTGTCTTTAAATATGTCTGTAAATTTGTTAGTCCGTCCGTTTGTCTGTCTATCTGTCTGTCTGTATGTATGTCTTTCCGTCCATCCGTCCGTCCGTTCGTCTGTCTCTCCGTCTGTCTGTCCGTCCGTTCGTTTGTTTGTTTCGTAGTCATGTCCATATGCTTTATTCTTTTTCTTCAAATTTGGCGAGAATGTTCATTTAAAAGTATTAAATTCGACGTGTTCTTCATTTTATTTGTTGATCAAAAGGTACACTGTTTCCATAACAAATAGTACTATGTATTCATATTTAAATTTATATTTCCTTATCTAGAAGAACATTGTAGTGGGCCTGCATTCAAGTTTTGTTTACAACAAATTGATAAAGATTTTAGATATTTATTTCAAATAAGAATCGATTAGATAAAACGCGGATGAATCGTTAGATAAAACACGTTAGTTTTTACAGATGGCTCTGTGACAGAAAAATACAAACCGTGTGTTTTGCATATCCCAATCACAAATCCATCTGTATATAATGTGTTTTATAAAAACCATGTAGCGTCAGCGCCCACTGTATAGAAAGCCGTATGTGCATTTTACGTCACAACCGGAAAGCCAAAAGAGGCGGTAGAAAGTTAAAAATAACAACTCATTAGCCATGAAGCAGTCTAAAACTGAAATCGGTCTTCAGTTTGTGACGTAAAAAGTAGTGGCATACGGTTTTCTATACACTGAAAAAACAATTGTACTTAAAACTGAGTACCTGTACTTACTTCTTTTTCTTTGAGTACATTTGCATTGTGTACGATAACATACTAAAATTTAAGAAACCGTAATTTTTTTCAGAAATGAGCTAATGTTTATTATTGCTCATCTCAGCTTCTGTTCAAGTCATCTTAACAAAGCGACCTAACAGACTTAAAAAAAGTGTTCAGAAAATGGTTTTTCTTATTATTTGATGTCGATTCCAAAGTGATTTATGAATGCATCCTATATAGGCAAGCTACTGCTCTTTTTGTTCAATTTTTACTCTTTGTACTCAGTTTTGAGTACATGTCTTTTTCAAAAATGAAGGTTATGCATTCGGAGTTGTGATAAACATCGAATGTAATAAAAAGTGAGTACATTTTACTTACTTTTGAGTACCTGTAATAGTCTTATTGTGGGTTTAAACGTCCCATTTATATGAAGTAAAACAAAAACATTATTTACATTATATATATATATATATATATATATATATATATATATATATATATATATATATATATATATATATATATATATAGTCCGTTAAAATTTACTTTTAAAAAACTAGACATTTTCGAAAAGCTGGTGTAATCCTTTTAAAGTATGTTTTCCTTTAAGCGAAGCTTAAATATTAAATATATTTTAGTAAGTAAATGATAGCTTTGTACTTCCACCGTACACGCCTTAAATTTCAGAATTTGTGTTTTGAGAAGAAAACGTCCCCAGAGGCTTTCCTTCGAGCTCAAGTCTTCCCAGAACAGAAACAAATCAGACAATTTTTGTTTATTTGCTTTTTACGCTCGGAAACTTTCCAAAAGTTGGAGATATTTTTGAAATTCCTGCGCTCGGATTTTAAAATGGAAGAATCCAATACATGGAGGAATATAAAGCTACCGCCCTACCTTGGAAAAATTATATGGCTTTTTCTCCACCGTCGTTAACAAGTTTTCGCTAGTAGAAGGGTCTTTTTCAAAATGATCCCTGTAATAGATTTTCCTTTCTTTCGCGTTTACCAATAAAATATTTGGATCCTTCATATTCCTATATCAGAGGGAAAACTATAAAATTGCTTTCAGGAATATTTTCTGGGTAGTAAATATCAGAACCTCTGAAATCTTTTATGGTATAGGGTTTTATTGAGTTTAGGCTTTTAACTAAGGATGGGAAATTATTGTCGTTTTAAGGTTCCGCAAAATAACGGTTCGCAATTTTTTTATGCAATAGTTGTATTTAATTATGGGTTATTTATTAGTATTTTATTTTGATTCTTAGATTGCTTATGGTTTTAAATGCACAAACTAATAACATCTTTAAACTATATTTTATTGACCTTTATTTTCACGGATTGAGGTTGCATGGTGTTAACAGCTTAGGTTTTGCCATCGTCATCTGGCAATGGTTTAACATTAAGAAGCAGTGTTCCGGGATCTTTCCTTCGAGATAAAACCCGAACCGTCGCCAATAGCCCATTTAACAGCCCTACTGCTATGTAATTCAACCAATTATTATTTTTATTTTTGCATTTAAATTTGTTGGTTATCCAACATTTATTTGCTATATGTGACTTATATTTCGCATTTTTTAAATAAAACTGAAAAAATAATTAAATAAAAAAGCCTATTCTTAAGCTAATTGGCCCGGTGGCCGAGGCGTACTGCATTCGGCTACCAATCAGAGATTTTCGAATCGGAATGAGGACTTGACAAACGTTAAGATGTATCAACCTCTTGATGGGAGGGTCGCCATTATCGTTACTATATTACAAAATGAAATTGTCTGAAATCTCCTCAAATTTCACCGGTGTGTATACAGGACTGATGCACGTTAAATCTGACCGAAATACAATGTCCGATGACGCCTATTGAGGCTGCGTCGGGAATCATTATCATCATCACAAACATTTTAAAATATTTTCATCATGGTCATCTAACCATGGTTTAAAAATACGAGGCAGTATTCCAGGGTCTTTCCCTCGAGATAAAAATTGGTTGGCGTGATTTGTAAAATTGATTGGCGTGATTTGTAAAATTGGTTGGCGCGCTTTCTGAAATGGGTTGACGCGCTTCTTGAAATTTGTTGGAGTGCTTTCTAAAATTGTTGGCGCGCTTTATAAAATTGGTTGGCATAGTTACTGAAATTGGTTGGCACACGTCTGAAATTGATTGGCGCGGCTTCAAAATTGTTTGATGTTCCTTCTGAAATTTGCTGGGTTGTTTTCTGAAATTGGTTGGCGCGCTTTTAAGTTGGCTAAACAATAATGCGCTTTTATTTGTGGGTTCCAATAGGACAATATGTTTATTCAGCTAATTTCAAATAACCGTCTTTTATTTATTTTCGGTTGATTACACTCCATTAGCAAACAAACCAACAACGTTTTTCTAAAACAAACATATCGGGAACAAATGGGATAACTAAGTTAAATATCCCCTCTTCTATCCCCAGTTTCTTTCTTCCAAACCGAAATAAAACCTCGGCAACTTTCTCTATCTAACCAAATAACAAAAGGACCTCTTCACAAAAACTCCACAGAAACCCGAAGCTCTCCTTTGATACCAGAGATGATAACTACGCCAAATCGATCGGAAAATCCCAAGTAATATTTTCCCGATTCCATTTTTTCCCCCCATCCCGAGCAACAAAAACGGGGAAAAACTTAAGTGTTTTCTGCGGAAATGAAAAATCGAAGTATTGCGGTTTGCGGCGTTGTGATAAGTGTATCGAAAGGCGTAACAACCGGCAGGAATTGCTCATTTCGCGTAAAAAAACGCGCATCCTTTTCCCATTACTTCTCCTTTCCATTTCTTTTATTTTTCCGTTTTTGCAAATGTTCTTTAATGATTTCCATTCTTCCTTTTGTCTCTTCGGCCGTTTTGTTCTTTAGGGAGAACATCCCTTCCTTTTTCCCCGCTCGTCCATCATGGGGATTTTCTTTGAATGAATCGTACGCTTCAATGGGAATCGACAAAAGTAATTTTTGTGTTTTTATTATTATACACCCTGAGGATTTATATAATATGTACTACAACTGATTATCAAAAAGAATATTACAAAAATATATTTATTAGTTGAAATAACTTCATCCTAAGGCCAATGCTTCCCAGAGCCCACTGTATTCTGTTAAAAACAGGCATTCAAAAACAAGTAAAATGTATTCACTTTTGATTACATTCAATGATTAACATGGCATACATAAGTTTCAATTTTGAATAAGAAAGTAGTCAAAAATGAGTACAATGGGAAAAAATGAATAAAAAGAGTAGATGCTAGCCTACATAGGCTGTCTTCATAAATCACTTTCAATAACTATAGACAATTACAACTTATTCTTACCGAAAATCGAACCCAGGTCCTCACGAATTGCAGCACGATGTATTATCCGTTGTATTACCAGAGCGACGTGTAGAAGTTATAAACAGAGGACATGTAAAAAGATGTACCAAAAGAAAGGGGAAATAAGATAATTGAGTTGTAATAACTCTGTTTCCATTTACAATAAATATCTACAATTAGAACCAATCCCTATCGGGAATCGAACACATCCTCAGGCGGGCCGACGTCATGAAGTTATAAACATAATAAATGTTAAAAAGGAGTGCCGAAAGATTGGGAAGTAAGATAATATAATTGTAAAGCGACCTGATACACTTAAAATAGTTGTTCAGAAGATAATTTTCCACATTATTTAATTTTGTCGATTTCTTAAATGGAAACTGAGTTATTACGACTCAATTATCTTACTTCCCATTTTCATGCCGTGCCATTTTTGGCATTCTGTTTATAAGTTATTCATGTCGTTCTGGTCACAGCTCTGGTAGTACAACGTATAAGACCCTGGACTTCGGTGCGGACGAATCAAGTAGACGAATTGGTTTTGATTCCCGGTATGTCCTGGCTGTAATTATTGAAAGTGATGTATATAAGAGCAGTCTTTGTAGGCAAGCAACTGCTCTTTTTACTCATTTTTGAGTACATGTCCATTTCAAAAATGAAACTTATGTTTTCGGAGCTATGATAAGCATTGAATATACTCAGAAGTAAGTGCATTTTACTTATATTTGATTACTTCACAAACTTCAAGGGTGTCCGTTTTATTTTATTAGTGAAAAAGTTTTAACTGTTTAAGTCATTCTACAGTTGATGAAATTATAAGGAATTAGTTTAAGTAGGTAGTTTACTGTATTGAAAGTTGAAGATTTTGTGATCGCACGCCTACAATATATAACTCTGAATTAAAGAACCAACAACGCGATTCACAAAACAAATCACTTGAAGACAATTCTAACGCAAAATTAAAACGTAACTCATAATTTATTCTTTTAAATATTCTGACACTCCACATTTCTCCAAACTCTTTCCATAATTAGCGACATAATATGCGATAATTATAAAAATAAAATCACCCTTTTTATTAAAGTTTAATTTAAAAGCTTTCTAAATGCCAAGTAGTGTTCCGTTGAAATGCATTACCCTGGGGTATATGGACATGTAATAAGTTCTGGAATAAAGTGATGGGAAATCTCGAGACAGCTATTATTGTACCGCGTCATCTCATTGAAACACTTTCTTCATGGTAATTTATGGACCGATATTCACATAGCCTTCGGTATTTTTAAACTGGAATGTGAATCTTGAATATCATTTCCATAGAATTTTGATTTTATATTCGGCGTGAGGTTTGAATGATAAAAAAGCTTGAACTTTGGTATTTAAATATTTTGAATTATTGATATGTTAAGATCGTTTGAATGCTGAGGTTTGATTGAAGTAGAAAACATTTGGTCAATGAAAATGATTAGCGTTTTTTTATATATAATCAGAGCAACAACCTTCGATTTCAATTGGACGTGACAAAGTTTAGGATTTATTTCACAATATTATGGGGCAAAAAATCATTAAAAATATCCAAAAATATTTTATAGCTTTAGAAAAAGTACATTGTATTTTTAGTCTAACGATACCAAAATTATATTCCTACATGAAGTACAACTAATTATTTTTGGCGAATCAATAATAAACCTGAGTACCAGTTTGCCTAAATGTGTAACTTTTAATTCATTCATCAAAGTGATAATTTTTTTAATGTTTGGTCAAATGTAAATTGGTATTATACGATCAGATATCTTTAAAGAAACTTCTCCAAATTTGCTACAGTGTACTTTGAAATATATTACTTTAATTTGTCTTAAGGGATTAAAAATATATAAATTATATAATTTTTAGATTTAAAAAAAAAAACAGTTTACTCAATAAAATTTTATGATAATCTCAAATATTTTTTTTTAAATAATATTTTGCAGATATCAAAAATATTGAAAGATTATCTGTTACATACATTTATTTGCTTATAGAAATGCAAAATGATAGTTTCATAGAAAATTTTCTTGACCTATATAAAAAATATTATAATATATAGTATTATATAGCTATAGATATTATTCTATATATATTATTATATAGCTTTATATATATATTATCCTATTTATATTATTATACATATTATATAGCTATATATATTATTATCTATATATATAAATGCGAAAAACCCACTCATCACTCATCACTAATTCTCCAACTTCCCGTATACCTATGAAGATGAAATTTGGCAAATTTGTTCCTTATACCTTAAATAGGAAAAGTAAGCTATTTTTGTTCCGATCGAACGGATTTAAGGGGTTGTAAAACCCTTTTTTCGAAACTTCTCCATAGGATTAACATGGAGAACATGTAACAATGCAAAATATAAAATTTAAACAATGGAAATTTTTAATATTATGTAACGTACGAGGAGCATTCTGATTGGCTGATGACTAAATATCGCCAAAATGTCGCCAAATAACTAAAAACTGTCGCCAAATAACTAAAAACTGTCGCCAAATTAATTAACTTCGCCAAATAAATTAAAATTTCACCGAATGAATAAAACATTTCACCAAATTAATAAAATATCGCCAAATGAACTAAAATATGATCATATATGTAAAGGAGCATTCTGATTGGCTGATGACTAAATATCGCCAAATAAATAAAACCTACGGCAAGTTATTAAAAACATCGCCAAATAAATTAAAATTTCACCGAATGAATAAAAATTTTCGCCAAATGAATCAAATATTGCCAAATGAACTAAAATATGATCATATTTGTAAAAATAACATATAAATGGCGAAATTAGTGTCAAAAAATTATAAAATATATATCAAAATGGTGAAAATATGAATGGATAACGGGATATTCCGTACTACAACAACTATGAAAATTAAATTTGGCATGGAGCATGGCATTTTAAGCCAAAATTGCTCACTAAGAAAGGATGTTCATTTTCAAAAATTCAAACTCTAACTGCCAAAAGTAAATCTTGCCACTTATCCACTGACTCATCACTAATTTTCTAACTTTCTGTATAACCAGGAAGATGAATTTTGACAGAGTTGTTACTTATATCTTACATAGAAAAATAATCTATCTGGTAGGTAGAAGCCACTCGGTACCGTAATAATTGGTTAATGAATACTTTGGACCCCACGTGGTAGGAAGGTCAGAGGGAGAGTGTATAAATGGTCAATCTGATTGACGCGGCCTACCTTCCTCTACTCCATGTTATGTCATTTATCCACGAAGGCTGATTTTCCATAGAATTATTGGAGTGAAAGTGTATACTGCCTGTCATCAAGGGTGACATTTTCCTTCATGCGGTATAAAGATCAGAGGGTAAAATGGGTTAACAAACGACCTAATCGACGCGACTCTCTTTCCTATACCATGGTAGGTCATTTATAGCCCATAACACGGTTCCCCTGGGAGTAATATAGTGAACGAAATAGCCTGCAGTTAAGGGCGACATTCCCTTCACGGTCAGCGGCGGAATGGGTTAATAATCGGCTTGATCTATGCGGCCTACCTTTCTTTATATGAAGGTATGCCTATACGAGTAGTTATGTGGCGGAATCGAAAACTGTTGTTATAGACTCTCCCCCCACGTGGTACAAGTGTCAGAGGGGGATTGGGTTTGCGTAAATCTTCTGTAGTAGTGGGTAGGGGGATTGATTCGATTTTTTTTAAAAAATTGATTTAAAGTTCAATGAAGTAAAAAATAAGATTTATTTTTTATTTAAAAAAGTTAAATATTTAAAAAGTTCGGGGACAAAATTTAAAAAAAGTGCTGGGGAACCATCCCTTCTCGCTTATTGATAAGGTTTACCGTACAAAAGAAAAAATATGAAAATCTTGAATTTGGCAAATAAACCTTTTAAAATTCTTTTTCGTTTTTTTTTTCTGCTTATATTTCACCAATTTGTGAAACTTAACGACAAATGTTGACATAGGTGTCTAATAAAACTTTTTCAGATAATTTTTATTAACATTTATAAGAGTTCTTCCCGTTTAAATCTTTGGAATGTTACTAAAAGTTAAAATATGGATGGTGATCAACGGGAGTAATGCATACATATTCACGTTATTGTGTAGACAACTTCATATTAGCAATCTTTCCAGTTCTTGCAGGACCTTGCCAATAAAATTTCGTTTCAAATTAGTACTTTTAATACTGTGGTTCCCCCTCATGGGTGACAAATGAAGAATATTGTTTATTTCGCTATAAATATTGTATTTGTATCAATTTTGTAATTTATTTCCTTCCCGTGCGTAGAACGGGTATTTCAGCTAGTAATTATATATAGCTATAAAGTTAACTTTTTGAAATTTTTGCTTTCTTGCCTTTGTGCTTCGAAAATGAGTCACATTTCAGACATACTATGGCCGGTTAAAGGCTGTAACTTCAGTTATTATCGGCGGAAAGTAGCGAGTGTGCCATACCATTGAATGTAACAAATCCATTTGATTGAAATGATATTTATGAAATCCGTCTGCAGTAGAAAGTGACTATTGGTAAAAGATTTTCTTATACCGCCAAACTATGACAAAGTTAAATGGCGACATATGAAACTTCAAATGGTAGAAAAAACTATTCAATACAAACAACTTGATACAACACTGTTAAAAATAGGTACTCATAAATTAGTAAAATGTACACATTTTTTATTACATTCGGTGATTATCATGGCTCCGAATACTGAAATTTCAATTTTGAAAAAAAACATGTACTAAAAAATAAGTACAATACAGAAAAAGAGCAATTGCTTCCCTACATAAGCTGCCTGTCATAAATCCTTTCTATAAATATCAATATTTACAACAGACTTACCGGAAATTGAACCCAAATGCTACGACGCCGCAGTTGAGTTCCTTATCCGTTTTACTACCACGGCGATGTGAAGAAGTAATTGTGCGAAGAAATGTTAAAAAGGTGTGCCGAAGGGGAAGTAAAATAATTGAGTTGTCATAACTCAGTTTCCATTTGAGCAATCGACATCAAATTATGTGGAAAACCATCTTCTGAACACCTATTAATTAAGTTTGTCAGGTCGCTTTGTTAAAGATGGCTTAAACAAAATCCGAGATTAAAAATATTTAATCACACTGCTCAATTTTGAAAAAATACTATTACTTCAATTTGGGTACGTCATCTGCCATTCATGCTCTTAGCAGAGCATGCTGATGGCATCATCTGCCATCAGCATGCTCTGCTAAGTGTTGTTTGTTTACTTCGGGAGATTTGTTTAGTTTTAAGTCTGTTGGTTTTCTGTGGTTTATTTTGTATTAATATTGTATTATTTGATTATTATTTTTCGCAAAGATGGGTGTGGTAAAACTGTTAAAGGAGATTAAGACTGGAAATGGATGCATGTGGGTTGTTTGTGATGAATGTGAGATGATGTGTTTGGCGAGCAATTGTGGTTTGCAAGAGTCAGAAGTTGAGAGTGTGATTGAATATGTCTGTAAGAAATGTGTTAGAATGAGATATTTAGAAGAACGGCTGAAAGAGTTAGAAAGAGGTGAGAGTTGTGAGGTGTCAACAGACTGCGATGGCCTAGGCGAAATGAATTCCCGAGCAAAGGTAAAGAGCATCGAAACAATTGTGGAGTACGAGACGAAAGGGGTCATCTTGGGGGACTCTATGGTAAGATCTATAGGAAATGAGGTAGGTAAAGTCAAGCCAAGAGTTGTGAGGTGTTGTTTGCCGGGAGCCAATATCGCAAACATCACCAAGGCAGTGAAAGCAGGAGCAGTACAGACTGAGGACAAAGCTGTATTATGGGTAGGTACAAATAATGTTTGTCAGTCCACAAATTTTGAGTTCAAGAGGGATTTTACGGCTCTCCTTGAAGAAGTCAAAAACAAGACAGGAGATGTGAGAGTGCTTAGTTTACTGCCAAGGTATGGTATTCGTTGGGGCTGGGACAACCAACGAATCAGAGTTTTAAATGGTTTTCTCAGGGATATTTGTAAGGAAAAGAACGTCGGTTTTGTGGATGTTTGGAAGGTGAGTAAGATGGACTGGTTATCTCGGGATGGTATTCATCTAAGCAGAACAGGTAGCCAGGCTGTAAGTAAGTTGGTACTCGAGAGTTTGCAGGCAAAAAACTAGTTTTGAGACAGGAGCCGAATATTCACTGGCGGGTTGATAAATTGGGATTAAAAAATCAATCTTTGGGAAGTAATCTGTTATATAATTCTGCAACAGGGTCTACAGCATCTGGAAAAAATGCAGCGGGTGAATGTTCGGATATGTATATTAAAGAACAATTAAGGGTATTTTACTGCAATGCAAGAAGTATAAGGAATAAAATAGAAGAATTAAGGGGCATAGTAGCAGCAGAAACCATCGATATAATTGGGATTACAGAAAGCTGGACAAATGCTAACGATTTAGCTGCGTTATTAGAAATTAAGGGTTTCATTATGTTTCGGCAGGATAGAATTAATAAGAAAGGAGGTGGTGTGTTGATTTATGTAAGAGAAAATTTAAATTGTTTGGAAGTAACTTTTGAAGGTAAATCTCAATGTATTGAATCAGTTTGGATAAAACTAACAGATCATAAAGGTAAGAATTTGGTTGTGGGAAATGTTTATAGACCCCCGAATAGCACTGTTGAACAGGATGAAATTCTATTTAATCATATAAATGAAGCTTGTAAGAAAGGAGAAATAATTTTAATGGGAGATTTTAATTTTCCTAACATTGACTGGAAGGGTAACCTAGTTAACATTGGAAGAGGGGCAGAATTCTTGGACACGATTCAAGATTGCTTTTTAGAGCAATTGGTTCATGATAATACAAGGGGTAATGCGTTATTGGATTTGGTGTTTAGCAGTTGTGAAAATAGGGTACACAATTTAACAGTGAGCGAGCATCTAGGGGAAAGTGACCACAATAGCATTAGATTTAACATTATGTTTCAGACAACTGTAGATAAAAATAATAGGTTTATTCCAAATTTTAGAGATGTTAATTTTCATAAGTTACGAGCTGAGGTAACTAATGTTTTTAAGGATGGGTTGGAGCATTCTCATATAGTAGATCAATGGAAGGAATTTAAAGATAAATTAAATGTAGCTGTTAATAAGCATATTTCGTTTAGGCAGAAAGATGTAGTTCGAAAGCTTTCTCCTATGTGGTTTTCAAAGGAAACAAAACGAGCTCTTAAGTTAAAACAAAAGACGTATAAAATATTTAAAGAAACAGGTAGGGACACTGATGGTAAGGAGTATAAAAAAGCTAGAAGGGAGTTTAAGTATATCAGTAGAAAACAGAAATTAGCATTGGAGGAAAAACTTGCTAGGGATATCAACAATAATCCAAAGGGATTTTTTGCTTACGCCAGTGGAAACAATAAAGGAAATAATCATCTGGGACCACTCGAAGATTATCAAGGCAAATTAATTCAAGATGATGTAGGAATGGCTAATATTTTAAATGAATTTTTCATGGGAGTTTTTAATAAGGACTTCAAATCTGATTTCATGCAAATAGAGGATAATATGCGTCCGGTTATTAAGGAATGCAATTTTACTAGAGAAGAAGTAGTTTATCACTTAAGAAGTATTAAACCTTTTAAAGCACCAGGACCAGATGAAATTTACCCAAAAGTACTAGTGGAGTGTGCGGAAGAACTGGGAGATGTTGTACTAACTATTTTCAAATCGACGTATAATTCGGGTAATGTACCAATAGACTGGAAATTAGCAAATGTCACTCCGCTTTTTAAAAAAGGGGCAAAATGTGAACCTGGTAATTACAGACCGGTTAGTTTAACATCAGTGTTATGCAAGATTTTTGAAACATTAATAAAAAACAGCATCATATCATTTTTGGAATCAGAGAGCTTGCTGTCAGATAATCAGTATGGATTTAGGAAAGGAAGATCTTGTACAACAAATCTTTTAAAATTCTACGATAGGGTTACTGAAGAATTAGATAAAAGGAACAGTGTATATGTAGTATACATTGATTTCCAGAAAGCATTTGATAAAGTTCCCCACGAGGCATTGCTGTTCAAGTTGGAAAGGTTAGGGATTGGGGGTGAAATTTTACAATGGATAAGGAATTGGTTAATTGGTAGGAGTCAGCGGGTGCAAATTAAAGGTAATTACTCTCAGTGGGCAGAAGTTAAAAGTGGAGTGCCACAGGGTTCTGTGTTAGGTCCACTTTTATTTATTATTTTTATTGATGATATCAGTTGGGAGATTGGGAGCAAGGTCAGCATCTTTGCAGATGATTTAAAAATTATGAGGACTGTGAATTCTGGGGAACAAATAGAGCAATTACAAGGTGATTTAACAAAAATATCAGAATGGGCTGTTAAATGGGGTATGTCTTTTAATATCAGTAAATGTCAAGTGTTGCACATGGGTTTCAAAAATAGTAAGGCTGCATATGTTTTACAGGGTGCAGAAATCAAAAATAGTGAGATTGTAAGCGATCTGGGTGTGTTGGTAAATGAGGATTTCAAAATGAGTCATCAATGTACAGTGGCTAGCAAAAAAGCTAATAGAATGTTGGGGTACATCAGGAAAAGTGTTTCATCAAATTCTAAGGATATTATCTTGCCATTGTACAGAGGTTTAGTAAGGCCACATCTTGAGTATGCTGTACAGTTCTGGTCACCATATCTTAAAAAAGACATTGCATTGTTAGAGAAAATTCAGCACAGGGCTACTAAAATGGTTCAAGGGTTCTCAGGCATGAATTATGAAGATAGATTAAGAAATTTGAATATGTATACTCTGGAAGAAAGAAGGGTTAGGGGAGATTTGATTCAACTATTCAAATTTATCAAACAAGGAGATGTGGAGGGTTTAGATTTTAATATGAGTGATAGAACGAGAGGTCATGGGTTTAAGTTAAACAAATCCCATTTTAATCGGGAAGGGAGAAAACACTATTTCTATAATAGGGTAATAGACAAATGGAACAACTTGCCAGTGAATATTGTTAATTGTAAAGGAGTAACGGATTTTAAGAAGAAGTTAGATATGCATTGGGGGATAGTTAAGAGGTACTAGATGGACCAACCTTGTTGGGCCTTGAGCCTGTTGTTGGTCGTCAATATTTGTATTTGTATTTGTATTTGTACTCTAAGAAAAACGAGTATGTTCAGGTACTAATTTTTAAGTAAATTTTTTTACTGTGTCTCTTAACGGATTCACCAGCACCGCGGGCATTTACAGATTATATTGTAACTAATTGTGGATGGTGAAAAATATCTATTTTTATTGCCAGAGACCCAATCAACTCTTTTTTTTCAACCTTTCCTACCTTAGACTGGATAACGTTATCCACCCTTGTTTCATAGTAAAACACATATTTTTTCACCTTAGACGAATGTAGGAAATAAAAAAAGGGAATGAGAAAAATGCAATTTTTCTATCTGCACAATCAACTGGTACCAAGCGTAAGACAGGATAAGTCTCCCCTAATTGGGTCATCGGAAGTTACGAGATCCGTCCCATTGTCCCCAACATACTTCTAGAAGCATTTAGGGGGAAATAAAGCTTTACTCCCACGAATGTTACTTTTCTTTTCCACAAACAGCTTTATTCTGGATGTTCAAGTGTATATTGTATATCTCTGTAGTTAACCTTATAAAAAGGTACTTAAAAATGTCTGTAAAAACTTACTTAAAAATTACTGTAAAAGTTATTTAAAATGATTGTAAAAAGGTATTTAAAAAAGAATGTTAAAAGGTACTTAAAAATGACTAAAAAGGTACTTAAAAATGACTGTAAAAGTTATTTAAAATTATTGTAAAAAGGTTTTTAAAAAAGACTGTAAAAAGGTACTTAAAATCAATGTAAAAAGGTACTTAAAATTAATGTAAAAAGGTACTTAAAATAAATGTAAAAAGGTACTTCAAAATTATTTTAAAATGTAATTAAAATGACTGTAAAACTTACTTAAAATAAATGACTGTAAAAAGATATTTAAAAATGACTATAAGAAAAGTATTTAAAAATGACTGTAAAGAGATATTTAAAAATGACTATAAGAAAGGTATTTAAAAATGACTGTAAAAAGTACTAAAAAATGATTTTGAAAATGACTTTAAAAGGTGCTTAAAATGACTGCTAAAAATTACTTAAAATGACTGCAAAAATATTATAATTAATAATGAGTACCAAAACCAACTCGCTTGTCTTTGAGTACAATTGAATCGTAAATGAGCGATGACGTACTCGAATTTAAGTAATCGTACTTTATTAAAAATTTTCGCCATTATGATGTGACATTATTCTCACGATTCTGAAAATCAGTGGTTCTCCTAACCCGTGTACCGCGGACCACTGGTGTTAAACGAGACAGTTCAAAGTAGTCCGTGAAGCTTTATGACCAATTACAAAAAATATGTTTTATTAAAAAACCAGGTGATTTCTAACAAGATGATATCTCAAAATATTTCCCTTTGCAAACCAAATCTGTAAACTGATAATTAAAATGTATTTTTTATAAAAGAAATGAAATAGTATCCCCATTTTAATTATTTCATAAGTTTGTTTGAATTATCAATGGACTCAAAAGTGAGTTCAATGTATTTTGTTAAAGAAAGAATCGTGTTTCCTTTGATTGCCAGTACTGTCAGGGTTCTGATATACTTAATGAATTTTGTTTATTAACGTTTTACGGCAATACACATACAAATACAATAAATACCATAAAATACAATAAATACTATAAAATACAATAGAATGCTTTAAATACAATGAAAAATACCATAAAATACAATAAAATACCATAAAATAAAATAAAGCATCATAAAATACAATAAAATACCATAAAATACAATGGAGTACCATAAAATACAATAAAACGCCATAAAATACAATTAAATACCATAAAATAAAATATAAAATACAATAAAATACCATAAAATACAAAGAAGTTCATACAATACAATGAAGTTCATAAAATACAATGAAGCTCATAAAATACAATAAAATATCATAAAATACAATAAAGTTCATTAAATACAATAAAGTTCATTAAATACAATAAAATACCATAAATTAAAATAAAGTTCATAAATTACAATAAAATACCATAAAATAAAATAAAGTTCATAAATTACAATAAAATACCATAAAATAAAATAAAATTCATAAAATACAATAAAATACCATAAAATAAAGTTCATAAAATACAATAAAATACCATAAAATAAAATAAAGTATCATAAAATACAATAACATACCATAAAATACAATGAAGAACCATAAAATTAAATACCATAAATACAACGAAGAACCATAAAATTAAATACCATAAATACAATGAAGAACCATAAAATTGAATACCATAAATACAATGAAGAACCATAAAATTAAATACCATAAATACAATGAAGAACCATAAAATTAAATACCATAAATACAATGAAGAACCATAAAATTAAATACCATAAATACAATGAAGAACCATAAAATTAAATACCATAAATACAATGAAGAACCATAAAATTAAATACCATAAATACAATAAATAAATATATGAAATACCAATAAATACAATGAATTACTATACTCAATGGCTGAAAAATCTGTTTAAAAAAAATACAAACGAAATCCTTCAATTTGCAGCTTGGAAAAGAGTGTTCCATGATGAACGAATGGAAACTCCAAATACCAAATTGATATTATAAGCACGGCAGATATGCGTATTTTCAATAATTTGAAATTTCAAGTTAATGACTTATTTTTTTAATTAATAAATTTACTTACAAAATAAATTCGTCTATGGCTCTGTTATATTTAGTACCTAAATTATATTCAGTAAATGTCAATAATTATGTTTTAGTAATTAAAAAAGGGGTGGACCACGACTTATCGAATATTATACTCAGTGGTCCGCAGATAATCGAATTTTAGACTAAGTGGTCGATAGCCATTTGGAGGTTGGGAATCACTGATTAACCGATTGACTTAAACTCCCAAACTCATTTGTTTATTCACTAAAACCAGTATCGAAGGGCGTTACCGTGCTGCCAATTAATTGAATTTGCCACACTATAAATTTTTATTAACACAAGGATACATTAGATATTGATATTTCAAAACAAATTCCTCCAATTATAATTATAAAAATTATTCTTCCTTCACTTTATTAATGAAATCAACAACACAATCTTTCATTTTCCATCCATGCAAATCAAATTCCATTCCATTCAAGCGTGAACTTCACATAACGCCTTTTGAGACATTTTTAATTGGCCCCTCAACTAACGATGTTTTGACGATATCAAAATGTCGTTTAAGATGCAGAAGATAAACATAAGGAGGCATCAAATAGTGAACTTCTTAATGTACTAAAGCAATGAAAGTCTCTGCAGACTTTATGACGACTGTTGCATAAGTATTGAGAATTCACACTGCCCAAGTGTCTTAATTATAATTTGTATTGTAATTAGCGTTAGTTAGAAGTTGAATTAGCAGTGGCGTTGATTATGATTAGACTTTTGCGCTAATTAATGTGGAGACAGACAATGTCAGATTTTTTTTAAATATTAACTACATTTTGTGTTTGTAAAGGCAGATCTTAAATCTTTGTTTTTAAATTATGAAGTTTGTATTTTTTTTCTATTATAATCCATCTTTCTCTTTGGTCGTTCGCAAATAAATAAATGTTTTATTTGCAGTTAGAGATACATAATAAAGATTAAAAAGTTTAGTATGTTTCATATTTACAAGGAAATGGTATTGAAAAAAGATGATTTAGATGTAAAATTTTGAACAAATGAAGTAAACAGTTAAAAAGTTGTTTTATCCAAAAATATTTTTAACAAAATTTATGTTTTTCTGTCTTAATACGAATAGGAATTGGATTCTGTGAAATAGTTTTACTTAAATGACTAGATGTATTTTATTTAAATTAATTCCGTAAATTTTAGTGCGTTCTTTCCGTATCTGGTATTATCAATTAAAATTGTTCGTTAACTCCTGTTTTTTAACCGACTAAAAAGCGAGCCAACCAAAACCGCCAAAAAGAGAGAGATTATCAATTCGACTGTTACGTATTTTTTTTTAATTATGTATGCTCGGGCAATATATCTGTTTTAATTCAATTATATGGATTTTTTTTTTGGTCTCACCTGGGCATCTTTTGAAAAAAAAATATATAGTAACCCGGTATTTAACAATTCGAAATTTTCAATTTACCGGACCTTTTAAAAAAAAATATTAACTGATGTCGAAAATAATTTTTTGTTAAATACAGAAAAATCTACTTTTGCAAATTTTTGTTTTAAAAAAAAAACCGGTTAATAAACCTGTCAAACATCCGATAATATCGATTAACCAGACTTACTTTTTTTGAACAATTCAGTAACGATTGTACAGCAATGACATTTCGTTCATCCGGCATTTATTAACCTGGATGAGGAATGTTTCACAATATACATACTTGAGACAATATAGTTTTGCATACCCGGCGTTTATTAAACCAGATCCTAATTGTGAAAAACTGTGAAACAACTTGAATTTCGTGTTGAATACATGGTGCGTTCCGTAAGTAATGCGACCTATTTTTTTATTACGCGACTATACACTGCAGATCCATCTAATCTGCTGGGCTAGGTGGAGGGGGTTATTGGCTTCATAACGCACCCTTTCTCAGTCGGCTCCAAGCTGCCGGAAAGACGGGGCGTGCGTTCTCTGAAGCCCCTTTTGAGCTTAATGTAACACGGCGCGATGGATGGAGCAATGTTCCGTTCCGTTGTGAATTGATATTATAAGGTCAGATATCTTTAAAGAAACAGTTCCAAATTTGCAACAGTGTATTTTGAAACATATTACTTTAATTTGTCTTAAGGGACTAAAAATATATAAATTATATATTTTTTTAGATTTTTTTAAAAAAACAATTTGCTTAGATTTTATGATTTTTTCAATTATTTTTTAAATATAATATTTTGCAGATATCAAAAATATATAAAAATTATCTGTTATATGCATTTGTTTGCTTATAGAAAGACAAAATGATAATTTCACATAAATCATTCTCTTGACCAATATAAAAAATATTATAAAGGTAACTTTTTAATTTTTTTGCTTTCTTGCCAAATGTTGTGTTAAACTTGGGAAGTCCGCCACCGAAACGTTTCAATTAATTCAGCAGGCCTTTGGGAGTGATAGCTTGTCCAAATCACAAGTTCACAGATGGCACAAGTCGTTCAAGGAGGCATGATCAAGTCCAGGATCAAAACAATGCTCATTTGTCTTTGATGTAAAGGCATTGTCCAACACGAATTTGTTCCTACAGGGACCACTGTGAACGTAGCTTTTTACTTGGAAGTGCTCAAAAGGCTGAAAAGGAGGGTCTCGCACTGTTTAAGGGACATCAAGAACGCATGGAAACTTCATCACGAACGCGCCAAGCCACAGACCTTCGTTGTCAACGATTTCCTGGCCAGGGCCCATACCCCACTGGTTCCATAGCCTCCTTACAGTCCTGACCTGGCTCCCCCAGACTTTTTTTTGTTTCCTAACTTAAAAGGAACTATGAAAGGGAAACATTGGGCACGATTGAAAACATCCTGGCTCATGTTACATCGGCTCTAAAGGACCTCCAGCAGAAGGCCTTCCAGTCCTGGAAACACGCCGCCTCCATAAATGTATCGACGCAGGAGGGTGCTATTTTGATGATTTTTAACTAATTGTACGAATATGTCCAATAAATGATTTTTTATGAATTTGGTCGCATTACTAATGGAACGCACCATGTATTAGCATCAAGCGAAGTCCCATACTAAATTAAAAACTAAAAAGGGGAAAATAAAATGATATTTTTAAAAAAAACGGAACGCGACTTTAAGAAAAATGTGCAAAAAATATTTTTTTTAAATTATTTCATGAACAAGTTGAAAATATTGAATTATTTATATCAATTTCATACTTATTAAAAAAAATTTAAGTTGGTGACATTTTACAAAAGTAATATAAAAAATTTGACGCCGATTTGAAAAAAAAAGTTGTAGTAAGTATAAAATTGATATAATTAATTCAATTTTATCAACTTGTCCGTAAAATTCAAAATTATTTTTTATTTTTAGCCCATTTTTCTTAAAGTCGATTTTACTATATAAAAGAGACTATTTTACCTCCATATGTTGTACTTTCGTTGTTACCAACAAAAAATGAGTTGGCTGTTTGCCACGTGTTGTAAATCACAAAAATCCAAAAATGATATAGAAAATTTTTCCATAACACTGTTAAAAATTATTGCGACCTTGCACCAAAATTTGGTACCCATTCTGCTGCAACCACCATTTGGTGCTCAGTTTAAACATCTTTCTGTGATACCACCGACACCATTTATTGTTGAAACGTTGCACCAAAACTCATAGGGAAAACAAATTGCATACAATTAAAACTTCATGTGTTGCATAACTTACAACATAACTTATTTATAGCATAATTTATCTTATTTATTTTAGTTTTATCGTGTGTCAAAATTGCAAAGTTAATTCCCATACACTCATTCTCAGGAGAAAGCTCAATGCATTGAATAGTTTTTTAACGATTTCGAAAAAAAGTCGTAAAAATAAAACACCATGCTCTCACACATGTACAAACAACATATCTTATCTCTCTTATATATTTTAGATTTTATTCCGTGTCAAAGCTGCAAAGATAAATCCCATTCACGCTGTATATTCATTTTAGCTATTTTTACACAGTACCACCAAACCTAAGCATCTAATCATTCAAACTTATATATTTTCTGCCATCCAGCGAATATTAATTACTTTCAAGGGAGAACTTCTACGTACGCGCGGATGTTTCTTTAGCCAAACTTTACGAAGTCAGTGAGGCATTATGTTTATTAAAGCTATCCAAAGCCTCCGGGATATTAAAATATAAGATGATGCAATATATATTGTTGACACTCTTCAAGCGTTTGGCGCGTGATGAAACATCTTAAGGGACATAGAAAGTCATAAATTTGGCGCATAAACATTCGCGATGACACTTCCATATGACGCCAATAGGGAGCCCTTGACGCATATCCTATTGTTGGAAAATTTAATTAAGGTTGAAGTTAAAGCACTAAATTGATATTTGCAGAATAATAATCATATTTATTTGCTCAAAAGGTCCACCAGATATCCTCAATTTTTAACCGACTGAACAACGCGCAACCCAAAACTCCAAAATAAAACCGCCAGAAATTTAAACCACCAAATCGCGCGCCAAGTCGAGAGGTAATAGATTCGACCATTATGTATTTTTTTTATGTATGTTCGCACGGGATTTCGGTTCTATTTTCAGATATTTGCACAATTTTTTTTGTTGAATAGGAGATGTTTCAAAGGAGAGCAATTTTGGAAAAATATCCGGTTATCCGGCATTTAACTATCCGGAACTCATTTAACCGGACCGTTTGAAAAAAAATATTGTCCATATTGTCCGATTTCGAAAATTATTTTTTTGTTGGATGGAGAAAAATCCACTTAGGCAAAATCTGCAAAAAAATAATCGATTATCCGGCTGTTATATATCCGGAAATGCCGATTAACCGGAGTTTTTTAAAGCTAAATTAAAAAATAAAATTATTAATAAAAGTGTTGAAATTTTTATAAACTCTCTGTTTGGTCCAGCGTGGCTATAGAAACCGTAATGTATATACATAAAAAAACAGAGATCTTGTAGGGTGCCATAACCGTGACCTATTGATCTAAAGCACTGCGCTTTAACGAGTAAGTTACAAAGGAACGTTCAATACATAGTAAATATTTCTTGGTCGTGAACACATTTATAAAATCGGTAAGGGTACATCGCCGCAAAAAGTAGTGACCCCAAAACTACATTTTTGATATTCCAATAAATCCCCGTGTAATCAATCAGCTTATGCGGATAACTGACATACCGCTGGCACTTCATATACCCGATACTCCCATTTTGGAGTGAGTGATCACTTTATCCTGACTGGTAGAGTATCGGCGAAGCAAGCCGAAGTTCCCTGGTTCGATACCGAGTGATGGCAGCCAAAAAGTGCATAGCGCGGCATTGGTGACTTCCGGACTGCAGGAGGCCTCAGTAGCTTAGCGGTTAAAGGCGTCAGCTGGGAATACGAGGATTCCTTGTTCGATCCTCGGCGATGGACTTGACAAAGAAAAGTTAAAAAAAAGTAGTGATCTTGTAATCGGAGCCAGCTTCGCTACAAAACACTAGAAAAGTCGTCCAGAACATCCGCAAAAATTAACGGCGTGTATACGGGACTGGTGCACGATACAACTGATCGGGGTCCAAAGTCCCGACGTATATTGAAGACGTTGGGTGCCAGCCCAGGTGTTTCCTCGTCACCTGACCATGTTTTAAAAAAAAACGAGGTGCACGTATGAAAGCGTGTGTGAATGTGTTCCCGGGTCTTTCCTTCGAGATAGACCCTGAACCTTCGTCGACAGCCCACTGTGCAGCTCTAGTGCGACGTTAATTAACCAAACCAAACCAATCCGGACTGCAGATCAACGCAACAATAATCGAGATATGATGTACTCAAATTTAAGTAGCCGTACTTTTTCAGAAATGAGCAACGTTATTTAATATTGCTAATCTCAGCTTCTGCTCAAGCAATCTTAATAAAACCTGATAAAATTAAAGCAGTGTTCAAAAGATGGTTTTCCTCATTATTTGATGTTAATTAATTGAGTTATTACAACACAATTATTTTACTTCCCATGCCAACAACTTCACGACAACAACCACTGCCCACGCGATAACACTTCGCGGGCATCTCAATCATTCGTTCCTCCGTCCGACTCCCTCAGAGAGGGTACTGTGTGGGTCACTTCATTTACCCGATACTCCCACTTAGGCGTAAGGGATCATTTCAGCCCGACTGGTAGAGTATCGGCGTTGCAAGCAAGCCCAAGTACCTCGGTACCAAGTGATGACAGCTAAAAAGTGCATAGCGCTGTACCGTGAAAAAAAAAGAAATTGGACGTTTCGAACAGGTCGATTGTTAACGCATTCCTCCCTCTCTGACATTTGTACCGCGTGGAGCCCAAACATATTCAAGAACCAAACCTACAGTGCGATCAATATGTGCTCGATTTTTTTAAGATGTTTCTTTACGCAATATTTCTAAAATTGTTAAAATTGCTAGAAAAAATCCGAGCCACATATGCAAATCCCGAGGGGAAGTAATAATTATATATAAATTACCAGTTTTTTCAACCCAAAAGATATAATTGTTTTGCCACGCTTTATTTTGTTATTATAAACGAAGTTAACAGCATTTAATATTTTGTAAGAACAGATTTCAAAGGAATGAATATAACATTAAGCTTTTCATTGAAAGGGATTCAATAAGGTGACTATTTAATCATTTTTAAAAGAAATAAAGGATGGCCATAAAATAAGTTTTTTCATGTTTACGGCATTTTCAGCTAAAACCAATAAATGGAATTATACCGAATTTCATATTAAGGAAAATGAAAATATGGAAAAATGTTTTCCGTAAAAAAAATAAAACAGTTTTAAAAGTCACAATAACATTTTGGCGCTGTTCAATTCGAAAGCAGGTATAGTATACATATATAAGGAAAAGTATATACCTGTATTTATACCACAAATTAATTTAGGGATTTAAAATAAAGGAAATAATTATTTATTCAACAGAATTAGGGTCTCCATGACAAAATAAAATATTTCCAATGTGTTGACTTTTCTTTTGTATTTCATTCTTTGCATATGAATTTCGGAGCAATTCCGTGTATTAGTTATAGTTACAGATATCTCTAAACAGAAAAAATTATTTTATATCCACCCTGTATAATATAATTTAATTTTAATAAAAGCATTTTAACTTTTATTGAATAGGATTAATTTGCTATATTTTAAATACATAAAAGTATATTTATTAAACAAAATAGGCTTATTGTAAGAAATGCGGAAATATTTATAGTATAATAACAAAATGATTTTTAATGTATTTAATATTTTAAGACCTTTTATAATGAGTACATTTAATTAAAATCCAAGCATAATTAAATTAAATAGTTTGTATTTCAGAAACAAAATGTTGAAACATTCCTGGCTTTTTTGATAAATATCATTTAATTCTGAATATCAAGATGTTTTATTTTTAAAATATCGTAACTATTTGTATAGTCACAAAATCTGAGGGCAGAGAGTACGTTGTAAAATGCATGTTTGGATGCATTTTTTTTTTAAAGAAGATCAAAACGAATTATAAAAACAAAATGCTTTTAAATTTCAATATCGTATCTGTTTAAAAATTAAGCATAACACATCATTTCTTTTTAATATTGCATTCATTTTCTAAATCAATATACTTATATCGTTTTACTTCAAATAAAAGTCGTTTTAAAGTGTAGAGTGGTCATAAAAAATGTCCCTCCCTTATTTAACCCCACCTGTATCTAATATTAATGAACGGCATAACACCACGTTTTTTAACAAAGATCGTTGAGAAAAGGGACGTGATTTCCGTGAATAAAAATTTAGTTTTATAAGTGGTTCATAGGGAAACATTGTAGTCTGTGTGAGTCAAAAACAAGCTCTGGTAATACCAAAAGCTGATAATTTTTTTGTGTGCATATTTCAGATAGCGAAAGCAACAGATGCATTATTTATTGCAGCTAGATATCGATCCCATTATTAATGACAATAATTAAAATTAATAAGTTACGCAACTACAGACAGATAAATCTAATTGGTGGCAGGACAACTAGACATGCACATTTACAAAGCCTTAGCAATTTAAACATGACCAAAATTTTATAAACATTTTTTGAGTAAATGACGAAAGTTTTAATATGAAAAGTATGTAGACAGATGATAAATGGTATATAAACATCTAAACAAACGTATGTTTCCTTTCTTTTACTGTTTTGAAATTGTGTACACATATTCTTAAGTATGTATAGCAATGTTTTATGAAAGAAATTTGTTTTTGCGATTTTTCGAAATTTGGGGCTTGGGTCTCCCTTAAGTTCATATTAGGTTGTTGAATCAATGAGTTATATCAATTCTTCTTTTTTTAACAGTTGTAACATACGTTTACTCATTTTGAACGAGCGAATGCTAAAATAAATACATTTAAATATATCATCTATTTGTGCACTTAATATATTATATGTATTATTTTTTAAAGAGTGAAATATTGTTTTAAATACTAATTTGTTATTTAATCTTTTTTTGTTCGATTGAAAAGTGAAGTTTTTATTTAATACACTATTACAAAATTCAGCTAAACGATATACCATATGTTGGTGCAAAACAGATGTCTGCAGCAAATTACACAATATTATAATGGAATCTAGGTTGAACCAAAAATCCTTTATCAGAAAACAGCGGAGGTTTTACAAATAATTGGTTCCACTTATTTAACTGCAACCGAAATGTTCGCTGTCTCTACATCAATTAGTCGAAGAATCGCTTACAACAAAAACATTGACGAACAAGGCCCTCCGTGGCCAAGTGGATAAAAGCGTTCAGCTATGAATCAGAAGATTCTTAGTTCAAGCCTAATCGGTGGACTTGCCAAAGAAAAGTAAAAAAATTGTCATCTTGCGATCGGATGGTTGCCAGCTTCGCTACAAATATACTACTACTAAAATACAAAGAAAACTCGAATTTTGAGCTTTATGCTATGTTATAAGTTTTGGTGCAGGGTGCAGCGTTTAACCACTAAATGGTATCCGTGGCAGCACCGTAAAATGGAGAAACTAAGCATCAAACGTTGGTTTCAGCTAAATGGGTATCAAATTTTTGGTGCAAGGTCGTAATATTTATGTAATTTTATTAATATTTATGTACTGCGACATATAATTTGGTCTTAAGTCGAAGAGATTGAAGTGATAGAAGAGTACAACCTGCAACTAAACGTAAGTCAAGGAAACGTAGAAGAAAATGTGACATATTTAAATGAAGTGTCTCCTGTCCACGTTACTGAGTTTCAAAATGCCTCCTATCCATTTTGTACAATTCCAAAACGTTTTTTGCTCGTCATTCAGTTCCAAAATGTCTCCTCTCCAAACATTTATTTTATTATGATTTGCAAAACTTTAATTTTCTAGCTTTTGAATGACGTGCAATGTGTTTGTGTATATGTTACCGTTAAAGTATGAAATCCGTTATTTCATAGAATACCTAGTTATTCCATGAAATAACTAATCGTGTCCGTTAAAGGGTAAAAATATCTTGTATTTCATGGTTTAACTAGTTATTTCATAGAATAACGATCTGCAGCCCGTTAAAGTGTAAAATAAATAAAATTAATGTCGGATAAATCTCATTCTAAAGCCAGAAGTTTAGGTACTGGTCAGGGATTTAAAAAATGTTCGTGTAAAACCCAGTGTGTCAACAAAATTTTTTATGTTTTAGAAATAATGTTCTTTGTAATTTCAAGTGTCATTTTAGTAATCCTTGTTGTAACAAATGATTTTATGGTACGTTTCCATAAATACCATTTATACGCTGCATAAATTAGATAAATTGCTTCTTTTTCATTTTAATTGTCTATCATTAGTTTAATTTCATTTTAGATAAATTGTTTATTTTACAATTTAACTGTCTCTCATTAGTTAATTTATAGAATACCCAGTTATTTCATAGAATAACTAGTTAAAGTGTCAAATTAATAACATATTACACACTTTAACAGACTCGATCAGTTATTTCATGGAATAACTAGGTATTCTATGAAATAACTGCATTATATACTTTAACGGTAACATATATATTTTACACATGAATCAACAAACATTTCTTTTTATTTCGGGTGCAGAAATAAAATTTCATACACAAAATATGATTCACCATAAATTTTAGAAAGTGGACAAGAGAATTTTTGAAATTGAGCAACTCACTTCAAAAATATCAACAAACAATCAACTCATAAAAAAAAATCCATCGGATTAAATCCAAAACACTCGGAAAATCCCTCAGCCAATTTTCCAAAGCAGCATCAGCTTTTCGCAAACTTCAGATATTATGCAAGCGAAAAAGTCCTTCTCGGGAATTTGGGGGGGGGGGTTCCAGAAGGCTGCAGACGACACTCATTTGATTAGGGGATCGAGAAATACCACTTGAAAGGATCTGGCAATTAACTGGAATTCTGTACTTTGTATGTTAATTAAATCCACCTTTAATTAGAGACAGGCCTCTTCTCTCATTTCGCTTGTTAGTAGATGAGCATTAATGCTTGTGTATTGTTAGTAGATTCGTGCATGGAACGAATTTTGTAAAATGAGTGTGTTTTTATTTCGCAAGATTTTACTGTTAAAGTTTATGAGTTATTGCATTGTTTTGACAACCCCTTATAATAATAATTAGTAGTTTTTGTACGGAAAATAACACCATGAAACTGTTAGGTATTTGTTGTTATTTTCTATATAAAAATTCATTCTTATATTGTCGAGATAATATATTCAATTAACCCTTTGCACTCCGCTGTCGCCTCTCAGGCATCAAAAGAACGACCTGTTCTTGGGTTCCCTGTTCTTTAAAATAAACGAGAACAACATGATCTTGTGTTTAAAAAAAACAATATCTTTTTTCAACTTATTGTCTTGCAGATCCAAAACATATTATGCTTTTGTTTTCCACTATGAGCCGAAAAATATTACGGGGAAAAAGAACATAAAGAGGAATAACTGTTCCTTAAAAAGAACGCAAAACACAAAGTGTTCTTGAAGTGCAAATGGTTAAAAATTTAAATAGTAAAAAAAAATAAAGTGTATAAATAATACATTTTACGTTTAAAGTTTGATTTATTTTATTGTCACTAGCATATAACATTGATCATGTTTAGTTGAGGAAACATGGTTCCGCATAATTTAGTTTTTTATATTCGACTTTTTGAAAAAAATATTTTAATATTCATTTTTAAAATTTATATAAGAGAAAAGGTTTTCGCACAAAAATTCGTTAATTGCTCATATTTTATTCAAAATTAAAAAAATTTAAAGCACTAAGCCTTTTTTAAATGTTTATATTTTTCAACTAATTTTTTTTACGATCCTTTCAACTATATTAGATGAGAATTTATATTAAAATGTTGTATACTACATGTACATGATTTTTATATAAATATTTTTCAAATTATTTTACTTTAGTAATTAAAATAATTACTACTCATAGAGCTAATTTGCACATGCCAAATTATAATAAACATATATTTTACAGTATTCTTAAAAAATCATTCATTTCTCCATTAATAATAAAAAATGCTTAGAGTTTCGATAAATTTAATACCTAGACAAACCTTAATGCGCGGAAAAAATATTTTTAAGTTTTCGTTCTTTGACAAACTTACCTGTAATCCAGCATAAAACCGTAAGTAACTCATTTAAAAACACACCTACAGTTCAAGAATTTTGCAAGTATAGTTAGAAAATACGAGTTTTTAAAAATTCCGTAATTTTAGCAAATAAAAAAAATTGAGAATTTACAATTTTTTTAATAGTGTCGCCTTTAAGAAAACTAAACGATATATGAAAATTATAAATATTTTGTGCTATTTTCTCTACAAAAACTAATTATTATGGTATGGCGGTGACATCTTCACTTAAAAATTTTATAGTTAAAATATTAAATTGTTTAAATGATAAATTTTTTCTATTTAAATATTTGAGTTATTTTATTTTCAAGACCATAAAATAATGACCAGTCTTTGTAAGAGAATTAATACAAAATATTAATCGGTTTCATATATAGTGCTTTTTTTTCTCAACAAAAAATTACCAATATTATATGTTCGTGACAAAACATAATAACTGAAAAATATAAATAGAAGAAATTTAAATAGTTTTAATAAAAAAAATACTATTTAATTTTTTTGAGTTTTTATAATGTCACGAACATACAATATTGATTAGTTTTTGTAAGCGAAAGAGACAAAAAGTATAAAACCATTATTATTAAGGTTTAAATGATTAATATTTATAATACCCGTCTTTACAACTTTCTCTTTACAGCTTTAGTATTAGCCTAAAGTTTTTAGAACTTTACAACTCGTCTTTAACCTTCTTTACAACTTTGATACGAAATAAGACTTTAAAAAATAAGATATATAAGTTTTTTGTTGCTTGTACGTGTAATAAATAGCAATACATTAAGTTTTATTTGAGCGCAATTTAAAAAAAAATTGAAGATGTACATGTATATATATATTATATATTACATGTATGTATATACAAGAAACATAGCTTTCCCATCTTATTTGTATAACGTTTTATTGTTTGTCAAAGTTATAAAACTGATTTTCTGAAACCCATCCTCAGGAAAAAGCTCAGTGGGTTGTCGGTTCATTAATGCGTTAATTGCTTTTGTAATGGCGTGTTAAATGGTTCGTTAAAGTTTTTAAGAAATGTGTTGCTCTTACATGCACAAGCAGCATAAGTTAGCTATCTCATTTATTTTAAATTATATTGTGTAGCAAAGCTATAAAGATAATTCTTATACACTATGTATTATAATATTATTAATATAACATCACTAACCGAATTTTTTTAACACGCAAATACGTATAGTCAACTCAAGCGCATTCGAAAATATAAAGTTACTGTTAGTAACTTTAAAAACAAATAATAAAGTTAACAATAAATTAAAGTTAATTAACAATAAATTAAAATTAATAACAATAAATTAAAGTTAATAAACAATAAATTAAAGTTAATTAACAATAAATTCAAATTAATTAACAATACATTCAAATCAAATAACAATAAATTAAAGTTAACTAACAATAAATTAAAGTTAATTAACAATAAATTAAAATTAATAACAACAAACTAAAGTTAATAAACAATAAATTAAAGTTAATTAACAATAAATTAAAGATAGTTAACAACAAACTAAAGTTAATTAACAATAAATTAGAGTTAATAATTAACAATAAATTAAAAAAATAAAATAAAGTTAAAAATAAATTTTAAGTTAAATTATAAAGTAAAGACATTATAAAGTTACAAAAGTTATAATTCTTCTATATGTATCGTAATATTCAAGTATAATACTGGATCAAACGAAACGTCAAAGATTGAAGTATTTCATGTCAAAAGATTCTGATTTAAATACAACAATAATTAATATAATAATATTAGCAATAAACAAATAAAAAATAATTTACAAATTCCAATTTTATTTTAAGCCTATTAGGATAAAAGATAGCTATAACAAATCTTTATTTTATAGAATCCTTATAGTGTACTAGAAGCTTAATTTACTCTTTACTCTCAGCATTCAAATGCCAAGTTAATAAATAACATTTCAAGAATAATAAAAGGAGATTTTTTCACAGGTAATTAAATCTCCGAAATTTTTACTCTTTTCGAGAGTGTTACAAAAGCGCACAGATTTATGGGGACCATTAAGGGTTAAAATTGATGGTCTTCGGCATCGGGGAAATCCCGGGATTAATTTTATCTGTGTCTCGGCATCCCTTTTTGTACAGGGATTTGAAATATGGCCGTTTTGCAACATTATTCTTAAGGGATACAAGGGTTCATCTTCTCGTGGTGTAAAGTAATAAAAAGGGTTGTTGAATTTTGATTTGTGTGTTGTGAAATAGTGTTATTATGTCCTTCCTTGTGTTTTTCAAAATTATATTGTTACATTATTTATATGAAATTATTTGCATGTAACAGCAAGAAATATTTATCAGAATAACATCGGCCTGGGAATTCAACTTATAAACGGAGGGTTGGGGGATCGAAAATTGTTTTTGACAGTACAGAGAGTTTGTGATCGGAGAATTGCCAGTTTTGTTCTTGGTCTTCCGCAAAAAAATGCACCTTGTAAATTGGTTTGTTTTGTTTAAGTTTGTTTAATTAACGTCGCACTAGAGCTGCACATTGGGCTATTGGTTTAGTTGCCACCCGACGCCACCACAATAGGTGTCAGGATATTGGACCCCTATCAGATTTAACGTGCACCAATCCATTATACATCCACTAGAAATTGATTTGGTTTGGTTTGATTAAATAACGTCACACTAGAGCTGCACATTGTGCTATTGGCGACGGTTTGGGGCCTATCTCGAAGAAAGGACTCTGGAACGATGCCTCGTATTTTTTAACCATGATCAGATGACGAGGACAACACCTGAGCTGGTATCCGACGCTACCTCAATATGCGTCAGGACATTGGACCCCGATGAGATTTATCGTGCACCAGTCCCGTATACACACCAGTAAAATGTGTTGAATATTTTTAGACGACTTCCTAGTAATTCAGTAGCAAAGCTGGCAACCCTCAGATCGCAAGATCATTACATTTTTACTTTTCTTTGTCAAGTCCATCCGACGGGCTCGAACCAGCAATTATCTGATTACTAGCCGAAAGCCTTTATCCACTGGGCAACTAGGGCGCATACCGTGTAAATGAATTGGTGCACGTTAAATATGCCGTAGTTTAAAGTACTGTGTAAGGTGCTTAGTGTGACAGGTCAGTTGTTGTCCTCGTCATTTGATCGTGGTTAAAGAATTGCAAGGCAGTATTCATAAAAAATTTCTTCTGTTTTTTTTTTTGGTTTTTGTTAAATAAAGTCTCACTAGAGCTGCACAGTGCGATGCCTCGTATTTTTGAACCATGGTCAGATGACGAGGATAACACCTGAACTGGCACCCAACGCCATTAATAGACGTCAGGACTTTGGACCCCGATCAGATTTATCGTGTACCAGCCCCGTATACACGCCGATAATTTTTGTGGATGTTCTGGACGACATTCCTAGTATTTTGTAGTGAATCTGGCAACCCTCATATTTCAAGATCAATATTTTTTTACTTTTCTTAGTCAAGTCCGTTGCACAGGATCGAACCAAGAATCCTCTGATTCCCAGCTAACGCCTTTATCCACTCGGCCATGGAGGCCCCTTTTCTTCGGGATAGATTCCGAACCGTCACCATTAGCTCACAGTGCATCTATTGTGAGACAATAATTCAACCAACCAACCAGATTAATAGGTGCGGGCTGGCTGCCAAGTAGACCAAGATATAGCATTTCGAAAATATACAAACAACGTTATCCATTACCAGGCAGCTAGATCTATGATCCAGTGAATAGAAGTTTAATAGATTTTCCCACTGAACTCTAACTGTAACTGCTGGAAGGCTCAAACTTTGTTTCCTCTACGGGCGCGTTGAAACCAATTGAAAGCTGCCATACTGTGTCCCAACATTTTTTTAAAAATGATTTAGTGGTGTTTTTTATTACCAAAGCATTGTAGAAGTATTAAATATATATAAATATTATATTTTCTTCTTATAGAATTAATTTTTATATTGCCAAACAGATAGTTTTTGCTCTTGATTTTTAACTACTTCTACTTTGACTTGCAAATGACTTCCTATTTTAATAGCAGATTACATTTAAAATGGGTTTAAAAAGAAAATAAAAAAAACTTACCCAAAAATAATATATGTTGGCGTATAATATACATAAATGTTTTTGAGACATAAATCCCAAACGGGTCATAATACAATGGCAATGAATCCAGCGCTGTAACTACTGAGCTTCTGTAACACCCTTTGAGAATGAATGGTCTATAGTAGAAAGGATATAACGTCATAACTGTGGAATCTCAGATCGAAAGGCCCATATCACGTGCCATCTCTTCAAAATTATGAATTAATCGCCTTATCACCAAAAATACTCGCGATTGGTTGATGAATTGAGAAATGTGTAACAGTGAATATTTATAAATGGAATGACGTAATTAACCATGTGTCTGAGGCCATACATGTTGGCTTCAGTTTGATGTTAGCGAGAGTGACGCCATGACTCCTCTACTACTACAGTAGACGCTCGTTTTTACGAACCTCTAATTTACGAACACTCACGATTTTACGAACTAGTGCCTGGTCCCGAACATGGTCCCATAGGCATAAGGATATTTTTAATTCCCATTTACGAACTAAAATTTTGAAAAATCTCTTTTTTGCGAACTCATTTTCATACTTCGTTAGCGTTTACCTGACATCAGACAAAGTTTAAAAGCTCATATCTTTAGGGAGTAACAAAGCAACACATACAAACATTTCAAGGCCATTCTGAGAAAAATCACAGGAGCCAACAGCAGGTGGGTAGCAGTCATGTTATTGGAGAGCGGCAGTTTGACGTCAATCTTTACTCCTCCCTTACATTCAATAAGCATGTGTCAATGTCGAGCGGGGAAAGGGGTGCTTTGTTATAAGATTATGTTTTGTAGCTGGTTAGTTTCATCTGGACCCTCAATGTCTGAAGTTTCGTGTGAATTCAGAGGGAGTTGGAGCCAGTTTTAGTTGTGGAAATTTCGTTATGTCGCAGTTGAAGAAACGCACTCGTTTATCTGCTGAGGCAAAAAAGAAAATTTTAAGCAAGACAGAAATCTCTAAGAAATATGGAATTACAAAGAATAGCCTCTAGATAATTTTAAGAGCAAGAGAAAATATCTTTGGGTATGCAAACAAGACTAGCAAGAGTGCCCCTTTCGAAAATATTTTTGAGAAGCAAAATATCCCAAAATGGAAAAACTTTGCTTGCTTGAATCAGGAAAATTATAGGAACGAACATTCCGTTTAATTAAATGTGCTTAAGGAACAATTAAACTTTGTTTTAATGGTCAACATCAAAAGACTTCAAGGCATCGGACGATTGGCTGCAAAAATTTAAATCCAGACACGGGTTGAGCTTCACGAAACTGAATGGTTATCAAGAGTAGGCCTCTTTTGAGGAGGACAATAGTGAAATGTTTTCAAACATCGATAAAATGAAAACATGTATATTCCAAAATGTTGTTTTAAAACAGAAAAACTAGCAATTTTTCTGATGCTTGATTTTTCATCAATAAAGGTATACTTATTATTTTTTATTTAACTATTTTATTTTACAATTGTTTTTTATATAGAATAACTATATATAACTTTATTTCCTAATATAATCTCTAAATAATGCTTTATTTATAAAAAAAAGACAGTTTAATAAAAATAAGCATAAAATTTAACTACTTCTTATGATATTCTATTTTACGAACTTTCGATTTTACGAACAATTTGGTTGTTCCCAACGAGTTCGTTAAAACGAGCGTCTACTGTAGTATCCATGATCGAAGGTAACACCCTAAACAACCGTATTGCAATATTCCTTAAAGCATTTTAATCTTTATGTTTTTATTTGGTTGGTTGAATTAACGTCGCAATAGAACTTCACAGTGGGATATCAGCGAAGGTTCGGGGTCTATATCAAAGTAATGACCCGATAACACTGCTTCGTATTTTTGGCTGTACCGGAAAGAACTTTTCACTCGGTTGCTATGTCAGTTGTGTCCAGCGTGATCTTGATTGCTACGTCACTTAGGTCTTGATCGTCTTCAACTAGCAATTCTTCAACGTGTCCATCTCATTGCTTCCAACAGTAGATATCATGCTTGTTGGTTGAATTAACTTCGTATTGGAGCTACACATTGGACAATAAACGAGATGTATCTCGAAGGAAAGACCCTGGAACACTAATTTTTTAGTGTTACACTAGTATTTTTGACGCAGGAGGTCCCTTTTCCAGCAGTCGATTTTGGCACCGGGCAATGTCACATTGCTTTTAAAAAAACAATGGTACCCCCTTGGTACGGAAAATATTCTATAACGTTGTAAAAGCATCAAAGTTAAAACTCAATTTTGATATTGGTAGATAGATCTGTTAAAGACTGAATTATAACTAGATCCGGAAATTTTATGGTATATTCATGGCAAAATCGAAAAAATGATGGATACAGATAACGCGTATAATCAATATACGTATAGTGTAGGGTCGTGGAAATGTCGAATTGTTATTTATTTATTCATTCATTCATTCATTCATTCATTCATTTATTTATTTATTTATTTATTTATTTATTTATTCATTCATTCATTTATTTATTTATTTATATATTTATTTATTTATTCATTCATTCATTTATTCATTCATTTATTGTGTGTGTGTTTTTGTTTGTTTGTGTGTGTGTGTGTGTTTGTTTGTTTGTTTGCTTGTTTGTTTGTTTGTTTATATTATATCCGTATACTTTTCTGCATAACTGTTTTACACACTATTCAACAAACATATTTCTAACGGTATGCTTATTGCTATTGCTTTTTCCTTTCCATTTCACTTTATCCATATTTTGTTTTATTCTTCCATCTTACAAATGAAATACCCCCTTCGTCTTGCATTCCAATTCGAACATACGTAACATCTACGTCACATTTGAAAGGAATATAAATGATGTTTGGATTTATTTTTCCGCTGTTTTACAATCATCTGAATTCAATGTTTTGTGAAAAATATGTTACAGGAAAAGAAATCTTAAAATAGAATGTCGTAACAGTAGAAGATTTGTTTTATATCAGTCAGAATAGGGAAGACTGTTGTTTCTTGAGCATAATACACCTCGGATAAATCCTAGTTATTCAGATGATACTGCTTCCAATCGACCAAACTCAAACAAAACAGTTCGAGAAATACACACTATATATCAGTTATTCCCTTCGCATCCGGGGGGGGGGGGGGGAAAGAGCACGAAACCCACTCTAATAATTTGGAATTTGGAAAGCCTAAATGTTGGAAATTTCAAGTTTTAAAATCCCCAATATGGAAAACTGTATGCAAGACGCAAATTATAAAATCCCCAATAGGAAAAAAATGTAAGCAGGACGAAAATTATAAAATCCCCAATAGGGAAAAATGTATGCAGGACGAAAATTATAAAATCCCCAATAGGGAAAAATGTATGCAGGACGAAAATTATAAAATCCCCAATAGGGAAAAATGTATGCAGGACGAAAATTATAAAATCCCCAATAGGGAAAAATTTATGCAGGACGAAAATTATAAAATCCCCAATAGGGAAAAATGTATGCAGGACGAAAATTAATATTATTAGCAAATAAAATCTAGAGAAGATTAGAAATTTCCCAACTACACTGGTAAAAATAGGTATTCGAAAATAAGTAAAATGTACTCATTTTTGATTACATTCGATGCTTATCATTGCTCCGAATACATTAGTTTCATTTTTGAAAAATCCATGTACTCAATAATGAGTTCAATGAATAAAAATAGCAGTAGCTTCTTTACATAGGCTGCCTACATGAAACACTTTCATTTAATACCAACAATTACAACCAAGACATACCGGGAATCGAACCCATATCCTCAGGCACCACTATCCAGTGCCTTTTCCGCTGTACTATAGGCAAGAAGAACTTATACACAGAATAAATGTTCAATTATAAAAACTTAGTTACGATTTAAGCAATCGACATCATATAATGTGGAAAACCATCTTCGGAACAAATATTTTAAGTTTGTCAGGTCGCTTCGTTAAGTTGGCCTGAACAGAAGCTGAGATTAGCAATATTAAATTACACTGCTCATTTTTGAGAAAGTACGATTACTTAAATTTGAATACGTCATTATTCGTTTACTATGCAATTGTACTTAAAAACAAATAAGTAAGTTCATGTACTCATTTTTAAGCACGATTTTCTACAGTGTAGTAAGATTATACTTAAATTAGACCTCAGGACGAACATTGTGAGGAGAAAAATAATTGATTCAATACAACATTTATACAGTAATGTACAACAATACAATACAATAAATCTGAGATTTGTTTTTATTCCTGTTTTATGTTTCCTTAAATATTTTAATATGATTAACGCATGTCTGTTTTATAATTGTTTGTATCATAGAGTAATGATACAAATAGAGGAATAAAAATGCTGATTTCCGTGTGTGCATCATTGAAACCACGTGATAGGTGGAAATGCCAATTCACTCATGCGCCAATATTACTTGACAGGCCTTGGCGACTTTCAGAACTAAGCGATATCGCAGTATTGTAATAGGTTTTTTTGTCTTTAATTTTCTATTTAAATGTCGTTTTTTTTAACAAGTGGCACAATTTAAGGGAGTTTAACAGATATATTAAAGATATTTTTCTTACTCTGTACTTTTGAAATAATTGAGTTACGTTTTTATGTAAAAAATTTACCATAAGTGAAGTTCTTTCAATTGTTATTTCGTATAGTTCAATAAGAAAATATGAACAATAAAACCGGAGAAATATAAAGAGTTTCGTTTTTTCGAGTATTGAACACAAAGAAAATTATATTTTCGTTTCGTTAATGAAGAGGAAATATTTAGCGCAAATTGTTTGAAAATAAGTAAATACCTACATGTATGTTAAGAAGTGGAATACGGACAGAACGCCTTATCACCAAAAAGAAGAAAGCGCACCAAATTTGGAACTCCTGCAGATGTCTGAACGCCATATGTGGCAGCGCTAAAACCACGTGATGTTGGTATTTCTTTTCAATGTTGACACTGCGGCCTTACGAGAGTCTGGCATTGAAGGCGCTCTGTATTTAATATAACAACTCCCTGGTTTGTACACTGTTAAGTGTCGTTTAAAACTGATTTAGATTTCTAAAATGTTTATTTTAATGTAAAGTGTATTTTAATACTGACAATTTTACAACAAATGTTTCCAAAACGAACCCGACATTAATATAGAGCTGATATAACATACATATTTTTAGCAATCAACCTAAATATTAATGAAGTTATATGAAACTTCTCACATATTCTAAATTGTTACCTTGTCCTCTGACCATCATGATTGCTCCACTCTGATTTCTAGACCTTTCCTACTCACTAAGAGGCCTCTGTGGCCGAGTGGATAACGTTAGAATATTTGTGAGGTTTTGTTTTGTTTTGTTTTGTTTAATTAACGTCGCACTAGAGCTGCACAGTGGAATATTGGATAACGATTTGGTGCCTATCTCGAAGGAAAGACCCGGGAACGATGCCTCGTATTTTTGAACCATGGTCAGATGACGAGGACAACACCTGAGCTGGCACCCGACGCAACCTCAATAGGCGTCAGGACATTGGACCCCGATCAGATTTATCGTGCACCAGTCCCGTATACACGCCAGTATAATTTGTTGGATGTTCTTGGATACTTTCTAGTATTTTTGTAGCGAAGCTGGCAACCCTCCGATTGCAAGATCGCTACTTTTTTTTACTTTTCTTTGTCAAGTCCATCGCACGGATTCGAACCACCAATCCTCTGATTAGTAGCTAAACGCCTTATTCACGAATATTTGTGAGAAAGTGAAGAAGAATACATCAGTACTGATTCTTAATAAATGTATTATTATATAATGAAAACTATTAAAAATAAATAGTATGCAATTGCTTATAGATAACAATTTTCACCAAAGAAGCATTTGAAATTAATACTTGTTTTATTAACTGATATTAAAAAAAAAATTCAAGAAAAATATATTTAAAGTTTATATAAATTACTCTAATTTTTTCTGACTCGCAAATTTTACTCTCTTCATTACTCAAGACACTTCTCGTTTCAAAAAGAACAGATAAAAAAATACCACTCTTTTAGATTTTAAAAGCGTCAGCGAGCTCTTTTTATTTCTTTTTAATCGAAGCATGAAAATTTGAAGAACAAAAAAAAAACTCCCTCGCTAAAAATGGCGGCGGAATTATCCCAGGAAAGAATCTCAATTAGAAAAAAAGAACAAATAATCTGCATATAAACTACTTTGTGTGCAAACCAAAGATAATCCTCTACCCTACCGAATTCTCGCACCTTCTCTAAGTTCTAATATTCTTATGCAACTTTTATTAATATTTTTTTTCTCTGATTATGGCAGATGCCAGAAAAAATAGCATTTTCACGCACGATATAATAAAAGCGATGGTATTTGCGATTTATTATTGCTGTTATTTTTCTTAGTAATTGCCGGCTGAGAAAAAAGGGGAAATATTATTATTTTTTGCACCATTAATGGTAATTAGGAACATTATTCATGAGCAAATGAATTCTGAAGACGGTGGAGACTAATATACTCCTGATGTTATTAATATCTATTATTCCGAGAAACTTTTAACGGGCACGAATTGAATTTGTTTTAGAAGTAAGATTAAGGTAGCCGACTACGTGCGGGGAATTTAAAACTAGCTATTAAATGTCATCTTACCCTGATTTTGAAAACCATTTCGATTTAAAACCATTAAAAATGGTAAGCCCTAAATTATATAACCAAAACGTTTTAGGATATTGGTATGTTTTGATAGTAAACTCTGAGATACAAGAAAAACATTCCACAAAAAATTCAATTTAAAATTATTAAATATTATTTTTACTGAAACTATTTATGGTATATATGAAGGCAATGAGCTAAACTCTAGATGATATGTTGGTAATTAGAAAAGGTATTGATATTTACATTTGATAAAATTGACTGCCAATAGTTTAAATAAAAAGCCAAATCATAAAAAGTATGCAGTGCAAATTAAAATCTTTAGGTCATTACTTTCAAACAGTTTAATAAACAGTCATGTTCAATTAAAAAAAATATCTTCAGAACTTTTAGAAAAATCATATTTTTCGGGCAACATATTTATTTTTCAAAAAAATCAATTAATATTTACCTTTATGGTTTTTTTTATATAAAATCGCTATGTACTAAAATTAACATAACTCCCGTTGTAACTGATCCACTTTAAAAACAAATGATGTTTTTGAAATAGAATGAATTCTATGGGCATTAAAACTAGCAAATAAAAATATCACACTTTCATCGAAATTGACGTTTTAAACATAGTCGGGTACCTTCACTCGATAAAATTGGGCGATCAACATATCGAAACTGTAAGTGTTTTTAATTGCAAATAAGTTTAGTTTATATTTCAAACCTATTAATCACACAGCAGTTGATGAACGAAATATAACCTATATTATACTTGTACAAGTGATTTGTTATCTAAAAATCAATAGGATTATCATTAATTTGAACAAAACAAGTTTTGAAACAACTGCATACCACATTCGCAAAAATTTAACACATTTTTGGAAACACAATTGAGCACAACTACTCATTTTTAATGGTTAGTATGAATACACTGAATTCTACTATTATTGATGATGCAACACTACAACGCAAAACTGCATTATTCGAACAAATAATCCATTTAGGTTTGACAGGATTGTCGTTGTGTCATTTATATAATGTGGAAACAAATGAAGCGGTGAAAGAAATAATGGTGTAAGATACTTTTGACATACATCACTATTACTTTCACGCCCCTTCCATATTTGTATGTTAAAAAAGGCTCTGTAGAATGTAAAAAAAGTTACTAACAAAAGAGTACCTGAACATACACGTTTAACTTTGAGTACAATTACATCGTAAATGAACGGTGAAGTACTCAAGTTTAAGTAATCGTACTTTCTCCTAAATGAGCAATATGATTTAATATTGCTCATCTCAGCTTCTGTTCAAGCCATCTTAACGAAGCGACCTGACTGACTTAAAATAGTTGTTCGGAATATGGTTACATTATTTGATGTCGATTGCTTAAATGGAAATTGAGTTATTTCAACTCAATTATCTTACTTCCCATTCTTTTGGTAAACCTTTCTAGCATTTCTTCTGTTTATGACTTTTTCACGTCGCCCTGGTAGTGCACCGGATAAGGCACTGGACTGCGGTGCCTCTGGATTTGGGTTAAAATCCCTGTAAGTCTTGGTTGTAATTGTTGATATTTATTGAAAGTGATTTATGAAGTCAGCCTAGGTAGGCAAACAACTGTTATTTTTATTCATTGCACTCATTGCACTCATTTTTTAGTGCATGTCTTTTCAAAAATGAAACTTATGTATTCGGAGCCGAATGTACTTAAAAATGAGTAAATTTTACTTATTTTTAAGTAATTATAAAGCATATATTTTAGAAATTTATGTTTGAAAAATATGAATTTTAACGTGATTATCATCTAACGGGGTAAAGGGCCTACCATCGTGTAGGTAAAGTGATCCGAGTTGACCTGGCTGGTTATTAACATATCCCCCACTTCGATATTTGTACCACGTGGAAAGGAAAAGCGTAGGAAGGTCAAGTTTCTATCATATTCTGGTTTCATTAACATCTGTAACATTAGTTCTATTTGACGGATCATGCCGAGTGTGTGCTTAACTGGAATATAACAATGAATTCTTCAATTTCATTTACCTAGTTGGCAATTTAAAGGAGTTGTGATAAAAATATGAGAAGTGGAAAATGGCTATTTGGCGAAAATTTCGCAAAACAAAATTCTACATTTCAGTTGCAAAATAAGATTCTTTAACAGATGGAAAAACCCGTTCAATACGAAAACAATGATACCAAGAAATATAAACTGGTGATAAGTGAGGAGATATCTAGAGATTACAAAAGATGTACGTAGAAACTGAAAGAGCCTGGTTACCTGTGTTAAAATTTCTGCTGAAATATGTAAGTCAATTAATTGAGGGGAGGTCGTCGCTCCTTTCTTAAGTTTAGCAGTTTTTGTGTGTGTGTTTTCAAAATTATTTTTGTATGTTTTTAACCTCTTTCTGTTTTTTAATTCTGTTTTGCACTCAATTAATTTATTTTAGTTATTTTTACATGTTTAAGTCTTTTTGGATTTGCATTTTTGTATTTGTATGTATGTTTTGTGAATTGTAACTGGTGTATTTATTGTTTTCGTTGTGTTTTTCTTTTTTTTATCTGCCCACGATGGCATTGAGTTCTGTTTTTGTACTATTTTGTTCTGTCCCAAGCCTGCCTGTAACTCTACAGCTTTTTAAGCTGAGTTGGCCATGTCTTAAGTATTAATAAAAACTAAAAACTCATATATTTTGTGAAATTAAAGTTGAATTGCACAGCAAATGGAAATGAAAAGTATACCACTTTCAGTTTTGAACGCTCATCTTTACAAAAGCAAAGGCAGATTTAGTTTGCGAAGCAAATGATATAGGATAGCGTAGAAATCCTATGATGTTGGCGGGACAGCGGGCATTCTTCTAGGCATCACATATAACCATTCCTATTTTAATTTTTTGCATTAAAAATATATGAATTTGAATTAAATAAATTTAAGTAAACTTTCCTATAATCTGTGCGGAAACTCTAAAAAGAAATTTTTCATATTTTCACTCATGAATGTTTAGCGGAACCTCTTTTTAACCAAAAAAACGAGAATTTATTCACTTACTCACGGCTCAAGACACCGCTGAAAGAAAATTCAATTCAATTCCACGAGTTGCATTAAAGAACGTCTGGAGCAATTTCATACCATATATCGGATTTTCTCATTCGCATTTTATACTTTTAGGCTTACGTCTCTTAAAGGAAATTAACTTCTAAAGATAGAATATTAACTGCACCCTCAACCAGACGTATTCTGAACGAAACAGGTAATGAAATTGAAAGATAATGCATTCCGTTTAATTTAAATGCATTAAAAAGGACGTAATGCATCTGAATATAAATCGGGTTATCCTCTATTCAAAGCTATGATATTTTTTGTACCTTTTAAATGAATATGCATGCATTTCAATCTGATCGGATGACGTATTTGGTTGGAGGGGCATATGCATAAATCAGCGTAAAAAATGCGAACTAGAAATGTTAGCTTAAAAATAAAAAAAAACTGAAAATTCAACTATGGCATTCATATGTTAATTCGTTAACAATACATTCATATGTTAATTCGTTTTTTATTATTTTTGGCGATCGTTAATTTTATTGGTAAATCATAACGGTATTTATTCAGCTTTAGTTAAAAAATCGAAAGTTTAATTTTTAAATAATTCAATAGTCTCAGGTTTAAGGTAACACGATACAACCTAATTTTATTTTTACTTTTTGAATCAAAATTGTAATGTTATGCTATTTAAATTTATATCAGATCACAATATTTTACACAAAAACTCCGTAAATATTTGTATTTCTTTCAAAATTCAAACTTTTTATTTTTGTTAATCCTGAGGCTTTTTAAATATTGATATTTTTTCACCAAATTTGTTTCTTAGATCCTTTGAACCATAATGCATAAGAATTGGTATTAAAATTTTGTATACTACATGTATTTGAATTTTAAATGAATAGTTATTAATAATAACACAAAATGTTTCCTTAAAATTTACATGCTTTGAATAGGGTTTTTAAAAATAAATAAAAACTACTAGTCATGGGGAGATAATTATCATGCAAATTTATAATATACTCAAATTTTACAACATGCTTAAGAAATGATATATTATCGTTCTGAAAACATTAATATCAAAGAAAACCAAAGACTGAGAAAAAAATATTAAAAGAGTTCGTTCCCTGAAAAACATATATACCATACACATACATATAAAAATATCCAGCATAAAATCTCAAATAATTCATTAAAAACTTACAGTTCATGAACATTGCAATCATATTTAGAAGATTCCAAACTATAATTTTAGTAAAACAAATCGTGAATTTTCCAATTTTTGTGGTATGTGTTTTCTTAAAGAATTCTAATGACCATATTCATGAGTTACTTTCCTTAAAAGCGATAAAACCAGAGAGTTGTAATATTAAATAGAGAGCGCTTTCAATACCACACTCTCGTAAGGCCGCGGTGTCAACATTGAAAAGAAAAACCCACATCACGTGGTTATAGTGCTGCCACATTTGGCGTTCAGACATCTGCAGGCGTTCCAAATTTGGCGCACTTTCTTCTTTTTTGGTGATAAGGAGTTCTGTCCGTATTCAACTTCTTAACATATATGTACGTATTTACTTATTTTCAAACAATATGCGCTAAATATTTCCTCTTCATTAACGATACGAAAATATTTTATTTGTGTTCAATACTCGAAGAAGCGAAACTCTTTATATTTCTCAGGTTTTATTTTTCATATTTTCTAATTGAAGTATACGAAATAACAGTTGAAAAAACTTCGCTTATGGTAATTTTTTTACATAAAAACGTAATGCAATTATTTCGAAACTACAGAGTAAGAAAAATCTCCTTAATATATCTGTTAAACTTCCTTAAATTGTGCCACTCGTTCTCAAAAAAAAACGATATTTAAATACAAAATGAAACACAAAACCATATTATAATACTTCGATCTCGTTTAGTTCATGAAGTCGCCAAGGCCTGCCAAGTAATATTGGCGAATGAGTGAATGGGCATTTCCACATATCACGTGGTTTCAATGATGGACACACGGAAATCAGCATTTTTATTCCTCTATTTGTATCATTACTCTATGGATAAAACCTTTAAAGATCTTTCGTGAGGGTTACTATTCGAACTTTTTAACACGTCTTGGTGGGACTTATTTTTTCGAATTTTCGCTACATTCATTTTAAAGTATACGAAAATGCCTGTATTTTATATTCTACTCCGAATTTCTAATTATCTGGCCAGTAGGTTCACTGTGAAAAAAAGTACTTAAAAACTTGTACCTGAACCTAATCGTATTTCTTTGAGGACAATTGCATCGTAAAGGAGCAATGGCGTACTCAAATTTAAGTAATCGCATTTTATCAAAAATGAGCAGTGTGATTTAATATTGCTTATACCAACTTGTGTTCAAGTTTCTGTTTTAAAAAAATGTATGTTGATTGGTTTCTGAATTAAACGGTTCTAATATAGGTTACTTTGTTGCATACACGAGTTACTTTGTTCCACATACGGGTCACTTTGCCCAAACAGTAGCTAATATTAAAACAGTTTTAAAGGTGGGTTTGCCTAACTAGTATTGCGACCTGGCTTGAAAACAAGCTGATATAAATTATTATTCAATATAAAGATTATAAAGTTACATTTTGAGATATTTTATTTCACAAGCCCTCAAATTAGGTAAATAACTTAAGGGGGTCCGATACCTTCGACATTTTTTTCTTTATTTTTATACTTGTACAATCCAATTTTTTTTCTCTTTCTAAATATGCATAAAAAACCATTTTAAGACGTTCGATTTTTTTTTTAAATTGCACATTTATTTTTAAATTAAAATTTTAGTAAATTTTTTGACGATTTTAAAATTCCTACTCCTTTTTTGTTTTTCAATATTTTGAAGCAATTTTTTTTATTTAAGATCTTGAATAATATGTAAATAGATGTATGCATTCAAATTTTGATTCAGATACATCACTTTACAGAAATAAAATATATTAGAAATTTTGGAAAAAAAATTGACGAAAAAAAATAAAATTCCATTTTAAGTGGTTTTAAAAAACAAATTATGAAAAAATAGGAAATCTAAATGCATACATCTATTTAAAATATATTTATCTTGCTATACACACAAACATTATGATTTTAAGTATAATAGTAAAAAAGCCTTAGCATTTTTAGTGTTCATTAAATTTCAAAACCACGAACAGAGATATTTGCTTTTAAAGTTTACATATGATACAACTATGTTATAGGAACACATCATTAAAACATTCATAACTAAAAAAGTAATAGGAATTTTTTGAAGCAGTTTTTTGTGAGTTATTAAGATAAGTTTGAATATTATTTTTTAAATATAAAAAAAAATGACTTTTTTGCGAATTTTGGGTATCGGACCCCCTTAACAAACTCTTTTGTGCGCAATCTTATGTTGTGCCATAACAAAATGGAATCTATTCTTTATGAAACGGGAACAAGTATTTAAGAAGTAAAGTCTGATAATTTAGTATGAAAGTTTCACGAGATAATTTCCGCATGTACTTTTCCAATTACTGAAGCAAACCTGCCTTAAATAAATAATACAATGATTTTCCTTAACGATGAAAGCAAGGAGAACAATGCACTTACCGCAATTTAATGTACTCTCTATCCAAGTCTTACCATAATCTTGTTTCAGTATACTACCGAATTTCGTACATTAGTTAAAACCTTAGAAAATGCAAACATTGTTGCATCTGTTTCAAAGAGGGGAACCTTTTAAAAGAAATGCAAGTCGTTAGAAATGAGATTTGGGGAACTAATGGAAATCGAGGCTAGGGAACTAATCTCATCAGTTGTTAAACATTTGTTTTGGAAATTTAAGATTGGTGATCCAATTTTCTAGATCAAAACCAAAATTTTCGATTCTGGGAAGATTTTAAGATTCATTCACAAGCGCTATATTTACTTATTATTACAATATAGTTGGTTACATTCACATACTATGTAACTCCAAACTACGGATTCAGCAGTCGTAGCGAAAGCTGCTTGGCGACAACATTCTAAATCGGAAGACAAGTGACTCTTTAAGATAATATTTCACCTACAATCTAAGCTCAGGTATTCCGATCACTTCCTGTTTTAAAACAAGTTTACATTTAGAAGTGAATCGTTTTAATTCCGCCGCCAATTTGTTTACTGAATCCGTTGTTTATTATTTGAGCCGTTGATATAGGATAGATGCTCTGAGTGTCCAAAATATTATAACCCCATTTTTTATGTAAATAATCTATAACCCTACAATGTTTCACCAAAGTGCGAGAGAGGTACAAAAATAGGATAGGTGCTTTCTTACAACGTTAGTAGAAGTGTTTTGTTCAAAAAGGTTCGTGTAAAAAGCGATTATAGTGAGTTCTCGGAGTCGTGGAATGAGCATTAAAAAGCACTGCATTTGCGAGACGGTCAAGAACAGATGTAATGAAAGTGCTTACAAATTGGACTGTTAGCTAAAAAAACGGGGTCCTAAAGTGATTAATGTGTTCGCCAGCAGCTAATGAATTCTCACATGGTAAGAAGAGTGTTCAGGTTTGAAGGAGCAGCCAAAGGGCAATAGTGCAGCAAATTACACCAGATTCCAATCAAGTATCCTCTCAAAGGATTTATGAACGCACTATTCGCCCTACACTCAAAGCCTATAGGATAAGAGTATTAACAAAATAGATTTTTTTAAACTTTAATTTAGTGTGTTTTTACTGTTTGGATTCGTTTTGTGGTCCCAAATACCAAAAACGATATTTCTGGAATTGCTCTTCTCAAAATAAAATATCGTAAGAATGAATTAACCTAAAATAACTAAATTTAGTATACAGGTCAATATTGTTTAACCCTTTGCACTCCGATGTCGCCTGTCCCGACAACATAACGACCAGTTCTTTTATTTCCGTGTTCTTTAAAATAAACCAGGACCGCATGATCTTGTGTTTAGAACATCAATCTTTTTTTTAACTTGTTCTCTTGAAAATACAAAACAGATTAGGATTTTTTTTTTCCTTTATGAGTATAAAAAAATCTGAGGAAAAGAACGTAAAGAGGAATAACTGTTCCATTGAAAGTACGCAAATCGCAAAGTGTTCTTGGAGTGCAAAATGTTAAGTCTAAGATATGGTGGGGATCATTTTACGTACCCGATACTCCCACTTGGAGTCATCAGCGTAACAAGCAGAAGTTCCTCGGTTCGATTCTGAGTGTAGACAAAAAAAGGAAATCCCTGCATTGGTGACTTCCGAACAGCAGATCAACGCAACCTTCGAACAAACACTTGTGACACCACTTCGAAACAACTTCAACCGCTGCCAAAGTGATAACACTTCACGGGCATCACAATCATTCGTATATCCGTCCAACTCACTGAGAGGCCTCCGTGGCCGAGCGGTTAAAGGCGTCAGCTGCGGATGCGAAGATTCGTGGTTCGATGCCAGGCGATGGACTTGACAAAGAAAAGTAAAAAGTAGTGATATTGTGATCGGAGGGTTCCAGCTTCGCTACAAAATACTAGAAAAGTCGTTCAGAACATCCCCAAAAATAAACGGCGTGTATACGGGACTGGTGCACGATAAATATGATCGGGGTCCAAAGTCCCGACGTCTATTGAAGGTGTTGGGTGCAAGTTCAGGTGTTTCCTCGTCATCTGACCATGGTTCTAAAATAACGAGGCATCGTTCCCGGTATTTCCTTCGAGATAGACCCCGAACCGTCGCCAATAGCCCACTGTGCAGCTCTAGTGCGACGTTAATTAACAAAACCAACTCACTAAGCGGGGGCATTGCGGGGGCCGTTTCATGTACCCGATTCTCCCCTTAGGAGTGAGTGATCACTTTAACCTGACTGGTAGAGTCATCGCCGTAGCAAGCAGAAGTTCCTCGGTTCGATACCGATTGACAGTCAAAAAGCGCATAATGCTGCAATATATAATAACAACCTTTATGTCAAAATCGAGCACATAAAAAATTCTCGACCTAATCAATTTCGGATCGCATGAAACCTGATTTGTAAATTAAGTTTGTTCTACTTTCAAAATTGATTTCACAATAGATTTAAATGCACTTAAGCTTTCCTTTACGAATTCGTAAAAATTTCGCCAATTGCTTATAAAATTGTTAGCACATTTTTGTTTTTAATTTTATATACGTATTAAAGGCATACTATGTAAATGAAAAATTATTTTTAAAAAAAATCAAATAATAAACAATTTTAGAAATAATAAACAATTTGGGGATTTTCAGTACAAGGTTTTGACCACGTACGCTTTGGAACTGCGTCTTCTGAAAGTACGGCTATACAGAGAGCTTAGCAAAATAATATATTAATGAAATAAACATTTCTTGCAACGGGATGCATATAAGTTCAACCTTAACATTTCTTAGATATAAAATTATTCTCGATATTCTAAAGAAAAAATATACTTAAAAATAAAAAAGTAAAATTTTAAAAAAATTGTCGAAGGAAAAAATAAGATTTCTGGGAATGGGATTCTCAAAGCAATCCATCAGCGACCAATGAAAGAAAAGTGGTACCAGTTTTTTTTTTAAATAACCCAAATACTTTAAGCAAACACACAGTATTCGCGTAGCAAATGCATCCCGCTTGCTGAGCGTTCACAAACATGTCTATACACAGTATATTTTTATTTAAATATATGTGCATTTGAAAGTAAGTAACTATTTACATTGAAACAAATGTTTTATGGAAATCCAGTGAAAGGACTGGGGGATTGAAAAGACCGGATACAACCTTGTATTGCCAGCATGTTAAAAATATATGTCCCAAAAAAACTTTTAATAAATAATATGCAAATAAATATCTCGTTCAAAGTATCGAGGTTTCTACAAAAAATCCCAATATATTTGTTTATATCGTAGTTTGAAAATAATTTATGAGAATACGTCTTAAAAATCGATCAGCGAATAGCGATTATTGGAAAATAACTTGTTCAACATAAAAATATTGATATTTCAAAGCCACCTTGACTATAAGGGGAATCAATCTATAAAGATATATGACCTACCAGCGTGTAGCAGAAGGTAGGCCGGGATGACCGGGTCTACCTGTACTTCAGACATACTCTGGCCTTTTTAAGTGATGTAGTTATATACTGTTAAAAATATGTACTCAAAAAACAAGTAAAATGTACTTATTTTTGAGTACATACGATGTTTATCATAGCTCCGAATACATAAGCTTCAATTTAGAAAACGAAAAACGACATGTACTTCTTCAAATGAGTATAATGAACAGATGATATAGGTTGCCTTTATAAATCACTTTCAATAAATATCAGCAATTACTACCAAGACTTATCGGGAATCAAACCCAGATCTCCAGGCACCGCAGTCTAGACCCTTATCCGTTAAACTACCAGGGAGACTTGAAGAAGTTATAAATAGAAGTAATGTTAAAAAGATGTGCTAAAAGAATTAGAAGTAAGGTAATTGAATTGTAATAACTCCATTTAAGCAATCAACATCAAATAATGTAGAAAACCACCTTCTAAATAAAAAAATTTTGTTTGTCAGGTCTCTTTGTTCAGATGGCCTGAACAGAAGCTGAAATTAGCAATATTAAATCACACTGCTCATTTTTGCGAAAGTACGATTACTTAGGTTTGAGTGCGTCATCTGCAATTGTACTTAAAAAGACGAGTTCGTTCGTGTACTCATTTTTAAGCACCTTTTTATTTACAGTATAAAACAATAATAAAAGCACTGTTCACATTAGCAAAGTATCAAACAGAAACATATAAATGTGAGCTTTTAACTTATAAATGTGAACTTTTAACCTATAAATGTGAACTCTTAACCTATAAATGTGAACTTTTGACATAATGTGAACTTTTAACATATAAATGTGAACTTTTAACATATAAATGTGAACTTTTGACTTATAAATGTGAACTTTTAACCTATAAATGTGAACTTTTATCATAATGTGAACTTTTAACATATAAATGTGAACTTTTAATATATAAATTTGAACTTTTAACATATAAATGTGAACTGTTTAAACATTTAAATCCAATAATACAAATAAATAACCACATAATTTTAAAAGTAGTTATTAGCCCTATGCACAACGTTTATTTTATTAATCACATAACAAATAATACACATCCTATTCCTTTTTCATTGTGAAATGAATGAATAATTTATCGAAATAACGAAAGTGCAATAAGAACCTTAAATATAAAATATTAAATAATCAAAAACTATTTTATCAGTAATAATAACTAGTGAAGAACATAAAAATATTAATTTCAAGAACTACTGAGATATCTTCGGGATTATTTTACGCTGTCTTAAAAGGTACTTGAAAAACATTTTTGCGTAATTACTACTTTGCGTGGGTAGACAGGTAAATTATTATCGATTATATGTTTTTTTCATAGCATCAGATGTTGCTATTATCATTATTAATCGGTTTTACGTTATTTTTTTCTGTATTTTGTACTCAGGAAAACATGTGGGAGGTTTGGAAAAAAGTTTTTTTTAATTACCAAGCGTTTTTTTATATAAAAAAGTTATTCAAAGGTGAAGGTTATTTAGAATTTATAATATTGGGGAAAAGTTTGGAATTGCTTGGTGTTGTCATCATGAAAATAACAATTTTTCAAGGCAAATATTTTAGTTTAAAAAAAATCAATTGATCAAAAATTTTACTTCTTGATTATAAAACATAACATTATGAACCATTTTTTAAAAACAAATGAGTGATATCGGTAAAAATTTAAACACGATAAACATTTTTAAATGCAGCGAAAACCATTATTATAAAAGAAATTTCAAATTTTTTTTTTAAAAATTCATATATCGTTTATTTTTAGCAGTTTGTTTTATACAAACAAATCATAAGTTTTCAACGGCAACTTCACAATATTTATTTGTCTCCAAAGTCCATTTAAAAATATAACAAGATACCCTAGCGTCAAATTCTAAACATGTAAAACAAGATTGAAATGTATATATCAGGCTTTGGTGGAGATTTATCTTCATATATCCTTAGTGAAGATTTACTTACAGAATGCCTTTACATTTGGATTGCTAGCATGTGGTGCAAGTCCATATACATTTGAAATTAAACTAAACACCATTTTCCAGTACTTGGCAGCAAAATCTAACATTTGGCGACGTTTTGTGAGTAGTAGTTCAATAGATTGTCTATTGATATTTGAAAGTAGTTCCGCTTTACATTACAGCATATAATGTTAAAAATTATTACGACCTTGCATCAAAATTTGGTATCCATTTAGCTGCAACCAGCAAATGGTGCTTAGTTTCACCATTTTACGGTGCTACCACGGATACCATTTCGTAATGAAACGTTGCACCAAAACTCATAACAGTGCATAAAACTCAAAATTCGAGTTTTCTGAGTATTTTAGAAGTATTATTTTTGTAGCGAATCTGGCAACCCTAGATCAAAACTTTTTTACTTTTCTTTGTCAAATCCATCGATCGGGCTCGAACTAGAAATCCTCTGATTCGCAGCTGAACGCCTTTATTCACTCGGCCGCGCAGGTTCTTGTTCGTCGTTGTATTTCTTGGAGAGGTTTCCCCGGTTTGTTAATGTATCTTACATCAAATTATTTTGCCCCGTATTTTTAACATTACTTCTGTTTATAACTTCTTCACATCGCTCTGGTAATACAACGGCTAAGACTCTGGATTTCGGTGAGGACGACATCAAGTAGCTGGATTGGGTTCGATTCACGATAAATCCTAGTTGTAATTGTTGAAATTTATGGAAAGTGATTTATGAAGGCAACCTATTTGGGCGAGCTACTGTTCTTTTTATTCATTTTTACTCATTTTTGAGTATATGTCTTTTTTCAAAAATGAAACTTATGTATTCGGAACTACGATAAGCACCGAAAGTACTCAGAAATTAGTACCATTTTACATATTTTTAACAGTATGTATTTAAATGAATGAAATGTTTTAAACAATAATAGACAATATAATTGAATGTTTCAACAAAAGTAAATAATTTGTCTCCATATACAATTAAATCACGAACATTTCATTTAAAAGTAAGTTTTCATATGAATATTAAAAAACAATATTTGTAAAATTCTAATACCACACACATGTTTAATATAATAATAATTGTTTAATTCAAATTTCCGCTAAAAGATTGGCAAAATTATATAAAGTTGTTTTTTTATCAAGAAATGTATATATTAAATGACACAAATTTCGATTCATTTATCAAAACTAATCATTTAATTAAAACTAAATTCGAATAAAGTAAATTAATCAGTTTAATAAACTACAGTCAACTAATTGGAATAGTTTTTTTTAAACAATTCAAAGAAGATACCAGAGACTTAAATAAGAATTCAAGATTATTTGAATATTTTATTTTAAAAAGAATTGTTATACGTAAAAAGACTTTTGTGATTTAATGATCATTTTCATATTCCAATTATTTCCTCAAAATCACATTAAATTAGAAATAGCAACTATGTTAAAAAAAACATGAATTTATGTGGGAAACATAAGTATGCTCATTATGAATATATAAGACACTCGTAATTTTTACTTGCACTCGTGTTGTACTTTTTAAAGTATATCTCATTTATTTTTAATAATCTAATTTTCAATTTAAATATGAAATCATTAGATATTATTATAAAACGTATATATTTACATATGTATACATCAACCAAATCATATTTAGATCGTTTTGAATTAAAGATTTCATTTTTATAAATTATTTCAAACCAAAAAATATTTTGTCTTTCTGAAAAGTGTTAATCTAATAAAAAGTACACTATTATGTGACTTACCGTTTCTTAATTTTCCGTTATTTATTTTTATATTTATATTTATATTTATATTTATATTTATATTTGGACTTTAATGAACTTTATGGGTGAGCCGTGAAAATGTATGGCAGATCTATTCAGGTATTTTATACCTGTAAATAAAAATATATAAATAACAAAATAAGCGAGCTTTTTATATTACTAAATCTTTATTAATTCCTCAAAAAGAATACTAATGATTAATACCTTTCACATTTTGCAAATCAGTTATTCGTTTTAGTCCGAGCAATCACTTCGGGATCTAGACTGTTAAAAATAGGTACTTACAAATATTCATTTACATTGCGTATTTCATTACTTTACATTTTGTATTACATTCGGTGCTCATCATGGCTCCGGATACATAAGTTTCAATTTTGAAATAGACATGTACTCAAAAATGAGTAAAATTGAATAAAAAAAGCAATTGCTTGCCTACATCGGCTGCCTTCATAAATCACTTTCAATAAATATCGACGATTGCAACCAAGACTTACAGGGAATCCAACCCAGATTCTAAGACAACGCAGTCTAGTGCCTTATCCGTTGTTCAACCAGCCGACGTGAAGAAGTTATAAACAGAAGAAATGTTAAAATCACCATTTTAACATTTCTAAAGTCAGTTTCATATCTTTTATTCAGGAAAGACCCGGGAACACATACATATTCACACACACATTCACCTCGTTATTTTAGAACCATGGTCAGATGACGAGGAAACACCTGAACTGGCACCCAACGCCTTCAGAAGACGTCGTGACTTTGGACCCTGATCAGATTGATAGTGCACCAGTCCCGTATACACGCCGTTAACCAGCCAACAGAACGAAAAGAAAGATAACTGAGTTGTAATAACTGAGTTTTTACATGTAAGCAATCGACATCAAATCATGTGGAAAAATATCTTCTGAACAACTATTTTAAGTGTATCAGATCGCTTTGTAAAGATGGCTTGAACAGAAGCTCAGCTTTGCAATATTAAATCACACAGCTCATTTTTGAGAAAGTACAATTACGTTAAACCGAAAACATCATCGCTCATGTAACGATGCAATTGTACTCAAAGATAAACTAATAGGTTTAGGTAATTAATTTTAAGTTCCTTTTTTTTACAGTGCAATTGGCGCGGTGAAAAATAGTCAAAATCATACTTATATCACTTTTATGCGGACAACAATCCATTCCTTGGTTACAGAACGCAATGGACGAAAAATTCATGTAAGTCTGACATTGGCTTGCACCACTATTACTCAATAATTCTGTTGTAGGGTCGGTTAAGAAAAGTATCAATTGAACCTCAACAAATCCGTGGTCGGTTTAGTTTGGTTAATTTAACGTCGCACTAGAACTGCACAGTGGGCTACTAGCGACGGAATCCGTGGTCGAATTTGGTGGTTTAAACAAACCAAATTATCGGCAAGTTGCCGTTTGGTGGATTTTTGGTTTTGTTTAACAACGTCGCACTAGAGCTGCACAGTGGGCTATTGGCGACGATTCGGGGTTAAACTCGAAGGAAAGACCCGGGAACACATAACATTCACACACACATTCATACATGCACCTCGTTATTTTAGAACCATGGTCAGATGACGAGGAAACACCTGAACTGGCACCCAACGCCTACAATAGACGTCGGGACTTTAGACCCCGATCAGATTTATCGTGTACCAGTCCCATATACACGCCAGTATAATTTGTTGGATATTCTGGACGACTTTCTAGTATATTTGTAGAGAAGCTGGCAACCCTCCGATCACAAGATCACTACTTTTTACTTTTCTTTGTCAAATCCATCACCTGGCATCGAACCGGTAACCTTCGTATTCCTAGCTGACGCCCTTAACCGCTCGGCCACGGAGGCCTTATAATTGTTGGAATAAGTGTTATGTTTGAATAAGTAATTTAAAAGTGAACAGATACCAATTGCTTTCACTGGGCCTGAAAGGGTTAAAAGTAAAATCACATTTACATAACAAAACAAAAAATCCTTGTATGGACTACTGCATTACCACAATATCATTCTCGGCTTCCACACGCACTCTCCATCTCTTATTCAAATTCCATTCCACGGATCCGCGAAATACTCGGAACTCAAGCAAAGTGCACGCTGGATGCCTAGGATTCGACAAAGCCCTCATGGGCAGCGGATTTCACCTTTAATGGATAATCCGAATGGGATGTGTTGTGTTCGGAGTCACGATCCGGGTAGTTTGAAACACCATCTGTTGCGCATAATAAATACTATTCATCTGGCTTGTTTCGAATCGTAACTTAGTATCACATATTGAATTCATTTGTATGGATGGATAACTTAATGTATCACTAGAATCGCACTATGGGCAACGTTATGGAATGTATCTATTCCAATGGGAAAATCCGAGAACACTACCATTTACATTTTATGCGTAGCCTGATGATAAGCATCACCTAGCATCCAACACCGTATGAGGACATTTGGACTACGATAAATTTAAACGCGCATATGCCTAAATCTGTGCGATGAGTGTTTGGGTCGACGCCGGGAAAGAAACTCTTAATCTTCCGATTACGAGTTTGCTGCACCCACAAAACGGAAGTTTAAGAGAAATCATCTGCATTAATTCATATAGTTTTTAGCATATCTACACATAATAGGAAAAAAAAACTAGTGTTTAACATGATATCGTTAATTTTGTATTGTTTATCAACCTAAATCTACCTTTTTCATATCATATAAGGCAATTTTTTATATGAAAACATGTAGTATTTCAACAACTCATTTAATTTATTTGTGCTCAAATATAAATTGTTCATTACTGTCAATAATTTTATTAAATAACTAACATTAGTGTGAATGTGTTATTGTTGTATAAAACGAAATTATTTAATGATACATTAATAAGCACGCTGAGTATTTGGGGACCTTGGCCAGTTTTCCAGTTTTTTTTATCAATATCTGTGATAATTGAAGATTCTGATCACATGTATATATATGAAATGTTCCCCTGGGTGGTCATTTCATTAGTTTAATTGCAGTCGTGACTATATTAATCCATGATTGGGCCGAGTAGATTTCACAGAAACATGTTTATTCAGAGAATTAGCTTACATCCTTTCGTGTCGGCAGCCGAACACCAAGTGTCGTGAGATGGGGATTTTTCATATTACCAAGAGGGAAAATGGGGAATTCGTATCGGTTCGGAAGCACAGTCGTTGATTGGTAGGGATAATCTTTTAGGGAAAAAGTGAGTTCTTGGAATAAGAGAGAAAAGGCACAGATTGTGCTTAGTTAATTTAAGGGATAGATGTTAAGGGATTTTAAGAGGGGTTTTACAAGGGGTCAGGATTAGAAAAGGGGGTGGTTATAGGAATTTTCTTTCATCTCCCTCCCGCAAAATCATACACATCGGCCAGCGATGAGCACAAATGCGAGAAAAGACATGCAAAGAAATGAAGAGAATGTTAACCAAATGGTTGATCAGACCACAAGCTCAACATGAAGAATCTGAAAGTGGAAAAGACATATTAATGACGGAGGTGGAGTGAAAATTTTGAATATTCATGGACATACGGTGTGTAAACGACGGTGCCCCGGTTCGATTCACAAGAACATAAAAATTGTTATCAAAAACAAACATTGACTGCTGGAGACACAAAACACAGAGAAAAAATTATATCATCAAACATTTCAAAACATCAAAAGTATTTCCATACACAATATTTCAAAAGAAATGCACGCGCAATAGATATGATATACAAAATGACATGTCGACAAAAATAAAATCGAAGGAAACATTTGCGTGATGTTTCACACATGTTGAAAAAAGAAAAAAAAATGAAAATGGTAGGCTTCAACAAACATCTTCATGTATAACGTTATTCAAAATACCCTTCTTTTTGAAAATTCAATTTTTGTCTTGAACTTTAAATGAAAGACTAACTCAACTTCATCAGTTCGAGTTGTCGCCAAAAGTACCTGAAAACGAAAAAACAAATTTTTTTTACAAATTTTAATACGAGTTTTGTATTAAAATTGCATGTTTTATGAAATATGTTGTTTTGGCCGCCATTTGTTGAAGGACCTTTTACATCAAAAAGGTGTTGAAAAATAAAGATGGCCATTGAAGAAAGTTTGAACTTTCTGAAAACAGTTCACTTTTAGTGAGTGAATGTTGAGTGATGAGGATCCTCGTGAACCTATGTTAGGTTGATTGTTCAAAAGTTCTGTATTATTCCATGGAATAGTGGAAAATAAGTGCACTGACATACTATAACACTTTGGGTACATTTGAAAATAATTATACAAATAAAATGAACAACTTAAAATAATAAAATACATGGTAATACAAATTTAAACAATAATATAATTATATAAAATTGAAGCCATGTCAATGAGGCATTCAACTGGTTTGGTTTTTATGTATCCGGACGTAAAAAATAGTTACAAATCAGGGTCAGGTTCTGGTGTCTCATCGGGATCTTCCCTTTTTGCGACATTTTGTGGATGTCGCACATGTTCAGTGTTTGATGGAGTTTTGACATGTCTAAATTGACATGTGGACATCCAGTGATAAGCATTATATATCCCATTTTGTTCACATAACCTACAAGGAGTAGGAGGAAGGCTTTTTTGGTAATGAGAGGTGTTGGTATGATTTTGGTTAACTGGGCGTTTAATATCCTGCGAGGGGACAACTGAGGGCCGATTATTTTGGAACGCCTGAGGGCGGTGATTAGAATAATATGGCTCTCGAGGTTGAAAAGGGCGAAAATTTTGTTGATATCGATTACCTTGGGGATATTGGAAACGTCCAAAAGGTCTGTTGCCAATATTGCGAGGTTCATAAGAAGTTTGGTGTGAAGGGGGTGGATTGATTTTGTGTACTTTATTTGCTAAATTTAGCCAATCACTGGTGGAAGGTATGGTATGTCCAACAAGAGCAGTTTGCATAAAATTTGGACAACCATCTGTCAATCCTTGAATAATCAACTCGGTCGAAAGACCTAAATGCCTACCTGCTTGAACTTTACGATGGAAGTACAAAGAAATATCATCTCTCGCATAGAATCTTAGATTTGTGAAAGTATTAAACGAAATTGATTTGGGTTCGAGGAAAGTCTCAATAAGTAATTCTTGCAAAGAGTTCCAATCATTTAAGTGTAATCCATCATTGATATAGGTCTTAAGAGCATTTCCTTTTAAGAAGGAACTAATATTTTCCAACTTCCATTGTTCATCTTTAGGTGCATGAGTATTAAAATAACACAACCAAGAAGTGATGGACATACCTTCATCAAAACATACTAAAGACGGAAGATAATTGGGGAAAATTAAATTCGTAGCCTGAGTTAAATTCGATGAACTAGCTTCAGTTTCATTTACAGAGGATTGTTGGTTCATGGCAGAATTAGAGTTAGTATTGTCAGTTGAAATTAAAGTAGCTTGACTACTCGGTGTGTCTTTGTTTACTGACATTTTAACTTGACGTTGTACCAATATAGCAAATTAGATAATGGATAATAATAATTAGAATAATTAAAATTCAAAATCAATTTCCTGATCACAAAATTTTACACAATAGCTCATTAATGATCATATTCAAAACAGTTTTTGAAATAAACTATCAAGTTTAATTAATTCTTTGAAACTATTCAACATTACAAACTGCTAACTCTTGTATAAAAAAAAATCTTTGTTTACAAAAAATAAATTTAATTGGAAACACTTAAAAATAATTAATATGAAAAACTAACATCAGTTAATTAGTAAGCATTTAAAATTAATTAATTAAACAGTGAATTATTCAAATAAAATTCAATTTAAACTTCTACAATTTAAATTAAAAAAAATCAATATTGCTTAAATTTGAAAACTATTAAGTTTTAAAAATATTTCAAACATTATCAAAAATACACATGGTTTCGTTTCGAAGCATTGGCACTGGTCAATGTTTTGACCGTAATCGACGCAGCACACACATCGTAGAAATGCACACAAAAGGAAAATCGAAACTAACTTTCGTCGAGAACATTCATTTCTTGGTCTTTCACACTGATCACGGAGATTTATGTAACTTGCAGAACTTTGATTTCACGAACATTGATACTGGTGAATATTTTGATTCGTATCGAAACAGCACACAAATTGTAGAAATGAACACAACATGAGAATCGAAACTAACGAGCACATTCGTTTCTTGGTGTTTCAGTTTCACTGATCACTTTGATTTCGCGATGGGCAGAGTACTCACTGTTTCGAAGACACTTTATTTTGAAGATGAGGAGTTTAATTTCTCAGCAGGTTGAAAAACACACGAGTCGGCGGTTCAGGGCAAGCCGGGAGCTGGCTCCGTACGTCATGGCGCCGCAGGTAACGGTCGCTTTCGTTTCTGTAGGGCGCTTCTGGAGTCGCTGCCGTTGCAAGTTCGAATCGCCCATGTTTGTCGAAGCGGTCGTCGCATCTTCTAAAAGGTAGACGGGCTTCTGTTCTTTCGGAGCTTGAACGTGTACTGGTGTTTGCGGATATCAACTTTCGGTTCGGCTTTCTATGTGCCAGGAACTACGCAGTAGTACTCATTCTCGGCAACCGGCTTACAAATCCGTCGGGATCGGTAATGAACGATAGTTTTTCACGGCAGGAAACCTCCTAGGATGGATGCGTTTCAGTTCCAGAATGGTATTCCGGTTGGCCACTTATCGCTGTACGTTGGCTCGGACATCTGCTGGATTAGTGTTCGGCTAGCATGGCTATGGGAAGCTATTTGCGCTAAAATTCGCCGTAACAGGACTTCAATCGCTGTCGACTTTTTGAAATGTTCCCCTGGGTGGTCATTTCATTAGTTTAATTGCAGTCGTGACTATATTAATCCATGATTGGGCCGAGTAGATTTCACAGAAACATGTTTATTCAGAGAATTAGCTTACATCCTTTCGTGTCGGCAGCCGAACACCAAGTGTCGTGAGATGGGGATTTTTCATATTACCAAGAGGGAAAATGGGGAATTCGTATCGGTTCGGAAGCACAGTCGTTGATTGGTAGGGATAATCTTTTAGGGAAAAAGTGAGTTCTTGGAATAAGAGAGAAAAGGCACAGATTGTGCTTAGTTAATTTAAGGGATAGATGTTAAGGGATTTTAAGAGGGGTTTTACAAGGGGTCAGGATTAGAAAAGGGGGTGGTTATAGGAATTTTCTTTCATATATATATATATATATATATATATATATATATATATATATATATATATATATATATATATATATATATATATATATATATATATATATAATGTAAAAAGTACTTAAAAATGACTACCTGAACCTACCCGTTTTTCTTTGAATGCACTTGTATCGTAAATGAACGTACCCAATTTTAAGTAATCGTACTTTCTCAAAAATGAGCAGTGTGATGTAGTATTGCTAATCTCAGCTTCTGTTCATGCCATCTTAACAAATCGACCTGAGAAACTTAAAATAGTTTTTAAGAAGATGGTTTTCCACATTTTTTTTATGTCGGTTGCTTAAATGAAAACTGAGATATTACATCTCAATTATCTTATTTTCCGTTCTTTTGACACACCTTTTTAACATTTCTTCTTTTTATAACTCCGTTAGTTTAGCGTATAAGGCACTGGACTACGGTGCCTGAGCGGTGCCGCTCTGGGTTTGATTCCCAGTAAGTCTTGGTTGTAATTGTTGGTATTTATTAACTGTGATTCAAGTGAAAGCAGCCTATGTAAGCAAGCAACTGCTCATAATGCTCATTTTTGAGAACATGTATTTTTAAAAAAATAAAATTCCGTACTCGGAGCCATGGAAATTGTAAGCATCGAATGTAATCAAAAATGAGTATACTTTACTTATTTTTGAATATTAATTTTTAACAATATATATATATATATATATATATATATATATATATATATATACAAGTAAAAATACTGAAAGTACAAGAGTATAAAAAAGATAAAAAAACAAAAAAGATACATGCCAAAGTGTTTCCCTCTCTTCGTCAAGGTCAAGGAGGCCGAGAAGAACAACAAAGGCTAGCAGGCGTTTCTGATGGCTAAGCGTAAAATATCCGAAACTTAGCCAGGCCTCCGACGGCTACTGAAGCAGAAAAGCAACAAACCAAATGAAAAGCAAAAATGAACTACGAAATCAGACAACAAGCCGAAAACAAACACCCAACAAGAGAAGACACACGTTGCCAAAATGCAAAATAAAAGACAGCAAACATAAAAATTGTAATAAGAATAAACAATTTAACAGGACGTAAAACAAAAATTTAACAAGACATAAAACAAAAATTTAACACACCAAGGCCTTTGCTTTCGCTACACAAGGATCAATGATCGAAAGCATAAAAGGATCAAGGATTGAAATTTCAAAACCACTAGGAAAACCATTTAATTTTAGTTTATTTTTAAGAATTTCGATCTCTGAAATCAAACCCTGTTTGGAGTTGCATATTTTATGAATTCGATTTAAATAAGAAATAATAATATTTCTATGTACTCTATTACTTATGTTTGAGGACCAATCCGTCAAAGAAATAACATTAAAGCAAAATTCTTTTCTTTTATCAAATAATCCAATAATAATCCTGTCATTTTTAACAATTGATATATTTAGACTATATATCTTTCCAAATTTCGTTGAACCTATTTTCATAAAATACACACATATATATATATATATATACATATATATATATATATATATATATATATATATATATATATATATATATATATATATATATATATATATATATATATATATATATATATATATATATTACTTTAGGCTTCTCCAAAGAAGCAGTGGTAGAATACTTTACTCTAATGCCAGAATTGTTACTTTATCCGATAGTAAAGCTTGCTTGGTGTAAATAAAAACAAAATTCTTATTCAGCACTATTCAAAATTTACGTTCTGTATTTTCTGTTCAATACATTCAATTTATTCTACCAAAAAAACCATTTTACCAACCAATACCTTAAAGTTTCTCTTTTCTTCATAACTTTGGGGGATTTAGGATTGATTTGTTCCTCCACTTTTTGTTCGAGTACTTCAGTCTCTTAAAGAAATAGTTGGGTAAGGAATAAATAAGATTGACAACTCAAAATATAATTTAACCTTTTCACATGGGCTCCTTGATAGAAAAGTTGACCTTCATGTAGGCTAATTCCTAAAAAGTGGGGGAGAAAATATTTGAGAGGCAGGGCAAAGAGATAACAAAGCAATGTGGAAGGACGTCTTGCCTAATAATAAGAGGCGTGTAATTGTCTGACGGACGGATCGTTAACTATTCTTCCTCAAAGCATGTAGATTCGTTGATGCTGGTAGTGTCATTTGAAGAGTTTAAAAACTGAAAATCCCAGCTGCAGGTTATATAAAGAAACCAATAGTACTGCGTCCCATGTCCGAAACCATGTGATTATCTGTTCTGCCGCAAAAAACATACTTCAGACCTCATATGTTTTTAAAATGTTCTCCCTCTACTTCTCCGTTGTTAAAATTGTTCCAAACCTCTTGCTAGATGTGTAAAATCCATGGGACACATATTGTCCCAGCCCACACGTAAAGGTAATGCAACGATCATATTTAAAGCAAATTCAACTCTTGGGTAAAACATGACCCAATACAACGAATATCTAATAAAGGCAAGTAACTCACATTCTCTTCTTTGACTAGAACATGAAAAGTTCTACTAAAGTTTATTTAACTATTCAAACTTTTCTGCATTTCCACAGGTGGATACAATAACCTGGAATATTAGTCTGGAATGAGGTTAGTAAGCAAATTTTTTTTTTATTTGTAACAAAAGATCATAAATCTCATTAGTATACTGTTAAATGTATCGAAATATAACACATTTATGCGTTTACATTATTCAGGGTACATAGAATTAATATAAAGAGTACATATTTTTCCCTGAAAGAAAATACATGTTCTACTATCACAACATCGTAATCAGCTGTAACATTCTCTAACACAGTCGTTCTCAACGTTTTTGCTCTCACGTACTGTTTGATAAAACATATTAAACATTTCGTTTATAAGTACCTTTCTCATCACTCTCTACACCCATCCCTCTACGCAGAAAAAAGTTTGTTTTTGTTTAATTTATATTTGTTTAATTTATTAGGCAAATTAATCAAACGACTCAAATTGATGACAGTTACTAGGTTTTACTTTTAATTATGTTTATTACATTTATATTTTTAGGTGTTTCCCGCCATTTATTATATCATTTTCGCGTACCCCCAACCGGACCATTCTGTACCCCCAGGGGGTACCACAGTTTGAGAACCTCTCCGGCATAAACGATGATAGTTAGAAAATAAAAAGCTTTTTCCATTAGAAGAAAACACATATTATACCTACATAACAACACTGTAATCTTCCCTAACAGAAAGTGAGGGAAAAAACAGCTATACCATTTTAACAGCAGGATTGCAAAGACTCACATGAAAATTATATTCTTACCTTCTTTCTTTGAATTTAACATTGTGTTTGAACATTTTCCAGATTTTCAGGATTTAAGCCACTTTCCCGACAACCCGTTAATTTCAAAAAGCAATTTATCTCACATTCACGCATGTGGAGATAGTAACAGCATCCTCTCATTCCGAGTTATTCTAAATCAAATCCTTACACTTTTCTATTTAGTTATCTCCGGGAATGAAATTGATTGAAATGAGTGATAATTACGCCATAACGAACCGTTCTAATCTCTTTCTGGAAGTTTTACGTTCGACTGGCGCCATTTTCGTTGTAAGTTAATTTTCTCGGAGATTTATTGGCGACATTTTGCAATAATCAGCGCCGCATTTTCGCTTAATTTCAATTCCTCGAGCTGGATGGATAGAAATACTTCTTGGTGGAAATGCATTTGATAATTAGCATTTCTGATTTATATAATTGTTTTATGTGGAGAAGAAATTGCTTTGAAAACGGAGATTAGAAGAAACTGTTTGAAATTTATATTTATTAATTCCATTGTGCGTCATTTTAATTGAATGCCAAAAAATTGCATTTTGACAAACTTATTATGAGATAATGCTGAAAATCTTTATTTTGTATTAGATAATTGAAATTCCCCATACATTAATTGAAATGCGTATATTTTCCATAATTGTATGCTATGGCAATTTGTTTACAGAAATACTTTTATCAAGTATTATAAATTATTTTAGCTTAGCTAAAGATTTTAATTTTGACTTAAAGTTAGACGTTATTGTAACTGCTAATTATAACAAAAATGTACTCAAATACGTTATCTGTAATTTAAAAAAAACTTTTGCTCTTTCCGATACAACAATTTACTTTAAAGTTTTTTATTATTATTAGGAATTGGTCTTCACTTACGGTAGGAATAAATCGTCGTTTCAACAAACATATTTTTGATGTTATTTTGGGATTTAGTATACTAATAGGAGGAAAATGGGTACTATAACTCCATTTATTTTTCAATTTAAAGTCCAATTTCTCTGAATAAAATTGTAAGTTTACAGTTTTATATAAAAATTCATTTTTTTATTGGAAACACAATCTTTTATTTTTGTTCAGTCCTGACGCTTATTAAAATTGTTATTAATAATTTTTGGACCCTAACCATGTTCCACCAGGATCTGAACAATAACACTTAATTAAAATAACATTGAAATTAAATGTCATTGTACTATAGAGATATATAATTCCTCTTCTCATATCCAGTATTAATTTTGTTAAAAGTAAATCTGTCATACACTTGTATGGTTCACTTCATATACCCGATACTCCCACTTAGGCGTAAGTCATCACTTTAGCCTGACTGGTTGAATATCGGCGCAGCATGCAGAAGTTCCCAGGTTCGATACCGAGTGTAGACAAAAATGCATAGCGCAACATTGGTGACTTTTTGGACTGCAAATGAACGCAACCTTCGAATAAACACTTGTGACACCACATCGAATCAATTTCAACCTCTGCCAACGTGATAATACTTCACGGGCATCTCAATCATTCGTTCCTACGTCCGACTCACTGAGAGAGGGTACTGTGGGATTCACTTCATATATCCGATACGCTCATTTAGGCGTGAGTGATCACTGTAGCCCGACAGGTAGAGTATCGGCGTAGCAAGCCGAAGTTCCTCGGTTCGATACCGAGGAACTTTTGTCATTTTTAACAAACATTCGCCTGCTTTGTGCTCCGATTAAATACTTCGTCAACTGAGAAGACTAATTTTGACGTTTTTTACGCGAAATTTATTTCGTCAAAATTGGGGACGATTTTCAAAAATAAAAGAACTCAATATCGAACCGCATACTTTTTGATTTCAGAGCCCAACGCTCTGCCACACACGGCCACGAAGGCTCGCTTGACTACTGGCAATACAAGTACAAAAACCAAACATGAGCTTATGACCCGGAAAAGGGCGGAAAAGGAATCCGAGTACATAACTTCGGTTCAAAATTTGAGGATTCTTGTTTCGTCAAAGGTCACGTGATTCAACGATTACCAAATATAACGAAAGTTGTCTTGCCAATCGCAGAATTCTCAAACATGTGAGAGTTGTTTCTGAGAGCGAGGCCAACATGTATGGCCTCAGGCACGTGGTTAATTACGTCATTCCATTCATAAATTTTCACTGTTACATATTTCCCAATTCATCAGCCAATCGCGAGTATTTTTTAATTCATAATTTTGAAAAGAAGTCACATATTCGAGGCCATTCGGTCTGAGATGTTGGTTTCACGAATATGACGTCATATTCGCTCTACTACAGTCCATTCATGCTCGAAGACTAAGAAACAATAAACACGATCTAGAGTGCGTGTCATATTACATATATCGAGTAAATATTCATGGAATAATTAATTACATCAGCAGCAACCCAAATTCAATTATCTCCTCTTCCTAATTCCGAAAGGAAACCGACGACAAAAGGAAGAAAGTTACGAAATTCATAGTTTCTAGGTTCACTTTCTTAACTTCAAACGCTTTCGCCGATTTGAATTATTATTAGTTTACAGATAGGAAGAATATATTAATGAGTGGGAAAATAATTCGCAGGAATGAATTCGCGCTCCATGCAACTGTAAATAAAATATAATGCAGCTTTCTCTTAAAATATGTTAATGCCATGTTTTTTACAGTTCCTTCACGTTTCCCATTACTGCCAAAATATTTCTATTTAATATGTGTTTCTGAAAAAAAGATAGTGAAAAGTGTTTTTCTCTGACCCATGTTAGATATATACTGGGAGATTGTAATGAAAATTTAATTATATATAGAAGTCACCATATGAATATGAAAAGCAGTGTTTGAGCTTATTTATATGGAAATAATTTTTATATCACATATCGAGAAAAGTAAATATTTCCCTTTTTTATCCTAGGGAAGGGGCACTGATCTATAACTTTAACTTCTGGATAGGACAAGGCAGTTTGTTGACTTGAAGGTGAATAAAATCTACCCTACTTCTACCACTATATTTCGTATATTGTTCATGCTACAATATGGAGGCCTCCGTGGCCGTGTGGATTAAGGCATCAGCTGGGAATCCGAGGGTTCCCGGTTCGAACCTGTGCAACGGACTAGACTAAGAATAGTAAAAAAGTAGTGATATTTCGATCGGAGGGTTGCCAACTTCGCTACCAAGATACTAAAACGTCGTCCAGAACATCCACAAAAAATTAACGGCGTGTATACGGGACTGGTGTACGATAAATCTAATCGGGGTCCAAAGTCCCGACGTCTATTGAAGGCGTCGGGTGCCAGCTCATGTGTTGTCCTCGTTATTTGACCATGGTTCAAAAATTCGCGCATCGTTCCCGGATCTTTCCTTCGAGATAGGCCCGCCGTGGCCGAGTGGATTAAGGCGTCAGCTGGGAATCCAAACGGTCCCCGGTTCGAACCTTAGCGCGGACTAAACTAAAGAATAGTAAAAAGTAGACATATTGCGATCGGAGGGTTGCCAACTTCTATACCAAAATACTAGAATGTCGTCCAGAACATCCACATAAAAAGAGCGGATTTTAGAGTGAAATTGTTGTTACTGCGCGACTAGCCTTAAAACTACATTAATAAACACAACATTAATTTACTACAACATTTAAGTCTACTTAAATTAATTATATTTACTTTACATACACATACTTGAATAACAAAAATTTACACCCAGTAATACACTCACTTGGAAGTTAATTTTAGCTCCCAACAAAGGTGTGAAACCTGCAGTAGACTAAGATAGACAAAGAACCGTCGCCAATATCCCACTGTGAAGCTCTAGTGAGACATTAATTAACCAAACCATGCTAAAATATGTCTAATTGTAGTGCTTTTGACTATTATTTTTTTTTTAATTTAACATTAAAACCCATTTTGAATGCATTTCTTTAAATTTGATTATCAGTTTTAATTTATTAATTTATTTAGCTTTAGTTCATAAAACTAATAAATGTTAAATATATATATATATATATATATATCAATGATTAATATGGTAAAAAATCATGCCAGCTAAATATTGTTTAACGTATAGTTTAAGTTTTATTAGCCAATGAGAGGGTGCTACATAATCTGTCGTAATTCCCTAAACCTAAGTTTTAATTTGAATTTGAATTATACACATTTCATAATTCTGGGATTTTATTCAATTCATTAGGAAATAATAAATTGGAACTTCACATTTAAACACATGGAAAATAGTACTCTAAAATCCCTTTCCGTAACATTTGCCCTTTGACCAAAACTTATACTAAACAACGTTATCTGCACAATCAATTTCCTAACGTATTTATACAATTCCTGTACATAATTCAATCAAGCATATGTCAAACGCAAATGTAAATCCCGAGCTTGTTTATTTGCCAAGCCCAAAGCGCTGACCACACAATCTAAGTTTCCAAATGCGTTGTTCTTCATGTTTGGCCACTATCATTCCCGTCGCACCGGGGGGGTTGATGGGGAGCCCGGACCCCTCAATAATATGGAAACCCTAATAGTTGGGAATTTTAACAACCCGAGTTGGGAAAAATTTATGCCTGAAGGAAATTAATATTATTTGCAAATGAAAACGAGGGAAGATTAGAAGTTGCCCAACTTGCAAGATTACATTTAAATTAGACCTCAGAACGGACAGTGCATTAAAATGTGGGTGCAACAAATCAATGCTTATGGGAGAACTGTTTAATATTACCTAATATATAAAAAAAAGATAAAAAATGTCGATAAGTTGGAAATGGGAATTTTTAGCAGTGTATTGAGTTGGTAATTTTAAATAGTTGAGAATTTCGAATCGTTGAGTTAAGAATTTCGAATTTAAGTTGGGAATTTCGAATCATTAAGTTATGAAATTTCTTGTTGTTTCAACCCCCTCCCTCCTCCCCCCCCCCCCCCCCCACTTATTCCAATTCCGAAAAAAAATATGTTGTGTGTGACGGCACTGGCCACTATGAAGCAATTTTTTAAACTTGCATATTTTTTTATATTGGAACCATGTGTACCCCAATGTGTAGATACTGAAATAATTTTTAAGAAACCTAATTTAAAAAAAGGATTTTTTTTAACAATAACATTTAAATATTTGTGAATCTATTACCCTTTGAACTGCAGTAGTGACTCCACAACACCAACATAACTTTTTATTTAGACAGATACAGAGCAGCAAAAAGCATATGTTTCACTTATTATGGTTCAATTTCATTTGGCAAACATAGATGACAAATGTGAGAATACAAGTCAATTTTGTTAACCTAACTCCACTAATCACGCTCCAGATCGATGAATAGGATAAAGTATTTTGTAAATTTTTTCGTTTGCGACAAATAGTGGATGCTCAACAGAAAGCGACCTTTTTCTTCAAGATTGTCATTGAGACAACTGTTTATCTTGGAAAGGGATTTTTGTCATTTAACCCCCTTCTTCCAGTTTCCCCTTCAATTGATTCTTGTAGCGTTATCAACTTTACTGTCAAATTTGCATGAGAGAGATCTGCTTCGTTCATTTATAGATAATTTAAAGTCTCACTAAGTCGAGGTGTATGAATTGCCAGTTCAAGTATAATCATTTGTCATCTGACCATCATTAAAAAAATACGAAGAATTGATCCCCAGTCTTTCCAGAGATGAGATAGTCCCCGAACCGCCGCTAAAAGCCCGCTGTTCAGCTCAAGTGCGATGTTAATTCAATCAAATTTTGGTTTGGTTGAATAACGTCGCAGTAGAACTGCACAGTGGGCTATTGGCGATGGTTCGGTCCCTATATAGAAGAAAAGACTGGGTTGGTTTGGTTAAATAACGTCGTACTAGAGCTGTACAGTGGGCTATTGGCGATGATCCGGGCGTAAGACCCGGAAACATGCCTCTTATTTTTGAACCATGGTCAGATGACGAGAACAACACCCGATTTGACACCCGACGCAACCTCAATAGTTATCAGGACATTGGACCTCGATAAGATTAATCCTTCCACAGACCCGTATACACGCCAGCATAATTAGTAGAATGTTCTAGACGCCTTTCTAGGATTTTTGTAGCGAAGCTGGCAAATCTCCGATCTCAAGATCACAATTTCTTTAATTTTCCTTGTCAAGTCCACAAAGCAAGCTCGAACCAGCAAACCTTTGATAACCAGAGGGTATCCATTTGCCCAGTAGACAAAGGCGTAGCCAACTTCGCAACGCCTTTATCTACTGGGCAACTGGAGGCCCCAACCAACCTTTGCAATTTGCCCAAACGACTCTGGCCAAAAATGGCGGATCAGATGGCCAGTTTGCACATTTCAGAAACCTATCCCCTCAACAAATGAGGCACTTGGGAAGGAACACACGCGTCGGATTTTCCATCGTGGAGAACCCTCCCAACAACAAAGGCACGTTCCACGCCTCGCATTATTATCCCCTCCCCCCCCCCATCCACAAGATCCGCAACAACCAATCCATCACAGCAACATCCCCCCCCTCCCCCTCTTCATATTCCAGAACTTTAATAAACTTCTATATTAACCATCCTGATTTCAACCGGATTAATCAATATCATTTCCCATTGCAGCTGCCGAAGTATGGCTTCGGAATCTGCTACGGAGAGGATGGGGGGGGGGGGACGAGGGATTCTTTTCTGCTCAATCGTCCTTTGTGTGGGGGAGGTTGCTTCTGGGTGTTGTTGTTGTTGTTGAGGGGCTGTAATGGCTCGCGGTATCGTGTGGGATAGATTAATCATTCGTAAATTAAAATGTCAGATATGGATTGCGGGTGTTTTGTTTGCTTTTGTGAAGGAAAGTAAGTGGATGGAATTATTGTGGGTTATGACAAATTGATGCGATTTTGTTTGACTCTAAAGTCCCAAGATTTTTTTGGGTGTCGCTCTTTCAAGTATGAAAAACCGTTTTTCCTCGCCAAAGCTAAATTATTACGTTTCAGTTTATAATGACCTGCAATTGAGCTGCAGCGCTATGCACTTTTTGGGTGTTCCTTGGAATCGAACCGAGGACCGTCTGCAGGCTGCGCCGATACTCTACCAATCAGGTTAAAGTGATCACTCGAGCCCAAATGGGAGTATCGGGTATATGAAGTGACCCCTACAGTACCCCCCTCTCAGTGAGTCGGACGGAGGAACGACTGATGGAAATGCCCCTTAAGGTTTTATCACGTGGGCAGTAGTTGAAATTGTGGTGATAGAATCGATGTAGTGTCACATGTATTTGTTCGGGACTGCAGATCAGTAACACATGAGCTGATCTGTAGTCCGGAAATCCCAAATATAGCGCTATGCACTTTTTGATTGTGACTCGGAATCGAACCGAGTATCTTCTGCATGCTACGCAGATACTCTATACCAATCATGCTAAAAAAAACGCCCAGAACATCCAATAAATTACATCGGCGTTTATATGAGACTGGTGCATAGTAAATCTTATCGGGGTTCGATGTCCTGAAGCCTATTGAGGTTGCGTCGGGTGCAGCTCATGTGTTGTCCTCGTCATCTGACCATTTATAAAATACGAGGCATCGTTCCCGGGTCTTTCCTTCGAAATAGGCAACGAACCGTCGCCTATCGCCAACTGTGCAGCTCTAATGCAATGTTATTTAATCAAACTAAGCCTCTATTCACCGGTTTAATGATAGTTAACCTGATATTTTCAAATAATTTATCTATAAACGCAATGTATTTCAGAGACCTCCGTGGCCGAGTGGATTAAGGTGTCAGCTGGGAATCCGAGGAATCCCGGTTCGAACCTGTGCAGCGGACAAGACTAAGAATAGTATAAAAAGTAGTGATATTGCGATCGGAGGGTTGCTAACTTCGCTACCAAAATACCAGAATGTCGTCCAGAACATCTACAAAAAATTAAAGGCGTGTATACGGGACTGAAGCACGATAAATCTGATCGGAATCCAAAGTCCAGACGTCTATTGAAGGCGTTGGGTGCCAGCTCAAGTGCTGTCCTCTTCATCTGACCATGGTTTAAAAATACGAGGCATCGTTCCCGGGATTTTCCTTCGAGATAGGCCCCGAACCGTCGCCAATTGCCCACTTTGAAGCACTAGTGCGACGTTAATTAACAAAACCAAACAGCAATGTATTTCAAAATTAATAAATGGTTGGTTTTGTTAATTAACGTTGCAGTAGAGCTGCACAGTAGGCTATTGGCCACGGTTCGGGGTCAATCTCGAAGGAAAGACCCGGGAACACATACACATTCACACACACATTCATACACACATTCATACATGCACCCCGTTATTTTAGAACCATGGTCAGATGCCGAGGAAACACCTGAACTGGCAGCCAACGCCTTCAATAGACGTCGGGACTTTGGACCCCGATCAGATGTATCGTACACCAGTCCCTTATACACGCCAGTATAACTTGTTGGATATTCTGGACGACTTTCTAGTATTTTTGTAGCGAAGCTGGCAACCCTCCGATCGCCAGATCACTACTTTTATACTTTTCTATGTCAAGTCCATTTCATGGATTCGAACCACCAATCCTCTGATTAGTAGCTGAACGCCTTACCAACTGAGCCTCACAAATTAATAAAAGGAAAAGATATCTGCAATTTAAATCTGGCAAGATTTCCAAGCCTTGACTCATTTTTGACTTGCTACCCAAAAGAGAGTCTTTGAAGAGTTCCGATAGAAATACACGTCAAGAAAGCTAACCCGCTCTTCCGAGCAGTAAACGCTAACCCCGAAACAAAATCATGGGACACTGGGTAGGGAGAGCTTTCTGGCGCATAAAAATGCAAATTCCAGAATGCAAATGCTATTCAAAATACATTTACTACACATAAAACGCTGTTTTCGTAGGAAGAACAGTTTTCTCGGAGAAAAGATGCTGTTGCGGCAAGTTTCTTCGGTCAATGATGGATGAAGAATCGGTTTATTTTGAAAGTTACTTCTTTTTAAAAATGTTTCTTTAAACTCTTTGGGTAGTTGTAAAATCTATCCGATGTACCATTATTTGCGTGTGACATGGTAAACCCATGTAACCAATCTACTCTTCTAGTGCAGCAGACAGATATTATTCTTAAACCATTCATTGTTGTATATTCTAAATGTTAAAATTATAAATAATAAAAAAAATCTAACTGAATATTTTGAAAACTTTCAAATGTGTAGAATTTATGAGTCTACTGTAATTGAGGTAGGAAGTTTAAAAACTTGCCTTATCCAAAATTTTGAAATCCATTTTCTAGTATCCCAATACAAATATGAATTTATTAAAATAATGTTTTAGTTAAACAACAGGTTGTATCCAATTAAAATTATTAGCAGTCGTTCCAAAACCTGATATATTTCCCATATTGCACTATCAATACTTGTCTAATCCAGTATATAACCAAATGAGTAAACGATTTTCCAAATCTTGTCAACTCCTCAAAACACTCAACTGATTTGTCAGGTTATGACAGCATAAACTGTACTACTATGGTACTATGATACATACACACAGTCTTTGGTTTAAAAATAATGCACCAAAAAATATAAAGCAAATTTATTTAATGTTCATATTAGTGTCTCTAACCTAACCCGGCTTATGGAGGAAAATAATCTTGGCGCGATAATTGTTCCAGCTTTGGCGATATTGATAAATTTACTATTTCGCAAACCTTTGGTAGGAATGGTTACTACGTTGAGAGAATAGTTGTTGTTGCAATTTTTAAAAGTAATGACTTTTTTTTAAAAAAATGACATTTTAACATAGGAGATTAGTTTTTTTTTTTACATTAAACTGTGATATGATCTGAGAGATTTAGAGTGTATTATATATCTAATATTTTATTAAAATAAACGTTCTACGTACAGGGGAAAAAAATAACAAAATATAGATAAAATTCAATATTTATAAACGATAGAAAATATATTCTTAATTATGATGCATTTTATCGCTTTTCCTCTATAAATATTCAAAATTTAAAATTATTAGTTTCATTTTTTGCGAATAAATTCAAGTGCTTAATATATTTTAAATAATAAATACTAGATATATTTTACATATTCATACCCTCCGGGCAGTTGGTTTCGGCACCGGGCAATGACCTATTGCTTTAAAAAACAACTGGTACCCCCTCCGAGCAGTTTCTAAGTTTTTCCCCTTTATTTTTCCCTATTTCCGTACAAGTAGGGCGAAATCATTTGACCTTATCTGACTTCCGTACGAGTATAGTAACCTGAGAAGAAAATTACTTCAAAAGCAGGAACACTCTTTAGTGACACCCGTTGCTATCAAATTTATTCTCATACATTTAAATTGCCACTTTAAATTCTTATTGCAACCACTGCATTAAGAAGAAGTTATTTAAAACACTTGAAAAACGTATCCGATATTCCTAATTTTCTGTGATTCTTAAATTATTGTTTATCTTTCCTAATATTCAAATATTACAAATAATAGATATAGCAAAAAATTATTAAAATAGGTGGTAGAAAAGTGCTTTTTTTTACGTAATTCTATTTTTGATAAACTTTGTATCAGAAAATTTAGAAGAAAAATATTTCTAGTATATTGAATATTTTTAATGTTTAGAGATTTTGAAGCCTGTTTATATTAATTAAAACAGGCTCATTTAGATGTGTCAAATATTTACTCTATTGTTACCCACAAACCTTTAGATCTTTATGCATATTTTGCTGAAACTATAACATATTTTAAGATTTATAATTATTTGTATTTAAAGTTAAAGCTTTATACAATTTATAAAGAAATAAATATTTATTATAAGTAAATATTCTTTAATATTTATTACTGAATACTTTCCACTTAAACATATTACTTGAGTTTACAGTCCCTGGAAAATAATATATTTAAAAAAGTTTTACTCTTAACGTATTTTTTTTTAAGAGAATGAATCAAATAATGCAGCAAAAACATTAATCTTACGATATTTTCAATATTTCTTTGGAAAATAACGTTAATTAAGTAGGCGACAATGAATTAATGATCTTACTTTCGCTGTGCACATTTTTATGTTGTCAAACCATTTTATATCCGTTAATGGTTTCGCTTTATCTTCTGCAGAAGCCCATCATTATTTTAGAAGGTTTTTTTACTTTTTTCAATCAGAAATTGCCTATCTTTCCTTTCAAAATGTAAAATATCTTAGGATATAAATATATAAGATTTAAATTCTGGATATATTAAATTGGATAATATATATATATATATATATATATATATATATATATATATATATATATATATATATATATATATATATATATATATATATATATATATATATATATATATATATATATATATATATATATATATATATATATATATATATATATATATATATATATATATATATATATATATATATATATATATATACTAGAATTAACTGATGATAGATGTAGGGAAAACTAGAATTTTCGAAACAAATATTACGTGCCCATTTTTTTACACGTTTTACTAGTTAAAATAAGTTTTGGCTAAAATAAGTCAGTTCAAACTAGTTTTGCATGTCCGGACCTGCACAGAGTGGTAGTTGAGGATGACAAGCTGCCATGACACCTTGCCTTCCGGAAACAAAGAAAAAAGTGACTGTTTATCAATATTTTTTAATAAAATAACAAACTTTTTATTTGCGTTTTGTCGTTTTCTACAGTTTTTTTCCTAATAAATACTTGTAGTTTTAGTCGATAAGTATAAGTTTTCTTTGTAAAGGTAACAAAGTTTTTATTTTCTGAATGCTGTTGAACACTCTTTTGTTTTCAAGTACGGAATACACATGTTAGATATAAATAATTACTTGTAGTTGTTGTTGGCTTCATGAAATTTAAGTTAGTACTAATTGTAATTAGTCATAGCTACTTTTAAGTATAAAACATTTATATAAAACTAGAATTATCTAACAGAAATTGTTAATTCTAGTTATGCTTAGTTAATACCGGTATTAACGAAAGAGTTATGATAAAATTAGTTCTAACTACGAAATACTGATATTGACTGATTTCGGGTTTTCACGGTAACATATATGAAGCGTTTAGATTTAAAGGGGATCAAGTCCAAAAATATAACAAATTTGTTTGTTGCGGATTAATTGGTTTGGTTTTGTTTGGTTATTTAACATCGCACTAGAGCTCCTCAGTGAGCTATTTGCGACGGTTCGGGGTCCATCTCGAAGGAAAGACCCGGGAACACATACACATTCACACACACACATTAATACATGCACCTCGTTATTTTAGAACCATGGTCAGAAGACGAGGAAACACCTGAATTGGCATCCAACGCGTTCAAAAAACGTCGGGACTTTGGACCTCGATCCGATTTATCGTGCACCAGTCCAGTATACACGCCAGTATAATTTGTTGGATATTCTGGATGACTTTTCTAGTATTTTGTAGCGAAGCTGGCAACCCTCCGATCACAAGATCACTACTTTTTTACTTTTGTTTGTCAAGTCCATCGCCTAGGATCGAACCAGGAATCTTCGTATTCCCAGTTGACGCCTTTAACCGCTCGGCCACGAAGGCCTTTGAGGATTAATACTTGTTAATAGTGTAAAAGTTTCAGAGCCATAGTGAACCAAGTCCCTGCTATTGCTATTTTCTAACAGATGTCATTATTATCCTCTAAATCACTGTAGGATTCAACTAGTGTTAATACCTTTTCACCTTGATTATCTCAAAACTGTAACTTATGGACTTGATCAGCTTTAGGTCGGAACGCCTCATATATAGCCCACTGGGTAGTTGTAGTGCGACATTATTTCAACCAATCAGCTTACTTATAAATAAATATAAAATCCACTAAATCCTTTAAAAATCTACAATTTAATGAAATCCTCTTATTTTATATACTGGCCAATAACAAATTGTCCGCAGCTTTTCAATGTCAAACCCAATAGCAAATCCTTCGATAATATCCCTCCAAAGCTATCGACAGCAACTGCCGATATTGAGCATCTGGTCCCCTTTTAAGTGAAGGCCTTTTCCTTATTACAAATAAGCTGGGGGAAAAGAGGCTTCTTTAAGAAACTGATTGCCTTTCACTCCCTCCTGTTCTGAGGGGGGGCTTAGGAAGGGGGTGTTTCGTACCTTTGAAAAGCTATCGATTCGTTGATAGAGAGCACCCAGGGAGAGATGAAGGGTGCAGGGGGGGTTCCGTCGATTTATAAAATTCCGAAAAAGATATACTGAGGGTTTTAAATCTTTGTTGGGAGCTAAAATTAACTTACAAGTGAGTGCATTATTGGATGTAAATGTTTGTTATTAAAGTATGTGTTTGTAAAGTAAATATAATTATTATGAGTAAATTTAAATGTTGTAGTAAATTAATAATTGTATTTTTAAGGCTAGTCGCGCACTAGCAACAATTTCACTCTAATTTTTAATCAACTGAACAATTAAAAAAAAATACATAACAGTCGAATTGATTATCCTTGGCGCGCGATTTGGCGGTTTTAATTTAAAGTTTCTGGGTGTTTTATTTTGGATTTTGGGTTGGCGCGCTGTTCAGTCGGTTAAAAATCATAAAGAATCATTCTGATTTTTCGAATTCTGATTAAATCCAAGTGCAAGGTCTCAGATTTCGCATTAGCCAAAGTGAAGGGGGAAAATCGTCAAACTCGTATTACAACAATCCAATCTATTATTTGTCAATGCCTTAGTAGCCAAGCGAAAGGATATTTTGTACAATTAAAAGTTTCTCAGTCAGCGGATATAATTGAAGTTTTCAAGTTGCATACAACTAAATAGTTTACTTGCATGTCCGATAGTTGCCATTGAGCGAATAGCCTTAATTTTTGTTAAATTAAAGCAAGTTTGAGGATTTTTGTCTGCAATGTTTTACTATGTATAGATTTATTCATTTGTTTTGAAAATTAGGGCAATTGACGGCAGTATATGGTCCATCAAGGAAGAAAGACCTAATAACATTGTCTCGTATTTTTAAATACCACCATCGGTAGTTAGTCAAATAACAGTTGTACTAGAGCTACTCAGTAGCTCTACTAAAAAAAAACTCCCGTATATCTCAAATTGTACTTATTATTTAAATACAAATTTGATTAAAAAATAAATATTACTTTTGTTCGATACTTCATGTACTTCATATCATAAGTAGTAAACATCAATACGAATTTTACAAAAAAATTCTACTAAAAAAAAACTCCCGTATATCTCAAATTGTACTTATTATTTAAATACAAATTTGATTAAAAAATAAATATTACTTTTGTTCGATACTTTATGTACTTCATATCATAAGTAGTAAACATCAATACGAATTTTACAAAAAAATTCTACTAAAAAAAAACTCCCGTATATCTCAAATTGTACTTATTATTTAAATACAAATTTGATTAAAAAATAAATATTACTTTTGTTCGATACTTCATGTACTTCATATCATAAGTAGTAAACATCAATACGAATTTTACAAAAAAATTCTACTAAAAAAAAACTCCCGTATATCTCAAATTGTACTTATTATTTAAATACAAATTTGATTAAAAAATAAATATTACTTTTGTTTGATACTTCATGTACTTCATATCATAAGTAGTAAACATCAATACGAATTTTACAAAAAAATTCTACTAAAAAAAAACTCCCGTATATCTCAAATTGTACTTATTATTTAAATACAAATTTGATTAAAAAATAAATATTACTTTTGTTCGATACTTCATGTACTTCATATCATAAGTAGTAAACATCAATACGAATTTTACAAAAAAATTCTACTAAAAAAAACTCCCGTATATCTCAAATTGTACTTATTATTTAAATACAAATTTGATTAAAAAATAAATATTACTTTTGTTCGATACTTCATGTACTTCATATCATAAGTAGTAAACATCAATACGAATTTTAAAAATTGATTGTGAATAATGTTATATTTTTACATTAACTAAGCATAGCATTGTCATTGGTATAAAATCCTGAAAAATTACAAATTTTGGCCGGAGAACATTAATTGTGACGTCAGACCAATCAAATTACTTTTTCAATCACTTTTAAAGTATAATTAAACGTGTTCTGACATTTTTAATCAAATATTCTGAAACTAGAGCTTTTATTCTTTCGGAAAATTGTAAAACTACGGCATTTCGGGTAAAGTGCAACTTCTCCATTGAGCTGGCACCTGATGCTGTCGAAGAAATATGGACCAAGACAGATTTAACGTACGCCCTCTCCCTCTACTCGGTGGATTTTTATTAACGAGCGAAGTGGAACGAAACTGGTAACCCTGCATTGTTTTTATTGGTATTTTACTACACTACGATGCAGTTTCAATAATATAAAACGAACCAATTTAGTTGGATTTGGTTAAAAATCGTCGCACTAGAGCTTCAAAGTGGGCCATTAGCGACGGTTCGGGGTTTATATCGAAGAAAATACCCGGGAACACATACACATTCACACATGCACCTCGTTATTTTAGAACTATGATCAGATAACGAGGAAACACCTGAACTGGCACAAGACGCCTTCAATACACGTTAGGACTTCGGACCTCGATCAGATTTATCGTGTACCAGTCCCGTATACACGCCGTTAATTTTTTACGAATGTACTGGAAGACATTTCTAGTATTTTGTAGCGAAGCTGGCAACCCTACTATCACAAGATCACTACTTTTTCTTTGTCAAGTCCATCGCCTAGGATCGAACCAGAAATCCTCGGATTCCCAGCTGACGCCTTTAACTGCCAAGGAAGCCTCCGAACCGATTTAAGTTCTTATTTATAAATAGATTACTTTCAGCAATACATCCCAATGCTGCAGATAATTAACATATAATTGGAAGCACAAGTTTGCCACTAGAACTTTGCGTCAAATGTGTCCCTTTCAAGTGGAGATTCATCTCTAATGAGTTCAATTTTTATTTAAAAATTCACCGGCGAAAAAATCCAAGACAATATCAAAAGTGCCCTCCGCACCGTAAATTATTGTTCATGCACAAACAAAAAAAGTTCTTCTCTCGTTTTAATGATAAAACTTTTAGGAAACAAATTAGGAGAGTCAATTTTAGAAACGCTTTTCGCGATGTCGTTATTTTTACTTACGGTGTCCATTTCTGAAATGTTACGAAATGAAGTAATTAGGGCATCCATAAAGATAACGAGTGCTGGAATTGGCTTCTTTAGCGTCACGGCGACAAATTCGAAGAAATGTTGCATTTACATAAATTTTAAATAATTCATAAAATATAAATAAACAAAGTTAAAATATTAACCCTTTGCACTCCGTTGGCCACCGCTCAGGCGACAACATAACGACCCGTTCTTTTGGTTCCCTGTTCTTTAAAATAAACGAGAGCAGCATGATCTTGTGTTTAAAAAACATCGATATTTTTGTTCAAACTGTTCTTTTGCAGATCCAAAACAGATTCGGTTTCTTATCTCTATAAGCATAACAAATTCTAGAGAAATGAACATAAGGATGAATAACTGTTCCGTAGAAAGAACGGGAAACGTAAGGAGTTCTTGGAGTGCAATGGGTTAACAAAACAGATACACAAAATTTTAATTTTAATATAGCATATTTATTTATGTCACAGGAATGTGAATGTCCTTGTGTGGATGAAGCGTTTTGGCGACCAAGTATCGGACAAAAATAATTATCCGTTTGATTGAAATTCAAATTTTAGTTACGCAATTGGATTGTTCAGGGATTTTCAATCAGATGTTTATACAAGATCGTATTTCGAAATTTCAAATCAAATGTTCGAGCTTGACTAATTTATTGATTGGTTTGTAAAATAAAAATCCAAAGTCTGCACCCATATTTAACGTGCGTATGGTACCATCTCAGGTGTTGTCCTTGTCATCTAACCAATGTCAAATCAAATGTTCGAGCGTAACTAATTTATTGATTGGTTTGTAAACAAATTAAAATCCAAAGTCTTCACGCATATGTAACGTGCATGGGGTACCATGTCAGGTGGTGTCCCTGTCATCTAACCATGGTTCGAGTCAGTGTTCCCGGGTCTTTCCTTCCGGATAAATCCCGAACAGTCACCAAAAGCATATAGTTCTAAAGCGACATTGGATTAAACTACTAACTGAATTAAAGTCACAGTAGGGTTATACAATGGGATATTGGCGATAGCTAGTAATTTTCGGGAAAGTTTTAGAGCACTGCCAAATAGTTTTGAACCAAGAAAATCCCGGCGCCCTCCTCTCGAAATTTCGACAGAACTACCAACGTGAGGGCACTTTAAAACAGACTTTGATTCCAATACCCTTAACTAACGATCTTGTAGGAAAAACTACGCTGCCTGGATTGTATTTCCAGCAATGCACATTGCGCATGCTCCCGTTAATATACCTTAAGGCTAACCGCGAATTAGCAATAATTGCTCTGCAACTGTTAATCAACTAAGCAAATAAAATCCCACACCGACTAAAACACTAATTCATTCTGATTATTTAATTATATCTGACTCAGTGCTACCAGATCTCAGATTTCGCAGCCTCCAACGTAAAGGAGAAAGACGTAAAGGAGGAAACTCCTTTTTCCGTAATCCATACAAAATCGCCAAAGTCAATTATTTGCAAATTTTTTAGCGTGACGGCGATTGAAATGATATTTTGTGCAACTAAACGGTGCTCAGTGATCGGATACGATTTGAGTTTTCCGATTGCTTGCAACAAAATAGTTTAGTAGCATGCCCGATAGTTGCCAGTGCGCTGCTAGACTTCCAATGCAAATCCATCAGCTCAATATTATCATATTACTTTCCACATCTCATACGAGTCGCATTTGGAAATTTCAGCAATAACCCAGATTCGGATCCTGGTCACGGCACCATTGTTGGGCATTCTTGAATATTAAATAAAAGAGTGTAGAGCAGAGTAAATCAAAATACTGCATAAAATAACTATTTATGTCTACATACACTTGAGAAACAAATGTATGGATACTTGAGGTTCTTATGCTTATCCTCATGCTACGGCATGTCATTTCGGAGTGTAATCAAAGAGATGAAGTATGATCCCATTGCAAGAGGGATATTGGATACTCAAAGATCGCATTGCCCCCCATGCAAGTGATTTATCATAGACCCCATTACCCACTTTTCCATATCGCATCACAAACTTCCATTGCCCCTTATGCAAAGGAAAAATGCTTCATGGAGAGAACCTCACTTATTATTTCGATTTGGCATATGGACCGATGTTTCTGGTTACTGATTGCCCCCGAAAACAGTTAATGAACTTGTAGAACTATATATTTCCTATGGTTTGTTTTGCTCTGTACTTTGGTTTCGGATATAATGTTTATTCCAGTTGTATATGAAACATGGTCTTGGGTTTCGGGTAACTCCATTTAGATGTCTGTCCTAAGAATGAGTGTTGATTAATGGATTAGAGACGGAATATGTAATAGAAATGAAATATGTAATATTGTCTCATGTACACCGTTCAAAATAGGTACTTAAAAATATGTAAAATATATTCATTTTTGAGTTCATTTGAAGCTTAAGTTCGAATACAGAAGATTCATTTTTGAAAAAGTCATTATGGAAGAAATGAGTACAATGAGTAAAAATAACTAAAAAGAGCAGATGCTAGCGTACATAGACTGTTGACATCAAATACTGTGGAAAACTATCTTCAGAATAATTATTTTTTATGTATTAGGTTGCTTTGTTAAGATGGCTTGAACAGAAGCTGCGATTAGCAATATTAAATGACATTGTTCATTTTTAAGAAAGTACGATTACTTAAAGTACGTCATCGCACATTTATAATGCAATTGTACTCAAAGAAAAACAACTAAGTTCAGGTTCTCATATTTAAATACTTTTTTTACAGTGTATGAATACTATTTTTTTCTTCATTTTATTAAATTTAGTTTGATCTTATCGGGCCCGGACTGTTTTGTTGAAGCAAATTAAAAATTTAGTTCCAAACTTCCCCCATAGATGGTGCTGTACAAGCATTTTAATCTTATCAAGATTTGTTAAGATCTGTCCAACACAAACTGTTAGTAAGAACGAAATATATACAAGGAAGAAAAGAAATATATATAAATATTATGATAAATAATTAAAAATTCTTACCAAATTGAAACTTTCCACATGTCACATTTCTATTTTTGTTGGAACAATAAAAGTATGTCGTTTCCTTCTTTTAATACACTTCACCTGCAGAAATAAAAAAAAATTATAATACCGATAACTTTGGTAGTTCTTTATTTTTTTTTAAATGTTCCTAAATTCATTCTCTTCGATTATTTCACTCAATAACACAAAAGTACTTTCAGAAACAAATAACATACAATATCATTCAACTGTTAGTGAAAAGTTCAATCCAATAACAACCTGCTGGATATTTGTTTTTGAACAGTTTATTTGAAAGTCTCCATTGCAAAATTCATCATTTCCCTTTGCTTCGATCAATTGCCTCATAAGAAATATAATCGACTTGTTTCCGAAGTTTCTCATATATTAAGAAAAACAAGTGCTTTTTTTATTGGAAGGCTGTTCTCTACTATAAAGTTTATTCATATATTTTTTTTGGTGTGATTTTTTCAAGTTTTAACTGTAAACTGTATGTGGGTTATACTTTGACCATTTAAACTTATTGTGAACTAGCAGAATAATCAGTTTTTTTCAGGGTATAATTAAAACCAACGACGATACAACCAATAAACGTTTGAAAGCCGAAGAATAAAATAAAATACAGCAGAAATCCAATTATCCGAACTCCAGTTTTCCGGACCGAACAAAGCAGATCGCCAATTATCCGGATCGCTTTGAAAAAAAATACATCAAATCCACATTTTAAAAGTTTCTTATCGGTGAATTATATTGTTTTTAATATGAATTAAATTGCATTACATTCTAATGCAATACTCGTTTTTTTTACTAATAAATATTTTTTTGTGAATTATTCGATTACCCGGATATTTGATTATCTGGATATTCGATTATCTTGAAACTCGATTATCTGGTTATTCGATTATCTGAATATTCGATTATCTGGATATTCGATTATCAGGATATTCGATTATCTGGATATACGATTATCTGGTTATTCGGTTATCTGGATATTCGATTATCCGGATATTCGATTATCAGGATATTCGATTATCTAGATATTCGCTTATCTGGATATTCGAATATCCGATATTCGATTGTCTTGAAATTCGATTATCTTGAAAATCGATTATCTTGAAAATCGATTATCTGGTTATTCGATTATCAGGATATTCGATTATCTGGATATTCTATTACCTGGTTATTCGGTTATCCGGATATTCGATTATCCGGATATTCGATTATCTTGAAATTCGATTATCCGGATGAAATCTGGTACGAATTGATTCGGATAAATGGAGTTCTACTGTAATATCAGTTTTAGCTATATTAAAAAATGTCCGTTATAGAATCCTTCACTATTATTTAAATTAGTATATTAAAATAACTGCAGAGTGAAAATTTTTTTCGTTAGTTAAATTTTATATCTTTACAAAAGTTATATTTGACTTATTTTGAAAAATAAAATTGGATTGGCATTGTTCCTACTGCACCGCAAGGTTTGGTACGAGAATAATTTGTATGCGCGGCTCCTCTTTTTTGGGTTTTCTAGATTTTTCCGCACTTTTCTTAAATTTACAATTTTTTAGTATCGTTTTGCTAGTCTATCGTTTTGCGGTATAAAGGTCAAAAGGCGATTGAATAAATGGTCAACCAACTTCAAAAGGCCTACCTTCATTTACTGTATGCGATGATAGGTCATTTATAGGCTGAGTTCTTATGTAGTTATGGAGGCAGATGCGCATATCCCCCTATATGAAACAAGTATCAGAGGGGAGAATGGGTTAACAATATGCCATGTCGACGCGTCCTACTTTTCTATACATGATGTTAGATCATGTATTCCCATAGGCTGATTCCCCCTGGAGTATGGCAGAAGCACATACTCCTCTACGTGGTACAAGGATCATAAGGGGGGGGGGGGGAGTGAGTTAACAATATGCCTTGACAAAGCGCCTACTTTTCTCTACACGATGATAGATCATTTATCCCCATAAGCTGATTCCGCCTGGAATTATGAGGATTTCAAATATGTTACATTTTATGTTGATGAAGTTTTTACCCCAATGTAACTGTACCGATTTTAAAGTTGTATTTACGTCAAAAAGTTTTAGCAGAGTATAAACATAAATTATAATTAATTTTCGCATCGAAAATATTCTTTAAGTTGCAAAAAAAGGATCAGGAAAAAAAAGTTCCAAAGGGAAACTTAATAAAACTCTTTATAGCCTAGTATAGTTAAATAAAAGTATTGTTAAATTAATTAATTATAGGCATAGTTAATATAATTAAGATACATTAAGTTAAATAAATTCTTGTCTGACACTCCCAAACATCGTTCCAGGAACAATACACAACGTAGAAAACAAGCAACAGTTAGTCCGGAATCTAAAAAGTTACCACTCACGTGAGTGTGACGTTACACACCTTAAATCCTACGCCCGTCTCGAGAGACAATACCTAACTAAATTTCCCAATCTTATCATACTAGAAATTATTTAAATTATTAAGATACACACCAGAAATCTCCTTCCTGCAAAAGGAATGACCCAAGATTCGCAGTAATACAATTAACGTCCACGTTTCTAGCAAGTCATTAGAATAATAGTTACCACAGTAAAGTAACCGCGTCTTTCCAGAAAGTTATTGCCAGGACGAGTCGTTCATTCTTTCGCGTCTTCTGTCGCTTCGTCCTGTAATTAATAGAAACACTTGTCGAGTCGTAATCGCAAGTTAACGGGGTCGGGTAAATAGAATTCTTAAAACATGTATTCTTAAGGTAAGAACCTGAATATTTTGGATAAGGTGTATTTTGTGATTTTGTTAAAATAATTATTGTGATTGTATTATAAATGCGTAAATTTGATAATATTTTGAAAGCATTTGAATTTTTTTTATAATAAATACTTTAAAAAACGTTTAATTACAATTGAAAATTACTATAAGTAATGCAAATTGATTGGTCTTCAAATTGATTTTTAAAAAATGCTACCTGTTAGAAAAAAGTTTATTCATGTTATTATTATTCACTTATTTCATGTTAAAGATTTCAAAGGTATGGGGAAAATATTTCCGTTATAGAAAATTTAGTATAAAAAATCACCAATAGGGTAAATTTTGGTGCTGTTCGAGCAGGAAATAGTTACAATATATACCTCCCACTAGTACTACAACAGGATAACACAATAGGATTATTACTGTATTGTATGCAATTACATGTAAAGCATATTGGTAATAACATAATCTTCCTGTGGTCCTATCTAATAATAGTAATTTTACTAGCATCTATAGTAGATGTTACGGAGTAACAGGATAAAGTAGTAGTAGTTAAAAAAAATTGCGATAACCGCACAAAATTAATTTAATCATAAAATTTAAATTAAATAATCCTAAAATGATAAAAATCAGGACGGACAGGGATATATATATATATATATATATATATATATATATATATATATATATATATATATATATATATATATATATATATATATATATATATATATATATATATATATATATATATATATATATATATATATATATATATATATATATATATATATATATATATATATATATATATATATATATATATATATATGTATATGTATATATGTATATATATATATATATATATATATATATATATATATAGTTTTTTTGACGTCATTAAAATCATATGCATAGAATTTCCGAATAGAAACACCGTTACGTTTTCAGAGCGACTCTTTAACTCAATGACAAATAACAAGACTGACATAAACTTTTTCTCGTTCGATAGGAAATGAGGCTTATTTTTAATTTCCAACAACATAAAAAAAAATTAACCTTTATGCTACACATAAATATTCTAATAAGTATTCTACACCAATTGTAACTAAATTTGTAGTTGATAAACAGATCTCGATTGGCTGTTCAAAAATCTTATACATTTATTAATAAGTTCCATAATTCATCTTTCAATCAAACTTATTCATATGTGAATAATTAAAAAAGGCCCTGCATCTGGATTCTGCCCGGGCCCCTAGGTTACCGAGAATGGCCCCAGTGTTTGTTCCACAAATATTCCCACAGCGGCCGCCCTATTATTGTGGAATAACCCGCACACAGAACAACGCAACATCCCTTCATATCTGCTACAATGTAAACCTCTTCATATGTATGGACAGGCTCTCCGAAGCAATTTCGCAGCAGTATCTTATGCGGACACGACATAATTCAGAACAGCTATCTTACTATCTCATGAGTAAGCGAAGGCGCAGGAGTGTGTTGCATGCCTGACGTACCTTCCTGCACCCATTGATCTTTAATACGTGGAGTAAGATTAAAACGCACACTCATCAAAGTGCAGTGGTTTGAAACCCGTTGATCACTGTAAACGGTCGTGTTCTCTGGAACTTCTACATCAGTGGTTCGCAAAGTGTGCGCCGCGCTCTGTTATAAATGGGTACTTAAAAATAAGTGAAATGTACTCAGTTTTGAGTACATTCGATGCGTATCATGGATTCGAATACATAAGTTTCATTTTTGAATAAGACATGCACTGAAAAATGAGTACAATGAGTAAAATTAATAAAACGCAGTATCTTGCCTACATAGGATGCCTTCGTAAATCACTGACAATAAATATCAACAATTACAATCAAGACTTATCAGGAATCGAACATGTATCCTAAGGCACTGCATGCCTTATCCGTTGTAGTACCAGCGCGACGTGAATAAGTTATTAACAGAAGACATGTTAAAAAGGTGAGCCAAAAGAATGGGAAGTAAGTTAATTGAGTTGTAATGACTCAATTTTCATTTAATCAATCGACATGAAATAATATGGAATACCATGCAATGTTAAATCACACTGCTGATGTTTGAGAAAGTACGATTATTTAAATTTGTGTAAGACATCGATCATTTACGATGCAATTGTACTCAAAGAAAAATAAGTATGTTCAGGTACTCATTTTTAACTACTTTTTTTACAGTCCGAGCGGGAGTTTTCTCTCATACGCGAAAACTCCCGCTCGGATCGACAAATTTACTGCCGAGCTACGCCTAAAAGAACGACGTGGCGAAGCTAAATTAACTCCAATTACCGTATGCGTGGTATGACAACTGCGCCATATATGCACACGACACATCATTAGTCAAGTAATTGAATATTTTTTCTACACAACGATACCAATGTAAGGCACGCGGGTAGTACGGTTAGAGAAAAATAAAGCGATATTAAGCAAATAAAAAATATTAAGCAAATAGCGATAAAAGCAATAAGCAAAGATACAAGCGATATTAGCATTGCATGTTCGTTACATTTTGTTTTAACAATCAACGACCTACTAACCGAAAGGAAAGACGTTTTATGTCTAAAAATTTAATATTTTAAGTCCAAATAATCGACAAAACTTTACAATTCAAAACGGAATTAAATTCCCGAATCCTTCCGAGTAAGTTCCCGAATTTCCCGATTTAAACGAACTAGTTGTACTAAGACGCCCCATTCATTCAAACAAAACGCTTTATTAAGAATGTCAAAATCATAATCGAAGGGCTTTGCAGGGGCGGATTAAGGCCCAAGCGGCTGCTTAGGGCGCCGAACTAAGGAAGGGGACGAATTTGAAGGAAAATAAATATTGTAGATTATTAGTAAAACTTCGTGCTCTATATTTGATTATTTCTATTTTTAAATATTTGCATTATTTACGGAGAGAACATATAGTGTGTGTGTTTACTTAATATTTTCTTTCCGAAAGAAAATCTACGTTAGACATGAAATTGATTTTGTATTCAAGAAATTTAGCAAGTTTACTATATTTTTTTAGCATTCCAAATTAAAACATTGAATAATAAAAATATATTATCAGGTTTTTTTATTGCGTGCGCATAGTTATTTGTGAAAAGTGGAAAGGCGCAATGATTATGCTTGCTTTTGCTAAAAAAAAAAATATTTTAACTATCTCTGAGCTTTGAATTCTGTCCTCGCCTTGAGAAACACAGCGAAGTCGTAATCAGAGGATTACGTGTTAAAACCTGGATAGGTAGAGGAAGATTGTGCATTTTAAATCTCTCGTAGTGAAAATACACAGCCACCGGAAAAAATCAAATCTATCCATGTAATTCAAAGAGTGTTCCAAAAAGTGAAAAATCGACTATAAAGAATAAAGTTTTCTATGAATCGATTATATACATAAAATCTGTGTGCGTAGGGTTTCTGTCTTCTTTTTAAAGTGAGTTTTCTGTGGATATCGTTAATTAAAATATTTAAATTTTCTTAAAAATTAGTGGGGGTAAGAAATAAAAATGGAAATCCCGGTACCTCTCGCATGCTAAGCGAGCGCTCTACCACCTGAGCTACGCCCCCGACAGTCAGAAAGGGTTTTGGAATCATATTTAAATACTTAATAACACACCTGGATATTATATTTTCGCAGATATTGCATCAGCTGCAGCTCTTGATATTTACATATTGAAAATGTGTCACCCGTTCGTTTACGGTTGATTACTTAACAGCATAGCTTGAAGCTTTGAAGTACAAATAAACTCAAAACAAATACATAAAAAAGGTGTGAAAATTATAACCATGCATTTCCCTTTCAAAAGAAAAGAGATAAATATGAAGAATATGCAATTACTTTTAAGAAATTTATTATTCGTTAAATTGTGAGGCATTAAAATGTAGCACGAGGATTTTTCATATATTTCCTCATATTTTTGTACGTCCTCATAAATAAAACATATTCACGTCGCTCTGGTAGTACAACGGATAAGTCCCCGCAATATTGTGCCTGAAGACCTGGTTTCGATTCCCGATAAGTCTTAGTTGAAATTGTCAATATTTATTGAAAGTGTTTTATGAGGGCAACCTATGTACTCCTTTTATTCATTGCACTCGCAGTACTCATTTTTTAGTACATGTCTTTTTCAAAATTAAATATGTAATCGGAGTCATGAAGAGCATCGCATGTACTCAGAAATAAGTATATTTTACTTATTTTTGAGTACCAATTTGTAACAGTGTATCCTTTTCAAACACGGACTGTACCTCCAATATTATAGTATTCCATTTCAACATCGCAAAATGTCTCTTTCCCACCGGATATTTTTAGCCTCTATTCACCTGAACGGTTCTTTAATTGACCCCCTTCCGAGAGACTGGAAATCGCCGAAAGTTACTAAATCCCCCATTCGGCCACTCTTGGCTGATCACTGCATCGATCGTCTGCGAGAGGAAAGTCGGCAAAACAACTCAACTCAGCTCACATCGCTCAACCCCCCTTCCTTGCTAACAGAAGGTTGCGAGAGGCAATATATATTTCTCGGAGAAAAAAGTCGCCAATAGATATTCGTTTCCCTATCCATAGAATTATTTTGTGGCAACAATGTAGTCTTTTACCGTAGCGTAACAATGAAATGTCATTTACTCTTAGGTATATATCTATAGGATAAACTGGCTAGAAAGAAATGATTTTGTCTAATTTTCACCTAGTCTTTGAAATGTTCCCATGGGCTCTGTAACTGTAAAGTTTCACTGGATGTGGGCTAATTCTTAAAAGTGTTAAAGAGCGAGGGGGCTTCGATAACTCAATAACGATAACTCGATAACGATGATTTGCCTTTCAATAAGAGGCGTGTCTGACGGAGAGATCGTTAACTCAATTTTCTTACTTCACATTCTTTTGGCACACCTTTTTAACATGTCTTCTGTTTATAACTTATTCACGAAGTTCCTGTAGTTTAACGGATAAGGCTTTGGACTGTGGTACTTGAGGATCTGGGTACGATACCCGGTAAGTCTTGGTTGTAATGAAGGAGTTTCACGTGACGTATCATGATGAAAACTTAATAGTAGTTTCGATTTCTTCCCTGCAGAAGACAACTTTGCTTTTGTTTGTTTAGTCGCTACGTTTGCAATTATGGGAGAGTTTGTTTATAATATTTGTTTATACAAATAAGTAATATTTTTATTCTATATATGAATAAATTTAAATACAGAAATACTTATGTAATATCTGTATATAATTGCTTATAATTACAATTACAACGAAATACGGAAAAATAATTTTATTTCAATACAAAAAATGCTTCATAAATGATGAGTATAATCTATCTGTGTGTATGAAGTAAATATTTCTATACAGAGGTATTATTCAATGACCAAAACTTAAAATTATAGTACAGGAAATGAAGTTCCATGCTAATCCTATGGAACTTCTTCGGCGTCGCGGATTTTTCTCCATGTTCGGTTGGAACAGCGGTCTTCTTCTTCTCGGAGTGAAACTCTCCCATTGTCGATATTTATTGAAAGTGATTTATGAACGCAGCCTATGTAGGCAAGCAACTTCTATTTTTATTCATTTTTGAGTGCATGTCTTTTTCAAAAATGAAACTTATGTATTCATTGCCATGACAAGCATCGAATGTATTACAAAATGAGTACATTTTACTTATATTTGAGTACTTATTTTTAACAGTATATTAAAAATATAATCTGTATGAAATAGAAGTAAAAAAATGGTATTATTTTAAAAGCAGTGTCCTTTAAAATTATATATACTCTGATATACGATATCTAAGTAGATTAGAAAATATCTTACTCAAACATAAATTGAAATAGTTTGAAAATTAAAAAATATATATTCGTACATTTTCTATACAATTGTTAATTAGTGAAAATACTCAATAATTAGCAAAAAGCCAAATTAGAAAAATAGCGGAAAAAATATTTGTACAAAATGTTAATACCATAAATACTGTTTACAAAAAGTTCATCTCTACATTTAAAATTTTCTACTTGAATTTAATTAAATTAATTTCGAATGAAAACTCTATTCAGTTTTAAAATAATATTTGAACTTTTAAATCTCAAGTAACATTCGAAATTGAGTAAACTCCTTGAGTTAAAGCCACGCGCAGCAAAAAGCAGTTGGTTCCAGAGAAGATTTCAATTTGCGATTGCACGTTTTTGTTTACTGAACCTCAATTGCAGTGTTTCATGTTTAGACAGTTTTAATTAAAATGTGCTGCAAGAACAAATAACTGTGTAAACTTTTGAAATGAAACTTGAAGTACTCTCCTAGAAACATGTCAAAATACTAACCTAACTTTAATATAACACTATTTTATTCTAAATCATGCAAAAGTGTTAAATAAATTGTGACATTCATAGCTTTTACATTCATCCAAAAGTTTATAATTTAAAATTTTAAAATGAAGGTAGTAAAAACAATTTAATTAAAGACATTTTCTTTATTCTACCTAGAAAATGGTGTATTTATCACAAAGTTGTTGTTAAAAGTGCTTAAAGCAGAAGTTTTTTAAATATATTTCTTACAAGTACGTTTTAATAACAACCTTTTACACACAGTCAGAATTAAAATAATTTTTAAATGTTTCCTTTATACCAACTAGCAAATGATGAATTTATCACAAACAAAGTGGTAGTTACATTAATTTAAAAATAAATATATTAAGTTCGTTTTCTAGCCGTAAAATATTTAAAAAAAATAATCTTTAGACACAGTCGAAATTAAAATATATTTTGATATTTTGTTTATACAGACTAGAAAATTGTGTATTTATCACATCAAAAGTTTTAGTCACATGAGTTCTAAAACAAAATATGTTAAATACGTTTCTAACTAATAGATTAAGGTGGGGGAGATAGTTAATAGGGTAAAATGGGTATTTTTTTAATTAAATATATATACACATTGCACATTAGTTAAACTTGTCTTTTACTTCGTTTAATGAAGCATATTTCCGCAAAAAATTTAATTTATGGATGATTTAATTCAAGTCTAAAAGTCGATTTTTTTAGAGTATAAAAAAAATTAATAATTTTGACGCATGAAAGCTTCTATATAAAAACTAGAAAAGTTGAACTATTTATCAATATTCCTGGATTTTTTTTATAGAATAAAATCCTTTTAATACATTCCAATGAAAATTTTTAAAAGAATTAATTTATTTAGCTTTTTTTAATTGGAAAGTAGTGGAAATGGGCATTCGAATTATTAATGCAAATGATTAGGAAATTCAGAAAAACACAAAATCTTTGAGAAAGGTGTTACATTTTGCAAAAAATAATATATATAAAAATAAAATTTTACACATTTCGAAGTTTATAAATGAACCTGTTTTTTTAAAGTATCTACCAACAAGAACATATTTTAATTTTAAATACTGAATTTTTAAAAGTTGATGATTGTTGTTTATTCTATTTTATTTAAATTACTAATTTGACAAACAAAAAATAATAATGTGTTTTTACTCAAAAATTTCGTACCCAAAAAAAATTACCCATTTACCCCACCTTTGAATAAAAAAAGATTCGAAGAGAGAAATAAATATTTAAAATATTTATAATAATCAAAATTCAGTAAAATTTAAAAAAAAAACTACGTTTACAAAGAAAAAGTAAAATAAACTTTTTAAAAAAATGTAATTTATAAAAAAAAAATTCCAGGGAGAAATTATATTTTGTATTAAAAAAAAATCAAATTTTTTTCCCCATTACCCTACTTTTAAAAATAACGTTTTACTTACAGTCACAATTAAAATATTTTTATTCCATTCCATTTGTACCGACTAGAAAATTGTGTATTTATAGCAAACGAAATTTCATATTAAAGATATTGAAGACTTCAGAAGAAACTTCAGAAAAAATAATTTGCTATTCAGAAGAAAAAAAAATTTTAAAAAATTGTTCTAAAAATCACCGATAGGGGAAATTTTGTTGCTAACCGAGCCGAAACCTGAAATAATGTATTTAAAAAAAAATTATGATACTCACAAAAATTAATTTAGTGATTAAACTCAAAGGAAATAATCTTTTATTAATCAGAATTAGATCTCCAGAACCACATAGACTGTCTTCAATGTGCTGACTTTCCTTGTGTACAACAAATGACATCTGAAATGCGTCATATTTCTTATGAATAAAGGATTATTTCCTTTGATTTAATCACTAAATTAATTTGTGTGTCTGTCGAAACTATTTTTTTACATATATTATATCCGTTTTAGGCTTGGACATTGCTAAAATTCCCCTTATCAGTGATTTTTGGAACTAAAACTATTTTCCCTGAAATCTTCCCTCCCCATGCATTCAAAATCCTTAATTAGAAATTTGCAATAATTCTTTTCGTTAGTCCACATCACTGAACTCTTAACTGCAACTTCTGGAAGGCTGAACACTTGTTTCCTCTATGGGAGCGTTGAAGCCAATGTGGAAGCAGCCATACTGTGCCCCAATATTTTTTTTAATTGATGTAGTATTGGTTTTTCAATACCACAGCATTGTAGAAATATTAAATATAAATATTATATTTTCTTTTCATAGAATTAATTTTTATATTGCCAAACAAATAGCTTTTGCTCTTGCTTTTTAAATACTTCGACTTTGACTTACAGATTACTTAATATTTTAATTGCAGATTGCATTTAAAATAAGTTTTTAAAAAAATTAGAAAAACTCAGCCAAAAGCAATACATGCCGGCTAATTTTAAAATGAAAAATATATTATAAATATTGCTGTAGTGATGTTGGGGTACAGCATGGTTGCTTCCACATTGGCTTCAAGTCAACAAAATGCCTTGCTCAATCCAGAAATAACAGTAAAAGTTTATTTGTCCACATACAGATACCTTCAAACAGGGAAACTTATTCAATGGCCGGCTTGTACATTTCTAACATTACGTTTCAAAAATAGCGTTTTGCACAGTTATATTTAGCCTGCTTTTAACCGTATGTGTTTAAAAATATTTCTTAAAATGCATCCCTCACGAAACACAACTTAAAGGGGCATGCGTGAGAGTTCACGGAACTCCGCAAAGTTAAAACAAACTCGTTCGAGTTAAAAGTGAGTTAAATCTCGACATGTTTGTTTACAAAGAATCGGGAATGCAGACACGCGAACCCTTCTCTTTTGTTGACTGTCGCAGTGAGGACTACTCAAGTGAAAGCATTTAATTGCGCACCTGTATGTTCTAAGTACTCACGCGAACAACATACCTGCACGTATATGAGGTCAATACATAAAATAACTTTTTTATCCAGGGTCCTTATAAAAGTATGCTGAACACACTGCAGAAAAGGTAATTAAAAATGAGTGCCTGAACCTACGCATTTTATTTTAGTACAATTCCATCATAAATAAGCGATGAAGTACTCAAATTTTAAGTAACTACACTTTCTCGAAAATGAACGAAACACACACCTGCCCGTAAATGAGGTCAATACATAAAATAACTTTTTTATCCAGGGTCCTAATAAAAGTATGCTGAACACACTGCAGAAAAGGTAATTAAAAATGAGTGCCTGAACCTACGCATTTTATTTTAGTACAATTCCATCATAAATAAGCGATGAAGAACTCAAATTTTAAGTAACTACACTTTCTCGAAAATGAACGAAACACACACCTGCTCGTAAATGAGGTCAATACATAAAATAACTTTATATCCAGAGTCCTTATAAAAGTATGCTGAACACACTGCAGAAAAGTTACTTAAAAATGAGTGCCTGAACCTACGCATTTTATTTTAGTACAATTCCATAATTAATAAGCGATGAAGTACTCAAATTTAAGTAACTTTACTTTTTCAAAAATGAGCGAACAACATACCTGCACGTATATGAGGTCAATACATAAAATAATTTTATATCCAGAGTCCTTATAAAAGTATGCTGAACACACTGCAAAAAAGGTACTTAAAAATGAGTGCCTGAACCTACGCATTTTATTTTAATACAATTCCATCAAAAATAAGCGATGAAGTACTCAAATTTTAAGTAACTACACTTTCTCGAAAACGAACGAAACACACACCTGCCCGTAAATGAGGTCAATACATAAAATAATTTTATATCCAGAGTCCTTATAAAAGTATGCTGAACACACTGCAAAAAAGGTACTTAAAAATGAGTGCCTGAGCCTACGCATTTTATTTTAGTACAATTCCATCATAAATAAGCGATGAAGTACTCAAATTTTAAGTAACTACACTTTCTCGAAAATGAACGAAACACACACCTGCCCGTAAATGAGGTCAATACATAAAATAATTTTATATCCAGAGTCCTTATAAAAGTATGCTGAACACACTGCAAAAAAGGTACTTAAAAATGAGTGCCTGAACCTACGCATTTTATTTTAGTACAATTCCATCATAAATAAGCGATGAAGTACTCAAATTTTAAGTAACAACACTTTCTCGAAAATGAACAAAACACACACCTGCCCGTAAATGAGGTCAATACATAAAATAATTTTATATCCAGAGTCCTTATAAAAGTATGCTGAACACACTGCAAAAAAGGTACTTAAAAATGAGTGCCTGAACCTACGCATTTTATTTTAGTACAATTCCATCATAAATAAGCGATGAAGTACTCAAATTTTAAGTAACAACACTTTCTCGAAAATGAACGAAACACACACCTGCCCGTAAATGAGGTCAATACATAAAATAATTTTATATCCAGAGTCCTTATAAAAGTATGCTGAACACACTGCAAAAAAGGTACTTAAAAATGAGTGCCTGAACCTACGCATTTTATTTTAGTACAATTCCATCATAAATAAGCGATGAAGTACTCAAATTTTAAGTAACTACACTTTCTCGAAAATGAACGAAACACACACCTGCACGTAAATGAGGTCAATACATAAAATAATTTTATATCCAGAGTCCTTATAAAAGTATGCTGAACTCACTGCAAAAAAGGTACTTAAAAATGAGTGCCTGAACCTACGCATTTTATTTTAGTACAATTCCATCATAAATAAGCGATGAAGTACTCAAATTTTAAGTAACTACACTTTCTCGAAAATGAACGAAACACACACCAGCCCGTAAATGAGGTCAATACATAAAATAACTTTTTATCTAGAGTCCTTATAAAAGTATGCTGAACACACTGCAGAAAAGGTACTTAAAAATGAGTGCCTGAACCTACGCATTTTATTTTAGTACAATTCCATCATAAATAAGCGATGAAGTACTCAAATTTTAAGTAACTACACTTTCTCGAAAATGAACGAAACACACACCAGCCCGTAAATGAGGTCAATACATAAAATAACTTTTTATCTAGAGTCCTTATAAAAGTATGCTGAACACACTGCAGAAAAGGTACTTAAAAATGAGTGCCTGAACCTACGCATTTTATTTTAGTACAATTCCATCATAAATAAGCGATGAAGTACTCAAATTTTAAGTAACTACACTTTCTCGAAAATGAACGAAACACACACCTGCCCGTAAATGAGGTCAATACATAAAATAACTTTTTATCTAGAGTCCTTATAAAAGTATGCTGAACACACTGCAGAAAAAGTACTTAAAAATTAGTACATGAACCTACTCGATTTCTTTGAGTACAATTTCATCATAAATAAGCGATGAAGTACTCAAATTTAAGTAACTGTACTTTCTCGAAAATGAGCGAGCAACATCCCTGCACGTATATGTGGTCAATACATAAAATAACTTATTATCCAAACTTCTTATAAAAACATGCGGAACACACTGCAAAAAAAGGTACTTAAAAATGAGTACATGAAACAACTCGCTTTTCTTTCAGTATAATTGAATCATACATAAGCGATGAAGTATTCAAATTTAAGTAACTGTACTTTTTCGAAAATGAGCAGTGTGATTTAATATTGCTAATCCCAACTTCTGCTCGAGCTATCTTAACAAAGAGACCAGAAAAAATTGAAATAGTCGTTTAGAAGATGGTTTTCCACATCATGTGATGTCGATTGCTTAAATGGAAAACAAGTTGGAAATTTTCGGAATGGAAATTATCATACTCTCCATTATTTTGGTACAAGGAATGGGAAGTAAGGTAATTGATTATAATAATTGCAATAACTCAGTTTCCGTTTAAGCAATCGACATGAAATAACATGGATATCCATCTTCTAAACAACTATTTTAAGTTTGGGGTATATTTATTAAGATGGCTTGAACTGAAGCTGAAATTAGCAATATTAAATCACACTTCTCCTTTTTGAGAAATTATGATTACTTAAATTGGAGTACGTCATCGCACATTTACGATGCAATTGTTCTCAATGGAAAACATGTAGGTTCGTGTACTCATTTTTAAGTATTTTTTTTCACTGTGTACTTTCACCGCCTCTATTGGAGAAATAAATTTGGAACCCTATGACTTTAAGTTGAATGAATAGCAAAAGTTCTAACGAAGTGAGAAAAGTGTTTATGTTTATAAACTAAATTGTATAATGATTATATTCAAACTTTACATTAGAAACATTTATGCAAATACGTAAAATCCTTTGTTAGTCATTTTAAAATCAATGTATATTTTTGACGTTATCCTTACTATCATGTTCAATGGATGAAACCAATAATCATGCAAGTTAATGTGCGATAGGAAGTAGACACTTTTAAAATTTTAAGACACTTTTGAAAAATTCCCCTTTTGAATTTTTAAGATGGTAGTTCTTAAACTATTTTTTTTTAACTATTTATGAACAAAACTTCTAACGTAAAATTATTTCGTTTATTTGAATCAAAGTTATTCAAAGCCATCTTGTATTTTAAAAAAAATAAGTAAGTTAGAAGTGAGCAGTCATCGATAAAAAAAGTTGAATCATATGGATAACATATATGTTTTTAAATCATAACTCAAAAAATAAAAACATGTAACCCTAAATTCTAAACATGTAAGCACATTCAAAACATGCTACCCACAAAATGGTTCCGCAAATTTTCCCAGCAATTCAATCAATTTTAAAATTTCTTAAAATTATTCAATTTTACCATGTTTTTTAAATGTTGGTATTTTGAACTATTTATTATTATGTGGATATTTATTTTTATTAAACATTTTTTCTAACTATTGTTATTTTTAAACAATACAATGCCTTTAAACCATTGCTCATTCTTATAATTTTTACATTATTTATTTTTATTAAACTATTTTTTTAATTATTAATTATTTTATTATTATTTCAATTATTAATTTTATTCAATTGCTAATTTTATTCAATTGTTAATTTTATTACATTATTAATTTTATTCAATTGTTAATTTTATTACATTATTAATTTTATTTAATTGTTAATTTTATTACATTATTAATTTTATTCAATTTTTAATTTTATTACATTTTTAATTTTATTACATTTTTAATTTTATTCAATTGTTAATTTTATTACATTATTATTATTTTTTAATTATTAATTTGTATTAATTTATAATGTTTTTATTAAATTATACTTTTATTAAATTATATTTTATTAAATCATTAATTTAATTAAATTAATAATATTTTATAAATTATTAATTTCTATTAAATTATTAAATTTTATTAAATTATTAATTTTTAATTATACTATTAACATACAGTTTAAATAATATTAATTATTAAACCATTTTTATGCTATTATAATTATTAAAATATTAAATATACTTCTGCTATTAAAATATTAAATATACTTCTGCTATTAAAATTATTAAAAAAAAAATTGAATTATTATAATTATGAAGCTAATAACTATCATTTAAACATTTAATTACTATTCAAACATAACCATTATATATTAGTAATTAATTAGTATTTATTATTATTATATTTTTAATATTTATACATTGATATTATTTTAATTATTAAACTGCTGTTATTATAGATTTCATTGTTGTGGTTTAATAATATTTAAGCTATTAATTACCTGTAAACTAATAATATTCTTTAAGCTGTTAGTTATTATTAAACTATTAACTATTATTATTTTGTTTAATTACATAATTATCTATCATTTATTTTTAATAAACATGTATTTTACATTTCAAAAATTACTTAAATCCTTTTGCAGCAATTTAACCTTAAAATGTAAGCTATCGAGAAAGCGTGGGTATTGTAAAATAAATCTTTCCCATACGTAATCTTGTATTCTATACTCAAAGTCGTCTATTTTTGTCTGCTATGCATCCGAAACTGCTATGGAAGATTCAAAGTCATTCATTCTTTGGCTTGGGACACAGCATTTGACTTGATGCATTTCGAAAAGTTATTTTTAGGATGCCACTTTGATTTTCCCAGAGTATATAAACATTTTCCGAAGGGCTGAGTGCAACTCACTCACTTTCGGATGTGGTTTTGAGTTTTTAAAAATGTATAAAGTGCATTTCGACAACCGAGGATCCGAAGTAGCATAACAATTGCCCCCACAAGCGACCACCAAAAATGCAAAATTGTCATTTTTTTTTTCATTTTCTAAATATATATATGTTTTGTGGGCGGCTTTCCACTTTTGAATTTTTTTTATAATTGGTTTTTAATTATTATTTGAATTAGCTATTTAATTATTCTTTTGAATAACTTTTAAATTATTCTTTTGAATAGCTTTTAAACTATTTTTTTTAAATAGCTTTTAAATTATTCTTTTGAATAGCTTCAAATTATTCTTTTAAAGAGCTTGTAAATTATTATCTTAAAGAGTTTTAAATTATTCTTTTGAATAGCTTTTAAATTATTATTTTAGAGATCTTTTAAATTATTATTTCGAAGAGCTTTTAAATTATTCTTTTAAATATCTTTTAAATTATTATTTTAAATAGCTTTTGAATAGCTTTTAAATGATTTTTTTGTTTAATTTTTCTTCTAAATAGCTTTTAGTTATGTATAAACAGCTTACAAATTATGCTTTAATTAAATACATTTTTTTTAATTTAAAAGCCTAATTTTTTTATAAATAAAAAAAATCACATATATTATATATTATTGTTATTATATAAAGATTCCTTTTACGGCCCTTGTACTCAGTTAATCTTAGCAAATGAGGTATCAAAAGAAAGATAATTATCAGAAACAATGACGAATCGAACGTTCATATCATACATATCATCGTTATTTTTTTAATGCGGTTAAAATAATTTATTTAAACGTATTTTTTACACAAACCGCTGATATTGCTGCCATCTATGAATGAGAAGCAGCGTTAAACTATTATGATTTTTTCGTTGTAAAATAATTCTTTCATATATTTTGCTCTTACAACGAACAGTTGTGTGTACGGGGTGGGGGGAAGGTGTTTATGCTATAATTATCTCACAAAATCAATAAATATCAAACAATTACAATATATATATATATTTTAACATTGGAAAAATGGGGTTATTGTGTTACAACCTGCCGAGTCATCATTTTTGAAATTTCCACACAGTTTTCTCTATAATCCTATTATTCCAAACGAAAGAAAAATAAAGATATTATTTCGACCGATGTGAGACAATACTTTTCTTATATACTTCCTTCAACATCAAGCAAATGGTAAGGAACTCCCTCCAGGCTACAAAAAATAGCACTTGTCCTATTAGGAAAAGACAAGAAAAGAAGTTTCTTGAAACTAACTTAACAGAATCAGACAACCCTCTAAAAAGATTAATTTCAGACAAAACAATTTTGTGTGTCTTTGAAAGAAAACACCTACTAAACCATGAAAACAGAAAATAAATATATTGATATGGATGAAAAACAATTAATCCGAAAAAAAACTATTATATGTACGATAAACTATTTAAAATACCCGTTCTGCGCACTGGAAGAAAATAACACACATATAGACACACATTCAATATTTATAAACAATTGAAAATGTATTTTTTTATTTAAATTTTGTTTACTCTATAAACCTATATGGAACTTGGCATAATGAAATCAATATAGGATTTTTATATGACAAAAAAAAAATTTCGAATTTAAAAATATATGACCTAGGTCAACTAATCGGTTGCAAAAAAATAATTTATGTAAATTAGGGTGCCAAAATTTTGCTCGTTTGTGTCACAAAAATTCTTTGGACCCCCCCCCCCCTGCACTAAACTACTCCTTTATAATAGTTATACCATAGGCTTAGAATGAAAACCTCGTATCTTCAAACCTCAGATTCAGAAGCAGTAGCAAAAGCTGTTTGGCAACCGAAATATATCCTCAGATATTCCGATTATTTATTGTTTTTAAACAAACATTTATAAGTGAATCGCTTGTATATCGTGACCAAACAGGTTTCGATACGACTGCTAAATATGTGGTTTAAAGATATCAGGTTTTTATTTTAGACTATGACATTCTGAATTATACAAGTATTGATAGTACAACATAGCATGAGCGTCTATAGTCGAAAAATAACAGCATAAGTGTTTATAGACGACCAAGAACTTTCAATTTTTCCAGTATTTATTTAAATACTTAAAATTAAAAAATATATTTTAAATACATTTATGTGAAATATAAATTAAATTATGGTACATTGAAAAAACTACATTTTCGTTATTTTTTTGACGCTGAGAAGGTTAAAATCACATCTATTAATACACCGTGGTAACAAATTGTTGGGAAAGGTTTTATTTGACTGTATCATAATCCGTATTGGCCAAATAAAACATTATTTTTGCCCAACTACTTTTCTTAAAGCCGCTTAGCTGTAGTAGCAAAAAGCAAAGTAGTTGAAGTATAGGAGAAAGTAAGGTTTATTTTGTATACAGACAAACAATCTTAATCGATCAACAATATGTGACCACCCTGTAGAGTTAGTTACGTTAGATTAAATATCGGAACAACAATTCGGCTAATACAGGGCAATACGCGTCTAATCTTTCAATGTACTCCAATAAGTTTATAATCAACTCTTTCCTGGAAATAAACGGGAGAACCTTGATGGAAAAATCCTGGAGAAGACAGGAAGAAACGAAGAAAGGTCGGAGAAAAATGAGACAATAGAAAAAATAAGATTAATTACAGGCGTTTTGGCTTTTTTTTTATATTCCTTCTCGGGGCTCTTTTGGAACAAAATAACCATTGGCGGGAAAAGAATATGGATCCTGCCAAATAAAAATTAAAAGAACGGAAATAAAGGAAGAAAATAAATGGTTGTTTTAGAAAGAATCTTTTAATTGTATGCGTTGAAATATTCGTTTTGATTAGAGATTTTTATTCGAAGTTCGAATAATAGAACTTGGTTCCGTATACGAAATGCGGACGAAAACATCGGACTTATTTTTCCAATTAGGCTTAGTGTATAAAAAGCAACATACACGTATATAAAACTATTAAAAATAGATACTCAAATGAAAGTAATATGTACTTATTTTTAAGCACATTCAATGCTCATCATAGCTCCGAATACTTAAGTTTCATTTTTGAAATAGACATGTACAAAAAATGAGTAAAAATGAATAAAACGAGCAGTTGCTTGTTTACATATAGGCTGAATTCTTTAATCACTTTCAATAAATATTGACAATTACAACCAATACTTATCAGGAATCTAACCCAATCCGTCTACATAATGTCGTTCGCACCACCGTCCAGTGCATTTTCCGTTGTACTACCAGGGCGACGCGAAGAAGTTATAAACAGAAGAAATGTTTAAAAGGTGTGCCAAAAAAATGGAAAGTAATATAATTATGTTGTAATAACTCGGTTTCCGTTTAAGCAATCGACATCAAATAATGTGGAAAACCATCTTCTGAACAACTATTTTAAGAGTGTCAGGTCGCTTTGTTTAGATGACTTGAATAGAAGCTGAAATTAGCAATATTAAATCACATTGCTCATTTTTGAGAAAGTACAGTTACTTAAATGAGAGTACGGCGTCGCTCATTTAAGATGCAATTGTACTTAAACAAAAACGAGTACTTTCAGTTACTCATTTTTAAGTACCTTTTTTACAGTATGTATATTCATTCTGAAGTAACTAAAACATATTTTTTTAAAGCAAACAATTGTGAAAGAAAAAAATATATAAAATAAATGAGTTAATAACGATATTAATAACGATTTATTTTCCAAAATAGGCTGTAGGGATGCACTTTCTCTGAGAAGAGAACGGCTTTACAGACGACATTTCGAATTATTAATAATTTATTATTGGGGACATCTACAGTATACTATTTCCAGGGCATTTCACTAATCTATTCCATTCCAAGCGTACTTTTAATCAATTGAAACTTATTATCATCCTCCAACAAGAGCCCTCTTGCCATTGGATGAAATACGCTCGATTGCTACCCAAATTATGCATATTAGGGGATCAAAGTACTGTTCCAACTACAACACTCGATCAATATAACCAGTAGGATACTTAGTCAGAGATATATGGCCATAGGCAAGACTCAATTAATTATTTATTTAAATTATGGAACGGACACATAGTGATACAGACCAATGAATCATAGTACGTTTCAGTGTGTGTATGTTTACAGAATGATTGGGCAACGATAAAGCAGTTGAAGAGTTTCAGCTCCACTGATCTCTAACTGTAACTTCTGGTTTCGGCAAGACATTTTGTTGACTTGAAGCCGATGTAGAGGCAACCATGATGTGCCCCACTTTCTTTGCTACCGCAATATTTCGTATATTTTTGATTTTTAAATAAGCCGACATGTACTGCTTTTTGCTGAGTTTTTTTCTTTATTTTCTTTTTAAAGCCATTTTAAATGCAATCTGTTATTAAAATAGAAAGTCATTTCCAAGTCAGTGTCGAAGTAGATAAAAAGCGAGAGCAAAAACTATTTTTTGGCAATATAAAAATTATTTCTATAGGATGAAAATATAATATTTATATATTTTTAATATTCCTACAATGCTATGGTAATAAAAAACACCACTAAATCACTTTAAAAAAATATTGGGACACAGCATGGCTGTTTTCAATTGGCTTCAACGCGCCCATAAAGGACACAAGGTTTGAGCCTTCCAGCAGTTACAGTTAGAGTTCAGTGTTCAGATCTCACTAAACAATGAATGCAAATACATGTATGAGCAGGGCCGCCCCTAGATGGCGCTAGGCTCTGTGTGAAACTTACTTTTATGTTTGGTGAGTTGATTAAATAACGTTGCACTAGAGTTATCATTATATTTGTAGTAATGAACCCCCCCCCCCCCCCATCTCAACCCAAAACCATTTTAATTTGACTTCAATTTTATAGTGGTGTAGTGGAGACTGCACGAGGATATGACGAGGACAACACCTAAGCAAGCACCCGACGCTATCTCAATAGGCATCAGGACATTGGATCCCTATCAGATTTATCGTGCACCAATACCAATTATACGCCAGTATTTTTGATGGATATTCCTTTCGACGGATTCCTAGTATTTTAGCAGCGAAGCTGGTAACCCTCCAATCGCAAAATCACTACATTTTTACTTTTCTTTGTCAAGTCCATAAGTCGGGCTCAAACTCGCAATCCTCTGATTACTAATTGAATGTCTTTATCCACTGGGCAACTGGGGACCCTTTATGTAATTCTGAACAATAGTCAGAGGACAACATCTGATTTAACACCTACTATTCAAACTTCCACATTATGATCAACGTAAGGACATTAAGAGCTAAGCCGATTTAACGTGCACCAGGCCCATTTATACAGCAGGTGTTTTAGCGTACGTTGAGAATCTAACTCTCAACCCACCATCTACCACATTTCTTCTCTCTAAAGGTGACCTCCGTGGCCGAGTGGATTAAGGCGTCAGCTATGAATCCGGTGGTTCGAACCTGTGCGACGGACTAGACTAAGAATAGTAAAAAAAAAGTAGTGATATTGCGATCGGAGGGTTGCCAACTTCGCTACCAAAATACTAGAATGTCGTCCATAACATCCACAACAAATTAACGGCACGCATACGGGACTGGTGCACGATAAATCTGATCGGGGTTCAAAGTCCCGACGTCTATTGAAGGCGCTGGGTGCCGGTTCAGGTGTTTCCTCGTCATCTGATCATGGTTAAAAAAATACGAGGTATTGTTCCCGGGTCTTTCTTCGAGATAGGCCCCGAACCGTCGCCAATAGCCCACTATGCAGCTCTAGTGCGACGTTAATTAGCCAAACCAAACCAAAAACTTATCTCTATAGACTAAGTCGGAACCTACAACCCGCCGATTATGGGCTCAGTTCTTTTCCGACCAGGCTACCGTAGAAAATTCCAGTATACAATTTATAGGCATAGCCTAAGAAATGCCTGGGATTCTCTATCGCATTGGGTATTCGTCAGAGCGAGTAAATAACTGTGTAAATATTCATGAATCACTTCAGCGGCGACGAGTAAATCATGTTTTGTGATATCCCGTTCCACTGAATTTTGCATAAATATCGCATTTGGTAGTTTTGCACACCAAAGTATTCTGGGCTGTGACTTCCTTCTAGATAAGTTTTAGTGGTAAAGTTTAGTTATAAAAATTGAAAATTGAATTAATACATTCCAAGAAACTTCGGTTTGGTGTTTTGGACAGCGAAATATTTGAATTTATAAAATTATTAATAGTCTACTGGTGTCTTATTTTTTTTTTATCTAGGTTTCGTCAGAGAGAAATTATTTATTCATTAGAATCTTTTCACGTGAAATGAAAATGTTCCAGAATATCTGTTACTTTTTATAAAAAATTTAATTTTTCAGTAAAAACTTATTTCCCTCATCTAAATTTGACCAAGATCTGTGTTGGCAGATTGGCGAAACCGTCAGACTAGTAACGGGTGAAAGTCACTGACCTCTAACTGTAACTTCTGCATAGGGCAAGACATTTTGTTGACTTGAAGCCGATGTAGAGGCAGCCATGATGTGCCCCACTTTCTTTGCTACGGCGCAATATTTCGTATATTTTCATGTTAAAATAGGTCGACGTGTATTGCTTTTGGCTGAGTTTTTTTTCTATTTTCTTTTTAAACCCATTTCAAATGCAATCTGCTATTAAAATAGAAAGTCATTTGCAAGTAACAGTCGAAGTAGTTAAAATGCAAGAGCAAAAACTATTTGTGTGGCAATATAAAAATCAATTCTATAAGAAAAATATATAATATTTATATACATTTAATATATCCACAATGCTATGGTAATAAAAAACATCACTAAATCACTTTAAAAAAATGTTGGAGCACAACATGGCAGCTTTCAATTGGCGTCAACGCGCCCATAGAGGAAACAAGTTTTGAGCCTTCCTGCAGTTACAGTTAGAGTTCAGTGGTGAAAGTGTGTTGTGTCGGGTGAAAGCTCAGATGTTATCTTGACATTTGAGTATGGTTAAAAATACGAGGGCATCTTTTTTTAGAGATAGAGCCTGAACCGTCGCCAATAGCCCAATATTAAGCGCTAGTGCGAATTTAATTAACCAAACCAAACTAGTTCGACGTAAATTCAACCAATCAATCGAAATTACGAAGCAGTCTTCTCGGGTCTTTCCTTCGAGATAGATTCATCACTAAAATACTCAAAGTCGTCTAATGTATACACGTGTATATATCGGAGTCCAATGTCCTGTTCGGAGTCCAATGTCCTGGAGCCTATCGATTTTGCGTCGGGTGCCAGCTTAAGTGTTGTCCTCGCGATATATGACCATGGGACAGAAATGCAAGTCAGTGTTCCCGAGCCTTTCCTGAACCCCAGTTGCTCAGTTGGTAAGGCGTTCAGCTACTAATCAGAGGATTGGTGGTTCGAATCCGTGAAATGGACTTGACATAAAAAAAGTAGTGATCTTGCGATCGGAGGGTTGCCAGCTTCGCTACAAAAATACTAGAAAGTCGTTAAGAATATCCAACAAATTATACTGGCGTGTATACGGGACTGCTGTACGATAAATCTGATCGGGGTCCAAAGTCCCGACGTCTATTGAAAGCGTTGGGTGCCAGTTCAGGTGTTTCCTCGTCGTCTGACCATGGTTCTAAAATAACGAGGTGCATGTATGAATTTGTGTGTGAATGTGTATGTGTTCTCGAGTCTTTCTTTCGAGATAGACCCCGAACCGTCACCAATAGCCCACTGTGCAGCTCTAGTGCAACGTTAATTAATAAAACCAAAACCAAACCGAGCCTTTCCTTCAAGATTGCAGGCCTCTGTGGCCGAGTGGGTTAAGGCGTCAGATGGGAATTCGGTCCGTACCTGTGCGACTGACTTAACTAAGAATAGTAAAAAAAGTAGTGATATTGCGATCGGAGGGTTGCCAACTTCGCTTCCAAAATACTAGAATGTCGTCCAGAACATCCACAAAAATTATCGGCGTGTATTATGAATCTGATCAGGAACAAAACAAGAAGTCCCGACGTCTATTGAAGGCGTTGGGTGCCAGCTCAGGTATTTCCTCGTCATCTGACCATGGTTCAAAAATACGAGGCATCGTTCCCGAATCTTTCCTTCGAGATTAGCCCCGAACCGTCGCCAATAGCCTACTGTTCAGCTCTAGTGCGACGTTAATTAACCAAACCAAACCTTCGAGATAGACCCCAAAATGTCGACAGTAGCCTACAATGCAGCTCTAGTGTGCCGTCAATTCAACCAACCAATCTTCGAGATAGACAGACCGTTGCCAATAGCACGCTATTCAGCTCTATTGTGACATTAATTCATTGTTCCTGGGTCTTTCCTTTGTGATAAACCCGAGACAGATAGCTCATAGCCAGTAGCCTACTATGCAGCTCTAGTTGAATGTTAATTCAACCAAGTTACCAATTTTCTTAAACTTAAAAGTCATTAAAAATTCGTGTCAATCCCACAAAACAGAGGATTACACAAAAGCTGGTTTGGTTAATTAACGTCGCACTAGAGCTGCACAGTAGGCTATTGGCGACTGTTTGGAATCAATCTTGAAGGAAAGGCCCGGGAACACATACACATTCACACACACATTCATACATGCACCTCGTTATTTTAGAACCATGGTCAGATGACGAGGAAACACCTGAACTGGCACCCAACGCCTTCAATAGACGTCGGGAATTTGGACCCCGATCAGATGTATCGTGCACCAGTCCCGTATACACGCCAGTATAATTTGTTGGATATTCTGGACGACTTTCTAGTATTTTTGTAGCGAAGCTGGCAAACCTCCGATCGCAAGATCACTACTTTTTTACTTTTCTATGTCAAGTCCATTTCACGGATTCGAACCACCAATCCTCTGATTAGTAGCTGAACGCCTTACCAACTGAGCAACTGGGGCTCTCTTTCCTTTGTGATAAACCTGAGATAGATAGCTCATAACCAATAGCCCGCTATGCAGCTCTAGTTGGACGTTAATTCAACCAAGTTACCAATTTTTTTAAACTTAAAAGTCATTAATAATTCGTGCCAATCCCACAAAACAGAGGATTACACAAAAGCAAACTAACGAATAGTTTTCTTCAAAAAAAACCCAAATAATCATTAAAAACTAAAATTAAAAACTTATTTTCTTAAAGTGCATTGTCTATAAATTTATTCAAAGTAAATATGATATACTATTGAATTTTTCGTATTACAAGAATCTATTAATTTTAAACCATTGCACTGTTCTTTACATAAGCCAGTGCTTAACTGCTAAGAATGCAAATATAATCTCAAAAAAAATAATTTCAAATAAAATGCATTGTTTGTGTTTTGAAATTCCAATTAAATTTTAATACAATCGGCTTAGATTTTCTCTTTAGGCCTTTATTAAAAACACGCTTTGTTTGGTTTTCGATGGAAAATCTGACAGTACCACTAAAGTCTTTTTTAAAAGGTAATATTTATAATTAAATTGTTTCACAATGTTTAATAACAATAACTTATCAATTGAATGGAAAAATTTTCAACATATAACGGATAATTTGAAATTTGAGTGTTTATTTTTAACTTATTTAAGTTCATTACTACTAGATCATTGTTTCCGTATTATCTCATTTTAATACGCAGTTATCAATTTGCTTTGACAATAAACTTAAAAAGATGTGTTTACATACTAATCTTTATAAAATGAAACATAAAATGTGCGTTATTTTATTTAATTTTCAAACATTTATCGCTAAATATTTCCTTTCATAACTATTTACAAGATTAACAAACAATCAATTTAATGTTTTTAGGATTAGGCTGTACTAAAATAGTATAAAAACAAATAATAGTTTATGTTTTAGTTCTATCTAAAACAAAGTACTTCTGTGGACTTTCTATTGCTAAATGTTAATTACTATTTTTTTTTTCTTTTTTGACAAGTATTTGAATGGTATATTAAGATAAAAGATTTTATGCCAGATTTAAATTTTTAGATAATAAAAGTTTGCAGTTTTATTAAAGAGAGAATAAAACATTAATAATACAATGGTTCTATTTACTCGGTTTAGAAACTGTTGATTTTTTTTAATACTTTTAAGAAACCATTTTATCTTGGAATTCTCAGGTTATTTTTTTTTATTTTGTGAATTTTGTAAATGATGGTAAATTTTTTTATTTTCTACACTTGTCGTTGAGAAAACGATTTCATGAAAAGCTCGAGAACAAACATCAACTTGGAACATTGAAATTAATTTATTTAATTATTGACATCCAAATGCACATTGACACATGTTCATATTTTAATGCTCTTGTTTACCGAAAAGAAAAACAAGAAGTTATTAATTGAAACGTGATGAAATGTTAAGTTTACATTCTCAATTTAATTCTCAATTTAACATTCTGATGCTCATGGCCGTATATATACGTCCAAGGATCTCCAGTTTTTCTTGTTTGTTTTGTTAATTAACGTCGCACTAGAGCTGCACAGTGGGCTATTGGCGACGGTTCGGGGTCAATCTCGAAGGAAAAACCCGGGAACACATACACATTCACACACACATTCATACATGCACCTCGTTATTTTAGAACCATGATCAGATGACGAGGAAACACCTGAACTAGCACCCAACGCCTTCAATAGACGTCGGGACTTTGGACCCCGATCAGATTTATCGTACACTAGTCCCGTATACACGCCAGTATAATTTGTTGGATATTCTGGACGACTTTCTAGTATTTTTGTAGCGAAGCTGGCAACCCTCCGATTGCAAGATCACTATTTTTATTACTTTTCTATGTCAAGTCCATTGCACGGATATGAACCACCAATCCTCTGATTAGTAGCTGAACGCCTTACCAACTGAGCAACTGGGGCTCGGAATATCCCGAAGGAAAGACCCGGGAACGATGCCTCGTATGTTTGAACTACTATCAGATGACGAGGAAATACCTGTACTGACACCCAACGAATACAATAGACGTCGGGACTTTGGACCCCGATCAGATTTATTGTGCACCAGTCCCATATACACGCAGTTATATTTTGTGAATGTTCTGTACGACTTTCATAGTATTTTGTAGCGAAGTAGGCAACTCTCCGATCACAAGATCACTATTTTGTTACTTTTCCTTCTCGAGTCCGTCGCACAGGATCGAACTAGGAATCCTCTGATTCCCAGCTGACGCCTTTATCCACAGGGCCACGGAGGCCTCACAAAATAATAAGCTAGTCAGAGAGAGAATAAAATATTTAATAAATTATCGCTATAATTTCTTCAAAAACACGTTTGAAATAAAAGCAAAGCAAATAAAAGCCCCTTCCCCATATTTACTTTTAAATAACACACTTAACTCTTTTACATCTCTCAAAAGCGAAATTCTGCAGTTCTCCTGATAATATACACCGAAATCTAAATTGAGTTCTGAAAATAATTGATTCTCTGCGTGTTGTCATGTATAATACATTCTACTGTCATTTCATAAAATGAAGTTCGTAAAGTATTTCCTACGGTGTTTTTTTTTTATTATTTTATCTTTTCGAATGCATAGGGAAATCCAGGTACATAAATCAAATTTCGATTTTGTTTGTAACAAACTCTTCCAGGGATATCTTTTTTTTTTGTTTATTAAAAAAAAGAAAATAAACTCAATAACCTCAAAAATACGTTTTATAAGCTTTCTACTTGACTAGGTGAATATTTTCCTTGTCAGAAACAAGTTCTAAAAATAGCTATTTTTATGCAGTGTAGTTTAGAAGAGAAAAATGAGGAAAGTGTTGTTTCTAGAAATTGAAAAAATAGTTTATTCTTGGAAATGCATTACTTGTAGATAAAGAAGGTATAAAATGTTTCTTAAGAAAGTCACAAATAATGGAGTATTAATATTAATAAAATAATATGTTTCAAAATAAGATTAATTTAAAGAATTATTTAAGTGTATTTGATCATAAAAAAAAAACAATTTAAAACCATCTTTGTCATAAAATCGCGTGTAGCCGTTTGTCAATCGCCAAATTTACAGAAATAAAAAAAAATTCTAAAAAAATACTTCATTTTGAAAAAAATTTCAAATAAAAAATTTTGTGGGAGATTTTCAAATACACCTATACAAAATTTTTTTTAAAGGATGTTTTAAAAGTTTATTTAATTTTCCCCTTTTTTAATTTTTTAATTTAGAAGGTGGCTTAGTACATATTTCATGTCAATTTCAATGGAGGATGACTTGACTCGTTTACTAATTTCTTCGAGTTAATAGTTTTGAGAAATAATTCTTAATTATTTGAGCCTAACTCACAAAAATTAAAATACATTACGAAAACCATAACTGCAGAAACCTTTTTCAGAACACGATTCAAATTTGATTTATTTCTTTTGGAACGCGAATCGAGTTTCGTGAAAAATGTAATTAGAATTCTTAATTAAATTATTCACAAATGAAAATCCGGAATCTAACAGTGACAGAAAATGGCGAATATTGTACCTGGAGAATTCATTAAAATAATGCAAGTGACGATAAATACCTCATAGGTAAATATTTCGTACCTCAAAAACTTCAAGGCAGTTAATTTAGATTTCAAACTAAATTCTTTGAAATGTCTAATTATTTTCTGTCAAGGACAATATTCTAAATATACGCTGTTTAAATTAAAGGGAATTTGTATTATTTCGGAAATTATCCAATTTATAAAAGATTTCGTAAAACCATAGTTTTTAATAAAAAGACGATTTATATTTATTGAAAGTGATTTTAGTGTGATCGATATTTATATCTATCTTACAAATATTTAATAAATTATATATTACAAATAGCGTAATATATACCTATGCAATAGTGTTACGTATTCAGTGTTCCTTTTTTATTTCCCAAATGACGTAAAATTAAAAAAAAATTCAAGTAAATTTCAGAATCTGTTGGAGAGATTTTTACAAATGTTCCACCTTTTTTTGTGTCGAGATATTAAAAAGGAACTGAGTTATCGCAATTCACTTCTCTAACTTAATATTCTCTGGCAAACTTTTTTACGTTTTTCGAGATCGCACCTATTTTAAGGGGGTCCGATACCCAAAATTCGCAAAAAAATCATTTTTTTTTATATTTAAAAAATAATATTCAAACTTATCTTAATAACTTACAAAAAACTGCTTCAAAATATTCCTATTACTTTTTTAGTTATGAATGTTTTAATGATGTGTTCCTATAACATAGTTGTATCATATGCGAACTTTAAAAGCAAATATCTCTGTTCGTGGTTTTGAAATTTAATTAACACTAAAAATGCTAAGGCTTTTTTACTATTATACTTAAAATCATAATTTTTGTGTGTATAGCAAGATAAATATATTTTAAATAGATGTACGCATTCAGATTTCCTATTTTTACCATAATTTGTTTCTTAAAACCACTTAAAATGGAATTTTATTTTTTTTCGTCAATTTTTTTTCCAAAATTTCTAATATATTTTATTTTTTTAAAGTGATGTATCTGAATCAAAATTTGAATGCATACATCTATTTACATATTATTCAAGATCTTAAATAAAAAAAATGCTTCAAAATATTGAAAAACAAAAAAGGAATTTTAAAATTGTTAAAAAATTTACTAAAATTTTAATTTAAAAATAAATGTGCAATTTAAAAAAAAATCGAGCGTCTTAAAATGGTTTTTTATGCATATTTAGAAAGAGAAAAAAAATTGGATTGTACAAGTATAAAAATAAAGAAAAAAATGTCGAAGGTATCGGACCCCCTTAATTATAGAGGTTAATCACATTATTTTGAAATTTTTAATACGTACCTTAATATATTTTCCTAGTGTTATGCGAAATTAAATATTGAAATTGTTAAATATTCAGCAACAATATAATTTATATGTAATAAGGATTTTATACATTACAATTTAATTTATGGTCGCAGATATTTATTAAAATAACAAGCATCAACATTGAATAACAGTTAACGTATATTCAAAATAAGACTACCATTTAAAATATTTAAAAATTAATATTATTTAGAATATTAATGTGGACGTTATAACACAGAAAGTTTAGTTAATTCAGCTTCAGTGATTTTGATTAGTTAAAATATATGCTAAACTATTTTATTTTTAATTTTATAGATTTTATTATGGTTTCTATATACAGTTTCAGTAATAATAATAATAAAACTAACGGATTACAGAGAAATGTTACAGATTGGTTAGAAATTCATTAGGTTAACAAGAATTTTACAAGCAACCATTAAAAATAATTGGTTAACTCTTGTAAAGTACCCGAAAGACCTTCCCACGAACTTTTTGAGATTGGGTTAACAAAAAAAATATAACTATCTCGTTAGTTTTTTTTGGGGGGGATTCTATTAAACTACCGTAAGAAGAAATTTCAAAGAATTCAATGGTAGTGACGAAAACCATTTTTCTGCAAACTCAGTAATTTTTCATTATAATAATTCGATCTGTACACACGAAAAGTTCACTATATGCGAAAAAAGTTCTATTTTTTTTTTACTTTAATTCTAAATTTCTTCCTTTATTCTTTAGAAAAAAAATTTCAGAAACATTTTTTCTAACATCCAATTATAATCATTCCTTTGTTCTACTACAATATATAAAACGAAATTTTTAAAAATACACTAAACCGAAAAAAGTTATTTTTTATTTGACTTATCAAACTAGTCTTTTAAAGCTACGTTAGGACTAATTTAGTAAAGCTTTTATCATATAGTTTCCAATTAAAAAGAACTACAGTAGCATTTAATATATAGTTGCCAATTAAAGAATAATACAATAACTTTTAATATATAGTTGCCAATTAAAGAATAATGCAATAACTTTTAATATATAGTTGCCAATTAAAGAATAATACAATAACTTTTAATACATAGTTGCCAATTAAAGAACAATACAATAACTTCTAATACATAGTTGCCAATTAAAGAATAATACAATAAATTTTAATATATAGTTGCCAATTACAGAATAATACAATAACTTTTAATATATAGTTGCCAATTAAAGAAAAATACAATAACTTTTAATATATAGTTTAAAATTAAAGGGAACTACAATATGATCCAAAAGCAACGGACAAATTACGTTTAGTTATGGAATATAATTTTCAGTTATGGAATTACATCAAAAATATTCATTGCTGACATTTGCTAGATATAACTTCAAGATAACAAAAAAACAAAAATGGGGAATAAAATTCTTATTTGATAGAAATAGATAAAATATGTATTGGTTAAAAGGAATTCTAGTACTGACCTAGAGAGGGTGAAAGTCATAAACCAGGTGACCATGGACAGATGTGACCACACCCATATTAGCAGAGTACACATCCTTGGCGCAATAAAACATACACCTGTACAATGTCCCACTACTTTTAGATTTTGCTATTCTTACGATATGCAATCAGCCCACAACTTTTAGTTATTTATTTTATATTTTACGGTTCTTCGCACTAGTGAAATAGTTACAGATGGGCTGACGTGGTGGTGACTATTAAAGATAGGTATTCAAAAATAAGTCAAAAGTACTTATTTCTGAGTACATTCGATGCTTATCATAGCTCCGAATACATGTTTCATTTTTTTTAAAAGACATGTACTCAAAAATGAGTAAAAATGAATAAAAAGAGCAGTTGCTTGACTACATAGGCTGTCTTCATTAATCACTTTCAATAAATATCAATAATTAAAAACAAGACGTACCGGGAATTGAACCCATATACTCAGGCACCGCAGTCCAGTTTCTTATACGTTGTACAACCAAGGCGACGTGAACAAGTTATAAACAAAAGAAAAGTTAATAAGGTATGCCAAAAGAATGGGAGGTAAGATAATTGAGATGTAATAACTCAGTTTCCATTGAAGCAATCAGTCGTCCAGAACATCCGCAAAAATTAAAGGCGTGTATACGGGACTGGTTCACGATACATCTGATCGGGGTCCAAAGTCCCGACGTCTATTGAAGGCGTTGGGTACCAGTTCAGGTGTTTCCCCGTCATCTGACCATGGTTCTAAAATAACGAGGTGCATGTATGAATGTGTGTGTGAATGTGTATGTGTTCCCGGGTCTTTCCTTCGAGATAGACCCCGAACCGTCGCCAATTGCCCACTGTGCAGCTCTAGTGCGACGTTAATTAACCAAACCAAACCGTACTGATGTCTAATTTAAGTTTTGGGGCCTCCGTGGCCCAGTGGTTAAAGGCGTCAGCTGGGAATCAGAGGATTCCTGATATCCTGTGCGACGGATCCTCTGATCCTGTGTGACGGACTTGACAGAGAAAACTAAAAGAAAGTAGTGATCTTGTGATTGGAGTGTTGTCAGCTTCGCTACAAAATACTAGAAAAGTCGTCCAGAACATCCACAAAAATTATCGGCGTGTATACGGGACAGGTGCACGATCAATCTGATCGGGGTCCAAAGTCCTGACGTCTATTGAAGGCGTTGGGTGCCAGCTCATGTGATGTCCTCGCCATCTTACCATGGTTCAAAAATATGAGGCATCGTTTTCTTTCCTTCGAGATAGGCCCCGAACCGTCGCCTACAGCCCACTTTGCAGCTCTAGTGCGCCGTTTATTAATCAAACCAACTCTCTAATTTAAGTTTAATCTTACAGGTTGGACAATTTCTAATCTTCCCTTGTTTTCAATTGCTAATAATATTAATTTTCTTCAGGCATAAATTTTCAACAACTCAGGGATTTTTAAAACTCGAAATTCCTTACTTTTAAGGTTTCCAGGCTATTATAGGGGTCGGGCTCCCCGCCAATCCGAATCCCCGAGCTGGCGATAATTTGGCGCAGTCCTCCCTTTACAAGAAATTTCAATAACAATTATTTCCTTAAGCAAACCCTACCTCCTTATTCCTATTACCCTCGACCATTCATTCCATTCCTATTCTCGTCCCGAAACATTTTCTTTGTTACATCTCACTCGGGAATGCCGTCGAAAGGTATCTCTGACGTCATCCCCCGACCACCGAAGCGGGAAAGGCGATTGGACATGATCCCGTCCTATCGGAATTCGCGAATCCGACACGAGAACATTTCACCTTGGAATTCTCTTCGCACTGGATGCATTAGGACATCCACAATATGTCCCGGTGACGAATATATTAGGACGTCCAATGGATGTCCCGACACGGGTCAGTTGGAATCGGTGGTGACAGGTGGTGACGTCAGAGGTCCAGCAATTAGACTGATATGGGATGTAACGACCAGGAGAAATGGAACGGTAGTTAGCCAGTATTAGCGGTGTGTCCTGGTCACGAGTTAAGAGTCTAATTGGTTAAGAGTGTCAGGTCTTGATTTAGCACGGGAGATTAAATTCTCCAATTAAAATATAGGTGGGGAGTTAGGCTTAATGGATATTGATATGTTGATGGCTTGAGATTTCAAACATGCAAGTGTTTGCATTTGGTTTATATATGGACAAGAAGCATAGTTAAAGAGATTAATGTTAATTGCAAATAAATAATGAAAAGTGTGTTATCTTAGATGTACGTTTTCATTAACTACTTTAAATAGTTACTGCGCATTTGGTATTGTATGGATAAACTAGTAGAAATACCCGTTCTTCGCACAGATTTAAATAAAATAATTTTCTATAAAAATACTTGGTTTACAGAATAATATATATATATATATATATATATATATATATATATATATATATATATATATATATATATATATATATATATATATATATATATATATATATATATATATATATATATATATATATATATATATATATATATATATATATATATATATATATATGGGGGGAAGAATATTATTGATCCTGAATCCATGGAAAAGATCATAGAAGCTCGTCTGATAAATAATTTATAGTATAGAAGCGAGAAAAGTGTTTACAGTAAAATTTCAGCTTTAGTGCAGTAAATAAAATATTTAAAAAATCTGGCAAAATCCAAGTTATATTAGGTTGTGGTCCAAGGTAGAAGAAAACCATGTATCATTGATCTTTTGTATGGTTTTTTTTTTTAAATTAAATATTTAAAAACTATATATTTTAATACTTATAAATAAAGGGAAATAAAAGTAGAATGAGATTTTTGGGGTAAAAATGGAAAAGATGTTGATAAATCTTTAAGATGAAATGTTTAACATAAAAGTCTTCTTTTACTATTATAAATTACACAGTTGTCGGTTGTGAATTAACAACGCGTTAGAGCTAAAACTGAGCTGAACTATTTATTACACTTTCGAGATTTGCACATCATTATTAAATTAATATTCATTTCTAAAGCATATGGTTGCATTTATTTCACGAAACATATTTTAAAACATGCATTTATTTTAACAATTATTAACAAACAATATAAAGGTAAAATAAAAAAAAGAATATTACAAATTGATCCGGAAAATAACATAATAATTGCTGAAGAGAAAAAGCTTATTTGACATACACACGAAACAAAATTAATTATGAGATATTGATGTTGTGCGACTACCATGTATTAAAAGGTTAAGATTATGGTATTATTTACCTAACAATATAATAAAAATACCATAATGTATACTACTTGTTTGTAAACAACCCATAGTTACGACAAACTAATCTTTCCATCAATTTTAAACAAGCACCACTTGAGAATTTCAAAACAGCATTCTAAAGTTCGTTCGATTGCATGTTGCCAAACAAAAGAATAAAAAAAAAAACATGAGCAACAAACTTGTTCTTAAAAAAAATCCTATTTTTAGTCAACGACATCTTTATATCTTTACGCTACTTTATCTTCACTAGAAAATATAGGAATGAGCCAAATTCTGAAGGATAAAAAAAAACTCAACAAGACAGAGTATTAATCTTGAACCAAACTCGGCGACCGAACAGTTTCTTTTTTTTTCTTCCAAAAAAGGACTAAGCACGCTTGGCGAAGTACGGGGAGATATGTCTTTCTTTGTGAGAGTTGTTGGCGATTTTTTGGCACGATTTCTCCTTTGTCAAAAATGCCAGATAACGAGACTGCATTAGAGTGCTGTTTGAGACAAATATGGAGGAATATGCGTATCACATACATGGGACTTTTATTTTTTGTTCTCTGATGTTCGAGATATATTAATTTTCATTTTGTTCTAATGGTCATGTTCATACCAAGGAGCTGACGATAAATTTTCGGATTGTTATTCGGTATTTGCGTATTCGATTTTTTTTATGGATGAGTTTTATTTTATACGGATAAAATAAATTAAATATGCTACTTTTCTAAGTAACTAAATAAGTTTTAGGAAATATTGTTATATCAATATTGAATAATTAAATCTTAAAGGAATACTACTATTTGGCTTCTATGGGATATTCTATGTTAAATTGACATTTTGGGTACTAATTTTTTTGCTATTTTTTTTAATTATATTATTCTAAATTTTTATCACATACGCACTGAACATGTATACTTAACTTACAACAATATTTGTTCACCAAAATAAATAAAATGAAATAATTTTAAATTTATATATTCGAAGACTTCGTTCGAAGTTTTAACGATTTTTTCGAAACTGTGTCCGTGAAATATAAGATAAAATAACCAAACAAGACGTGTAACTTAAATGAAGTATTATATTACAGAATATCTAATAATTTTATGAATATAGTACTTATACATTTTTAATAATGAACGATACCTAAAACTAAACAAATTGCCATTTTAATCTAACATATTTAACAATTATTTATGCATATTATACAAAAGGCATATTTTTAAATATTTTTATGCTTTTATTGACACATTTTAACAAATATTTTTTGCATATTTTTTTTTTAAGTTTTAAAGTTTTTTAAAAAATACATTTTATTTTTATCCATTAAACTTTTTATTTTTATCCATAAACTATTTTAAATGATGTACGGTTCTACATAAATTCTTCGTGAAAACGAGTTCAAAATTCAAAATATATTTAAACACTAAACAGTTTCGATAAATATATTTAAAATTCCTTTGGATAAGTACATATAACAAACATGCTTTTTAAATTTATTATTTAATATATTTGTATGTAAATCAAATTTAAAGTTATTTTATTAAAAATATTTTATTTATACAAAGTTTGAAATATAAAGTTTACTACAAGTTGTTTACTTTACGTATGCCTAAACATATACGTCTAAATATTATCATATCTCTAAACATAACGAACTAATTTTACTAAAGGCTAATAAAATAAATATCGAATACCCGGGAAATTGAAAATGTATGCTGATGTTCATGTCTTATTTAATTTGAAATGCATGATAATAAAGTTTATTTACTTTTATAAATATAAAACGAAGTTATTTTCGCAAAATCTATAATATTAAAAGTTCCATTATATTTAATTACGTTTAGCTTTTGCGTGATAATCTTATTTTTTTTCCGTCATTTTCCATAAATTCCATTTTTTTCTAAGGTGCCTTGAACTTTTGAATTTATTTAAATATCCTGCAATACACTATTTTAGTACTGTTTTTAGAACTTTTCAAACAAAATGCTTGAATGTACACTCTTAAAAATAGTGCCTTAAAAATAAGTTAAATGTACTCATTTTTGAGTACGTTCGATGCTTATCATGGCTCCGAATACATAAGATTAATTTTGAAAAAGAATACTAAATAATACTATACTAAAAAATGAGTGCAGTGAGTAAAAAAGAATAAAAAGATCAGATGTTTGTCTACAGGCTGCCTTCATAAATCACTTTCAATAAATATCAACAATTACAACTAAGACTTAACGGGAATCGAACCCAGATCATCAGGCAGCGCAGTCCGGAGCATTATCCTTTAAACTACCAGGGCGACTTAATGATGTTATAAACAAAAAAAAATTTAATGGTGTTCCAAAAGAATGGTAAATAAGATAATTAAGTTGTAATAACACAGTTTCCATTTAAGCAATCGACATCAAATAATCTAGAAAACCATCTTCTGAACAAATATTTTAATTGTGTCAGGTCGCTTAGTTAAGATGGCTAAACAGAAGTTGAGATTAGCAATAATAAATCACACTTTTCATTTTTAAGAAAGTACAGATATATTTAAACTAGCATAATTTACGCATAAACACAACCCCCCCCCACCCCCACCTGTTCGTTGTAAGGATTTGTAAGGATATTAATTAGTGTATTCCTTATAGCCAAAAAATCTAAAAAGTTTAAACCTTCTGCTCATTCACAAACGGCTACATTATCACAGGTTTGTTTAAAAACAAACAAGTCTAAATTAATTATTCTAAACGCATTTTAAAAAAAATAAGTGGATATTTATTAAATGAACGTACGACTCGGCATTGCTCCTGAATCGCACCTTTCTTTTGAGACTGTGAAAGGACTGTAAAACGACTGCAAAAGGACTGTAAAACGACTTTAAAATGACTGTAAAAGGTTTCTTTACTACAGAAATATTATATATGTTTATTTTCTTTGGATAAATATATAAAACAAATACTGTGTTAAATTAATAATTTACTTTATTTGTATGAATATTAAATTAAAAGTTATTCTATTAAAATTTTTATTTTATTTACACTGAATTTGAACTATAAAGTCTACTACGAATTGTTTACTTACGTCTAAAGGATAAACGTCTAAAGATTATCACATCTCTAAACAAATACAAACCTATTTTACTAAAGGCTAATACAACAAATGTCGAATCCCCGGGATATTGAAAATGCATACTGATTTAAATGTCTTATTTGAATTGAAATGCATGCCGATAAAGTTTATTTCATTTTAAAATATAAACCGAAGTTATTTTTGTAAAATCTACAGAATTAAAAGAGTTCTATTCTATTCAATTACATTTAGCTTCTGAGAGATAGTCATATTTTTTTTTCAGTCATATTGTATAGAATTCTATTTTCTCTAAGATGTCCTAAAATTTTGAATTTATATAAATATCACTGTATAAAAATAAGTTAAATGTACTCATTTTTGAGTACATTCGATGCTAAAATAGGCTCCGAAGTAGTTTCAATTTTTAAAAAGACAAGTACTCAAAAATGAGTACAATAAGTAAAAACGAATAAAAAGAGCAGATTCCTTCCTAAATCACTTTCCACAAATATCAACAATTACAACTAAGACTTAACGGGAATGGAACCCAGATCGTCAGGAACCGCAGTCCAGAGCCTTATCTGTAAAACTACTACATTGCCAAGATGTTATAAACAGAAGAAATGTAAAAATGAAAAAGGTGTGCCAAAAGAATGGGATTTAAGATGATTGAGTTGTAATAACTCAGTTTCCATTTAAGCAAACGACATCAAATAATGTGGGAACCATCTTCTGAACACCTATTTTAAGTTTGTCAGGTCGCTTTTTTCAGATGGATTGCACAGAAGCTGAGATTAACAATATTAAATAACATTGCTCTTTCTTGAGAAAGTACGGTTACTTAAATTTGAGTGCGTTTTTGCACATTTACGATGCAATTGTCAGATGAACGTACAATTGGTCACTGCTCCTGGAATATACACAAGAAAAGAAAATATACTTAAAAATGAGTAACTGAACTTACTCGTTTTGTTTTGAGTACAATTGTATCGTGAATGAACGATGACGTACTCAAAGTTGAGTAATCGTACTTTATAAAAAATGAGCACTGTGTTTTAATTTTGCTCATATCAGCTTCTGTTCAAGCTTTCTTAACAAAGCGATCTGACAAACTTAAAATATTTGTTCAGGAGATGGTTTTCCAGATTATTTGATGACGATTGATTAAATTGAACTGAGTTATTACAACTCAATTATCTTACTTCCCGTTCTTTTAGCACACCTTTTTAACGTTACTGCTGTCTATAAGTTTTTCGCAACGCCCTTATAGCTTAACGGATAAGACTGTGGACGGCGCTGCTGCAGACCTAGGTGCGATTCCCGGTAAGTCTAAGTTGTAATTGTTGATATTTATTGAAAGTGATCTATGTAGGCAAGCCATTGTTCTTTTTATTAATTTTTGCTCATTTTTGAGTACATGTCTTTTTCAAAAATGAAACTTATGCATTCGGAGCTATAATGGTCATCGAATGTAATCAAAAATGAGTATATATTACTTATTTTTAAATACCCATTTTTAACAGTGTGACATATGATAAAAAAAACTCTAGGGAATCTACTTAAGAACAATACAACATTGCACAATTTAAGTTTTCGATTGGATGCTGTTTAAACAACTTCACATATTAACTCAACAACACTTTTATCACGTACTCTTACGAGCTTTCACAATTGCAACATTGTCTAATATATTACGAACATTTTTGCGTTCTTTTATAAATATTTTTATAAAACATTTTTTTAAATAACTTAAGATAATTTAAAGGGAATTGAAAACGTCAAAAGATTTAAATTTCGTTATAATCCGTTATCGCTCGAAAAAATGTCTTTTAGAATAATAAGCTTATTTAAATTTGTAATTGGCCGTGAAATTAAAATCCTATGGAAATAAAAATTTCTGTATTTCGCTAATATCGGAAAATATGATGCATGTTTCTACATCATACGTCAAGTACTTTGTTTATACACCGATTAAAGAATCAATTTTAAAAGATAATACATACAATAGTTGTTGACAGATAATTAAAATGGCGGAACTCTAGAATAAATATTTTTAATTTTTCCTAAGCTTTAAGAGAAGTTTTAAATGTGAGGGAAATAACAAATATATTTATTTTGCGAAGGGTAGTAAATTATTAAAAAACAATTAACGTATGAATGACATGTCAATGAAACAAATTTAATGTTTTCAAATAAATTTAATTTAATGAATATATCAGAAGATTCATCCAGAGTACGAAATATTGCAAATAAGCAATGCATAGGCACGGATTGCACAGTAGAAAGGAATCCGTCTTGTAATCGGAGGATTTTGAGTTCAAATATCTGTGTGAACTTGTAAAATTGTGTCGAGTTTGTGATCGGATTGTTTTCCAGATTTGTTTTTAAAAAATATATTTTATTTCATTCGCGATGTAGAAGGGACTAGTAGCAGCGCCAACTATATAAAAAGCCGTTAGGCACGCGCTCTTTACGTCACAAACTGAAGGCCAAAAGGAGCGGGGAAAAGAGAAATCGTTACTCCTGTTGGTAAGGAAACACTCAGAAAATAAAATCGGCCATTAGTTTGTGACGTAAAAAGCTCGTGCCTTACGGCTTTCTGAATATTGTACACGGATAATGCACGTTAAACCTGATTGTGGACCAATCTCCTGAGGCTTATTGATGTAGCGCCGAGTGCCAGCTTAGATGTTTACCTCGTCATCTGACCATTGTTCAAAATTTACGAGGCATTACTTGGCTGTGTTAAGACTGGTCAGAAATAGGACCCGTAAGTTCATGTAAGTTCGATCCTTACAAATTAAAAAATTTCAGTACAAATTTATCATCCACAATAGTTTGTCCAAATTAATAATAACTGATAAGTATATATAAAATTTATTATTATAATAGCAACGGTATTACGTATTTATTGCAAATTTCAAGTCGATATAAATTATATCACATTTGGAAAATAGATAAAATGAGTACCTAAATTTGACGATTTGAACAATACAACAGATATATCTAAATAAAAGCTTGTAATAACAAAAAATATTTTATTCGAGCAATTTTTATTGTCAAGTATGCAACGCCGACATGCATCTTCTTACACGACTTTTAACTCATAAATCAAATTACACTGTGACATGTTCAAATAAATAGTCAATATCACCATTAATATCAACATATTATAACGCTCTTGTTCTACGACTGAGTCGCCCTCTACCGGTTCGTGAAATAAAGAAGTCAGTCGGCGCCAATCTTTCACCACACGCGGTCGCATGACTACTTTATTACATTATTATTTTGTAATCAATTATGTGTTTGTCACCATGTGTAACTTAAAAGTAATTAAAACATATTACACGTAAATAGAAAAATGGCAATTCCATGTATTAATAATGGAAGAACCCATCTAAGTGACAATCACCACGCTAGAAACACAGCTAATACCTTGCTAATCTTATTAATATATTACACGCATGGACATAAATACTACGCGCTTCAAGACGTATTTATGTCATTCAGTTATTTATTATTCCCTCTATCGTAATATGTCATTATTAGAAGAATGCCCTTAAGCCACGCCTGTTTGATGTCCTTTTGACGGATTACGGGGGGTTTGCCTTCATTGTTTGCTGCTGCTGCTGCTTGTTCTTCTATCGTAAATAAGATAAATGCTTATGTACTTTTGGACATGTAAACAAATCTATTTTGTATGATTACAAAAGTTTCTGAATGGGATCTTGTTGGGATTGCGGGTTTATTTCAAGGGATTGATTAACTGTAAAGCATTCGCAGAAGGATTGCCAGTTTCAATGTTATGTTGCAGTTATTGTGCTCATGAGTTGTGTCTGAATAATTGTTGTAATAATCGGAAATGTGCTTCTTTTCTCTTTTGCGTTTTTTAGAGTTTGGTAAAAAAGTAATAAGGAACACTATTAGCAAAACTTTTTGCGTCCGTTTGCCGATCAGCCTGTTTGTCACCACTAGTCTTAGGCGATGTTTCGATATATATATCGAAATTACGGAATTCGCAATATCGTTTTAGCAGTTTTCGAGATAACGATTAATCGGAAGTGCACTCTAAAGTACCGTAAAATGGGGCAACTTTGTGCCACTTTTTGAGGTTTTTTCAGAATATATCTATCATTTATGCACCAATTGCTCTGAAATTTTTACACAACATACCTACACATCTCGGCTATCCAATGATGGGTGGAAAAAATGTTTTCTTTATAGAAAGGGAGGGGGAATTTTTTTCGTGTGGCACAAAGTTGTACCCGGTTGGGTACAACTTTGTGCCACTCTCTTTTCTGCCTCTAAAACACATTGAAACTTAATGTGGCACAATCTTGACCATACTTTTTTTCATACTCAGCTCATCTATTATGCTATGAGCAGGGAAATAAAATTTGTTCTCATCATTTTACTGTTTTTTTTCGCATTTTTATCAATTTGGAAGTGTTCGAAATGGAAGAAGTCGAGTTTTTTTTAAACTTTTAATGATAAACTGTTTCATAATATTACATTACAAAAAATAATTTTAAATTACATTAGTGGAGTGTAGAGGCATCGCTATGAATTTAACATCATTTTTCTGACACAAACGCCGGACATGAGAACTAAGATGTGAACTGAGATTGTTTCCTATAAGTACCACTTTGTTTCATGCGGACTAGTAACATGGTATATTCAAACCAATATTCCTGATTTCTTCAGACCTTCAGATGGGGATGATTCAGCATCCTTTCTCTTCTTCAGCATAAATGCAAGTGAATTTCGATGAATTCCATACCTCTCTTGGGCCTTACGGATTGAAATCCTCTCCTCAGTAATTTCCCTTAACACCTTTTCAAGGTATTCATTAGTGTAAGCCCCATAAGGGCGACCTCCGACCTTCTTTCTGTCACCACGGACCATTATCTGCAAAAAAAGTATTGAATAAAAAGCGGATTAAAGCTCAAAAAATAAGAAATTGAGTGGCACAAAGTTGTACCCCAAAGTTGTCATTTTTTATAACATGTGAGCTTATGGCGAAACTAACAAATATTTTGAATTGCTTAATACAGCAAATTGTAGATAATAATATAGTGATTAATGTATAAATTTACCAAATCTCCAGGGAACAACTAATATGAGGTCCAGATGAGACTCTCCTGGTATCTTAAAAACCTTCAAACACTGTGATCACAAACAATATTTTCTTGAAACCACAACTGATAACTGACCAGATTATTACATGCTCGTTTAGATTCAACATCATCATAGCTAACTACAGGATTTTTTCCAAACCTCTAGTTGCATTTATATTACCGCTAGAACGCATTGAAGTCTGGAACCGTCTGTGGCACAATGTTGCAACCTGTGGCACAAAGTTGCCCCATTTTACGGTATGGAGGTACTCTCGGAAGTTCGGAAAAATCTAGGAATCGATGCATAATTAGTATCAAAAATATCAATATATTGAAAATATTAATATATCGGAAATATCGATGTATTGGGAAATACGATATGTCACTGGCAATGCATTACGATGTACAAATGTCAACACCGACCAAGCATGGTTACATGGTTACAGTGAAACTCTGGGTATCAGTGAAAAGGATTGACAGCTATACGGATCACGCGTATGAATACGTGGGTGATTTGGTTTGGTTTGGTTTGGTTTGGTTAATAAACATCGCACTAGAGCTGCACAGTAGACTATTGGCGACGGTTCGGGGCTATCTCGAAAGACCCGGGAACGATGCCCAGTGTTTTTGAACCATGGTCAGATGACGAAGAAACAGCTGAACACCTATATACATACATACATACATACATACATACACATACACACATACAGACATACACACACATACACACATACACAACTACACACATACATACACACATACATACCATACATACCATACCATACCATACCATACCATACCATACCATACCATACATACATACATACATACATACAGACATACAGACAGACAAACGAACAGACGGACAGACAGACAGACAGACACACACACACACACACACACACACACACACATACATACATACATCAAACTTGCTAAATTACAGGTTGATTATTCAAAAAAAATTGCGAGCATTAGCATATTAATCTGAGTAATAACTCAAATTCAAATAACTAACTAAAAAGTCACATAAAAAATAACAACGAAGTAAAAATAAAAACCACTTTCATTCCTTTTCTATTTCTCGAAGATTAAACGTAATTTAAGCAGACAAGTTTTTATATGAATTCTTCTTTCCGTTATTTGTGTCGGTGTCCCCTTGAAGACTTTCCCATTAAAATATTTTTGATTAAGAATGAAAACGTTGGGCGTTTTAATGAAATTGGATAATTTAGAATGGAAACAAAACGTTAAAAAGTATAAATTTGGTAAAAAAAAAAAGAAACACCAAAGTAAAAAAAACTTTCACCCAAAAAAAAACCAATTAAAATTTGTTTTATCCTTTTGCAATTATCACTAATTTATTATTTCATTTCTCATTTATCGTCATGATTAATCTTTTACTTGCAACAACGTAATATAACACTGCAACAAAGTAATATAACACTGCAACAAAGTAATATAACACTGCAACAAAGTAATATAACACTGCAACAAAGTAATATAACACTGCAACAAAGTAATATAACACTGCAACAAAGTAATATAACACTGCAACAAAGTAATATAACACTGCAACAAAGTAATATAACACTGCAACAAAGTAATATAACACTGCAACAAAGTAATATAACACTGCAACAAAGTAATATAACACTGCAACAAAGTAATATAACACTGCAACAAAGTAATATAAAACTACACTGTAAAAAATTGGAATTTAAAATGGGTATTTAAACATACTTGTTTTTTTTAAGTATAATTGTATCGTAAATGTGCGTATGATGCAATAAATGAGCGTTAAATGCAAGTAACCGCACTTTCTTAAAAAATAGCACAAATAGCAATGTGATTTAATATTTGTAATCTCATGCTTCTTGTTCAAGCAATCTCAATAAAACTTGAAAAACTTAAAATAGTAGTTCAGAGGATGGTTTTCCACATATTGGATGTGGATTGTTTGAATAAAAGCTGAGTTATTACAACTAATTATCTTACTTCCCATATTTTTAGCACACTTTCTTTGAAATTTCTTCCGTTTATAACTGTTTAATGTCGCACTGGTAGTTTAACGGATAAGCACTGGACCGCGATGTATAGGATCTGGGCTTGATTCCCGTTAAGACTTGGTTGTAATTGTCTATGTTTAGTGAAAGTAACTTATTTATGAAGGCTACCTATGTAGGCAAGCATCTACACATTTTTAATCATTTTACTCATTTTTTGAGTGTATATCTTCTTTCAAAATTTAAACTCATATATTCGATGCCATGATAAGATTTAAACATTGAATATAATCAAGTATTAGTACATTTACTTCTTTTCAAGTACCTATTTTTAACAGTTTAATAGCAAAGTCATATAATACTGCAACAAAGTAGTATAATACTTCAAATAACATTATAATGTAGAAAAGTAATATAATACTGCTAAGGAGTATTGTAATGTTGCAAAAGTATCATAATATTACAACAGTCATATAATACTGCAACAAAGTAGCATAAGTGCAACAAAGTAGCATAATTGCAACAAAGTAGCATAATTGTAACAAAGTAGCATAATTGCAAAAAAGTAGCATAATTGCAACATAGTAATATTATACTGCAAAATATACTATAATATTGCAACAAAATAATATAATATTGCAACAATGTAATATAATACTACAACAAAGTAATATAATACTGCAACAAAGTACTGTAATACTGAAACAAAGTAATATAATACTGTAAAAAGTATTATAATATTGTAACAAAGTAATAAAATGCTGCAACAAAGTAATATAATACTAAAACAAAAAAAATGTAATACTGCAAAAATGTAATATAATACTGCAAAAAGTATTATAATATTGCAACAAAGTAAAATAATACTGCAACAAGTATTATAATATTGCAACAAAGTAAAATAATACTTCAACAAAGTATTATAATGCTACAACAAAGTAGTATAATACTGCAACAAAGTACTGTAATACTGCAACAAAGTACTGTAATACTGAAATAAAGTAATGTAATGAAGTAAAAAGTATAATACTATTGTCACAAAGTAATATAATACTGTAAAACTGCATCTATGCATCATTAGGGATTCTTTTCTCCGATTTAAAAATAAGTGCAGGATTCATGATAATGCATTAAAGAACGATCATGTGAATACGAACAGTTTCGTAGAACAACTGGTAGAACTGCCGCACAGTGGGGTATTTGACCTCAAAAGCTGGCCAAAAGTCAATTTTTTTAAATTAAGAATTTTGAATTTGTATTAAACCATATGATAAAAAACTATCTAAAGTACAATTCTGCAGCACTGTTTTTTTTATTTTAACTGTATTTTCTGTGGCAACACTGTCGTTAAACTTAGAAAACTTGTAAACGGTGCATATTTGTACCAATAAAAACTAACTTTTTTCAGAACTATTTTATTTAAATTCTGATAATATTTTTAGTTGACTGCGATAAAAAATGTATATAATATTATGTTTGATAACTTTTTTGTGTACTTTTACAATAAAATTTTTTTATAGTGCATTTTGAATGTAAATTTTTGAATATTTTATAAACACGAAAACATTTGTTAACTTTCTTCACTTCTCTTCACTATATAGAATAGTACAGAGTGATAAAGTAACTATTCTTCTACACGGGAGTACAAAAATTTCCACCACCTTTTTCCCCCTTTAGATTTTATGAGGCTTTTTCTGCAGCGTTCACCAAAATTATTAGAACGTCTTTTTCGAGTGCACCTGGATATTCACTGTGTGACAAAGCGAACATACATTGAATGCTTATCTAAATACTTCACAAGACGTGTTTTACAACAGTACAGTGTAGGGAAACTGTAAGTATACAATTGCGCAAGTGTCATAGTCTGAAAACCCCAACCCCAGAATCTCTCTTCTTTAAATTATCGGTTGTGCGGCTGCGGCGGTAATAAATTAAAAGCTCTAGTTGGGGAACTTTTTCCGACCCCTTCCTTCATGTGTTGATACTTGGAAATTCTCTTCAATCGAACACCAAAAGAAGAATGTGACCTTAAACCCGACACTCCAAGTGTTTATATTTGCTGCCCAAGTTTCATCCGCCCAAGAGGAACCAGTAAATTCGCAGTACTAGGATTGACTTCATTCTGCTCTGTATCTCCGAGAAAAATAGTACATTCTGCTCTGTATCTCCGAGAAAAATAGTACATACTGCTCTGTATCTTCAAGGAAAACTAAGATCAAATAGCTTTTTGTTTATGGATCCAACATCTGCAGGTTCGAATTTTGATATCTTGTAGAAAATATTCCTTTTATTTGATTGTATGTGAAAATATTAATTAAAGCAAGTTTAAAAATAATAAGGATGTAACATAATTGAATAATATTAATACATCGTTATGCAAAATAAAAAAATAAAAAGAATACTGTCTTTAATTTTTTGGCTGTAAGAAAAAATACCTTTAATAATGGGAATGCACATAATATCGTTTTTAATGGCTTACTGGCAAAAAAGTATGACGTACAAAATATTGCTTTTATTCAAAAAATATTTTTAATAAAAGAACAACTTTGATTAAAGTAAGAAAAGTAGCACGAAGACATACTGATAGGTCTACCATAACTTTTTTTTTAATTTTAGGACCATCGAGAATTACATTTTTAACTAGAAAATGTCTTTTTGATATTATGAGAAACTGCCCTGAAAAAGGTATCATAAAAAAAAGTTCAACTACATGGAAAGTTATATAATATCAAAGCCCTCCTTTTCTGATGAAGAAAAAGAGCAATTTAAACATAAAATCTCGGTCTTGAAATCCAGATTTAAAATTAAATGGCTTGCAGTTAATATGTCAGAAGAAAATATTCTAAAGAAACACCAAAAATGGTTGGAACATTCAATCGAAATTCCCACACAAAAAAATCGCTTGTCGACCTTCGAAATCATTTGATGGGTTAAGTGATCGCAGTAAAATACGCAAAACCAAGGAGCTAAGAGAAAAAGCCAAATCCGAAGAATTAATCTATGCCACTCAAATGAAACTACGTGAAACTGGAAATATCGAGGGTTCAAAAGTAGTAAAGGATATCACAAAGTCTCCCTTAAGAGCAGCAAATACAGAAAAGCATTTGTTAGCCACACTGCTGAACAAAAAAGTCACAGCTAACACCAATTCGTGCTTTGACAATTTTCGTGGAAGCTGGGTTATCACGTAAACGATATGAAGTAGTAAGAACTAGTGACAAAAACCTATTTCTTTAGATTAAGAAATAATGATATTCTGCTCCAAACACGTATCAAATAATTTCTACTGATACCGAAATACAACTTCAAGCTTCATACGAGTGAGCGATTAATCACATATTTGTGAGAGGCTTTAAATACGTTTATATTGATGAAATAAAATCGCTAGAACTTTTTTACAAATAGGGATGTGATGGTTCCGAGCAATCACAATACAAACAAAGATTTTAGAATAGTTGCGATTCCGATGCGAATATCTTCCAATCTGCTTTAGAGCCTCTTTAATTAACAGGTTTAAAAAACAAAAATGCATTGCTATGGAAAATTCCTACACTATCGTCACTGCGATATTCAGGCCCATCACGATAAGATTTATACATGAAAGAGCAGATATCACAAATGAAGAAATACAATACATAAAAAATCAAATAAAAAATTTATAAGAAACCCAATGTTTTTTTAAATTTCTTGCAAAAAATATAACTTTGTATACATAATTAGAAATATATAGGTTGTTTATTATTTTTTTGTAAATATGCCTGACATATAGTTGCAAAAATAGACAACTCCACTTTAAAAAAAAATATATATTTTTTATTATAATAATTTTCATCTAAAACTAATAATTATTAGTGAGTATCTAAAGGCTGGATAAAATATATATAAAACAAACTATTTAAATTTAGAAAGTTTGAAAGTAACGCAATATAAGTACTACTAAAAATTAAGCATTCTTGGTTTGTTTGGATATGTCTTGTTTTGCAGCTGTAGGGGTAACTCGTTTGAATTTTCAACTTATTTCAATTTTTTTTATTTTAATATGTAATTTTAAAATAGAAAATGCAATAAAATAATTTTGGCCAACTTTTAGGGTCAAATACCCCTATGTGTGCCGTGTGGTTTATTAGGGTGGTTCGAAAACAAATTCAAACCGCTTTTGTGAGGAAACGTTGCATCCTATAGTAAGGAGAAAAATTATGTTAAAATATAATAATAATCGGTTTATATAATCCGGTTATGTATCCGGTAAAATAATTAATTCAAACTATTTTCGTCAATGTTTTCCGTAAAACTTTTATTATAGATGACTGATTTTATAAATATTTTCGACAATTTTTTATGATACAGAAACGTTATAAGGCGATTATCTGAAAGTTGACTAAAACAATGAATTTTATTTTAAATACCCGTTTTTCTAACTCATTGCGCATCCGGAAGGCATTGAAATATTAATGTTGTTTAAATTTATTTAACTCTATTGAACTATAAAAAGAATTATTGAACCATGAAATGAATAAAAAAAAATCATATGTATTATTTCTACAGTATAGATTCGTTTTACATCCATCTACATTAATTATAATTATAACAAATCTGAAAAGAAATATAATTCCCAGGAGGTCTGACGCGAATCAAGAGTTTAATATAAAAAAGTATCAACGGTTTGTTTAAAAATGCGTTTAAAAGAATCATTACACAAGGAAACACTATAAAATATATTTACAAGATTTTGCAAGAACGGAACAAGATTTTGCAAAGTCGGTTGCACGCGGGACTTCCGGACAATGGGTCGTGGGTTCGAGTTCCGATGGGGCCACTCAAATTTCACGCAACTGGTCCAAAGAAACACGACCAATAATTACCGGGAATTGAATTTATATCCACAAGCATCGCAGTCCAGAGCCTTATCCGTTAAACTGCCAGGGCGACTTGAAGAAGTTATAAACAGAAGAAACGTTAAAAAGGTGAAACAAAAGAATGGAAAGTAATATAATTGAGTAATAAATCAGCTTTCATTTAAGCAATCGACATCAGATAATGTCGAAAAATCATCTTCTGAACAACTATTTTAAGTTTGTCAGGTTGCTCACTTTGTTAAGATGTTTTGAACAGAAGCTGAAATTAGCAATATTAAATCACACTTCTCATTTTGGAGAAATACGGTTACTTTATTTTGAGTACGTCATCGCTCTTTTACGATACAATTGTACTCAAAGGAAAAAAAGTAGGTTAAGGTACTTAATTTTAAGTACCTTTTTTTTACAGAGTAATCAACCCTTTTTTGGCAAACCTACTAAAAGCCATAATGCGCATTCCAATAAACTATTATATAAATAACATTTAATAAACTTAACTACAAATGAACAAAAATTTAGTATTTAAAAGTTCTCTTATGATAAAAATAGAAAATAACTGTTGAGTATAATGAACAAATATCCACAATGCAAAAGGATATTGTGATATACGACCACAATAGCGTAACGAATACAAGTTCATTTTTCATTGTTCCCTTAACAATACTTCATGACATAATTGTCTGTTGTGTTTTTTTCTTTATATAATGCTATCTAAATATTTCCATTAAAGTATTTTCCAAGTTCACAAATATTCTCACTGTGCATTAAATATTAAATATGTGCATAATTATTAATAAGTTAAAGTCTAAAAATTAAAAACAACTTTGCTTCAAAAAAATAATAATAAAGCCGAGGTTCCTTAAAATACCTTTTTTTTAGTTAATCCCTGAGGATGAAAAAAAATACTGCTATTCGATTAAAATACGTGCATTTTCCGTGGTTTTTCTTGTTTTATCTTTAAATAAAAATTTTGTTAGTGAACCTAGATTTTGATTCGCTTATTATAATACTGGATTTATTTTTATTTTATAAATCTAATTAACTTTTGAAGAAAATGAGGACTTAATTAAAGCATAATTGTGAAGTTATGCGTAATTGTTGTATTTTTTTTTATTTTATTTTAAGGATTTGAGGAATTGGAATTGCATTTAAATATTAAACTTCTGATACTACAGTATTAAACTCAGGAAAAGTCCTCTGATATTTAATGTGAGCTTCAATCCAAAAATTTCAGATCAAAAATAAACATTTTTAAATTCTAAAAGAAACTGTATTTTATACAAGGATTATTGTTTCGATGTATACCATACAAAAAACCATAAAAAATTTCAAATGAGTGTTAATTAATTTTTTAGACGTCGAAACCCAAAATTTCTGTTTTCTGAGTTTAGAACTGAACTCATTTCCGAAGCTCACTCAGCGTCACAGTTCAGTGCCTTAGTCGTTAAACCAAAAGAGCGACATTAAGCAGTTATAAACAGAAGAAATATTTTTAAAAAAAGGTGTTTGAATAGAATGGGAAGTAAGATAATTCAATTGTAATAACTCATTTTCTATTTAGGCAATCAACATCAAATAATATGGAAAACTACCTTATCAACAACTATTTTAAGTTTGCCAGGTTTTATTAAGATCGCTTGAACTAAAGCTGAGAGCAACAATATTAAATTACATTGCTCATTATTGAGAAAGTACAGTTGCTTAAATTTGAGTACGCCATCACTCAAGTACGATGCAATTATACTTAAAGAAAACGATGACTTTCAGTTACTCATTTTTAAGTGCCTTTTTTTACAGTGTGTATATTCATTCTGTAATAATTAAAACATATTTTTTTAAAGCAAACGATTGTGTAGGGGAAAAATATATATAAAGTAAATGAGTTAATAACGATTTATTTGCCAAAATAGGCTGTGGGGATGCACTTTCTCTGAGAACGGCTTTACGGACAGCATTTGGAATTAATAATAAATTTATTATCAGGAACACCTACAGTATCCTATTTCCACGGTATTTCACTAATCTATTCTATTCCAAGCGTACTTTTAATCAATTGAATTGCAATAAATATCAACATGATTATTGTGACTTCCGTTTTAATTATACTTTAAGAAAAACGAGTAGGTTGAGATACTCATTTTTATATACATAGTGTTTAGGGTCTATTACGGTTGCCCTCGAGTATATTGGAAAAAATTATACTGTGGACTGGATTCTATATTACACAAAAAATGTAACATGATTATTATGACGGCATGAATTCAATTCTGCCAAAAATTTGACTTGGTCCCCTTTTACCTGGGATCCCTCCTTCTATAAGTACATAACTATTTTCAGATTTTTCACCCATCTTTCGAACGTTAGTTAACAGAAAGATTCACTCCCGCGTTGCAGTAACTTCCCATTAATTTCTCCACCCTATTTACCTCCACTTCCCGGCCTTTCCGCGGGGCGAGAAATGGAGGGCGGAGGCAGCCGGGGCTTCCGAGGACAACACAGTTTCATTTCCGAAGATAATGCGGATGGACGATAATGGAAGCACGCCGGAGCGGGAAATGTCGCGAGGAATGCTGAGGAAATTACTTCCGTTTTGATGTGCTGGCGATGAGTGGGGCTGTCGCGTCATTCTGGAAGCGTTAGCCAGTTAATAGTTAATATTTATTGCTGAAAGCTCCGATCGGTGTGTTGGAGTACTGAAGATGGGTTTCAAAATCGAACGGGGGAGTTAGTCTTGTGGAGAAGTGATTGGTTTATGAGCTTCTACAATGTCTCAATAAAATCTATCTGTGTATCTATCTATCTGGTTTTGAGACAAGATGGCTTTGAATATGCTTTTGCATATTTAAAGAAGAAGTTAAGATATTAAAATTGATGGTTCCTTCATAAAGTACAATTTGGTTAATTAACGTCGCACTAGTGGGTACTAGTGGGCTATTGGCGAAGGAAAGACCCGAGAACGATGTCTCGTATTTTTAAACCCTGGTCAGATTATAAGGAACCCACGCCTTCAATAGGCGTCAGGACTTTGAACCCCGATTAGATTTATTGTGCCCCAGTCCCATAAATACGCCGGTATAATTTGTTGGATGTTCTGTTCGACTTTCTAGTATTTTTGTAGTGAAGCTGACAACCCTCCAATCGCAAGATCACTACATTTTTGCTTTTCTTTGCCACGTCCATCGCACGGGCTCGAACTATCAATCCTATTATTGCTAGCTGAACGCCTTTATCCACTGGGCTACCAGCCCCCCATATATATTTGAAAGTTGCGAAATAATTACTATGTAAACTATTTTGGATTTTGTTTTATTGACTTTTATTTCTATATTTTTTTGTATTGCCTAAACGTTACGCTTACTGGAAAAGGTCACATACGTCAACGATTACGACTTTTCCTGAATCGTGCAAAACTAACATCTTTGATTTAATTTTTCCAATATCCGTGATTCATTAAATGACAAATTTAATCAAATTTACATTACTCCAAATGATATCACCAACTACGTTTAAGGGAGAAGTTGACATTGATAATATTAAATAAAGTTCTGATGAAACATAATTAATGAGTGGTAATTAATAAACTAAAGTGAAAGTTTCTAGCAAATGACATTTCCCGTTCAATTAAACTTCCAAGCAAAGAGTAATTTAATTGACTTTTAATTGCCAAACGATATTCGTACGATTTTAATTTATTCCATTACTATGTAATATTATGTAATATTAGATCAATTATTTAACTCTATAGAATGCGAAAAAAAGTACAAATAAACACATAAAAATCTAATATTTTTATAAAAATTAATATTATAAATATTTAAATTACAATCAGAATATTTACCTTATTTCCACCAATTCTCTAAAGTCAAGAGCGTATTATAAAAAAAAATGTCACATGCACTTTCTTATCAATTAAGCTTAAACGACATTCCTAAATTCTGCTTCATTTCATTCTCTTCAATAAATAACTTTATATAAAGAATCGTTGTGATTTCAGAAGTAAATATAAAACGTAATTTACTTCCAAACTAATTAAACTAATTAAAAATGCATGATTGATATCAAAACTACCTTATTTTAACAAACAAATGAGATTTTACAAACCCAAATTAAATTTCTAATAAAAAAAATTTAATGGAATATATGAAGCAGTATTAACGGGTTATTTAGATAAAATGTCGTACTAATTGCAATCAGTTGCATGCTCATGAAAAGTGAATACAAAGGGGATTATTTTGGAAACAATAAGTTTCTCAAACGCAATTAAATTATGTTTATTCAGTTCTTTTGTTATAGATGCATTTTTTTCGCTCGTCTTTCGAAAATTATTATTTATTTTAAAGATTAGTTTATTATCGAGTCGAAACGGAGAAACAATGGATTGCGGAAAAATAACAATTAATTTGGACCGTGTTTAATTAATGGCTTAAATGAGTTTATAAAGCGTTATAAACAGGTATTTACAGTCTAATGAACAAAGCAAAATGTATGCATCGTACTGTTTGGTTGGTCGGTTGGTTGACTGGTTGGTTGGTTAATTGACGTCGAATTAGAGTTACACAATGGGACGATGATTGGGGGTTTATCTCGAACAGAAGACCCGGGTTTGATTTGGTTTAGTTTTGTTAATTAACGTCGCACTAGAGCTGCAGTGGGCTATTGGCGAAGGTTCGGGGTCCATCTCAAAAAAGGAAAGACCTGGGAACACATACACATTCACACACACATTCATACATGCACCTCGTTATTTTAGGACCATGGTCAGATGACAAGGAAACACCTGAACTGGCACCCAACACGTTCAATAGACGTCGGGGCTTTGGACCCCGATCAGATTCATCGTGCACCAGTCCCGTATACACGCCGTTAATTTTTGCGGATGTTCTGGGCGACTTTTTCTTGTTTTTTGTACGAAGCTGGCAACCCTCCAATCACAAGATCACTATTTTTTTACTTTTCTTTGCCAAGTCCATCGCCTAGGATAGAACCAGGAATCCTCTAATTCCCAGCTGACGCCTTTAACCACTCGACCACGGAGGCCGCCGTGGAAGTTCTGAACGACATTATATTATTTTGGTAGCGAAGTTGGAAACCCTTCGATGGCGGGATCACTTACATTTTTACTATTCTTAGTCTAGTTCGTCGCACATGTTCGAACCGGGAACCCTGAGATTCCCAGCTGAACGCTTTCATCTATTGGGCAACTGGAGGCCCTTCTTCGAGATAGACCCTGAATAATCACCAATAGCCCAATGCAGAGTTCTAGTGCGACGTCATTTTAACCAACCAACAGAGACTATAACACCTAAGCCACACCGGTTCCGTTTTGAATAATTGGTTTGGTTTGGTTTGGTTTTGTTAATAACGTCGCACTAGAGCTGCACAGTGGGTTATTGGCGACGGTTCGGGGTCAATCTCGAAGGAAAGACACGGGAACACATACACATTCACACACACATTCATACACACATTCATACCTTCACGGTCTCGTTATTTTAGAACCATGGTCATATGACGAGGAAACACCTGAACTGGCACCCAACGGCTTCAATAGACGTCGGGACTTTGGACCCCGATCAGATTTATCGTGCACCAGTCCCGTATACACGCCAGTATAATTTGTTGGATATTCTGGACGACTTTCTACCGTTTTGAATAAAGATACAGAAACATGTATTTTCTCTTTACAGATCAATATCAACAAGGGAGAAGCAAATCCCGCCCGGAAAATATCCAGCTGAAGGACATTCCATAAGATTCAAAGCACAGCTTCACAATACAAACACGCTCTCGCAAAATTGCCTGGAGGGAGAAAAAGTTCGTTTTCTCCTGCGAATAAAACTGCTCGAACGACGATTCCGAACAGCCATCCGACTTTAAAATCGTTTTGTAAAGTATCCATCGACGCCCATGGGAAATGGGCTTAAAGTATCATGATTTGTGATACTCGGAGCGTGGAGTTTTCAATAGTTGTTGTGAACTGTAAACATAAAATCTTTCTAAAGGCCCGACAATTTCCGAATGCTTTCAATGTTTTGAGTTTGGTTGACCTTTTCCCAAATTGCATTCCAAAAAATAATGGGGGACTCGGTGGCCCAGTGGGTAAAGGCATCAGCTGGGAATCAGAGGATTCCTTGTTCGATCCTGTGAGACGGACTTGACCTTCGAGCATGGATCCCTCATAGTAGAGGCCGAGAGGTTAAAGGCGTTCAGCTACTAATCCGAGGATTGGTGGTTCGAACCCGTACGATGGACTTGACAAAAAAAAGTAAAAAGTAGTGATCTTGTGATCGAAGGGTTGCCAGCTTCACTACAAAATACTAGAAAAGTCGTCCAGAACATCCGCAAAAATTAACGGCGTGTATACGGGACTGGTGCACGATAAATCTGATCGGGGTCCAAAGTCCCGACGTCTATTGAAGGCGTTGGTACCAGATCAGGTGTTTCCTCGTCATCTGACCATGGTTCTAAAATAACGAGGTGCATGTATGAATGTGTATGTGTTCCCGGATCATTCCTTCGAGATGGACCCCGAATCGTCGTCAATAGCCCACTGTGCAGCTCTAGTGCGACGTTAATTAACCAAACCAAACCAAACTTAGTGGGTAAAGGCGTCAGCTGGAATCAGAGGATTCCTTGTTCGATCCTGTGACACGGGCTTGATCTTCGAGCATGGATCCCTAATAGTAGAGAAATCATAAGGTTATAATATCACTAACATCTAAGTTAGGCCAACATGTATGGCCTCACACACGTGGTTTATTACGTCATCCATTCATAATTTTTTTCTAATTCAATCATAAAAAAATATCCTGTACTTCGGAAGTAACACATTTACTATTATTTCCAAATCACAAGTCGATCGCAAACGTTTTTTCATTCATAAATTTTAAAAGGAAGTCACGTGTCTGGTGCCGTCAGGTCTGAGATGTTCGCATCAAGCTGATGACGTCATATACGCTCTACTACAGTCCATTCATGCTTGAAGGACTTGACAAGGAAATATAAAAAAATTAGCGATCTTGTGATCGGAGGGTTGCCAGCTTTGCTACAATATACTACAAAAGTCGTCCAAAACATCCACAATAATTTTCGTCGTGTATAAGGGACTGGTGCACGATAAATATAATCGGGGTCCAAAGTCCCGACGTCTATTGAAGGCGTTGGGTGGCAGCTCAGGTGTTGTCCTCGTCATCTGACCATGGTTCAAAAATACGAGGCATCGTTCCCTGGTCTTTCATCCGAAATAGACCCCGAACCGTTGCCAATTGCCCACTGTGAAGCTCTGGTGTGACGTTAATTAATCAAATCAAAACAAAAAAAATAATTCAGGGCCTATGGTAGCTGTATGGTGAATGCTCAGCATCAGATTGGTGCGGGTTCGATCCCCAACATGGATATTGAGATCTGGTATACCAAGAGTTTTCATATTCCCCAGTTCATTATCTTTCATATGATATCAATATTTACTAAATATTCCAAAAACTTTTTTATTTACAAAGAGTAGTTCTAGAGCCCCTTTTGCTATGGGAATATGTTTTGTAAACTCGAGGAACACAACTGGCAATCCTCCTATCGCGATCTCGTTTCCCGGATTGTTAAATAGACGCAAATCAATTAGGACTTCAATGTGATAAATCGCTGTTACAAGTAAATGGGACGTAAACAATTGTTACTGGAAAACCGTATCCTCGTCTGATAATCCTAAAAATAGATATAATAATAATAAAACAAGCTCAAATATTATGAAATTTCTTACTTTTCTTTTTGTTGCGTTTTTGAATGTTTTCCAGTGGAGTTGTTGTCATGGAAACTAGATTGCATATTTTGAAATAAAATAAGCTTTAAAAAAAAAGGAAAACCGAAGTTAACAAAAATGAGCTGAAAAGTAAAAAATAATTTATAATTTTATGAGCGCATCGAAACAATTGAATTATTTAATGTCAATTTTATACTTATTACAACTGTTTGAAATGGGCACCAAAATTTATAGGTAAGATTATTGTAAATTGGCACCAACTTCAAAACGTTGTAATAAGTCAAGGATAGTGGAGACTATATATAAAAGGTATGCTTGTTTTCGCGCTTTCTGATGGAGGGCGGGGAAAAGTATCTTTTTGACGTCATAGAGACGCCTTCCTCCGCCTTCAAATGTCTGTGGGCGTGTCTAATGCTCTCGTTTGTAAAGTCGTTTTAGGAGTAATTGTCGCTATTGACAAGAAGTACTTAATTTAACAAGAATTCTTGTTTTTAACTAATCGTGAATTTATTTAAAAGAAAACAGTTAAAATTTGCTTCAAAAAACAATTTAAATCGATTTGCAGAGTTGTTTCATTAAAATAATATTTCGAAATCGATTTTAACCAATCGTTCTTGACGTGCTGCCATCTATTCGTTTTTTTTTTTGTGAACTATTTAAAAGTGATAATCGTTAATTATATTTAGAATTTGCTAAATTTTAAGAGTTTAAATTATATTTTAAGGATTGTATTTAGTATGTAAAAATTATAAAAGAGTTGCTTAATAAATTCAGCGTATTAAAATAATATTAGCTGCAACGAGAGCATGTCCATGAATTTTGAAAGAGTAAAATGGGGTCGGAACCATCATGCCAATGCATTTGTATTGGACATATTAAATGAGTTACAATTTCAATCAAGTAAAATACGGGGACATAACAAAACAAGGACGGATTAGCAGTAAAGCTACCTGAACACAATTATTTACAGATATTTACATTATTTTGCTAGTTAAAAATTAAATCACCAGTTGTTACCCAACCGGGGATCGAACCTTAGTAGCAATGCTTCAAACACACAGCCAATGAGAATGATCAAAAACCCATAGTAAGGCGGAGCTAAAATGACGTCAAAAAGATACTTTCCTTGCCCCTTTCAAAAAGCGAAACACGGGCACACCTTATATATATATATATATATATATATGGTATTCACTATCCTTGGTAATAAGTATAAAATTGACATTAAATAATTCCATTTTTTATGCGTTTGTAAAATTAAAAATTATTTTTTACATTTTAGCGCATTTTTCTTGAAGTCGGTTTTATTTTTTTTAGAAAGCTTATTTTATTTTTCCCTTTTTAATTTTTAATTGAGCAGGGGGCTTCGCTCCCTCTTATTATTCACCAAGAAATTTAAGTAGCAACTTGTGCTCAACAATGTATTTTGTAAAACGATCCCTTTCAATGCCAATAAATGCTAGTTAAACGAAATGTCCTTGTTGTACAACTTCTGTTAAATAATGAAAATAATTTTAAATCTGATAAATTGTTTAAAAAAACTTCGGTAAATCGATATTTCTGAATATATAACATCCAGATAACCGATTATTTTTTTTTCAGATTTTGCATAAGTGGATTTTTATCTATCCAACAAAAAAATAATTTTCGAAATCGGAAAATATTTTATTTTAAACTGTCCGGTTAATTGAGAATTCCGGATAGTTAAATGCCGGATAACCATATATTTTTTCAAATTACTCCCAAGTGAAACATCCCCTATCCACCAAAAAAAATAATTGTGTAAATATCTAAATTATAACCGAAATCCTGCTCGAAGATATATAAAAAATAAACATAACAGTCGAATTGATAACCTCTCGATTTGGTGGTTTTATTTAAAAACTTCTGGTCGTTATTTTAGAGTTTGGGTTGGCGCGCTGTTCAGTCGGTTAAAAATAAAACTGAACCACATTAAAAATGTATTTGAAAATTAAAATCGCGTGTCAATTATAGAACTCTAGCTTGGCGCTTATTGTCTTCATTGGAACAAAACCGCGTAATATATTAACGGAATTATATGAGTATAATCATGTTTGCCAATGATTAAAAAAAATATTAGCTTTTAATTAGTGTGTTTTTATTTTTAACCAACTCGGCTATGAAGGAAATATGTGTACTAAGTTCAATACAAAACAAATAATAATTTTAAATCTCTTACAGAAAGTGACTCAATTTGTTTTAATTAAAATCTGATATGTAAAATCAGAAGTTGGCGTCAGAAATTGGTTCGGCAAAATATCTCTTTCCTTAAGAGATTATAACGGAAAACTTCCAATTTACATATATTTAAAAGAACATAGCCATATCATAAAGCTAAACTATACCTAATATGATTCAACAAATGACATTTTCAACAACACAGTTTTTTATTTTGACAATACTAAAATATTCTATTCGCACAAATCCGCTGGAAATTCGCCATTCTTTCTCAAAGTTAGTTTGCATTCAGAGATTTATGTTTCGACGGGAAAATAAAAAGGAAAAGCTAGCTTTCGAAAATGGTATTGATGTAAATGATAACTGGAATTGAATTTAAATAGGAAATATATTTTTATAAAATAATTTCCGATTTGTTTAAGCAACCGACTTTGAATTGTTATTGTCCGGAAGGATAAATACACGTCTCAAATAGAATGATTGAGACTCGAACTTTAAGAAGCAGCTTAAGTTTGTTTATAATTTATTATTTACATCTAAGAACTTTAAAGAAACGGCACGATGTTAAAATGGAATAACCAGTTTTATATGAATAGGGCATAATACTGAAGAAAATGGTATTATTTAATTCTTTGTTTGTTGCCTTTGAAAGCTCGCAATTATTCGTTTGATATAGGTAAGCTATTGTGAATTGATTCTGACCGATATTTTCGATTTTGACCTTTTCTTTCGGTTTTTACCAATTCTTTCGATTTTGACCTTTTCTTTAGGTTTTTACCGATTCTTTCGATTTTGACCTTTGCTTTCGGTTTTTACCGATTCTTTCGATTCTGATCGATTCTTTCGATTTTGACCGATTCTTTCGATTTTGACCGATTCTTTCGATTCTGACCGATTCTTTCAAGAAAGGAAAAAATCGATTAGTCTCAGTTGGCACTGTAACGTAAGGTTTGGTCCGTGTATACCTTTGGAAGGAATATCAGGTAAGTAAATGATGAGTGCAGATATTTGTTTTTAGAAATACTAAACTTTCCAGCCTTCTAAATGAAAGCATACCTTTAAAAGATTAAAGGTCACTTGGTTATGTCATAAATATGACTTATCCCCTTCACTGGTAAAAACAGTCAGATAAACAAAAGGATAAATGGTCAACCGGATTGACGCGTCATACCTTTATTTACACGATGGTAGGTCATTTATCTTTATAATCTGAATCATCGCCGAGTTATGGGGAATCGCATACTGCATCCAAAGGGGACATTTCCCCAAGTAGTTCAAAGGTCAGAGGACGTAATAGGTTAACAATCGGCTTGCTCGTCGTATCTTACTTTCCTCTACACAATAGTAGGTATTTTATTGCCATAAGCTAATTTCCCCTGGTGATATGGTTATTTGAAATATATGGTCTTTTTTGTTGCTTTAGTTTTTGCCGAAGCAGCCGTACCGATTGAAAGACGTAATCACGTCAAAAAAGAAAAGTTTTTAACGGGGGGGGGGGGGGGGGGGAATGAATCAATGGGGAAATATATTTTTGCATACAGCTAGTATTAGATAAACGAGAAAAAAACACCAAATAATTTTAATGACAATAATAGGTAAAGTACAAAAATCAAAGGACTAGGAATAATTCGTTTAACATGAAATAAATTTAATTGAATAAAATTCAACAATTTGCTCCTTATATTATGTATAAAAATATAACAAAATTTGTAAAAAGTCAAGATCCAAAAAACGAGCCCAGGACTCCTTCAGCCGCATACGCTAGCCACAACTACACTTAACATGAATGTGTAGATTATATTTCAAGCTTTTGAAATTTATTTGATAAATTTAAAACTCGACACATAAATACTGATTACCCCATAGTACTCAAGAATAAAAATATGTATTGAGAATGTACTCATTACCGACCATTAATACCAACTTCCGACAAGTGTGACTACCAAATTCACTTTAGACTCTAAAATGAAATTTATCTAAATTTTAAAAGCCTTTGCGGAATATTGATTGAAGGAACTTATTAAGACATAATGGTATGCCTTTAGCTTTAAATATATTTTTCTCCAAATGGTCGGTAACTAGTACGTGGTCGGTAACTGTTGCATTCAAACATATCTTTAATAAAACTGGAAGGAAGTAAGCGAAATACAAAAATTATTATATTTATTTTTAAATACCTATTTTAACATTGAAGTGTATCATAAGCGAATAAACCGAATATTGTTACAGGGGATTTTAATTTTTGCAATGCGCGTGATTTTTAAAATCATAAAAATGTTTTACACTAAAACAAAAATTTCCAGTTTAAGTCTTTTTAGCTGCATTTTGTTGAAAATTATCTCCAGCATAAATAACATTACATGTTAGCTATTTTGATTGGCATCTTTCAGTTTGTACAAATTAGTCTTTGCAAACAAAAAAGACATCAATTGTTAGAATATAATATATGAAATAAAAAAAATTGTCGCATGAAGATATTTTTCCAGCTATTTTTTTTCCCTTTTTCTCAATATCTAAACAATCGACATGAAACCTAAATAATATGAAACTTCTTTGAAAGATAACCTTTATTAAGGGACCACCTGATTTTAAATCAAGTCCGATATTTTCTGGAACGAAATTTTACTCTATAAACCTAATGTAAACTTTACCTCTTTTGAAAGACTACTTTGAAATTTTGTACACATCTTCTTAAATATATATAGCATCGTTTTTTATAAAAAAAATTATATTTTTTTTTTTAAGAATTCGGTGCTTGGGTCTCCCATAAAACAGGTTTATGAACATTCTAATAGTAAAAATAGTAAAAAAAAAAAGTACAAAAATATTACACATATTTCAATGAAACTTCATATAACAAAGATTGGTATCAAGTTCAATTGTTATTGTTTTAAATCGCAACCCACAGCTAGGCTAATCGAATACAACTCAACAACAATTTTCAATCAGTACCTTTCAATCCAAAAAACAACTTAAGATTCTATAACTTTACAACAACATAACCCCCAACAATCATGAAAAGACAATGAAATCAAAAGCATGTCAATTTAAATTCACCACTCACCATGTTTCCAAATCATCACTAACAACAGCACAAGAACTTTCCGACCACATCGACCTCTCTTCAGGCCGGCGAAACTTTCTTCCCCAGTCCGGTAGAAGGGAGTCCGGCAATCAACGATCCGGCATCCTCGAGAGCAACAGATAGATTCCCAACTATCCGGAGGGTTTTTCGGGAGAACTGGGGGTAGGGGGGGGGGGAGGGTATCGTTTGCACTCCCTCACCAAGACTTTGCAGCGCCCCCGCGTAGCCAACATCTGCAACCGTGGGAACTTTTCTTTATTCCCAGACTTATTTTGATTTTATACCAGCTGTTCGGCCCGTCGTTTCTGGAGAACCCGTTTAGGAATATACATTTATAAAAAATAAAATCCAGTTGGGAATTGAAGGCCTATTGCTCCGAAGTCCCGAGCTCTACCACCTAAACTACAAGTTGTTCATCTTGGTAATGTTTTTTTACCTATTACTTTGTGCAATATTTCTAAAATTGATCAAATCAATTTTTAAAAAAATTAATGGAATTTAACAAATCCAAGTCCCAGGTACACGTCTTGAGGATGAATAGCACTTATGTATAAATTTTAAGTATTTCATACGCAGAGGAGGTAGTTGTTTTACTATCCACAAACAGACTGTTTTATTTTTAACCCACTGAACAGCTCGTCAACCATAACTCCAAAATAATACTGCCAGAAATTTTAAATTAAAACCTCCAAATCGCGCGCCAAGTCGAGAGGTTATCGATTCGTCTGTTATGTATTTTTTTTGTGTATGTTCGTGCGGGATTTCGATTCTACTTCAGATATTTTGACAATTTTTTTTGTTGGATAGGAGATGTTTCACTTGGGAGCAATTTGAAAAAAATATTCGGTTATACGGCATTTAACTATCCGGAATTGTCAATTTACCGGTCCATTTGAAAAAAAATATTGTCCGATTTTGAAAATTCTTTTTTTGTTGGATAGAGAAAATCCACTTAAACAAAATACGTAAAAAAAAATTGGTTATCCGGCTGTTATACACTCGAAAATGTCGATTAACCGGAGTTTTTTTTAAACAATTTATCCGTTTCAAAATGTTTTCGTTGTTTACTCAGCATGTATTGCCATGGATGTATTATTTTACGATAAACATTGTTGAGACTAAATGTAAGCACAAGTTGTTACTTGAATTTCTTGGTGAAAAATAGCAGAGGGGCAAAGTTCCCGCTAAATTAAAAACTAAAACGGGAAAAATAAAATAATCTTTTTAAAAAAAAGGAAAACCGACTTTAAGAAAAATGCGCTAAAAAGTAAAATATAATTTTTAATTTTACGAACGAGTTGGAAAAAATTGAATTATTTAATATAAATTTTATACTTATTAGAACTTTTTGAAGTGGGTGCCAATTTACAGAAATCATACCTAAATTTTGAAGCCGATTTCAAAAAGTTTTAATAGATATAAAATTGATATTAAATAATTTCATTTTTTATTATATATATATATATATATATATATATATATATATATATATATATATATATATATATATATATATATATATATATATATATATATATATATATATATATATATATATATATATATATATATATATATATATATATATATATATATATATATATATATATATATATATATATATATATATATATATATATATATATATATATATATATATATATATATATATATATATATTCGCTCAATATATATATATATATATATATATATATATATATATATATATATATATATATATATATATATATATATATATATATATATATATTGTTGTAGCTCTAGAGCGACGATCTGTCAATTGACGAATCATATTATATATATATATATATATATATATATATATTATATGATTCGTCAATTGACAGATCGTCGCTCTAGAGCTACAACAATTGGCTATTGATTACAATTGATTATAATAAATTCAATTACATATTATAATTGAATATTATATATTCTGAGTAACAATATATTCTGTGATAACTGAAGATTCCAATAATAAAAGAATTACCGAGACTTACCAACCTTCTCGTCAGGGATCGCAGCACAATGTCTTATTCGCTGTACTACCTTGGCGACGTGAAGAAGTTATAAACAGAAATTTTTATAAAGAGATGTGCCAAAATAATGGGAAGTAAGATAATTGAATTGTAATAACTCGGTTTCCAATTAAGCAAAAAATGTGGAAAACCATTTCCTGAAGAACTATTTTAAGTTTGGCAGGTTGTTTCGTTAAGATGTCATGAACAGAAGCTGATATTAGAAATATTAAATTACACTCCTCATTTTTTAGAAAGTACGATTACTTAAACTTGAGTACGTCCTCGCTCATTTACGATGCAATTGTACAAAAAGAAAACGGATTATGTGCAGATACTCATTTTTAAGTATTTTTTTTTTACAGTGTGGACTTTTCTTGTTACTATTCTTGTTACATTTTTTTTCGGTGGAGTATTTTTTTGAAGTGAGTATAGGACAATTTACTCCAATCTCGAAATATTTTTTTCAATAGTAAAGTTAGATTGGAGTAAATAAAAGCATTTGGTTCTTATTAATCACCATTCAAAATGCATTTTCTATTTTTGCTGTCTAAAGAAACCAATTTCTACAACCAAAAAAAATAATTTTAAGAACCAAAAAACTTTAAATGATTCCTGAACTTAAATTTTTTTCATAACAATTGGCAAATTCGAATTGATCTGTTCGTCCAACGTTTGCTCGTATACTTCAGTGGGGTAAATAAAAATACGTGATATATAAAATAATAGAAAACTCAAAATATAATTTTAAAAAATCTCATTTTAAAGCAAATTCTTCTCTCGGCACAACACAGCAAGGGATCATTATAGACAGCAGCCCGATTCCTAATCCGTTGTACTACCAGGGCCACGTGAAGAAGTTATAAACAGAAATGCTAAAGTGGTGTGCCAAGAGATTGGGAAGTAAGGTAATTGAGATGTAATAACTCAGTTTCCATTTAAGCAATCGACTTCAAATAATGTGGAAAACCATCTTCTGAAGAATTAATTTAAGCTTGTCATGTCTCTTTGTTAAGATGGCTTGAACAGAAGTTGAGATTAGCAATATTAAATCACACTGCTCAGTTTTGAGAAAATACGATCACTTAAAATTGAGTACATCATCGCTCATTTACGATGCAATTGTACTCAAAGAAAAATAAATATATTCAGATACTCATTTTTAATTACTATTGTTTTTAAAGTGTAATGTAAAAGTAATACAAAAAAATTATAGAAAATAATTATAACAATTAACTAAAAATTAAAACGAAAACAGCTCCTCTCCCTTAAAAAAAATGTCTTAAATTCCAAAGGTAACTTCAAACTTTTAATATTAATAATATTTATTTAAAGGTAACTTTTATGACACCATGAAAAGCAAAGAAAGGCGGAGTCATTAACAAAATTATCACTTTGAAAGTTAAACTAATTATCGGTTTACAAATTTTATAAAATAATCCAATTTACTTAATATTTCTCGTATTTACTCGAATTACACCACAGAATAGGTAACTAAATAATTCATTTTCGGGAAAACAGACGAAACGTCAATGCAATGAATTATAAATTCACTTAACTACGAGGATACACTTCGAGTGATAAAAGAGTTACACTTTCAAAGTCGGAACAAACTTCAATATTTAAACTACAAAGTCCATTCGATCTTTAGCAAAATACAAAAGGAAGTGCTTTCTTGAAGTATTGAGGACTCCCTTTCATTTAATTATGCAGGGACTCCGCACCGCATTTCATTCCATTAAATGGATTATTTGAATTCGGGGAACCATTAAGCGAAGTTGTTTTAGTGGGTTTCAGTTTGAGGATATGGATTGGGTTTATTTGTGCTCAGCGATCATTGAAAAAAGAACGTGGCGCTTTTAAACTTTCTGACCATTCGCGTCATCGAAAATCTTGTGGCGAAATGCAGTTATTTTTTGTAACGAGACAACAACATTCCGCTTCAACTGTGCATGTTATTTCTTAAATTATAGCATAGATTTGTAAAAGCATTTTCTTGTAATGTTAAAAGATCCCATAAAGCTTCTTCACACCCTGCGCGGAGTGATATCCAGTTTAATTTGGAGAAAAGCTTCGGGGGGGGGGGGGGGATTGATGTGGGAAGGTCGCGTCCTTGAGCTCGAATATTTAATTTCATAAATTTCACTATTCTTTGGTAGTATATTGAGTTGTGTTTAAGAAATGCAAATACATACGCAATTAAATTACATCAAAATACGTACATGTTTCGAGGGATAAATCTCCGTTCATCAGCAGAGGCCTCCGTGGCCGAGTGGATAAAGGCGTCAGCTGAGAATCAGAGGGTTCCTGGTTCGATTCTGTGCGACGGACTTGACTAAGGAAAGTAAAAAAAGTAGTGATCTTGTGATCGGAGGGTTGCCAGCTTCGCTACAAAATACTAGGAATGTCGTCCAGAACATCCACAAAAATTATCGGCGTATACGATAAATCTGATCGAGGTCCAAAGTCCTGACGTCTATTGAAGGCGTTGGGTGCCAGTTCAGGTGTTTCCTCGTCATCTGACCATGGTTCTAAAATACGAGGCATCGTTCCCGGGTCTTTCCTTCGAGATAGGCCCGAACCGTCGCCAAAAGCCCACTGTGCAGCTCTAGTGCGACGTTAATTAACAAAACAAAACCGTTCATCAGCAGAAATGAAAAAACAAACAGTCTATGTGCAGTGCATAGTAGAATGATAATAAATCCAGAAATGAAAGCGTTGCCAAAAAATAACAATTATTTCATTTTTTTGGAATTAACTATTGTGTGCTATCACGCGGGAAAAAGTGGAACGGCAAAAGTCTCTTTAATTAACGAATCAATATTGTTGAGTCTTTTTATAACTAAGTTGTTTTTGTTTTTAGTAAGTAGTTGTATGTTTGTATAATACTGTTGTAATAAAGGTAGGCCTCAAGTACCTCCAAATTATTTAAATAGGAACCTAGGTTTAAAACATTAATTTATTACGCCTTTATCGAAAAAATTCATTTCATCTGTATTTTATAATTTAAAACATGGGTAGAAGAACCATACAGCTCCATTTTTAAAAATTGTAAAATTGTTTAAGACGGACGAAAAACACCTTAAAAGTATTTAACATTTTTCAAAACTTATAAATTTGGGTAAACCATAACAATTACCATCCTCTATCTCAGACCGGTTTTACTTTTTCAACCTTTTGCCCGGTTGTTTTTATTGAAAACAAATAATGGAGCTGTCTTGTTTTTTACACCTAACACGGAAATTTTGTGTCCAGACTTGCCAATAAAATCCTTATAGACACATGTGAACTTAAAACAACGAAATATATTCGTTTCATTTAAGGATAGCAAAATAAACTACACATAAATATAGTCTAGCTCTGAATTACACCCATTTAAAGGAATTTCGGGTGTGTAACACGCCTTTTAGCTGGTTCAACAAACAACACACCTTCAACAAACGAATTTCACAAACGACTGGATGATTCAAAAAGAAAAGCGATCCAATCAACAGACCAAACTTTGAGCTAATTCGATGTAAAAACAAGACCTGAAACTGCAAGGATAGTGAAGACTATATATATATATATATATAAGGTGTGCTCTTTCTCGCGCTGTCTGACGGAAGGCGGGAAAAGCACATTTTTGACGTCATAGTGACGCCTACCTCGCGCTTTCAGTAGGCGTGTCTAATGCTCTCGTTTGTGAGGTGCTGCCATCTATTCGTTTTTTTTTTGTGAACTATTAAAAAGTTATATTCACTAATTTTATTTAGAATTCGCTAAATTTTAAGAGTTTAAATTATATTTTAAAGATTGTATTTAGTATGTAAAAATTGCAAAAGAGTTGCTTAATAAATTAAGCGTATTAAAATAATATTAGCTGCCACGAGAGCATGTCTATGAATTTTGAAAGAGTAAAATGGTGGTCGGAACCATCATGTCAATGCATTTGTATTGGACATATTAAATGAGTTACAATTTCAATCAAGTAAAATACAGGGACATAACAAAACAAGGACGGATTAGTAGTGAAGCTACCTGAACACAATTATTTATAGGTATTTACAATATTTACATTATTTTGCTAATTAAAAATTAAATCACCAGTTGTTACCCAACCGGGGATCGAACCTAAGTAGTAATGCTTGAAACACACAGCCAATGAGAATGATCAAAAACCCATAGTAAGGCCGAGCTAAAATGACGTCAAAAATGTGCTTTCCTTGCCCACTTTCAAAAAGCGAAAAACGAGCGCACCTTCTATATATAGTCTTCACTATCCTTGCTGGAACTGTATGTTTCTTGCACCGTAAGAGACAATAGTACAGCTGCTTTTCCTTTATATCTCTATATTCATTGCTTACAGAACGTCTGGTTTTTGCACCAATCAATAGAGGATTATTACAATAAGTAAAAAATTGTAAATTAGAAAAAGTGAAGCTGTCTGGTTCTTCCACCCACGTCTTTGATTGTGGAAAAAATTAAATCTCATGAACGATTCTGGGCACAATGTAACGGGTTGCTTGAGTAAGTCAAGACACGTTATATTTTGCTGTGTATTACGAAAAGAAAGAGAAACTGGGTTCAGGTGTTTTCTTCTTTAGAGACATTATGTTGAATTGTTAAACTGAGCACACTATTTTTGATATAAAAAAAAGAAACGTAGCAGAGGAGATTGCTACTTTAATAAATCGATTCTTTTCTTTGGTGCATTGCCTTTTGAAACATCAACATCAGCTACAAAGGGATGGTAAAAAATACCAGCATATAACTTTTATAAAAGTTGTAAAGATGGAAGCTTTAAGAAAAACAACATACAGGCTTTAGGAAGATTTAAATTCAGCATTAGAAAGGGAAATTCAGGTTCTGTGCACGTTTTATGAAGACATGTTTAAAAATTAAAAACCATGCCGGTTTTATCAAAGTATTTAAAACAATAAGCAGGTTTTGTGATGATTTTATTATTGTTTTTTAAAGATTTTGATAAAGGATTTTTGGTGATTTTTGTTGTTGTTGTCGTTGTTGGATGTCCATCAATTGTAAACCGACTTAACAGTTAAATCAGTCAAATAGCAAACTTAACAGTGCCAATATCGAATAGCATAATTGTTATTATTTTATAACATTGGTATATACAATAACCAAGACAGACAGAACATTTTGCTGCTAATTGTCAATAGAAATTCTTACCTAATATTCCAATATGCAATAAAAAGTTAAAATATTCGTTATTACGTAATATTATATTATTAAACATTTCTCAAACTATAAAATGTGTGACAATTTCTAATTTGATATAAATAAGACTAACACTGCCTGTCGTTATATTGCCACATTAAAAACAGTTTTCTTTTTAATGAATTGATTTATTTTTAATCAATTAATTGTATTACTTGTACTTAAAAATTACATACACATATTTTTATTTAAAACTTGCAGAAGTACCCGTCATTGTCCGGGCTTCACGCATAGTGTTGATTGACCGTGGCGCCATCTGGCAATTTTAGTAAGAAGTAATTTCTGCTTTGAGAGTTGGAAAATGAGAATGGTTTTTCGAAATCTCATACAGACTTTGACTTTCCTTTTGTTTTGAAGGTCATGTTTGCTAAATTTCATCAATCTCGAAATAGAAATGTAGAATTGTATAAAAAACAAACCCACATACACTCTTCTCATGTTACATGTATAGACAGACAGACAGACAGGAAGACAGACATTACAGACAGGAATACAGACTTACAGACAGGATGATATACAGACAGGATGATATACAGACAGGAAGACATTCAGACAGGAAGACAGACATTCAGGAAGACAGACATACAGACAGGAAGACAAACATACAGACAGGAAGACAGACATACAGGAAGACATTCAGACAGGAAGACAGACAGACAGGCAAATAGACAGACAGTAAGACAGATGGGAAAGCAAGAATACATACAGACAGGAAGACAGGAATACACATACAGACAGGAAGACATTCAGACAGGAAGACAGACAGGAGGTCAGACAGGAAGATAGACTGGAAGACAAGACAATAAAATATATGCAGACAGAGAGAAACACAGACAGATATTTCTGTATAATCAATTGTATTGCTTGTTCTTATCTAAAAAATTACTATTTTTACTGTTATATAAAAGTTTACATTTACTAGCAATTTAATTAATTTAAGGCTATCTGAATGGGGACTGAAACTTGTTCTCTTCTCGGCCAATGGTCTTTTATATACATCCCCCTGGTATATATAAAATATAAGTCTTTTGTTATGAAATAAATTTAAAATTACTTATCACCTATTTAATTTAGTAGTAGTTAGTGCAGTGTGATACTCGAGACAAAAAGTGATAAGGGCGTGCTTTCAATGTGAAAATAAAACATAACCCATTAAAATATGTATTTTATTTCCTAAAAACTTACAGCAAACGTAATTTCCGTAAACTATTATTTTTACAGTATGACATCATTAATTTTAATCACATCACGTTAAAAAAAACATAAACTCTGTTGAAGTATCTTGCAGCCAAATTATTTTTGACAGTAATTGTTTCACCTTGTTCTATCTATCTTTTTTATGGAACTTAATGCTTAAAAATAAAGCTTTCGCACAATTAAAATATTTTAATGTGCACGTCCTTAAAAGCTTAGAAATGTATCCATACACTGTAAAAAAATATACTTAAAAATTAGTACTTGGACATACTCTATTTTCTTTGAGTAAAATTATATCGTAAATGAGGGATTACCTACTCAAATTTAAGTAATAGTATTTTCTCAAAAATGAGTAGTATGATTTAATAATGCTAATCTCAGCTTCTGTTCAAGCAAGCCCTCTTAACAAAGCTACCTGACAAACTTAAAATAGTTGTTCAAAACTGTGGTTTTCCACATTATTTGTTGTCGATTGCTTAAATGGAAACTGAGTTATTACAACTCAATTATCTTACTTCCCATTCTTTAGGCACACTTTTTTAACATTTCGTTTGTTTATAACTTCTTCTCGTCTCCCTGGTAGTTTAACGGATAAGGCACTGGACTGCGGTGCATTTCGAACTGGGTTCGATTCCCGGTAAGTCTTGGTTGTAATTGTTGATATTTATTGAAAGTGATTTATGAAGACAGCCTCTGTATGCAAGAAACTTCTTTTTTTATTCATTTTTACTCATTTTTGAGTGCATGCCTTTTTCAAAAATGAAACTTATGTACCAAAACCCTCGTTTTTAGTTCATTGGTGCAGCTATTAGGAGATTCGAGATTAATTCAGCCAACCCCACAGAGAACCATTTGGTGCGTCAAATTATTAAATAAAATTAGAGCCTCAAAACATTTTATAAATTAATTATCACAAAAATATTTTTCTCGCATGTTACCTCCAATTAGTCCACGACGTTTGCCAAATACATAAAAAAAAAGTATAGTTCACCACAACCATACTCCGATAATTGACAAAGCAAACAACGAAAAAAAACATATTTTCGCCATCTCTGATTCAGAGCTGCTTTATCAAACAGCACACACCACTAATTTTGCAGAGCAATCAGAAAAGTTGCGGCATTGATCCAATCAGTAACATCCTCCCACCTTGGTTTCTTTTCATTTCTTCGTATTGGCGCTGCTCTTCAGACTCATTTGTAGTTTGAAGATTTTTTTTTTCTTCTTCGTTTAGGATCTTCGGATTTTTTTTTTCTTCTTAGTTATAGGGAACATGGATAGGTGACTACTCTGAAATATATATGAAATAAAATGTCTGGGAAAAACTAGTCTCGTTAATTTATCCTTGAGTTTCGGGAATAGAACTATCGAAAAGAGGGAAAATTCGCTTATATAAGAATGGTAGAAATAGGCAAGTACAAGTTTTAGAAATTGTTTATTTGTAATAAATTAGTCAATATAGTAGGACTACATAATTGTTGGATCCGAAAATTTAAACTTTGATCATATTGAAATTGATGAGCAATGTTTAAGTTTCTTTTTCCTAAAGTTGAATTCACTAGCTTCACTAGCTTCTACAAATACAAAATTACAGTTAGGGATTTGGGAAATTAGTAGTAAATGAGGATTGATTTTAAAATAGATAGGTAGGTAGGTAGGTAGGTTGGTAGGTAGGTAAGTTAAGAAGTCACGTTTTGATTAGATCTTTCACTTTTAAATGAATTATTTATTATTAAAATTATTACTTTAAGAATTCTCATTTTAGATTGATTGTTTGTCATTCATTACATATGCTGCATTTCAATTCTAATTTAACACTAGTTTAATAATTCAATTTTTAAACTAATAACGTTCTTGTGTTTTACAGTATACATACATATTTACCAAATATTTCACATTGTAAATACGGGTTACTTTGGTTCTGGGGTATTATTTTGACCCAAACAAAAAGAAATGACTAAACCATGCTTGCTACAAAATTAGTACTTCACGTTCTCATAGTAACCGTTGTTTCGAGCGAGGCCAAAGTACTAGTTAGGCAAGCCCGCCCTCAATAGAGTTCTAATATCCGCCTCTGGATGGGACAAAGTAATCCGATCTTTCGGTATTTATTCTCGAGTTTCAATATACATTATTTAAAATAAATCGGTTAAAATAACATTCTTTATGCTCTGTTTTATGTGCACAGAAGTTCCAATTCCTTTTGAATAGAACGCGAATAAGTGTCTGAAAACTCCAACTCAAAGAAGTGGTCTAGGGAGCTGCTAAAGGAAGTCCTCTGGAAAATTTTCACGTCTATTTTCCGATCTCCCTTTTCGATTTTCCGAAAGACGAAACGAAAAGTATCCTTCCCCCCCTTGATTTAAAATCCCGTCTAATCCAAAGCATTTAGAAAACGTGGTAGCGAGAAATGTGTGTCAGTAAAAAAAAATCAATATTTCATTCCAGAGTTTTACGAATCTCGCTGCGATAGATTTTTTTTCTTTCTTTGAGGATTTACGTGCAAAGACTCGGATTTATTCGACTGCGATCCCCGTGTGCCTTTCAGTACTCCGCGATGATCTCCGTACATAAGTACCACGTCCAATAACCGGGCTTCATTTCCTTTTTGAAAAGTGTCGGGTTGGAACTCTGGAGATAAATCTCCGAGACGGAATGGGCGTTGAAATGATTCCGACTTGTTTATTTCGAGCTTTCGGTTTCTCGCCGAGTTGTTTATTTCGAGCTTTCGGTTTCTCGCCGAGTTGTTTATTTCGAGCTTTCGGTTTCTCGCCGAGTTGTTTATTTCGAGCTTTCGGTTTCTCGCCGAGTTGTTTATTTCGAGCTTTCGGTTTCTCGCCGAGTTGTTTATTTCGAGCTTTCGGTTTCTCGCCGAGTTGTTTATTTCGAGCTTTCGGTTTCTCGCCGAGTTGTTTATTTCGAGCTTTCGGTTTCTCGCCGAGTTGTTTATTTCGAGCTTTCGGTTTCTCGCCGAGTTGTTTATTTTAATGTCCTTAAGGCAAATAGAATTCCTTAGTAGTAAACATGATGGTATATCTGCAGCATAATTAAAGAGAGAGACATTCTACTAAAGAGGGCAGTAGAGTTGGGAATCAAATATTCTGAAACTTTTTTTTTCTTTGAAGAACTGTCTTGAATTCCTTTATATTGGTTTAAGTTATATTTTATAATTGAAGTACTTACTTTACAAACAAAAAATAAATTTATTTTAACACTGTACACATGTAACTACGTTGGAAATGTATATATTTATAAGTTGTATTAAATTACATTCTTTTTTTGCATTGATTTCCAATTGTCAACGAAGATCGCTGCTCTTGAGACTTTACACTTCTTATTTCGATTCCTAATCGTATCATTGGAACTTGACGATGTTCCAAATAACCGATATATTTATATTTTCACACAATAATTAAATTTCTTTTGACACTGCACAATTGTAACTATGTTGAAAATTTATATAATTTATATATATATATATATATATATATATATATATATATATATATATATATATATATATATATATTTTATAACTATTTCCCCCTTTAAAATGTACTTTAAATAACTTTCTTTAACTATGGATATCGCCCCCTTTTCGCAGTACAAAAGCATCCCTCTTATGACTGCTTTCCCACCCACGCCACTTCTAAATCCCAAACCCAAACCTAAAAATGCGAACCAAAACCGAGATGAACCAATCAGAGGCGTCCACGGTCCAGTCTCCTTCTCATAATCTCCATCTTGATACACAGATTCACGATGTAACCTCGAGCTAGCAAGTCGGGCTGTGAAGTCCGGAGAAATAAATGTTTGAATTGATCATCGGCCCTCAGTTTTGTCCCTGCATCATGGAACTTATCATCTAATAACTAACGACTGCAAATCTAAATAATAAACATTACAGATATATATACATATATATATATATATATATATATATATATATATATATATATATATATATATATATATAGGCCATTGACCTAAAGTAATATAAACACTGGAGTGAGGACTAAGCGTGGTTTTTTTTCTACCTTCGTTCAAAAAGACAAGGTGGTAAAATGAGAGTTTCGGAAAAAAATTTAATTTTAAAATAACTATTTGGAGAGAATTTATGTTAGCAAATACATTATTTATATTATAAAATGCTAATGCAAAAAATTACATTAGAATGCGATGGTTCTAACTCAAATGTGGAGTCACGGAACGTTCTTAGATCTTCGTATAGGAATCCTCACTCCAGTGTTTATATTATTTTAGCCAGCTTCATTCCTATTCGCTGTCACTGAACTCCAATTGTCATTTCTGGAAAGCTCAAAACTTGTTTCCTCTATGGGAGCGTTGAAGCCAATGTGGAAGTAGCAATACTGCGTCCCAATATTTTTTTAAGTGATTTAGTGTTGGTTTTTTAATACCGTAGCATTGTACAAATATTAAATATAAATATTACATTTTCTTATTAAACAATTAGTTTTTATAATGCCAAACAAATAGTTTTTTTGCTCTTGATTTTTAACTACTTTGACTTGCAAATGACTTTCTATTTTAATAGCAGATTGCATTTGAAATGGGTTTCAAAAGAAATAGAAAAAAACTCAGCCCAAAGCAATACATGTCGGCTTATTTGGACGTGGAAATATACGAAATATTGTAGGGTAGCGATAAAAGTGGGTTACAGTTACTACCCCTTTAAATGGCTTCAAATTGGCGCAGCTTGACCAAAACTGTGCCACTAAAATCTAGCAAAACAAAGAAAAACAAATGGTTTCAAGTCAACAAAATGGCTCGTCATTTCCAGAAGACAAGTCAACAAAATGGCTCGTCATTTCCAGAAGACAAGTCAACAAAATGGCTCGTCATTTCCAGAAGACAAGTCAACAAAATGGCTCGTCATTTCCAGAAGACAAGTCAACAAAATGGCTCGTCATTTCCAGAAGACAAGTCAACAAAATGGCTCGTCATTTCCAGAAGACAAGTCAACAAAATGGCTCGTCATTTCCAGAAGACAAGTCAGCAAAATGTCTTGCCCATTCCGTTAAAGATCAACGATCGCTGCACTGTCGCATAAAATATTCGAATTCAGATCTACTGAGCCTTTAATTCAGCCAACCGAACTCGAGATCTTCCAATCCCAGTGCCACCCATTTCGTTAGGACTCTTTCAGTTGATTACTTCCCTTCCAAAAGCCAACATTTCCGATCTACTTATTTTTCAGTAGAGGAGTCTCATCGAAAACCGAGAAATAATAATATAAAAAAAAACACGATTTAACGGAAGAGAACGAAAAAAAAACCATCAAAAGAAAAGCAAAAGTTGCGTTCCTAATTCTACCCGTGGGGCGTTCCTCACCAGTATAAGGAACGCAGAAAGGAACCCTTGCGGATAATTGGACAGCAAGAAACGGAGCAAAAATAAGGAGCGGATCGGGGGAAGGTTTTCAGGCTGCTTATCGCGTTGCCGGAATCTCGGAGACTTTTTTGGCAATTTATTTCGAGGCGTGCTTTTCGGTTCGAATGCGGGGGGAGAAAAGTCGTCGGATTTGCGTCGAGAATACGACGGAAACGGTGTATATCGATATTGATGCTTTTCAATTTTATTTACTAGGGGGTATTATCAATTTAATTTTCTGAAAGAAGGTGCAGAATTTCAAAAGTGAAGTTTCTACTAGTTAAACCCCGATTTTACGTATTTCAGGGGATCAATTAAAAAACGTACGATGCGGGAAAACGTAAAAACGGGGTGCGCTGAAAAACAAACTTCCAAAAAGTTGAAAATAAAGATATACTACTAGTGGTATTTACATGACAATATTATACATTTTAACTTGCTTATTACATTTTTCAATTATTTTATTTTTACCAATCACATTGTTTTTATAAAAAAAATAGTTATTTCCGATTGCTTTCCATTTTTTGTGTGCAATTCTAATAAGGCATTTTCGATTTCTGACAAGGTTTGCAACTGTTTTTTCTTATGACTCGTGTTCAAGAAAATATTTCCTGAATAAATTCAATTCATTCTTTGCCACATTAAAAGAGGGATTGGGTTCCGAGACCTCGTCACTAGTATCGTCATCCTCTTCTGACGAACATTCCATGATTTCAGCTATGGATTGAATAGCATCGATTTCAGAAAAAGGAACAGATGTTCAACTCAAGTTCTCATCACATGTCACATATTCTTCAAAATTCTTGGCAGGGTCATTAAAACAATCAACAAGAACATCATTGCAATCAATGTTAACATCACGGCCATCAGCATCTGTTCCTTTTCGGTTGTTTTTTTTTCAGAAATAATTTTTTTGAGATAATACGGGTTTGAATGCGGGGGAGAAAAGTCGTCGGATTTGCGTCGAAATAACGTCGAGAATACGACGAAAACGGTGTATATCGATGTAGAGGCTTTTCAGTTTTATTTACTAGCGTCAGAATAACTTCAAGAATACGACGAAAACGGTGTATATCGATGTAGAGGCTTTTCAGTTTTATTTACTAGCGTCAGAATAACTTCAAGAATACGACGAAAACGGTGTATATCGATGTAGATGCTTTTCAGTTTTATTTACTAGCGTCAGAATAACTTCAAGAATACGACGAAAACGGTGTATATCGATGTAGATGCTTTTCAGTTTTATTTACTAGCGTCAGAATAACTTCAAGAATACGACGAAAACGGTGTATATCGATGTAGAGGCTTTTCAGTTTTATTTACTAGCGTCAGAATAACTTCAAGAATACGACGAAAACGGTGTATATCGATGTAGATGCTTTTCAGTTTTATTTACTAGCGTCAGAATAACTTCAAGAATACGACGAAAACGGTGTATATCGATGTAGATGCTTTTCAGTTTTATTTACTAGCGTCAGAATAACTTCAAGAATACGACGAAAACGGTGTATATCGATGTAGAGGCTTTTCAGTTTTATTTACTAGCGTCAGAATAACTTCAAGAATACGACGAAAACGGTGTATATCGATGTAGATGCTTTTCAGTTTTATTTACTAGCGTCAGAATAACTTCAAGAATACGACGAAAACGGTGTATATCGATGTAGAGGCTTTTCAGTTTTATTTACTAGCGTCAGAATAACTTCAAGAATACGACGAAAACGGTGTATATCGATGTAGAGGCTTTTCAGTTTTATTTACTAGCGTCAGAATAACTTCAAGAATACGACGAAAACGGTGTATATCGATGTAGAGGCTTTTCAGTTTTATTTACTAGCGTCAGAATAACTTCAAGAATACGACGAAAACGGTGTATATCGATGTAGATGCTTTTCAGTTTTATTTACTAGCGTCAGAATAACTTCAAGAATACGACGAAAACGGTGTATATCGATGTAGATGCTTTTCAGTTTTATTTACTAGCGTCAGAATAACTTCAAGAATACGACGAAAACGGTGTATATCGATGTAGAGGCTTTTCAGTTTTATTTACTAGCGTCAGAATAACTTCAAGAATACGACGAAAACGGTGTATATCGATGTAGAGGCTTTTCAATTTTATTTACTAGCGTCAGAATAACTTCAAGAATACGACGAAAACGGTGTATATCGATGTAGAGGCTTTTCAGTTTTATTTACTAGCGTCAGAATAACTTCAAGAATACGACGAAAACGGTGTATATCGATGTAGATGCTTTTCAGTTTTATTTACTAGCGTCAGAATAACTTCAAGAATACGACGAAAACGGTGTATATCGATGTAGAGGCTTTTCAGTTTTATTTACTAGCGTCAGAATAACTTCAAGAATACGACGAAAACGGTGTATATCGATGTAGATGCTTTTCAGTTTTATTTACTAGCGTCAGAATAACTTCAAGAATACGACGAAAACGGTGTATATCGATGTAGATGCTTTTCAGTTTTATTTACTAGCGTCAGAATAACTTCAAGAATACGACGAAAACGGTGTATATCGATGTAGAGGCTTTTCAGTTTTATTTACTAGCGTCAGAATAACTTCAAGAATACGACGAAAACGGTGTATATCGATGTAGATGCTTTTCAGTTTTATTTACTAGCGTCAGAATAACTTCAAGAATACGACGAAAACGGTGTATATCGATGTAGAGGATTTTCAATTTTATTTACTAGCGTCAGAATAACTTCAAGAATACGACGAAAACGGTATATATCGATGTAGAGGCTTTTCAATTTTATTTACTAGCGTCAGAATAACTTCAAGAATACGACGAAAACGGTGTATATCGATGTAGAGGCTTTTCAGTTTTATTTACTAGCGTCAGAATAACTTCAAAAATACGACGAAAACGGTGTATATCGATGTAGAGGCTTTTCAATTTTATTTACTAGCGTCAGAATAACTTCAAGAATACGACGAAAACGGTGTATATCGATGTAGAGGCTTTTCAATTTTATTTACTAGCGTCAGAATAACTTCAAGAATACGACGAAAACGGTGTATATCGATGTAGAGGCTTTTCAGTTTTATTTACTAGCGTCAGAATAACTTCAAGAATACGACGAAAACGGTGTATATCGATGTAGAGGCTTTTCAATTTTATTTACTAGCGTCAGAATAACTTCAAGAATACGACGAAAACGGTGTATATCGATGTAGATGCTTTTCAGTTTTATTTACTAGCGTCAGAATAACTTCAAGAATACGACGAAAACGGTGTATATCGATGTAGAGGCTTTTCAATTTTATTTTCTAGGGGTATTATCAATTTAATTTTTTGTAAAAATAGTTGCCGAGTTGTTTATTTCGAGCTTTCGGTTTCTCGCCGAGTTGTTTATTTCGAGCTTTCGGTTTCTCGCCGAGTTGTTTATTTCGAGCTTTCGGTTTCTCGCCGAGTTGTTTATTTCGAGCTTTCGGTTTCTCGCCGAGTTGTTTATTTCGAGCTTTCGGTTTCTCGCCGAGTTGTTTATTTCGAGCTTTCGGTTTCTCGCCGAGTTGTTTATTTCGAGCTTTCGGTTTCTCGCCGAGTTGTTTATTTTAATGTCCTTAAGGCAAATAGAATTCCTTAGTAGTAAACATGATGGTATATCTGCAGCATAATTAAAGAGAGAGACATTCTACTAAAGAGGGCAGTAGAGTTGGGAATCAAATATTCTGAAACTTTTTTTTTCTTTGAAGAACTGTCTTGAATTCCTTTATATTGGTTTAAGTTATATTTTATAATTGAAGTACTTACTTTACAAACAAAAAATAAATTTATTTTAACACTGTACACATGTAACTACGTTGGAAATGTATATATTTATAAGTTGTATTAAATTACATTCTTTTTTTGCATTGATTTCCAATTGTCAACGAAGATCGCTGCTCTTGAGACTTTACACTTCTTATTTCGATTCCTAATCGTATCATTGGAACTTGACGATGTTCCAAATAACCGATATATTTATATTTTCACACAATAATTAAATTTCTTTTGACACTGCACAATTGTAACTATGTTGAAAATTTATATAATTTATATATATATATATATATATATATATATATATATATATATATATATATATATATATATATATATATTTTATAACTATTTCCCCCTTTAAAATGTACTTTAAATAACTTTCTTTAACTATGGATATCGCCCCCTTTTCGCAGTACAAAAGCATCCCTCTTATGACTGCTTTCCCACCCACGCCACTTCTAAATCCCAAACCCAAACCTAAAAATGCGAACCAAAACCGAGATGAACCAATCAGAGGCGTCCACGGTCCAGTCTCCTTCTCATAATCTCCATCTTGATACACAGATTCACGATGTAACCTCGAGCTAGCAAGTCGGGCTGTGAAGTCCGGAGAAATAAATGTTTGAATTGATCATCGGCCCTCAGTTTTGTCCCTGCATCATGGAACTTATCATCTAATAACTAACGACTGCAAATCTAAATAATAAACATTACAGATATATATACATATATATATATATATATATATATATATATATATATATATATATATATATATATATATATATATATATATATATATATATAGGCCATTGACCTAAAGTAATATAAACACTGGAGTGAGGACTAAGCGTGGTTTTTTTTCTACCTTCGTTCAAAAAGACAAGGTGGTAAAATGAGAGTTTCGGAAAAAAATTTAATTTTAAAATAACTATTTGGAGAGAATTTATGTTAGCAAATACATTATTTATATTATAAAATGCTAATGCAAAAAATTACATTAGAATGCGATGGTTCTAACTCAAATGTGGAGTCACGGAACGTTCTTAGATCTTCGTATAGGAATCCTCACTCCAGTGTTTATATTATTTTAGCCAGCTTCATTCCTATTCGCTGTCACTGAACTCTAATTGTCATTTCTGGAAAGCTCAAAACTTGTTTCCTCTATGGGAGCGTTGAAGCCAATGTGGAAGTAGCAATACTGCGTCCCAATATTTTTTTAAGTGATTTAGTGTTGGTTTTTTAATACCGTAGCATTGTACAAATATTAAATATAAATATTACATTTTCTTATTAAACAATTAGTTTTTATAATGCCAAACAAATAGTTTTTTTGCTCTTGATTTTTAACTACTTTGACTTGCAAATGACTTTCTATTTTAATAGCAGATTGCATTTGAAATGGGTTTCAAAAGAAATAGAAAAAAACTCAGCCCAAAGCAATACATGTCGGCTTATTTGGACGTGGAAATATACGAAATATTGTAGGGTAGCGATAAAAGTGGGTTACAGTTACTACCCCTTTAAATGGCTTCAAATTGGCGCAGCTTGACCAAAACTGTGCCACTAAAATCTAGCAAAACAAAGAAAAACAAATGGTTTCAAGTCAACAAAATGGCTCGTCATTTCCAGAAGACAAGTCAACAAAATGGCTCGTCATTTCCAGAAGACAAGTCAACAAAATGGCTCGTCATTTCCAGAAGACAAGTCAACAAAATGGCTCGTCATTTCCAGAAGACAAGTCAACAAAATGGCTCGTCATTTCCAGAAGACAAGTCAACAAAATGGCTCGTCATTTCCAGAAGACAAGTCAGCAAAATGTCTTGCCCATTCCGTTAAAGATCAACGATCGCTGCACTGTCGCATAAAATATTCGAATTCAGATCTACTGAGCCTTTAATTCAGCCAACCGAACTCGAGATCTTCCAATCCCAGTGCCACCCATTTCGTTAGGACTCTTTCAGTTGATTACTTCCCTTCCAAAAGCCAACATTTCCGATCTACTTATTTTTCAGTAGAGGAGTCTCATCGAAAACCGAGAAATAATAATATAAAAAAAAACACGATTTAACGGAAGAGAACGAAAAAAAAACCATCAAAAGAAAAGCAAAAGTTGCGTTCCTAATTCTACCCGTGGGGCGTTCCTCACCAGTATAAGGAACGCAGAAAGGAACCCTTGCGGATAATTGGACAGCAAGAAACGGAGCAAAAATAAGGAGCGGATCGGGGGAAGGTTTTCAGGCTGCTTATCGCGTTGCCGGAATCTCGGAGACTTTTTTGGCAATTTATTTCGAGGCGTGCTTTTCGGTTCGAATGCGGGGGGAGAAAAGTCGTCGGATTTGCGTCGAGAATACGACGGAAACGGTGTATATCGATATTGATGCTTTTCAATTTTATTTACTAGGGGGTATTATCAATTTAATTTTCTGAAAGAAGGTGCAGAATTTCAAAAGTGAAGTTTCTACTAGTTAAACCCCGATTTTACGTATTTCAGGGGATCAATTAAAAAACGTACGATGCGGGAAAACGTAAAAACGGGGTGCGCTGAAAAACAAACTTCCAAAAAGTTGAAAATAAAGATATACTACTAGTGGTATTTACATGACAATATTATACATTTTAACTTGCTTATTACATTTTTCAATTATTTTATTTTTACCAATCACATTGTTTTTATAAAAAAAATAGTTATTTCCGATTGCTTTCCATTTTTTGTGTGCAATTCTAATAAGGCATTTTCGATTTCTGACAAGGTTTGCAACTGTTTTTTCTTATGACTCGTGTTCAAGAAAATATTTCCTGAATAAATTCAATTCATTCTTTGCCACATTAAAAGAGGGATTGGGTTCCGAGACCTCGTCACTAGTATCGTCATCCTCTTCTGACGAACATTCCATGATTTCAGCTATGGATTGAATAGCATCGATTTCAGAAAAAGGAACAGATGTTCAACTCAAGTTCTCATCACATGTCACATATTCTTCAAAATTCTTGGCAGGGTCATTAAAACAATCAACAAGAACATCATTGCAATCAATGTTAACATCACGGCCATCAGCATCTGTTCCTTTTCGGTTGTTTTTTTTTCAGAAATAATTTTTTTGAGATAATACGGGTTTGAATGCGGGGGAGAAAAGTCGTCGGATTTGCGTCGAAATAACGTCGAGAATACGACGAAAACGGTGTATATCGATGTAGAGGCTTTTCAGTTTTATTTACTAGCGTCAGAATAACTTCAAGAATACGACGAAAACGGTGTATATCGATGTAGAGGCTTTTCAGTTTTATTTACTAGCGTCAGAATAACTTCAAGAATACGACGAAAACGGTGTATATCGATGTAGATGCTTTTCAGTTTTATTTACTAGCGTCAGAATAACTTCAAGAATACGACGAAAACGGTGTATATCGATGTAGATGCTTTTCAGTTTTATTTACTAGCGTCAGAATAACTTCAAGAATACGACGAAAACGGTGTATATCGATGTAGAGGCTTTTCAGTTTTATTTACTAGCGTCAGAATAACTTCAAGAATACGACGAAAACGGTGTATATCGATGTAGATGCTTTTCAGTTTTATTTACTAGCGTCAGAATAACTTCAAGAATACGACGAAAACGGTGTATATCGATGTAGATGCTTTTCAGTTTTATTTACTAGCGTCAGAATAACTTCAAGAATACGACGAAAACGGTGTATATCGATGTAGAGGCTTTTCAGTTTTATTTACTAGCGTCAGAATAACTTCAAGAATACGACGAAAACGGTGTATATCGATGTAGATGCTTTTCAGTTTTATTTACTAGCGTCAGAATAACTTCAAGAATACGACGAAAACGGTGTATATCGATGTAGAGGCTTTTCAGTTTTATTTACTAGCGTCAGAATAACTTCAAGAATACGACGAAAACGGTGTATATCGATGTAGAGGCTTTTCAGTTTTATTTACTAGCGTCAGAATAACTTCAAGAATACGACGAAAACGGTGTATATCGATGTAGATGCTTTTCAGTTTTATTTACTAGCGTCAGAATAACTTCAAGAATACGACGAAAACGGTGTATATCGATGTAGATGCTTTTCAGTTTTATTTACTAGCGTCAGAATAACTTCAAGAATACGACGAAAACGGTGTATATCGATGTAGAGGCTTTTCAATTTTATTTACTAGCGTCAGAATAACTTCAAGAATACGACGAAAACGGTGTATATCGATGTAGATGCTTTTCAGTTTTATTTACTAGCGTCAGAATAACTTCAAGAATACGACGAAAACGGTGTATATCGATGTAGATGCTTTTCAGTTTTATTTACTAGCGTCAGAATAACTTCAAGAATACGACGAAAACGGTGTATATCGATGTAGAGGCTTTTCAGTTTTATTTACTAGCGTCAGAATAACTTCAAGAATACGACGAAAACGGTGTATATCGATGTAGATGCTTTTCAGTTTTATTTACTAGCGTCAGAATAACTTCAAGAATACGACGAAAACGGTGTATATCGATGTAGAGGCTTTTCAGTTTTATTTACTAGCGTCAGAATAACTTCAAGAATACGACGAAAACGGTGTATATCGATGTAGAGGCTTTTCAGTTTTATTTACTAGCGTCAGAATAACTTCAAGAATACGACGAAAACGGTGTATATCGATGTAGAGGCTTTTCAGTTTTATTTACTAGCGTCAGAATAACTTCAAGAATACGACGAAAACGGTGTATATCGATGTAGATGCTTTTCAGTTTTATTTACTAGCGTCAGAATAACTTCAAGAATACGACGAAAACGGTGTATATCGATGTAGATGCTTTTCAGTTTTATTTACTAGCGTCAGAATAACTTCAAGAATACGACGAAAACGGTGTATATCGATGTAGAGGCTTTTCAGTTTTATTTACTAGCGTCAGAATAACTTCAAGAATACGACGAAAACGGTGTATATCGATGTAGAGGCTTTTCAATTTTATTTACTAGCGTCAGAATAACTTCAAGAATACGACGAAAACGGTGTATATCGATGTAGAGGCTTTTCAGTTTTATTTACTAGCGTCAGAATAACTTCAAGAATACGACGAAAACGGTGTATATCGATGTAGATGCTTTTCAGTTTTATTTACTAGCGTCAGAATAACTTCAAGAATACGACGAAAACGGTGTATATCGATGTAGAGGCTTTTCAGTTTTATTTACTAGCGTCAGAATAACTTCAAGAATACGACGAAAACGGTGTATATCGATGTAGATGCTTTTCAGTTTTATTTACTAGCGTCAGAATAACTTCAAGAATACGACGAAAACGGTGTATATCGATGTAGATGCTTTTCAGTTTTATTTACTAGCGTCAGAATAACTTCAAGAATACGACGAAAACGGTGTATATCGATGTAGAGGCTTTTCAGTTTTATTTACTAGCGTCAGAATAACTTCAAGAATACGACGAAAACGGTGTATATCGATGTAGATGCTTTTCAGTTTTATTTACTAGCGTCAGAATAACTTCAAGAATACGACGAAAACGGTGTATATCGATGTAGAGGATTTTCAATTTTATTTACTAGCGTCAGAATAACTTCAAGAATACGACGAAAACGGTGTATATCGATGTAGAGGCTTTTCAATTTTATTTACTAGCGTCAGAATAACTTCAAGAATACGACGAAAACGGTGTATATCGATGTAGAGGCTTTTCAGTTTTATTTACTAGCGTCAGAATAACTTCAAAAATACGACGAAAACGGTGTATATCGATGTAGAGGCTTTTCAATTTTATTTACTAGCGTCAGAATAACTTCAAGAATACGACGAAAACGGTGTATATCGATGTAGAGGCTTTTCAATTTTATTTACTAGCGTCAGAATAACTTCAAGAATACGACGAAAACGGTGTATATCGATGTAGAGGCTTTTCAGTTTTATTTACTAGCGTCAGAATAACTTCAAGAATACGACGAAAACGGTGTATATCGATGTAGAGGCTTTTCAATTTTATTTACTAGCGTCAGAATAACTTCAAGAATACGACGAAAACGGTGTATATCGATGTAGATGCTTTTCAGTTTTATTTACTAGCGTCAGAATAACTTCAAGAATACGACGAAAACGGTGTATATCGATGTAGAGGCTTTTCAATTTTATTTTCTAGGGGTATTATCAATTTAATTTTTTGTAAAAAGCTGAAGAATTTCGAAATTGTAGTTTGTACTGTTTCTAAGATGAAGTTTCTACTTCTTTCTAAGATGAAGTTTTAACGAACATCAGTATACTTTTGGAATAAACTAATATGTATTTTTAAATTACTTATTTTTTAAAAAATGAGGAAAAATGAAGAAAATTTGAAAAATATGAAAACTTCAAACGAGTAGGGCGTGTTTAAATGTTTAAAAAAATTATAACTTCAAAACTAATTCGAATCTTAAAAAATGCTTTAGGTGTTTTTTTTTATACTTACCTTCTCTTATATCCCGTAAACATTTTAGAATTCTCCTCTAAATATTACAGGATATACTCAAGGAATTAAATCACTTGTATGAGAAATTTTATTCGACGACTATTTTAATGTTAAATAACTTCTAAGCTAATAATCGTATCGAAACAAAAATATATTCGACTTATTTTCCATACATTTCTTAGCAAACTAATTTAATTTCAAAATTTTTAGGATATTTACTCTTTGAGATACGATTTAAATAACAGCGAAAGAACTGAAAATTCCCCCTAAGGGCGTACTTAATTTAAAATATATGGATATATTTATTATGTAATTTAACACATTGTAAATCATATAAATAAACATGTGACAAAACACAGAAGTTACCACGAACCTAACCGATAAACCCTCAGTTTCACAGCTAGTTATTTATTAACACATACCTTGATAGTTCAAACGAGTTCTGTTTGCATACTCAAGAATTGCGAGAAATACTAACGAGCAAACATGGAAAGCTGTTGTATCGAAATAATAAATAAGTAAATATTTAACAATTTAGCATTCGTAGACAGAGAGTTTACATTAAATTTTGTTACCGCCCAGTAATTCTTTGAAATTTTAAGTCTTGCCGTAATTTAACCAATTAAGGAAAGGCGTTGCAGGAAATCCAGAAATTATTTAAATCTTCATTGTGAACGAATTGAATAATTAAAAACGTGCGATAATTAGTAAATTATTGATAACTTGTAATTTGAAGGAATAAGTGGATGAAAAATGTATGAACACTATTAAAAATAGGTACTCAAAAATAAATAAAATGTACTCGTTGTTGAGTACATGCGATGCTTATCATAAATCCGAATACATAAGTTTCAATTTTAAAAAAGACATGAACCCAAAAATTGGTACAATGTGTAGAAATGAATAAATATCGCAGATGTTAGTCTACATAGGCTGCCTTCATAAATCACTTTTAAAAAATATCGACAACTACAATCAAGACTTATCCGGATTCGAACCCTCATCCTAAGGCACCGCGTTCTAGTGCCTTATATGTTGTACTACCAGGGCGACGCGAAGAAATTATAAACATGTGAAATGCTAAAAAGGTGTGCCAAAAGGATGGGGTGTAAGATAATTAAGTTGTAACAACTCAATTTTTATTTAAGCAACCAACATCAAATGATGCGAAAAAACACCTTCTGAACCACTATTTTAAGTTTGCCAAGTCGCTTTGTTGAGATGGTTTGAAAAGAAGATGATATTATCAATATTAAATTACAATGCTCGTTTTTGAGAAATTACGATTACTTAAATTTGAGTAAATCAATGCTCATTTACGTTTCAATTGTACTAAAAAACGAGTATGTTCATTTACTCATTTTTAAGCACATTTTATTTTTATAGTGTAACGAATAATATGTTTTTATATATTTTACTTGTATGAAAACGATTTTTCAAAAGAAAACTAAACTTTTCATTTTGAAAACTCGTTTTAATTCTAGCCAAATATATAAAAACTTACTGTAATCAAATCCTACCGCCTTCATGACAACACACTGTTAAAAAAAGGTACTCGAAAATAAATCAAATGTAGTCATTTTTTAGTACATTGAAGCTTAGAATGGCTTCGAATAAATAAGTTTCAATTTTAAAAAAGACGTACTCAAAAATCAGTACAATGATTAAAAATGAGTATAATGATAAAAAAAATTATTAATCGCATGCTTACCTTCATAAGTCAATTTCGATAAATATCGAAAATTACAATCAACTCTTACCGGGAATGGAACCCAGTTCTTCAACAACGTAAAAAATTTATAAGCAGAAGAAATGTTAAAAAAGGTGTGGCAAACAAATGTGAAGTAAAATAATTTAGTTGTAATAACTCAGTTTCTATTTAAGCAATCGACATCAAATAAAGTTGAAAAACATTTTCTGAACTACTATTTTAAGTTTGTCAGGTTTTATTAAGATCGCTGGGACAGAAACTTACGTTAGAAATATTTAATACCATTGCTAATTTTTGGGAAAGTATTGTTACATGCATTTCGGTACGTCATAGCTCACTTTCGATGCAATTATACTCAAAGAAAAACGAGTAGGTTCAGGTACTCATTTTTAAGAACATTTTTTTACAGTGTAGTATACCTGTTAATAAGGATTCTACAGATCTGCTGTCATTGTGAGTTCCATGCCAACCCCTGTCTCGTTCGTGCATGACAATAACTTTTTTTTTAATTTTACATACCTTGTTCGTCCACTTACCCATTCGTCCACTTACCCACTGTAAAAAAAGAGTTATTTAAAAATGAGTACCTGAACCTACTGGTTTTTCGTAGAATACAATTGCATTGAAAATAAGCGATAACCTAATCAAAATTAAGTAACCGTAATTTCTCAAAAATGAGCAGTGTGATTCAATATTGCTAATCTCAGCTTCTGTTTAAGACATCTTAACAAAGCGACTTATAAGAGTTGTTCAGAATATGGTTTTCCACGTTATTTGATGTCGATTGTTTCAATGGAAACTGAGTTATTACAACTCAATATCTTCGTCATCGCTCAATTACGATGTAATTGTACTCAAAGAAAAACGAGTAGAGTCAGGTGTTCATTTTTAAGTACCGTTTTTTACAGTGTGGAGCTCAAATAATGAGATGATAATAAATTTTCGTAAAAAAGTTAAAATATAAATGATTATATTATAATAAAATGAACATATTATAAATGATTATATTATAAATATAAATGATATTATTCATATTTCGTATTTATTTATAATTTTATATAAATATAAACTACATTTAAATAAATTAAGTTCTTTGAAATTCACCTTTTATATCCTTTTTTCACCTTTTTTATTTTACTTTATAAAGGAGCCATCGATTTTAATATCCTAACTTCTTCTTAAAATATGCAAAAGCATATTCAAAGACATCTTGTCTCAAAACCAGATAGATAGATACACAGATAGATTTTATTGAGACATTGTAGAAGCTCATAAACCAATCACTTCTCCACAAGACAAACTTCCCCGTTCAATTTTGAAACCCATCTTCAGTACTCCAACACACTGATCGGAGCTTTTAGCAATAAATATTAACTATTAACTCGCTAACGCGTCCAGAATGACGCGACGGCCCCACTCATCGCCAGCACATCAAAACGGAAGTAATTTCCTCAGCATTCCTCGCGACATTTCCCGCTCCGGCGTGCTTCCATTATCGTCCATCCGCATTATCTTCGGAAATGAAACTGTGTTGTCCTCGGAAAGCCCCGGCTGCTGCCTCCGCCCTCCATTTCTCGCCCCGCGGAAAGGCCGGGAAGTGGAGGTAAATAGGGTGGAGAAATTAATGGGAAGTTACTGCAACGCGGGAGGGAATCTTTCTGTTAACTAACGTTCGAAAGATGGGTGAAAAATCTGAAAATAGTTATGTACTTATAGAGGGATCTCAGGCAAAGGGAACTAAGTCAATTTGTTGGCAGAATTGTGTTCATGACGTCATAATAATCAAGTTTTTTTTTTAAGTGTAATAACGTATCAAGTTCATAGTATGATTTTTTTCCACTATACTTGAGGACAACCAAAATAGACCCTAAACACTGTAAAAAGGTACCTAAAAATGAATATTTAAACGTACTATTTTTTTCTTTAAGTATAATTGCATCGTAAATGAGCTATGACGTACTCAAATTTAAGAAAGCGTACACTGTAAAAAAAAGGTACTTAAAATGAGTACCTGAACCTACTTGTTTTTCTTAGAGTATAATTGTACTACTAATGAGAAATAACGTATTCAAATGCTCAAATGTTAGTGACCGTACTTGAGCGATGTGATTTTATATTGCTAATCCCAGTTTCTGTTCAAGGGATCTTAATGAATCCTGAAAAATTTTAAATAAAAAGATGGTTTCAGAAGATGGTTTTCCACACTGTTTGATGTCGATTGCTTAAATAGAAACTGAGTTATTACAACTCAATAATCTTATGTTACCTGCCCATTCTTTTGGCCCACTTAGTTATTTTCATTTCTTCTGTTTATAACTTCTTGTGTCGCCCTGGTAGTTTAAAGGATAAGGCATTGGACTTCCCCCAATTTTTTTTTAATTTCGAACCTTAGTGAAACCAATATATATATATATATATATATATATATATATATATATATATATATATATATATATATATATATATATATATATATATATATATATATATATATATATATATATATATGTACATATATATATATATGTATATATATATATATATATATATATATATATATGTACATATATATATATATTTATATATATATATATATATATATATATATATATATATATATATATATATATATATATATATATATATATATATATGTACATATATATATATATGTATATATATATATATATATATATATATATGTACATATATATATATATTTATATATATATATATATATATATATATATATATATATATATATATATATATATATATATATATATATATATATATATATATATATATATATATATATATATATATATATATATATATATATATATATATATATATATATATATATATATATATATATATATATATATATATATATATATATATATATATATATATATATATATATATATATATATATATAGAGAGAGAGAGAGAGAGAGAGAGAGAGAGAGAGAGAGAGAGAGAGAGAGAGAGAGAGAGAGAGAGAGAGAGAGAGAGAGAGAGAGAGTTTAATATCATTTGGTCGAATAATAGCGCCAAGTGTGCGAAACAAAAGCTCTTTGAAAAAAGTCTTAGTATGTAACTTAAATTTAGTAATACTTTTACTTTTGTAATAACATAACTTTAATAATACATACTACTTTTGACAGAAAAACATCTTTAAAATCGGCACGAATACATCTCCGCACTATACGCTCCTGCATTATACGCTTGAACGTGTAATCAGCCTATGGTGATAAAGGGCCTACCGTCGTGTAGAAGAAAGTAGGACGCGTCGATAAGCCCGAATATTAGCCCATTCCCCCTTCTGACCTTTGTTCCGCGTGAGGAGAGTGTCTCCATTGGCTGCAATATGCACTTTCGTTTATGTAACGCCAAAGGGATTCAGCTTAGAGAGATAAATTACCTACCATCGTGTAGAAGAAAGTAAAACGCGTCGATAAGGTCGAATATTAATCCATCCCCACTCCCTTTGACCTTTGTACCGAGTGAGTGGAACTGTCGCTCTTGGCTGCAGTATGCTTTTCCCCATAACTCCATGATGATGCAGAATATAAAGATAAATGTCCTACCATCGTGTAAATAAAAGTTGGACGTGTCAATCATGTTGACCATTTATCCTTTCCTCTCTCTCTCTCTCTCTCTCTCTCTCTCTCTCTCTCTCTCTCTCTGTGTGTGTGTGTGTGTTGCTCTTAACTGCAATTTGCTCTTCCAGCTCTATAACACCAAGGGGATTCAGCCTATAGTTGTAAATGACCAACCATCGTGTAGAGGAAGACTAACTGTGTCGACCGTTTTGGTAATCCCTCTCAACTACGTACCACGTAGTGGAGACGAGTAGAATTTCGGCCAAAGAAGCAGCAAACATTATCGTACTGTGGGGACAATGTTTTAATATTTTTTTTTAATATCTGTGGCCAGCTAATGTTACAGCCTGCTTCCGACTATTAACGAAGATCGCTGCTTTTGGGACTTACACACTTTTATTTTGCTTCTTGATCGTATCATTGCAACTTGGCAACTATCCAAACATCCGATAAGGTGGCCTTATTCCGATGTCAAGCTTGCCTTTTGACAGTTATTGTACACATTCGTTAGCAATGCAGGAAACAAAACTTGTTATGGGAAATGTGGACGGTATTTTGACTGTTGTGAAAGGGAAATTATAGGAGATATTCTTGCAAACGATGCTTTAGTAAAAGAATAACTACTCTCTTTATGGTTAATGGTTCTTTTTAACTATATATTTCGTATTTTTACCGTTTCTCTTTGTAATGAGATTTAAACAAAAAATAATAAAGTTTTTTTTTTAATCTATTTAATAAATATTAATAACTATTTTTATAGGTTTTGAATGTTTTTTTGCATTAATAAAAGCTATGGTATTACGTACGTAATCAGAAGAATAAACAAATGCACGTGTCTCGAATTCCGCCTCGTTTTATGAATTGTTTGTTGTGACAGTGTGCTGTCACATGTTGCAATTTTTATATAGGGATCTGACCTATACTGGACTTTGTGCAATTTGGTCAGTTGGCTAGACTGACTGTCGCTGGATTTATTACTGTGTTACAATATGGGAAGAGTTACGTCACTGAGCTATTTTATGACCATATCATGATTGGTTAAAAGGGGTTATCCAGAAGGGCGGAGCTAATTCCAAATGGTGGGTTTGGTAATTCATGCAGAATTTCAGCCCCCACCCCAAGAGAACACCGTGGGAAATTCAAGATTTCCCACCTCACTTACGATTTTGCCTCTGACCAAGAAATACGAGTAAATTTTACTCCAACGACTCCCGTCCATGCGCAACGAAGGAAAAGTCCCGATGCCATGACCCATGACGGAAGATCCATGATTCCATGAACAACGAAGGACAACGCCCTGAAAGCCGGACCTCTACGAGCCACTGGAGACCAATGAATCACCGCAGACGGTAGCTCTCCTCCACAGTTCACGTAAGAGTCAGTTCAGCATAATATTACACATACCCCCCAACCCTAAGTTTCTACTGCCATAATGAACTTAATTTGTTAATAAAGCACCTCTTAAAAGTTATGTGTATGATATATATTTCTTCCACACCAACATTATTCATAATGCAACTAAACAAAAAAAATAACACAACGCAAATCAAAATGTACTAACCACAACTTTACGACATTTGTTATTTATTGCAACGCGTGCATTTTTTTTTAAATATTTAACACTTCTATAAAGAAAATTTAAATTACTGAGTTTCAATTCATATTTCTTTTGAGAAAAGTTTTAAGGTACTGCTGGAGAAAGCACTATCTTAAAACATTGTATTTACATATTTATAATGCTAACTTACAAATTGATTATGAAATTATTAATTTTTAAACCACGATTGCATGTATTTTTAAATGAATAGCATTTGTAAATAAATAGTTGAATATTCTGCTCGAAATATCTATTTAAAAACTTATGAAGTACAAGATTATTAAATGGCTGTTAGAAGCTAATTCATACGCTTGCACTGTTACAAATAGGTACTCAAAATTCAGTAAAATGTACTCGTGTTTGAATGCATTCGATGCTAAACGAAGATCCGAATTCAAAAGTTTCATTTTTGAAAAAGACAAGCACTCAAAAATGAGTAAAAATTAATAAAAAGAGCAATTGCTTGCCTAAGTAGGCTGTCTTCATAAATCACTTTCAATAAATATCAACAATTCCAACCAAGACTTACTGGGAATCAAGCCCATATTCTAAGGCACCGCAGTCCAATGCCTTATCCCTTGTACTACCAGGACGACATGAAGAAGTTAATAAACAGAAGAAATATTAAAAAGGTGTACCAAAAGAATGGGCAGTAAGATAACTGAGTTGTAATAGCTGAGTTTCCATTTAAGCAATCGACATCAAATGATGTGGAAAATCATCCTCTGAACGACTATTTTAAGTTTGTCAGGTCGCTTTGTTAAGATGGCTTGAACAGAAGCTGAGTTTAGCAAAATTAAATCACACTGCTCATTTTTTAGAAAGTACAGTTACTTAAAATTGAGTACGTCATCGCTCATTTACGATGCAATTGTACTAAAAAACAAACAAATATGTTCAGGTACTCATTTTTAAGTACCTTTTTTTTACAGTGTGGTGTGATTGGAATAGTGAGTTTAGTTAAAATAATTATAAACCAATAATGAATCGTTTTACAATCCTATAAAAATCGAATTAAAACAAACAGAAATATGGCGTAGCAGTACATAAAATATAAATAAAATATTTACATGTCTAGCTAATTAAAAACCGTATAAACACTATATGTTCTTTATTGGTTAGAACTTATGTTGGTTAACATTTGAGATATGCATATACACGACTAAATACACTTAGATAAATATTGTTCCGGAAAATACATAAATAACTAATTAAAAATATAATCTAATTCTAATATCCCTAAATCATGCAGGCTTAAAAATGGTTATTGATAACTTAGACATAATTACATAATTATCATTAACATAATTATGACTACAAATGAAATAATCTTCTTTTTTAATGTACTTTCATTTTGATATAAAGATCGCAATTGAAATACCAATTAAAATGCTTTCTTTTAAGAAAGCCAATTAACGTTTCGGCACTTTTTATGTCTCTGAAAATTAATTGGCTCTCTTATTAGTCTCATATCGACAGTTTTAAATATTTTGTATGCTTTTTTATATAAGCTGTTTTTTCCGAACAGTGGAAGAATGGAATGCAGTTAAAAAATCTTGCAAAAAGGCAAAACAGGTCATTGAACTCCCCTAAGGTATTCGGATTCTTTATTGAAATTGATGAAGGGAAACTATCTCAGAGGGTCCGTTCCAAGTGTTCCCTTAAGAAATTCTTAATTTTAGAGACTTTTTTAAGCATGTATTGGAGAATTCGTTTTCCTGCGTAAGTAAATTCCTAAATAAATCTCAAATTTATTTTGTAATTAAAGTACATTCATCGTGTCTAAAAAGGTAATTGTTCAGGGTAAAGACGACTTTTTAAAAAAAAAAAATTCCTACACAGCTAGGGTAAGATGCTTGTTTGAGAAAATAAAATTTAGATAAAAAATAGATGATTAAATAAACAGATTTTGTGCAGATATATTTAAAGATATATGCCATTTATTTAAAGATTTATGTCATATATTTAAAGCTTCAAGAATATTTTTCAAGAATATTTTTTTTAATATTTATAAAAATATAATATAAAATATTATTAATATTTTTAAATATGAACAATATTTTAAACGTCAATAATGTTTTGACCCATTATAAATGTTTTTAACCATTAATAACGTTTTTAACCATTAATATTGTTTTTAAAAATTAAGAATATTTTTAAACATTTACAATTTTTTTCAACTTTAACAAGGTCTTTAAGTATTAAAAAGTTAAAATATATTAACAATATTTTAAACATTGACTATGATTTAAACATTCCATTGTTTTATTTTTAAATATTAACGATATTTTAGGATATAACAATGTTTTTATATTAATTTTTTTTAAATACTAGGGGGCTCCGCCCTCTGCTCCGCTAACGCTCCACCAACCCCCGGAGGATTGCTACGCAATCCTCTTTAGTTTGCTTCGCAAACCAATACCGGCTTCATACACTGTAGGCAATGACAATGTGTCCTAACAACAATACTTTTTTTAGTTATATAAATTATTACTGGCAGTGCCGTCACACAAATTTATTTTTAGTATGTTGAGACAAGAAATTTCCCAACTTAACGATTCGAAATTCCGAACTTGAACGATTCAAAATTCCCAACCTAAGGACATCGGGTACCAGCTGAAGTGTTATCCTTGTTATCTGACCACTGTTAACAATATGAGGCATCGTTCCCGGGTCTTTTCTTTGAGGAAGGCCTCGAACCAAAGCGTCCTTGATGTAGTAAGTAAATACGTACCAATAACAAATCAAGGGCACTTTGCTCGAACCAACGCCAGTAGTTCAATGTGCAGCTCTAGTGTGACGTTATTTAACCAGACCACACCTACCTATTCGAAATTGCACAACACAACAGTGCTAAAAAAATTCCCAGTTCCAACTTATAAGACATTTTCAGCTTTTTTATAGGTAATATTAAACAGTTCTTTCGAAAGTATTGATTTGTCGCACGCATGTTCCAATGCAGTGGTCCGTTTTGAGGTCTAATTTAAGTTTCATCTTAATAAAAGTTGGGCAATTTCTAGTAGTCCGTCGCTTTCCTTTGCTAATAATATTAATTTGCCTGAGGCATAAATTTTCCCAACTCAGAGATTTTTAAAACTCGAAATTCCCAACTTTTAAGGTTTCAAGTTTACAGAGGGGGGGGCATGCTTCCCCCCAATCCCCCCCCCCCCCATAACTGGATAAACTCAACTGTAGAACTGCTTCAACGCAATTGTGCTCATTGAAAAGCGAAACATGTGTAAACAAACAACAGCATAAACACGCCAAGAATAAATAGGCTTAATCGCCAACTTATATTTATATAAAGTAAGATAATTGAGAATTGGCGCTAATAATAATTCGCCGTTGGCAGCCAAATACACGTTGGCATTTTTCCAATGTTGGCATTTCCTTCCGGAGTATCTTTTAATAATATTTATAGTACTTCACATAAATAGTTACATCTAATTTATTTTTTAAGATAGAATTTCAGTATTGATACCATTCAAGAAAGAAAGATTTTACGAACATAACTATATTTTTTTAACGGGAAAAAAGTATACTTTTGAACTATTTAGAGCAGTTTTAATTTATCACTTAAAATTTTACCTGTATAATTATTTCAGACATTTCGTCAATTATTTAAAAATTTATAACTACAAAACTAAATCGAAATTTCACAAACGCTCTGGATCATTTGTAGCCAATAGTTTAAGCTATATCCCTAATTTTTTATTTTTTTTTTTTGTTGAAAATTGGAAAACAAGTATCAAAAATGTATGAATTGTTTTCAAAATTTTCTAATATCATGACTTTAACATAAAATAACGTCTAATATACTGATCGTATTGAAAAAAGAAAATTTTCATCTTATTACCCAAACATTTCTTAATAAACTGGCATAATTTCATAATTTTAGGACATTTACTTTTTGAGATGCAAGAGAAGCGGAACAATGAGACAAAAAGTCGCAAATTAAAATTTTCTCGAAATATCCGACATTTTTATCCTTCTTCGCTATTTTTTATACCTATCTTAATTGACCATATCTAATTTAATTGTAAAGATAGAAATATAATCTTTATAACATCAGAAAGAAGAAGTTTTAACAAACATTAATATATTTTTTTGAATAAGAGAATATGTAATTTTAAATGACTTATAGCAATTTAGAAATCACGTTTCAAAAATGAGGGTGAAAAAACTTCAAAAAGTGGAGCGTGTTTAAATGTTTCAAAAATTTATAAATCCAAAACTAATTCGAATTTAAAAAAATGCTTACTTCGATTTCCAGTTCAAACCTATTTCTACACTCCCTAAAAAAATTGGATCTCTCCTCTTAATAGTGTTTCAGAAACTCGACGGACAAAATTAGTTGTAAGCGAAATTTTATCAACGACGACTTTAATATTAAATAACTTATAAACTAATAACAGTATTGAAACAAAAATATATTCTTCTTATTTATCAAACATTTCTTAACAAATTCACTTAATTTCGTAATTTTAGGACTTTTACATTTTGAGATACGATCTGAATAACATTGAAAGAACGGAAAATTCCACCTAGTACTTACTTTTTCCCCCTAGGGCTTACTTTTTTTTAAAATAGAGAGATTAACATTTCTTTTAAATAGTAACCATGTTTTTAAACATTAAGAATGTTTTTTAAACAGTAAGAATGTTTTTTAAACAGTAAGAATGTATTTTAAATAGTAATAATGTTTTTAAACATTCAGAATGTTTTTTAAACATTCAGAATGTTTTTTAAACATTCAGAATGTTTTTTAAACATTCAGAATGTTTTTTAAACATTAAGAATGTTTTTTAAACATTCAGAATGTTTTTTAAACATTAAGAGTGTTTTTTAAGCATTAAGAGTGTTTTTTAAGCGTTAAGAATGCTTTTTAAACGTTAAGAATGTTTTTTTAAACATTAAGAATGTTTTTTTAAACAATAAGAAAGTTTTTTTTAACATTAAGAAAGTTTTTTTAAACATTAGCATTGTTTTCAGGGATTAATAATGTTTTGTTTTAAATAAACAATCCTTTTAATGCGCTTGGCACCGGCCGCAAACAAGACACTTGCTAAGAACTTCAATATAACACGTAAAACACAATAATCGACTTGCATCCTTTCAGACACCAGCATTAATCGTTCTAAAGAATAAAAAAAATTAAAACTATAATAATGTTTTTAAATTATAACAATGTTATTTTACATATTAACAACTTTTATACATATGATTTTTTTTAATTATTAATAATGTTTATGTCCATTATCAAAGTTTTAAAAAATCAACAACGTTTTTGTAAATTATCAGTATTTTTAAATCTTTTTTAAACATTTACGATGTTCTTTAAACATTATTAAAGTCATTTTTTTAAACATTTACAATGTTTTTGAACATTAAAGATGTTTTAAAAAATTAACAACAATTTAACACGTTAACAAAGCTTTTAAACATTAACAATATTTTTAATCATTAACAATGTCTTTAAATAATAAAATTATCTTTATTTAATAACAATGTTTTTGCACATTAAATTTTTTTTAACTTTAACAATATTATAAACATTAACAATATTTTTAAACATTAACAATGTTTTTAAGTATCAACGAGGTTTTTAAATGTTAACTATGTTTGAAACGTTATGAAAGTTTTCAAGCGTTAACAATGTTCTTTAATATTAACCATGTATTGAAACATTTACAAAGTTTTTAAACATTAACAATATTTTTAATCATTAACAATGTCTTTAAATAATAAAATTATCTTTATTTAATAACAATGTTTTTGCACATTAAATTTTTTTTAACTTTAACAATATTATAAACATTAACAATATTTTTAATCATTAACAATGTCTTTAAATAATAAAATTATCTTTATTTAATAACAATGTTTTTGCACATTAAATTTTTTTTAACTTTAACAATATTATAAACATTAACAATATTTTTAAACATTAACAATGTTTTTAAGTATCAACGAGGTTTTTAAATGTTAACTATGTTTGAAACGTTATGAAAGTTTTCAAGCGTTAACAATGTTCTTTAATATTAACCATGTATTGAAACATTTACAAAGTTTTTAAACATTAAGAATGATTTTAAGAATTAACAACGTTCTTGCACGTTAACAAGTCTTTTAAACGTTAAACATGTTTTTAGTCATTGACAATGCTTTTGAATAATAACATAATTTTATACAGTAGCATTGTTTTTATATATTAACAATGTTTTTATATTCGTTTTATTTAGAACGTTAACAATATTTTTATATTAATTTTATTTAGAACGTTGTTTTAAAGTATTAGAAATTATTTTATACATTAACAATTTCTTTATACATTAGAAATAATTTTATACATTAACAATTTTTTTATACATTAGAAATAATTTTATACATTAACAATTTTTTTAAACGTTATCAACGATTTTACAAATAAACAATGTTTTGAAACGTTAACAATGTTTTTGAATATTTACAATGTTTAGAAACATTAAAAATGTTTTTAAACACTAACAATTTTATTAACATTAACGCTGTTTTTAAACATTAACGACGTTTTTAAACATTAAAAATTATTTTAAATATTAAAAATTATTTTAAATATTAAAAATTATTTTAAATATTAAAAATTATTTTAAATATTAAAAATTATTTTAAATATTAAAAATTATTTTAAATATTAAAAATTATTTTAAATATTAAAAATTATTTTAAATATTAAAAATTATTTTAAATATTAAAAATTATTTTAAATATTAAAAATTATTTTAAGTATTAAAAATTATTTTAAATATTAAAAATTATTTTAAATATTAAAAATTATTTTAAATATTAAAAATTATTTTAAATATTAAAAAGTATTTTAAATATTAAAAAGTATTTTAAATATTAAAAATTATTTTAAATATTAAAAATTATTTTAAGTATTAAAAATTATTTTAAATATTAAAAATTATTTTAAATATTAAAAATTATTTTAAATATTAAAAATTATTTTAAATATTAAAAAGTATTTTAAATATTAAAAAGTATTTTAAATATTAAAAAGTATTTTAAATATTAAAAAGTATTTTAAATATTAAAAAGTATTTTAAATATTAAAAAGTATTTTAAATATTAAAAATTATTTTAAATATTAAAAATATGTTTTTAACATAAACAGTGTTTTTCAAAAATAACAATGTTTTTAAATGTTAACATAGCTTTTAAACAAAGTTTTTAAATCTATCTAGTATTTGCCTTACATAGTTTGGGTAATATGCCTGGTTTAGAACGCAAAATTTATATAAATGGATGAAGAAATAAACAGACTTATTGCAGATATATTTAAAGACATATTTGATATATTTATAGCTTTACGAATACTTTTAAATTTGTTTACATTTTTATAAAACAATAATAATGTTTTTAAAATATATTTAATATTTGTAAAAAATTAAAAATATGTTTAAAACATTATTAACATTTTTAAACTAACAATGTATGATTTTATTGTTTATAAACATAAACAAAAGTTATTAAACATTTACAATATTTTAAACATTAACAACGTTTTAAACCTTAACAACGTATAAAACATTAACAATATTTTAAACATTAACAATGTTTTAAACATTAGCAATGTTTTAAACATTAGCAATGCGAAAGTACGATTACTTGAATTTGACTACGTCATCGCTCAGTACGTTCATGTACTCATTTAGCACATTTTTTTACATTGTTGAGACAGTAAATAAATATTTTTATTTATTATCTTAACTGTTGGTGAGACAAGGTTTTGAATCGCACTCCTCAATTTGAAAGTATCTTCACATCGGAAGTAAAATCCATTGGGGGAATTTCTTCAGATTTCAGCAACTTTCCACAGTTCGACGAGCAGGAGAATCGTTTGCCATTATCACTTCCGAATCGTATTCTTTTTGAAAGAGTTCTTTTACATCACTCAATGAATCTGCAGTGATTTCGATTGAAGCCGATTGAGGTCATAGAAATATATCTTTTCAATGGAAACCGATTATCCTAAAGCGGTTTGAACCGGATTTTCTAGAGCACTGAAGAGATGTCTTCAGGTTTATTTCAGAAACGATACTTCGATAATTTTTGGGTAGTTTACGAGTTGTTTCCTCTTTTCTTCAAAGAATGTATTTTTGTAACAGAAATCCGCAAAAGAGTATTCAGGTTTACTATCGGGAAAATATTACTTCATATTTGTTTCGTGTTTGTCAAATTTGCTGTTTTATTATTGCAAGTATGTACACTATAACACAAAGATTATTATTAAAGAAATGTATTATAATTTTAATTTAAAATTTATTATTTTAATTTAAAATTTATTATTTTAATTTAAAATTTATTATTTTAATTTAAAATTTATTATTTTAATTTAAAATTTATTATTTTAATTTAAAATTTATTATTTTAATTTAAAATTTATTATTTTAATTTAAAATTTATTATTTTAATTTAAAATTTATTATTTTAATTTAAAATTTATTATTTTAATTTAAAATTTATTATTTTAATTTAAAATTTATTATTTTAATTTAAAATTTATTATTTTAATTTAAAATTTATTATTTTAATTTAAAATTTATTATTTTAATTTAAAATTTATTATTTTAATTTAAAATTTATTATTTTAATTTAAAATTTATTATTTTATATTAAAATTTATTATTTTAATTTAAAATTTATTATTTTATTATTTTCTATTATATTTTAAATTTCTTTAATAATTATCTTTGTGAGATAATGTAACATCGAACAAAAATTAAGAAAATAACAACAAGATATTATAGGTAGGAGTGGCGTTTGCTATCTTATGCCAGTTATCATGCCAGAGGTCATTTTCAAGCATTGTTTAAATAATGCCAAATCTCCGACTAATATACCTCGCCTTAATGATACATTGTAAAAAAAAGTACTTAAAAATGAGTACCTGAACATTCTCGTTTTTCTTTGAGTACAATTGCATCGTAAATGATCGATGACGTACTCAAATTTAAGTAACCGTAATTTCTCAATAATAAAGAGCGTGATTTAATATTGCTAATATGAGCATCTGTTCAAGCCATCTTAATAACCCGACCTGATAAACTTAAAATAGTTATTCAGAAGATGGTTTTTCACATTATTTGATGTAGATTGCTTAAATGCAACTTCTTCACGTCTCCCTGGTAGTATAACGATGCCTGAGGAACTCTGGGTTAGATTCCCGGTAAGTATTGGTTGCAATTGTTAAATTTTATTAGAAGTTATTTATGAAGACAGCCTATGTAGACAATCAACTGCTCTTTTTATTAATTTTTACTCATTGTACTCATTTTTAAGTACATGTCTTTTTCAAAAATGAAACTTATGTATTCGGAGCTATGATAAGCATCGAATGTACTCAAAAATGATTACATTTTACTTAATTTTGAGTATCTATTTTTAACAGTGTACATTATTTCACAATGATGTTTATTAAAGAGATTTAAAACATCTATCGAACAAAAATTAAGAAAATAATCACAAAATAATTTGGAAGGAGGTGATTGCTATTCTATATGATGCTAGATATATGAACAATGTGTCATTTTCAAGCATTGTTTAAATAAAGTCAAATGAATATCAGAAAAAAATGAGTCAGTCAAATGAATTCGATAGACCATATTTGCCATAGTCCTGAAAGAATTACCTTCCCGAAGCACTTTTGTACGTGTCATCCCTACAATCACTACGTCCTGCCGGTAGGACGTCCGTTTTGTATTCATTTCGAACTTTGAATCGTGAATTCAAAAGCAAAGTTGTCGAAAACACCAGTACCGGCGCATTCAAAGTGTGTTTTACAAGCTCATTATTTTTTTTTTCATACCCGAATTGGTACAACTTTTCTCCTAGCCCGAGGGATATAGGATCTCAGACCGCAACCCATGACCTTATGGTGCCAGCCGGGATGTCTATCGAAAATTCACACAAAAAATATACACTAGACATTCCTTTTCCACGGGTTGGCCTCGGGAGGAAAAGTGTACGCCCACGCAGGGGCTGGGATTGAAAATAACATTTTCAGACATAATGGTAAAGATATCAAAATGTGGAAGTTCTGATGAAGAATATCAAAGACACACACAAAGAAAAAGAAAGAAAGAAATCTCTGAACCGCTTCTTATCAGATAGACTGCTATTGATGGCGGTTTTTTCAAATGTTTTCGGATATATATTTTAAAACAGTTTATCACACGCGGCAATAGATCCCTTATTTACAAACTCAGTTTGCTTTTGTTAATTTCCAAATGTTCAAATTCTCGTTTAAAATTCGTTTACTCGTTTAAATTCTCGTTTACTTGTAGCGTTGGTAGACTACTTTATCACATAGTTTCTAACTTATATACAACTAAACAGAAAATACCTGCATAATGGGGGCCGCAGTTCATCTTCGACTAAATTAAAAGAACCAGTACTATTGTTTTTTATGTATATTTTTAAAAAATAGTGTAGTTCAAATGCTGTTAAATATTTTTAATTTACATAGCCAAAAAATTATTGATTCCGTGAATAATTATAATTTAAATGTTCAGTTTCAACTTGTTATGTTTTCAGCGTTAATATGTTACCATTATACATTGTTATTGTGTCCTACCTTACAGCCAGCGATGCGAGAATTGGTTTACGAAGCAAACCAAGGAAGAATGCGTAGCAATTCTCTGGGGGTTGGCGGATCCCCCTAGTTTAGTGAAATATTCTTGTATTTTTTCTTCATTTTTACAAACAAAAAATTATTATTGTATTAACAACATATATATAATATTATATATATATATATATATATATATATATATATATATATATATATATATATATATATATATATATATATATATATATATATATATATATATATATATATATATATATATATATATATGTATATATATATATATATATATATATATATATATATATATATATATATATATTATATATATATTGAATAGCGGTTAAAAAGAGCGAAACATAGCGTTTTCTGAATATAGCTGCTTTTGCAGCTGGACCACTCACATCAGTATCCCGAGCGACACCTGGTATCGTTTATTCGTATTAGACATTTCTTTCGACTCTCCATGCTGTGGATTGAGCCATTCCCCGGTTCCCCACTGCTCTTTCATTGCAACATCACTGAAGTGATCCCATTTTCCTCAATGCATGACAGCATTAAAGTGACCGGTTTTCAGCCGACGGAACAGCTCCAATGTGTCAAAAGAGTTTATGGATGGGCGACGTCCACTCTGACAGGGATAATAACTCTTCTCCATTACATACTTCAAGATGAATCTGGAATTTCCTCTGTTACACTTTGCGTTTGTCCTTCAGGGAAATACAACTTGGCGAATTTTGTTACAAATAATCCCCAATGGTACACATTTATTATATATACCCTATCCATTTTATTAAAATATATCAATGGATAGTTTGAATGGATATTTTTTTTCAAACTAATCAATTTTATTTTCGTCAAGAATATTCATGGTTTCGTAAGAATAACGAAACAATTTTCAGAATCCAGTATTCTTAATATACTCATAATGTGCATTGAGTATACTTATTATATATTTTAAACATATACTATTTGTACATACGTTATATAATTGAAGGGGTAAGTGGATGAACGAGGTATGAAACATTTTTTTAAAAAATTAAGTTATTGTCATTAATTAAGAAGGTATGTTTTAGCATATAATTGAAGGTACGTTTAGCACCATAGAAGAACAGAGATATATTCTGGATGTCATGAAAGAGGTATGTGACCACAACTCCATACGAAATGAAAACTTTAAGGTCAAATATCGCAAAACTAACTTTTTATATCTTTATATTAAACCTAACTTCTAATCACGAACTCTGTATATATAAAGTCAATTCTTCTCATTTATAAGGTACATATACTCTGTATACGTAACGTATATTTTACGCACATATTCTCTACATACTTAATACATACTCTTCGAACGAAAATGTACCTAACATTTACTTTAAGTCACATATTTTTTTGTAAATGAAACGTATACTTCACGTATACGTAACGTAAACCATAAGCACATACACTCAAATCTGTTTTGTGCGATAGATAGGGACCGCATAAAAAAACGCATAAAAAATTCGCACAAAACTTTACGAGTAGCTATAAAAAATAGTTTTCGCAGCACAATTAAAAAATATTTTTATATGCGGTGGATAGGGACCGCAAAAAAAAGTCTCACATAGAAAATAACTCAAAACCTTACGACATAACTAGGTATTGCTTTTTTATACGAAATCTAGACACGAGGCTTGAAAGCTACTTGGAATCTCGCCAAACCTTTTGGAATCTGATTTAGAAAACACATGCGAACATTTTTAAATATTTTATTTACATATGTACTTATTTTACACATACAAAACTTTTCAAAACGTATAACCATTATCCTTCGTAGTCTGACAATACGCGAACTTGGTTCAAAATCGCTTTTGTCACTTGAAGATACTACCTCGCACTCGTTTAGAGTTGACTTTTTTCAGTTACCATGTAGTCAGTTATCCGTTTTTGCGACGACTGTTGTTTCACTAGACGCTTGTATATGTCTCGGTAGCCAGATAATCAATTATGTTCCAATTTGATTGAAATTTTCATATACCGCACAAAACAAATCGCACAAAAAAAAACCGCACAAAAACAGGTTTGAGTGTATACCCTACATACGTAATGTATATTATTTTTTGCAGGAAAATTTGCAACTTTTAGTCTACACACATATTATCTGTAAATGAAACGTATACTTTACGCAAACGTAACATAATGTACCCTACATACGTAATATTTTTACATAACATTAACTCTGTATATGTAATGTTTACATATCGCACTTATTCTATATTACTTTTGTGTAACTAAAATTAAGTCTACTAATGTACCACATTCACAAATAATTATATCGTTCGGGCAGGCACTAATCAAAATAAAATACATCCTTGTTTCCGGCCGTGGATATAAGCTGATTTACCAGTATAATGGAAATTCTGATATTCTAGTAACTTTTTACAATGTATTAAATTGAAAAATAAACCAGGAAGAAACAGAAGAGTGGATATTTTATACAGAAGAAAAGTTACCCAGATAAAAAACAAACTCGTATCAAGTGTTACTTTCTTAGTCTTTGCACCAGGGTCACTGGGATAGATAGAAATTGATGGGCTTACCGGGTCGATAGAGAAACACTTAGCGGAAATGAAGACGTCGTTTATAGCTATTTGTTTCACTTTATTTAGTCCGTGTATCCAGAGGTGGGTTGTTGTTGCTGCTCGGCAACCGAAATCCAATTAAACGCTTTCTAACAGGTTTGTAATTTATATGAATTAAGAGAAAACTAGCATGCCTGTGCGATAATTATCGCATGAACCCCCACCCCCACCCACCCATGAAAGATATTTCCTACGGAGGAACAGTGTTCATTTTAAAAATTGTGTTTAACTGTGCGCAATTAAGGCAAAATATATCTACAGTGCGAACCGCGCATTTTTTTTTTCTTATTTGACAATAAAAATTTTAGCTCCAAATAACAATAATTCTTAACTTTCTTTAAAAAATGGGCAATTTTTGTATTTGCGGAAATGAAAAACTTACACCATACATCCATTTATTCTTTCACTATTAAAATAACGCAATAACATAATTAATTTCGTTGAACTGTGTGTAATTAAGGCAAAATAAATCTAAAGTGCAAACCGCAATTTTTTTTTCTTATTTGACAATAAAACTTTGAGCCCCAAATAACAATAATTCCTATATTTCTTTAAATAATGGGCAATCTTCGTATTTTGCCGAAATGAAAAACTTACACCATACATCCATTTATTATTTCACTATAAAAATAACTCAATAACATAATTTATTCCTTTCCACAGCCGTCTTTGAGGATCGATTTGTAAGCGAAGCACAATTGAGGCTATTAAATTTGAAAAGTAATTTATTCCTTTGGGGTTTTACGATTGCGACGAATTCCTACTCACGGACGGGGCTGAAAAGACTTGGTAAATCCTTCTCGCATTTCACTTTTATGGCTCGTAATTGGGGAAATAAAATGCCGGTTGAATTATGGTATAAATAATAAGAAAAAACTTATTTCATATGGCTTTGCTGCTTGGGAGCGAATGCTATTGTCAATTGTATAGTTTTTTTTTCAAATTGCTGTGGAATATAGTAAGTATTTGTGGTTTAATAGATAATTTTAGTTCGTATTGAGATGATTATTGTTTTTGAAATAATTTATGCAATAAGTGTTATTTCATCTGGTTTTATAATGAGGTGAATAATATATATATAGAACAGTTTTCCAAGCTAAGGTCTACGATATCCTTGTGTGCTGTAAGATATGCATAGACAGGGGCTTACATGGAAAACATATTTACATATCTTCGGACAAACAGGCTGCCATCTTGGCTTTACAGAAACCCAAATTTACTTCACTATTGGTCTGGGAATGCTACTCTAACTCAAGGATAGTGGAGATTATATATAGAAGTTGCGCTCATTTTTCGCTTTTTGAAAGTGGGCAAGGAAAGCACATTTTTGAAGTCATTTTTGCTTCGCCTTACTATCGGATTTTGATCATTCTCATTGGCTGTGTGTTTCAAGCATTGCTACTTAGGTTCGATCCCCGGTTGAGTAACAACTGGTAATTTAATTTTAATTAGCAAAATAATGTAAATATCTGTAATTAATTGTGTTCAGGTAGCTTCACTACTAATCCGTCCTTGTTTTGTTATGTCCCCGTATTTTACTTGATTGAAATTGTAACTCATTTAATATGTCCAATACAAATGCATTGACCGGATGGTTCCGACCCCCATTTTACTCTTTCAAAATACATGGACATGCTCTCGTGGCAGCTAATATTATTTTAATAAGCTTAATTTATTAAGTAACTCTTTTGCAATTTTTCCATACTAAATGCAATCCTTAAAATATAATTTAAACTCATAAAATGCAGTAAAAGTAACTAAATAAAGTTAGCTTATCATTTTTTAATAGTTCACAAAAAAAAGAATAGATGGCAGCACCTCACAAACGAGAGCATTAGACACGCCTACAGAAAGTGCGAGGTAGGCGTCACTATGACGTCATAAATGTGCTTTCCCCGCCTTCCGTCAGACAGCGCGAGGACGAGCACACCTTATATATATATAGTCTTCACTATCCTTGACTATAACTTGTGCAACTTAGCTAATAGAAATAAAGTATCTTTATTTTGGGTTTCAGGAGACTCGGAGATTTCGGGTAATGAAATGGCAGACGAACTGGCCAGACTGGGCTGTAGTTTTCCCCTTTATTGGGCCTGAGCCATCATTAGACATATATTAGAGGTACTGTCTTCTCTATTTTTAGTAATCAACAGTACTTTGACTGACATAGTGCAGTTGACCAGAGACAGGCGAGGGAGCTAGCAACTTGTCCTTTTTCTAGATACATACATGTTCTATAAATTATTAATTTTTTGTCGACAAACGCATAGTTAGAAAATTGCTAAATTGTACAACAAGCCCCGCCTGAACATCAATTATCATTTCATCGATAATTCTGTACACCGGTGTAGTACAATAGTTAAAAACCGAAATCAACCTATGAAAACTTTGCAAAATCCGAACTTTCAAAATATCATTCACATATAAGAGAGATCAGTGTGTACCCTGGATCGCTAGTTCCTACTGCTACACAGCAACCAAAACTCAAACCACTTCAAGCAATGCACACTAGAGAACAATTGCCGCCAACTTACTTTATCACTGCATGTTATTTGTTTGATATACGAGTGTTTTAAAGTAGATTTTATTGGTTATTTCTAACAGCTTGAATTTTTATTTTTCAGTGTTCAGTGATTGAATAGTCTTCGCTGAAATCTTTTGCTACCTCATTAAGTAGTAAGTAAAATTATTTGTTATTTAAGTGAATAATTCATAACCTAAATAAAGCAAGCCTTATACATAACAGAACCAATTATGTATAAGGCTTCAAATGTATAAGAACCAATTGTGAGTTAGGTATTGAAAAGGGCCGTAAAGAAATGGTTCTGAGGAAGTTACTTTCATTAAAATATTGAAGATCCTCATTTCATCAAAGGTCACGTGATTCAATTATGAAAACACTTTGTCGAAAAATGACGAAAGCAGCGTTGACGATCACAGTATTCTCAAAAACGGTAGCGTTATTTCTCAGAATTTTGGGTATATAAGAAGTATTATTATTTGTTATAAACGAATTTTATCTTACGTCGTGCGCAGAACGGGTATTTCAGTTAGAAGTGCGAATGGTTTAGTTTTCCTACTTTAGGTATAATGAACCACTTTAGGTATAATTCTAATATTCTATATGTAAATTCTAATTATTCTATACATAAATTCTAATATTATATATGTAAATTTTAATTATTCTATACATAAATTCTAATATTCAATATGTAAATTCTAATTATTATGTACATAAATTCTAACCGTGTGTGGGTATTTCAGCTAGAAGTTCGCAAATAGTTTTTGATCCCGTATGAACTATAATGAACCACTTTGCCAAATTTAATCTTCCTGAGTATGAGATAAGTTGGATAAATTTGCGTAACAATTTTCGACACATTTTTCGTGTCCATTTTTTTATCGGCATGTCTCTTCTTATCGGAACCCGATTTAAAAGACGTTACACTTCAAAACGATTCTTCCATTTACTACCATATTGAAAGGTAACATTCATAAAAAAATAAACTCTTGAATGAAACCAAATACGTGAAGCACTTCCCCTCACGAAGATTCTGAAGTTAGCGGAAAACCGCTCAAGACCCGTATGTACTTTTCTAAACCCATATTTGAAAAGCCTTTATTAAAAAAAATGGAGATCTCAAAATGAAATCCGTTATAGAATACAACAAAAAATCCCTCAAAATCCCATTTTTGTTTCGTAAAGAATGTTTTCTGAGAGTATACGAAACACTGGAAGTAGATCACCATTTTCATTCGTGTGGAAAAAAGTTTTTAAAAGGAAATTTTAGGTAGCGGTGCCAAACAAAACGCGACTTGCGTTTTTCGCATAAAACTTCCATTAATCTTATTTTGTATTGATTTATTTGAAAGCAGTGGCGTGCAGACAGCTTTGTTTAGTTAGAGAAAAAAGATTTTAACTTCATTTATAAGAAATTTCCAAGGTTATGAACATTGACTGTTTCGTTATGTTGTCAAAAGCTACACCATGTTTGAAAACGACAACATAAATTCTAATATTATATGCATAATTTTTAATATTCTATACATAAATTCTAATATTCTATATTTAAATTCTAATTATTCTATACATAAATTCTAATATTGTTTATGTAAATTCTAATTATTCTATACATAAATTCTAATATTCTATATGTAAATACTAATTATTCTATACATAAATTCTAATATTCAATATGTAAATTCTAATTATTATGTACATAGATTCTAATATTCTATATGTAAATTCTAATTATTATATACATAAATTCTAATATTCTATATGTAAATTCTAATTATTCTATACATAAATTCTAATATTCTATAAAAATAATTATAATATTTTACATAAATTCTAATATTCTATAAAAATAATTATAATATTTTACATAAATTCTAATATTCTATAAAAATAATTATAATATTTTACATACATTATAATAGTCTATATATAAATTCTAATATTCTATACATAAATCATAATATTCCATACATAAATTATAATATTCGATACATAAATCCTAATATTCTATACATAAATCCTAATATTCCATACATAAATTCTAATATTCTATACATAAATCCTAATATTCTATACACAAATTATATTATGTACATAAATTATAATATTTTATACGTAAGTTCTAATATTTTTTACAAGCGTTCTAATATTTTATACATAAATACTTATAATCTATTAATAAATTTTATTATTTTATACATAAATTCTTATAATCTATGAATAAATTTTAATATATTATACATAAATTCTTATAATCTATGAATAAATTTTAATATTTTATACATAAATTCTAATATTCTGTACAAAAATTCTAATATTCTATACATAAATTCTAAAAAATTATAATTATTTCAACCAAAGTAATAATATTTTATATATGTATAAATTTAAATAAATTATAATTATTCTAACCAAGCATTCTAATATATTTTAATTTCAGGTAAATTATTTAAAAGTTGTGAATATTCACAGGTGTCTTTTGACCTAGTATGTTATAATAATATCAAAATTATAAAGCCACATCAACTGAATCAAAATTGTAAAGAGGGCTAGTGCGTAAGCCATAGAAAAAATATGGAAATTAATATACAATCCAACAACTGATTGGATGCATCGATTCTCTACAATAATTATCATTTCATGCTCTATTTCTACATAATATGTAGAAGAAATACAATGACTTCACCTACTTTTAATTGTCGAGGATTTAATTTGTCGCCAATTTACTATATTCGCTGTACAGAGAACAAAATATACTTTTCAAATATAGTTTCAATGCCAAATTTGAGATTTTATGTGTGATTGAGGATAAATATTTTCAAAATAAATAACATTTTTAATCTGTGTTCGTGTAAACAATGGACGAGTATGGAAAGTTCTGATATTTACGCAACCTTGGATTAAGTCGTTGATCAATACTCTAAAAACTTTTAAAGCCACTTATTTTAAATAGAGATAAGCTTAATTTTTAGCGTATTAATCCCAAACAAATGCAGGTTTCTGTATAACAATTATGTGAGCGTTATAAACTTAATCCTGATCAATAGTTCTGGTTGTCCCGCTATGTGACAGTAGCCGTATTTAGCGCCACCTATTGGATTCTGAGACTAACAATTACGTTAAAAAAATGTAGAACTCTTGTAATTAATGCGTGACATAGAAAAACAGTCACTGCCAACAGTAATTTATATCTAATTTTGTAATAAGCTCAAGAATTTTTGTCTTAATAATATTAATCCTTTGCAATCGAGGAGAATGTTCGATATTTGCGTTCTTTCTTTATGGAACAGTTACGTTCCATTTTTTGTTCTTTTTACGTTTAAGGTGAATAGTTATAAAAAATAAAAAGACTATACGTAAAACTGAATATTAATCTCAGCGTATATTTATGGTGTATAATATTTGACTTTTGAGTTTATTTTGAGTTTTTTTTTAAAACAGGAGTTTGTTAGGAATTTCAACTTGAAGAACGTTTTAGATGAACAACATACTTTATGCTTCTACACTGTTAAAATTTATTTCGACCTTGCCATTTAGTACCATTTTAGGTACCATTTTGTGGTGAAACATTGCACCAAAACGTTAGATGGTCGGCCGAAAAAAAGTCTGAATCTTATCATAACCTTCGAGCATGGATCCTTCATAGTAGAGAAAACATAATGTTATAATCTCGCTAACATAAAAGTGAGGCCATCAAGTATGGCCTCAGATACGTGGTTAATTACGTCATTCCATTCATAAATTTTCACTGTTACACATTTCCCAATTCATCAGCCAATCGCGAGTATTTTTCAATTCATAATTTTGAAAAGAAGTCACGTGTCTGAGGCCATTCGGTCTGAGATGTTGGTTTCACGATTATGACGTCATATTCGCTCTACTACAGTCCATTCATGCTCGAAGTGCTTAACCACCTAACGTTGCGTAAAACTCAAAATTGGAGTTTTCTGATATATAGTTTTCCACATTATTTGATGATAGTTTTCACATTATTTGATGTCGATTGCTTAAATGGAAAAACTGAGTTATTGTAATTGAATTATCTTACTTCCCATTCTTTTGCCACACCTTTTTTAACATTTCTTCTATTTATAATTTCTTCACGAGTCCTGGTAAGTACAACATATAAGGCACTGCGGTGCCTGAAGATATGGGTTCGATTCCTAGTAAGTTTTGGTTGTAATTGTTGATATTTATTGAAAGTGATTTATGAAGACGGCTTATGTCGGCAAGCAACTGCTCTCTTTTTATTTATTGCAGTCATTCTTGAGTACATATGTTTTTCAAAAATGAAACTTATATGTTCGGAGCAATGATAAACATCAAATATTCTCAAAAATGTGTATATTTAACTTTTTTTTTAGTACCGTTATTTAACAGTGTGAAGATTAGGCAAAATGCGTCAGCTAATATAGGCTTAAAATATAATTTAATTTTATTATATTAAAATAATATTTATTTATTTTAATAGAATTATATTATATAATATAATTTTAATATAATTATATATTATATACTATTATAAAATATAATTTTATTTTTTAATTTTATTATATTAAAATATTATTTATTTATTTTTAATATAATTAGATTATATAACATAATTTTAATATAATTGTATATTATATATTATTATAAAATATAATTTTATTTATATTTTTTATTTATTATTTTAAATATATTACTAGAAATATAATTATATTTATTATAATATTATATGTTATTATATTTATAATATATATTTATTTATTTTTATATATTTATAAAGCTGTACTGTCGTTTGTAGACTTCCTCCAGTGATAAGAGAAATTTAAAACTTTTATTCTGTAAGTGTATTTAATTATTTAATAATACACTTACAAAATAAAAATTTTAAATATCTCTTATCACTGGAGAAAGTCTACAGACGACAGTACAGCTTTATAAATAATACATCCATCCATTGATGTTTTTTCTTTTCTCAAAATATCACTCTTTGTTGTTGTTTGTTTGAAGGACATTAGCATATTCTCAATCTCGTGCGATTTTTCTGCTTCAGGTTCAATTCCGGCTAGTTCTACTAAAAAAAAATGGCGCACGTCGCTCCACTCTTTATAGTTACTCCTCTTGCCAACCGTTAAGGAAAACTTGGTGAACAGTTCTTTTCATGTCCTGTTTAGAATATTGGAATTGCAGAGCGTGATGCATTCAATCCAATTTCGCCGGACTTCTAACAGAAAAAGAAACAACTGTAAATCTCTCTAACTCTGAATCTTGCAGTTTCACTGTTTATTAGAAATTCAAATGAGACGTTGGCCAGAGAAATGTGTGTTTTAATACTTCATTTAAATAAAGTTAATACGCGAATGAGATAGGTACACCAAACTAAAATACGATTTTTTTTCAAATAGCATAAATTCCGTGAAAAATTCTTCAAATATAAATAAAATATTTCATATTTTAAAATTTACAATTACCATTACAGTCGACATTAATAGCTCGCGCTGTGTCTGAGGGACACAATCAAATCGAATTGTAGGTGAACACAGGCGAATCGAATTGGAGGTGAACACAGGCGAATCGAATTGGAGGTGAACACAGGCGAATCGAATTGAAGATAAACAAAAGCGAATCGAATTGGAGGTGAACACCGGTGAATCGAATTAGAGAACACAGGCGAATCGAATTGGAAGTGAACACAGACGAATCGAATTGGAGGTGAACACAGACGAATCGAATTGCAGATACAAAAAAAGGCGAATCGAATTGGAAGTGAACACCAGTGAATCGAATTGGAGAACACAGGCGAATCGAATTGGAAGTGAACACAGACGAATCGAATTGGAGGTGAACACAGGCAAATCGAATTGGAGGTGAACACAGACGAATCGAATTGAAGGTGAACACTGGCAAATCGAATTGGAGGTGAACACAGACGAATCGAATTGGAGGTGAACACAGGCGAATCGAATTGGAGATAAACAAAAGCGAATCGAATTGGTGGTGAACACCGATGCATCGAATTGGAGGTGGACACAGACGAATCGGATTGGAGGTGAACACAGGCAAATCGAATTGCAAATACAAAAAAAGGCGAATCGAATTGGAGGTGAACACCGGTGAATCGAATTGGAGAACACAGGCGAATCGAATTGGAAGTGAACACAGACGAATCGAATTGTAGGTGAACACAGGCAAATCGAATTGGAGGTGAACACAGATGAATCGAATTGGAGGTGAACACTGGCAAATCGAATTGGAGGTGTACACAGACGACTCGAAATGGAGGTGAACACAGGCGAATCGAATTGGAGATAAACAAAAGCGAATAGAATTGGAGGTGAACACCGATGCATCGAATTGGAGGTGGACACAGACGAATCGGATTGGAGGTGAACACAGGAAAATCGAATTGGAGGTGAAAACAGACGAATCGAATTGGAGGTGAACACAGGCGAATCGAATTGGAGGTGAACACAGGCGAATCGAATTGCAGATAAACAAAAGCGAATCGAATTGGAGGTGAACACCGGTGCATCGAATTGGAGGTGAACACAGGCGAATAGAATTGAACGTGAACGCAGACAAATCGAATTGGAGGTGGGATAGAATTGAAAAAATAAGGAATGCATTGTAAAAAAAGTAGCTTAAAAATGAGTACATGAACGTACTCGTTTTTCTTTGAGTACAATTGCATCGTAAATGAGCAATGACGTACTCAAATTTAAGTAATCGTACTTTCGCAAAAATAAGCAGTGAGATTTAATATTGCTATTATCAGCTTCTGTTCAAGCCATCGTAACAAAGTGATCTGACAACTTTAAAATAGTTGTTCCGAAGATGGTTTTCCACATTATTTGATGTTGATTATTTAAATGGAAACTGAATTATTACAACTCAGTTATTTTATTTCTCATTCTTTTGGCACACTTTTTTAACATTACTTCTGTTTATTACTTCTTCACGTCGCCCTGGTAGTAAAACGAATAAGCACGGGGCTGCGGTGCCTTCAGATCTGTGTTCGATTCCCGGTAAGTCTTGGTTGTAACTGTCGATATTTATTAAAAGAGAATTATGAAGGCAGCCTTTGTAGGCAAGCAACTGCTCTTTTTATTTGTTTCACTCATTTTTGTGTACATGTCTTTTTCAAAAATGAAACATATATTCGGAGCCATGATAAGCATCGAATGTAACCAAAAATCAGTACATATTTCTTATTTTTGAATACCACTTTTCAACAGTGTGGGATAGCGTATTCTTATTAGGGATCGTCATTTATTAAAAGACACATATTCGTTTTTGGTTTTTTCATTAAACCCTGCTAATCACAATCACACATTCGACTAGACTATAATAAGAAGCGATCATCTTAACATATAAATATATTTACATATTACATAGTATAGATATTTACAGATAAATATATATTTACACACAACAGAAAGCTAATGTTTAATTTTCATAAACCTTTTCACTCAAAGCAAAAAAAGAAAGTGTGTTTCTTAGTTTCCCGAGAGGTACATTATCATCAAAGAAAATAAACCAACAACCACTCGAACATCTGATCACCCTTTTTTCTCTATGAGCGAAATCATCTGTTCGATTCAATCCATTGTTAGGTCTTTCAAGCATCTCGTTCATAATAACTGATGGTCCCTAATAGTAAAATGACGTCATTCCAGTAAGAATCTTTTCAATTCTTCTCACCTTCAATTAGATTCACCTTGCATTCAAAAGCGCGAGCTCTGCAGAGTTAAATTTGTACGATAAAGGGTTCTCGCATAGGTGGTTTGTTTTGGTTTGGTTAATTAACGTTGCACTAGAGCTGCACAGTGAGCTATTGGCGACGGTTCGGGGTCTATCTCGAAGGAAAGACCCGGGAACACATACACATTCACACACACATTCATACACCTCGTTATTTTAGAACCATGGTCAGATGACGAGGAAACACCTGAACTGGCACCCTACGCCTTCAATAGTCGTCGGGACTTTGGACCCAGATAAGATTGATCGTGCACCTGTCCCGTATACAAGCCGTTAATTTTTGCGGATGTCCTTTTCTAGTATTTTGTAGCGAAGCTGGCAACCCTCCGATCACAAGATCACTACTTTTTTTTTTACTTTTCTTTGTCAAGTCCATCGCTTAGGATCGAACCAGGAATCTTCGTATTCCCAGCTGATGCCTTTAACCGCTCGGCCACGGAGGCCTCTATGTCATTGGCAGTAACAGTCTGAGTGTAATAATAAAGTTCCAAAACAACAAAAAATACGATAGGTGGCTACATTTACTGGGGGAAAATTGCCCTTTCCCCGTCTTTCCCTTGTGTTCCCCAGAGGTATTTCTACATAAAACCACGCATCTTCTCAAATACCGTAGCACTCTGCGTCTCACCTCTTCACACAATTCCAAATCGAAACTCGACGAAAGTTCGAAGAGCCGAGTGAAAGCCTGTTTGACCTCTTTTTGATGAACGGCACTTATCCAACACACTTCCATCTTTTTCAAAGGAGTTTTGTTTGAGGGGCCAACACAAAACACTCTTCCAAGTCCCCTTTTCCAATTCTTCGGATTTAACGACATTTATTCTTTGTGGGACTCTTTTTCTCGCACATATTTCCTTCCATTCCGCCATTTCTTTAGAAGGATTTCCATCGCCATCTTCCCTATGGACGGGCTGTCTGCCAAAGTGGTGTACGTCAAGAAAAAATTCGAACATAAAATACCATCATTTTCCGTGGCTAGGCAGAGCCGGATTTAGAATTAGTGCACTGTTCAAAATAAATACTCAATTGTAAATAAATAGTTGAATATTATACTCGAAATATCTATTTAAAAATTTATGAAGCACAAGCTTATTAAATGACCATTAGAAGAATTTATCCCCTTGTCCTTTTGAGACCAGAAAACAAAAATCGCACGCTTACAGTGTTATAAATAGGTACTCAAAATTCGGTAAAATGTACTTATCTTATTTTAGTACATTCGATGTTTATCATAGCTCCGAATACATAAGTTTCAAATTTGAAAAAGACATGAACTCAAAAATGAGTAAAAAGAATAAAAAGAGCATTAACCTTGCCTACATAGGCTGTTTTCATAAATCACTTTCAATAAATATCAACAATTACAGCCAAGACTTACCGGGAATCGATCCCACATATTAAGGCACAGCAGCCCAGTGCCGAATTCGTTTTACTACCAGGGCGACGTGAAGAAGTTATAAACAAAAGAAATGTTAATAAAGTGTGAAAAAAGAACGGAACTAAGATAATTGAGTTGTAATAAATCAGTTTCCATTTCAGCAATCGACAACAAATAATGTGGAAAACCCTCTTCTGAACAACTATTTTAAGTGTGTCATGTTGCTTTGTTAAGATGGCTTGAACAGAAGCTCAGATGAGCAATATTAAATCACACTGCTCATTTTTGAGAAAATACGATTACTTAAATTTGAGTACGTCATCGCTCATTTCCGATGCAATTGTACTCAAAGAAAAACGAATAGTTCAGGTACGCATTTTTAAGTAACTTTTTTGCAATGTAGCCAGCTCTATCATTTGGCCAAACCGTGGGGCTTTAAATGCAAATAGTTGACCAATAATGATTTGGATGTCAGTCTACTTAACATTACAGTCAAGGCGAGTTGCAAACTTTAAGAGTTTCTATCTTAATACTTCATTTTTTGGACTTACATCGCTTTTGCAGTTAACCTGACCATATGGTGCCATATAACGGGAGGAATAGTCCTCTGATCTTTATTGCTAAGAATTCGATTTCTGGAGAATGATTGAGATAAGGATAGCTGTCATTAAAGAGGTCATTTCGGATTGTTTTTGTAAAAAGACAAAAACAAGTTATTTTTTTTAAAGAAAGTACATTTTGATGACTTTCTTATAGCTTATTTATCAAGCTTTGTTTCATCATGGAAGAAATGTTTAGAAGATAAAGCTAGGAGTTTTTATTCAATTATCCATAAACAAAATGATCTAAATATCAGTGAAGTTAAAGAGGTATTTCATTCTAAGATTTTTTTTTCACATTTGCATATCTCTTTTATTTATATATTTCTGTACCTCAGGGAATTTTTAGGTAGCTGTGCCAAACAAAACGGGACTTCAAACGAAAATTCTATTAATCTTATTTTGTATTGATTTATTTGAAGGCAGTGGCGTGCAGACAGCTTTGCATAGGGAAAAAAGATTTATACTTGATATATATGTGAAATTTTCAAGGTTATTTTAAAACTGGCTGTTTCGTTATGCGGGCAAAAGCAACATCATGTTTGAAAATGTTAACGTCAATTCTCATATTCTCTGCATGATTTCTAATATTCTATATTTAAATTCTAATATTCTATGCTTAAATTCTAATATTCGATATGTAAATTCTAATATTCGATATGTAAATTCTAATATTCTATACTTAAATTCTAATATTCTATACTTAAATTCTAATATTCTATACTTAAATTCTAATATTCTATATGTAAATTCTAATGCTATATACATAAATTCTAATATTCTATGCATGATTTCTAATATTCTATACTTAAATTCTAATATTCTATACTTAAATTCTAATATTCTATACTTAAATTCTAATATTCTATACTTAAATTCTAATATTCTATACTTAAATTCTAATATTCTATACTTAAATTCTAATATTCTATACTTAAATTCTAATATTCTATACTTAAATTCTAATATTATATACTTAAATTCTAATATTATATACTTAAATTCTAATATTATATACTTAAATTCTAATATTCGATATGTAAATTCTAATACTCTATACCTAAATTCTAATATTCTATGCATGATTTCTAATATTCTATTCTTAAATTCTAATATTCTATTCTTAAATTCTAATATTCTATTCTTAAATTCTAACATTCTATTCTTAAATTCTAATATTCTATAAAAAGAATTCTATTATTTTACATAAATTCTAATATTCTATAAAAATAATTTTATTATTTTACATAAATTCTTATATTTTATACATAAAGTCAAATATTCTATACATAAATTCTAATATTTTATACATATATTTTAATAATTTATACTTTTTTCACATCTGCGAATCTCTTTCATTCATATATTTCTGTACCTCAGGGGCAGACGATCCAAGTCCAAATGTGAAGATTTTTGTTTTATTGAAGATTATGTCTTAAAAGTTCGTTTTCAATTGAACCATACCATTAAAATTCACTCATTTTTTAAGCATTTAACGAGATCTATAACAGCATAAGTTCATTGCTTTAGTATAAAGTAGGATTAATTTTTTTCCCTCTCCTGTAAATTTGCCCAAATTTGACTTGTGTTTGTTATTAAAAATAAATTTTATAAAATACTATTATTTATCATGTGGATCTGAGAGTAAGTATGAGAAGAATGAAACTAATTTATTTAGAAATCTTGACCCATCTGAAATTGTTCAAAGAATTACATTGCGTTCAGATGGATTGTAATTTTACAGTAGAAAACTTTGTTTTATTTATTGTAAAAACTTTTGTTAAGATTATCTGGCGGTACATAACGTATGACCACAGTGACAGAATATACAGGGCGGTCACAAATTGTTGAGTGCACTGTAAAAATAAGTATTTAAATATAAGTAAAATGTAATCATGTTTGATTACATTCGATGCTTATCATAGATCCGAATACATAAGTTTCGTTTAGGAAAAATACATGTACTCAAAAATAAGTAAAAATGAATTAAAAAAAAGCAGCAGATTGCCAACAAAGGCTGTTTTATAAATCAATTTTAATAAATACCGAAAATGGCTACTTAGACTTACCGGAAATCAAATCCAGGTCTGCAGCAAAGTTGTGCACAGTCTTATCCGCTCAGCTGTCATGGACAGGCGAAGAAGCTATAAATAAAAGTAATATTAAAAGGTGCGGCAAAAAAAATGGGATGTAAGATAATTGAATTGTAATAACTCAGTTTCCATTTCAGCAATCGACATTAAATAATGTGAAAAACCATCATGTGAACAACTATTTTAAGTGTGTCAAGTCGCTTTGTGAAGATGGCTTGAACAGAAGCTGAGATTACCATTATTAAATAACACTGTTCATTTTTGCCAAAGTACGATTTCTTTAATTCAGTATTTATTAAACTTTTTGGCACAATGGACCACTTTAAAAATTTTAAATATGTCACGGACCCCTCTGTGAAAAAAAAATTGCTTAAACATCATTTATTACAAAATATATTCTGTTTTATTATTTAATTATTTTAATATTTTTATTTCAATAGTAATAGTAATAGTTTTATTTCAAATAATCAAATGAAACATTAAGAACAAACATTAAGGCACAAAAAAACACTTGAAAAAGCGGCAAGGAATCTTGTATCGATGGAGGATAGGTATACCCTTATGTCTCGGCTTCAAACTCATTTGTGATCCACATTTTGGACATTTATACATCGATGAAATCATTCCCTTTTTCATACATTATTCTAACAACGCTTTCTTACCCATGACTGGTAAAACACTAAAATAGCCAACTGAATATTTATTTTTCGCATTCAAAACTTCAGCAAGAGCTAATTCCATAGTGAAATCAAGCATTTAGCAATAATATAAGCTAAGAAAACACCAAAAAAATATGCTACTCACAAACAGATGAAAGTCAAAAATAAATGTACGTCTTACCTCCAGAGCAGATCCAACGGAAATAAAATCGTGAATCAAGTTTAAAATTATACCGCTATTTCAAACTCAAACAAATTATCGACCAATGAAAAGGCTAAAACAAAAGAGAAATAAATGAGCATGCGCGAAAAAGCGCCTCAAATTCTCTTCTCCGGAGGAGCGGAAAGAGAAACAGGGTTGCCATACAGAGCGCGCTAAGGATGAAGTAGGTCCGGGTTACCACTGCTGGCTAAATATTGACACAAACATTTTAAAAATTAGGATCAGTCGGCGGACCCCCAAAATATGACCCATGGACCCCCAAGGGGTCCATGAACCACAGGTTAAGAAACACTGCTTTAATTTGAGTATCTCATCGCTCATTTACGATGTAATTGTACTTAAAAAACAGAAGTACGTGCAGGTACTCATTTTCAGCACTTTTTTTGGTAAAAATTCACTGTACGGTCACCTTTAGCGAATTTTCAAAATCTCGCCAAAAGGCGCCATTTTGGCGAATGTTGGTTAATAGGGTTGTTGCAATTCCTTGTCTGTTCGGAGGGGGGTTGCCATTTAACAGAATTATCGCCAAATGTGGAAAAAAATTGCGCCAAGGGTGACCGTACAGTAAATCTGACCCCTTTTTTTTACAGAGTGATGGTCATTGTTTGGCTATATCACATTTATCTGTTTTGGAATAATAATATATTGTTCAAACAAAACGCCTTTGAAAAAGATGGAAGTGTGTTGGATAAGTGCCGTTCATCAAAAAGAGGTCAAACAGGCTTTCACTCGGCTCTTCGAACTTTTTTCGAATTTCGATTTGGAATTGTGTGAAGAGGTGAGACACAGAGTGCTACGGTATTTGAGAAGATGCGTGTTTTTATGTAGAAATACCTCTGGGGAAGACAAGGGCAAGACGGGGAAGCGGGGCAAACAGGGAAAGGGAAATTTTTACCTTAAATGTAGCGACTTATCGAATTTTTTTTTTTCGGAACTTTATTATTACACTCGGAATGTTACTCCCATTGCTAAAAATAGGTACTCGAAAATCCGTAAACTGCACTCCTTTTTTAAGTACGTTCGATGCTTATCATAGCTCGGATTACATAAGTTTCATTTTTGAAAAAGACATGTACTCAATTATGAGTACAATGATTTAATATTAATAAAAAGAGCAGTTGCTTGCCTACATAGGCTGCCTTCATAAATCACTTTCAATAAATATTAACAATTACAACCAGGACTTACCAGATATCGATCCCCATTCCTGAGACACCAGCCCATTGCATTATCCATTGCATTAACCAGGGCGATGCGAAGAAATTATAAACAGAAAAGTTATAAAGATGTGCCAAATGAATGGAAAGTAAGATAATTGAGTTGTAATAACTCATTCCATTTAAGCAATCGACAGGAATGTTCTATATTCTTATTGTGATGAAGAAGTGAAATATGAAAATTCTCATTGACCCTTCATCGCTATAAGCAATGTCACTTCTTCTTTCGTAAACTTCTCTGCATCTAAACCTGAAATAAATGCATGCTATTTTATATTAAAAATGATAGTATTGAAAATAAATCAAGCTTACTTTTTAAATTCATGAATAGTTTTCGGATGCTCGATCTTCTTTTTGCGATAAAGTAGTGAAATTTTTCATTGACCTGAAAATGAGATAATTACACGTCTTCTATTGAAATTGTCTCCCCCTCTGTACCTGAAATAAATGTATATTATTTGATATTAAAAATAAAAATATTAAAAGAAATAGAAATAACAGTATTGTAAGAAAATTATTTTCAAACCTTCTTTTTTTTTGTATTGATGAATGAATTTTGGAAGTAATGACTTCTATTTGCGATAAAGAAGTGAAATTTCTTATTGTCTCTACATCACAATAAGAAATTTCACTTCTTCTCTTGCAATTGTTTTTTCATGTCAACCTGAAAAAAAAATATTTTATTTCATATCAAGAATAATAGTATTGATAATAAATCAAGCTTACCTTTTGAATTGATGAATTAATTTCAGATGCTCGGTCTTCTTATTGTGATGAAGAAGTGAAATTCCCATTGTCCCTGCATCACAATGGGAATTTTCACTTCTTCTCTTGCAATTGTCTGTTCATGTCAACCTGAAAAAAAAATTATCAAGAATAATAGTAGTGAAAATAAATCCAGCTTACCTTTTGAATTGATGAATTAATTTCAGATGCTCGGTCTTCTTAGTGTGATGAAGAAGTGAAATTTTTCTTCATTGTCCCTGCATCACAATGAGAATTTTCACTTCTTCTCTTGCAATTGTCTCTTCATATCAACCTGAAAAAAAATATATTATTTCATATCAAGAATAAGAGTACTGAAAATAAATCAAGCTTACCTTTTGAATTGATGAATTAATTTCAGATGCTCGGTCTTCTTAGTGTGATGAAGTGAAATTTCTCATTGTCCGTGCATCACAATGAGAGTTTTCACTTCTTCTTTTGCAATTGTCTCTTCATGTCAACCTGAAAAAAATATATATTATTTCATATCAAGAATAAGAGTACTGAAAATAAATCAAGCTTACCTTTTGAATTGATGAATTAATTTCAGATGCTCGGTCTTCTTAGTGTGATGAAGTGAAATTTCTCATTGTCCGTGCATCACAATGAGAATTTTCACTTCTTCTCTTGCAATTGTCTCTTCATGTCAACCTGAAAAAAATATATATTATTTCATATCAAGAATAAGAGTACTGAAAATAAATCAAGCTTACCTTTTGAATTGATGAATTAATTTCAGATGCTCGGTCTTCTTAGTGTGATGAAGTGAAATTTCTCATTGTCCGTGCATCACAATGAGAATTTTCACTTCTTCTCTTGCAATTGTCTCTTCATGTCAACCTGAAAAAAAAATATTTTATTTCATATCAAGAATAAGAGTACTGAAAATAAATCAAGCTTACCTTTTGAATTGATGATTTAATTTCAGATGCTCGGTCTTCTTAGTGTGATGAAGTGAAATTTCTCATTGTCCGTGCATCACAATGAGAATTTTCACTTCTTCTCTTGCAATTGTCTCTTCATGTCAACCTGAAAAAAAAATATTTTATTTCATATCAAGAATAAGAGTACTGAAAATAAATCAAGCTTACCTTTTGAATTGATGATTTAATTTCAGATGCTCGGTCTTCTTAGTGTGATGAAGTGAAATTTCTCATTGTCCGTGCATCACAATGAGAATTTTCACTTCTTCTCTTGCAATTGTCTCTTCATGTCAACCTGAAAAAAAAATATTTTATTTCATATCAAGAATAAGAGTACTGAAAATAAATCAAGCTTACCTTTTGAATTGATGATTTAATTTCAGATGCTCGGTCTTCTTAGTGTGATGAAGTGAAATTTCTCATTGTCCGTGCATCACAATGAGAATTTTCACTTCTTCTCTTGCAATTGTCTCTTCATGTCAACCTGAAAAAAAAATATTTTATTTCATATCAAGAATAAGAGTACTGAAAATAAATCAAGCTTACCTTTTGAATTGATGATTTAATTTCAGATGCTCGGTCTTCTTAGTGTGATGAAGTGAAATTTGTCATTGTCCGTGCATCACAATGAGAATTTTCACTTCTTCTCTTGCAATTGTCTCTTCATGTCAACCTGAAAAAAAAATATTTTATTTCATATCAAGAATAAGAGTACTGAAAATAAATCAAGCTTACCTTTTGAATTGATGAATTAATTTCAGATGCTCGGTCTTCTTAGTGTGATGAAGTGAAATTTCTCATTGTCCGTGCATCACAATGAGAATTTTCACTTCTTCTCTTGCAATTGTCTCTTCATGTCAACCTGAAAAAAAAATATTTTATTTCATATCAAGAATAAGAGTACTGAAAATAAATCAAGCTTACCTTTTGAATTGATGATTTAATTTCAGATGCTCGGTCTTCTTAGTGTGATGAAGTGAAATTTCTCATTGTCCGTGCATCACAATGAGAATTTTCACTTCTTCTCTTGCTCTTCTCTTCTGTCTCTTCATGTCAACCTGAAAAAAAAATATTTTATTTCATATCAAGAATAAGAGTACTGAAAATAAATCAAGCTTACCTTTTGAATTGATGAATTAATTTCAGATGCTCGGTCTTCTTAGTGTGATGAAGTGAAATTTCTCATTGTCCGTGCATCACAATGAGAATTTTCACTTCTTCTCTTGCAATTGTCTCTTCATGTCAACCTGAAAAAAAAATATTTTATTTCATATCAAGAATAAGAGTACTGAAAATAAATCAAGCTTACCTTTTGAATTGATGATTTAATTTCAGATGCTCGGTCTTCTTAGTGTGATGAAGTGAAATTTCTCATTGTCCGTGTATCACAATGAGAATTTTCACTTCTTCTCTTGCTCTTCTCTTCTGTCTCTTCATGTCAACCTGAAAAAAAAATATTTTATTTCATATCAAGAATAAGAGTACTGAAAATAAATCAAGCTTACCTTTTGAATTGATGAATTAATTTCAGATGCTGGGTCTTCTTAGTGTGATGAAGAAGTGAAATTCTCATTGTCCGTGCATTACAATGAGAAATTTCACTTCTTCTCTTGCAATTGTCTCTTCATGTCAACCTGAAAAAACAATTATTTCATATCAAGAATAATGGTATTGAAAATAAATCAAGCTTACCTTTTTAATTGATGAATTAATTTCAGATGCTCGGTCTTCTTAGTGTGATGAAGTGAAATTTCTCATTGTCCGTGCATCACAATGAGAATTTTCACTTTTTCTCTTGCAATTGTCTCTTCATGTCAACCTGAAAAAAATATTATTTCATATCAAGAATAATTGTAGTGAAAATAAATCCAGCTTACCTTTTGAATTGATGAATTAATTTCAGATGCTCGGTCTTCTTAGTGTGATGAAGAAGTGAAATTTTTCTTCATTGTCCCTGCATCACAATGAGAATTTTCACTTCTTCTCTTGCAATTGTCTCTTCATATCAACCTGAAAAAAAATATATTATTTCATATCAAGAATAAGAGTACTGAAAATAAATCAAGCTTACCTTTTGAATTGATGAATTAATTTCAGATGCTCGGGCTTCTTAGTGTGATGAAGTGAAATTTCTCATTGTCCGTGCATCACAATGAGAATTTTCACTTCTTCTTTTGCAATTGTCTCTTCATGTCAACCTGAAAAAAATATATATTATTTCATATCAAGAATAAGAGTACTGAAAATAAATCAAGCTTACCTTTTGAATTGATGAATTAATTTCAGATGCTCGGTCTTCTTAGTGTGATGAAGTGAAATTTCTCATTGTCCGTGCATCACAATGAGAATTTTCACTTCTTCTCTTGCAATTGTCTCTTCATGTCAACCTGAAAAAAATATATATTATTTCATATCAAGAATAAGAGTACTGAAAATAAATCAAGCTTACCTTTTGAATTGATGAATTAATTTCAGATGCTCGGTCTTCTTAGTGTGATGAAGTGAAATTTCTCATTGTCCGTGCATCACAATGAGAATTTTCACTTCTTCTCTTGCAATTGTCTCTTCATGTCAACCTGAAAAAAAAAATATTTTATTTCATATCAAGAATAAGAGTACTGAAAATAAATCAAGCTTACCTTTTGAATTGATGATTTATTTTCAGATGCTCGGTCTTCTTAGTGTGATGAAGTGAAATTTCTCATTGTCCGTGCATCACAATGAGAATTTTCACTTCTTCTCTTGCTCTTCTCTTCTGTCTCTTCATGTCAACCTGAAAAAAAAATATTTTATTTCATATCAAGAATAAGAGTACTGAAAATAAATCAAGCTTACCTTTTGAATTGATGAATAAAATTTCAGATGCTGGGTCTTCTTAGTGTGATGAAGAAGTGAAATTCTCATTGTCCGTGCATTACAATGAGAAATTTCACTTCTTCTCTTGCAATTGTCTCTTCATGTCAACCTGAAAAAAAAATTATTTCATATCAAGAATAATGGTATTGAAAATAAATCAAGCTTACCTTTTTAATTGATGAATTAATTTCAGATGCTCGGTCTTCTTAGTGTGATGAAGTGAAATTTCTCATTGTCCGTGCATCACAATGAGAATTTTCACTTTTTCTCTTGCAATTGTTTCTTCATGTCAACCTGAAAAAAAAATTATTTCATATCAAGAATAATAGTATTGAAAATAAATCAAGCTTACCTTTCGAATTGATGAATTAATTTCAGATGTTCGATCTTCTTAGTGTGATGAAGAAGTAAAATTTATCATAGCCCCTACATCACAATGAGAAATTTCACCTCTTCTCTTGCAATCGTCTCACCCTCTAGATCTGAAAAAAATGTATATTATTTTAGATTATAAATAATATTATTAAGAGAAATAGAAACAATAATATTGTACGCAAATTCTTTTCAAACTTTGATGAATGAATTTTAGACGTAATGTCTCTTTTTTGCGATAAAGAAGTCAAATTTCTCATTGAATCTTCGTTGGAATGTGGAATTTCTCATTGCCCTTGCATCACAATGAGAAATCTTACTTCTTCTCTTACAATCGTCTCTGCATTTCAACCTGAAATTAATTTATCTTATTTCATTTCCAGAATAATAATAATGAAAATAAATCAAGCTTACATTTTGAATTGATGAATAATTTCGGATATCCTGTCTACTTAATGTGTTCACTTCTTCTCTTGCAATCTTCTCTCTATTTCGACCTGAAATAAATGTATATTATTTGATATTAGAAATAATATTATTGTAAGCAAATTATTTTCAAACCTTTTTTTTTTGTATTGATGAATGAACTTTGGAAGTAACGTTTTCTTTTTGCGAGAAAGAAGTCAAATTGCTCATTGACACTTCATCGCAATGTGAAATTTCTCATTGTCCCTGCATCACCATGAGAAATTTCACTTCTTCTCTTGCAACCGTCTCTTCATCTCGACCTGAAACATATTTTTTTATATCAAGAATAATAGTATTGAAAACCAATCAAGCTTAATTTTTGAATTGATGAATTAATTTCTGATATCTCTTGCAATCAATCATCTCTCTATTTCGACCTGAAATAAATGTATGTTATTTGATATTAAAAATAATGGTATCGAAAATAAATAATTATTCAAACTTACCTTTTCATTAATAAATTAATTTCGGATGTCCTGTCTTCTTAGTGTGAATGAAGAGGTGAAATTTCTTATTGCCCCTTCATCACAACGAGCAATTGCACTTCTTCACTTGCATTGGTCCTTCCTTCTATCTCGACCTGAAATAAAACGTTATTTCATATTAGAAATAAAAGTATTACAAATTCTTAATCAAACTTGTCTCTTAATCAACCCTACATAATAGCTTACATTCAATACTCGTTTAAATCAATTTCAATGGTTATTAAAATTTAAGTTCATAAACAGATTTAGAAACATTTTCACAACCATAAAATATAATAAGTATGACAAAATATCGAAATCAAATAAATACGCATTAAAGTATTATTAAACGGTAATTGAAAAGTACAATAAAGGTATTTGTAAACACAAGATATACTCTTAATAAAAATAAAATTAACATATATTCAGATAATGAACTCAACGTTGAATAGCTTATTGAAATATTTCTATATTTACACTCCAAAGCTTCTTAGATTTTGTATGTATAAAAGAATGTTACCTACTTAAGTATAAAAAAATGTCATCAAGTTTCGTATGCTGGAAAACCAAATAATTTTATGCTGTTTAAGATGCTACCAAGGATTCTACAAATGGCTTTCAAATGAGCGAAATTTCAACAAAGGATTTAACATAAAAAAATCATTGTTTTAAGATAATTTCACCAAACATTGTTGTAGTATTGATGACTTGATATTAAAATAATGATTGAAGTTTTAACAATTAATTTATTTTATTTTACTACAACACGTAAAAGCATTCTTGTAACAATGTGTTTTTAGATTATTATAGATATAAAATTATTTAGAAAAAAAAAACGACTTAAAGAAAATGCGCTAAAATGTCAAATATAATTTTTAATTTTACAACCAAGTTGAAAAACATTAATTATTTAAAATCAATTTTATATATATATATATATATATATATATATATATATATATATATATATATATATATATATATATATATATATATATATATATATATATATATATATATATATATATATATATGTCCTTTTTAGATGACTTAGTTACTTTTTCACTTCTTAAGTAAAAAATATTTTATTCTTCAGATAAAATTTTAAGCTTAATCCTTTCAAGGAAATTTGATATTTGTTAGAGAATTTTCTGTTCATTCCAAAAACTGTATAAATACTTAAATACATTCCAACTTCAGACTATAATTTACAAGTGCTTTCGTAAAGCTTTTAAAAAAATCTTAGAAATCTACTTCAAAGCCTCGCCCGTCGCCTGCTAACAACAACCGTATAACGTAAACTGCGATTTCAAACCCATCGTAAAAGACAAGAGAGAAAGAGGAAAGTCTCCAATTATTCTTTATAAGAACTATTCCATTGAAAAAAAACTTTTTGTATCGATTTTTTTCGCGGTTCTTCAGTTCGGTCAATTGCTCAGGCTGAGCTATGAGGCTTGTTAAAACAACTCAGTCGGAGCCGGGGAAATGTTGTGGAAACTTATTTATAATTGTTGTTCTAAGGAAATCCATTAAAACCATCGGAAGGTTTTCTCTCTCTCTCTCTTTATCTTTAGTTGAAGGGGGAGGAGTAACAGAATAGAAAGAAAACGACAGAAGAAGAAATCAAAAGTTTCTTTTCTCGGATTATGTAAGTAATGATGCCATTACATGTTATAAAACAAGAAGCTTTTAATTGGATCCGAAAATAGATCTTTAATGTCAACTTCGAAGGTCAGTGTAATGTGAATGTTTACGAATGATATCTGTTTGTTTATAATACTACTAGTATTTATATAAACTTACAACATTTATATAAATATATAACTTTTATATAAATATACAACATTTAAAAATACAAAATTTATATAAATATACAACATTTAAAAATACAAAATTTTTATAAATATACAACATTTAAAAATACAAAATTTATATAAATATACAACATTTAAAAATACAAAATTTATATAAATATACAACATTTAAAAATACAAAATTTATATAAATATACAACAATTATATAAATATATAATACAACATTTCATTATATAATATTTCTATAAATATAAAAAAATGTATAAATGACCAAACAATTTATAAACATACAATATTTATATAAATATACATTTAAATATACAATATTTATACAAACATACAACGTTTAAATATATGTATAAATATAAAATATTTATATAAATATACAACATGTATATAAATATACAACATTTATATAAATATACAACATTTATATAAATATACAACATTTATATAAATACACACCATTTATATATATATATATATACAGAGTGATCACAAATTGTGGGGTGACGGTTTTCTTAGCTGATTGAACAGCACATAATAAACCATTATTTTTAGCTTTGCTATTCTTTAACTGCTTTGTTTATAGCTGCTAAAGCTAAGCAAATTGTTCAACATAGAAGCGAAGTTGTTGGGCAAAAATAATGTTTTATTCTGCTAAAGCATCTAAATGTAACACAGCCAAACGATAACTATTGTCGAACCATTTGTGACCTACATGTACTCTATTTAAATAAATATTTTTTTTAATTCAAAAGTGCATATTAAAAAATTGTTGATTTTAAAAACAATGTTTAATAACCAATATTTTTTTATATATAAAAGCATTTATATTTGCAAAAGGTAAAGTTATAAAAAACTGTAATTAATACAACAAAAAGTTGCATATCTGTATAAATACTTACTTCAAGTTTTTAATATTATAATTCTATAGATACCAGTATTTATAGTACTCTACAAAAGCAAAGAGAAGTGAACATAAAGCATTTAACAGAATTTCGGAGAAAAGTCATTGGAAGAATTTTAGAATATTTTTATGTATGCAGAATTACCGCCAGAGTATTGTTATTGTTTTCATGTAATTGAGATATGATGTTTTATAAAACTTGCTTGTAGAATAAGGATTGTTCTTTTAAATAAAACTATTATCGTAATTCCTAATAATAAACAAAATGTAGCCTATACATCGCTTAATTAATCGGATAAATTCACTTCCATAGAAGTGCTCAGAAATTTATGTTGAGGGAGGGAGGGAGCAATTACGAGGTCTCGCACCACCTGGAAAATGTTCCAAGAACCATCACTGCGCAATGCTTCCAATTTCCAACATTAATACAAGACAATGTATTTGCATTATAACAATTGTCAATTAACGTCGATAAATATGTTACATGGAACCCACTAAAACCATTTATCTAATAGTTTTAACTAAAATATTTCTACATTAATAAACCTTCAACAAACACCCGAATTTTTTAAGAACCGAAAACTTTTTTTCCCACTTCATTTTTCTAAGAGAATATCTTATTACAGAATTCTTTGGAATTTAAACGAATTCCGTTCGATCAGACCTACACACTGAGAGAAAATCTAAATCTCATCAAAAACCCTTTATTGACTTCCCCTCAAATATTTAATAAGTTTTGAAGCAGGAGATAGCAAGTAAAATTTTTTTTAAAAAGGGAAAAAGATAATCTTCTTTATTTCCCGACAGATCCCAAAGAGCTTTCAAATCCAATTAAATGTTTCAGTATGAGAGCTTCCTTCGGTAAGTGGGTTGAGTTAAAATTGAGTTAAAATTGAGTTACAGCGTGACTTTTATAGTTTCTTAATGGACTGTGAATGTCGTCACAGTTTTTTAGTTTTATTAATTTGCTTTGCTGAAATATTCATTTGATTATTTTTTTAAATTCCAAAGATGAATCTTTTTAATAAAATCTTCAAACTTTTAAAAATTGTTACCGAACAAGCGAAATTTGTTTTTTAATGTTTATTTTTAGATGTGGAATTGCGTTCGTATATTTCGTCTTTATATCTTGGTATATATAAAAATGAAGACTTCATAAACGAACAATACAAACAGCTTGGAACAAAGACGAACAAAAGATTTTTTTTTAATATTCTGGATTTGACAAAAATTATAATTTGGGATATTGTTAACCATATATATAGAAAAGTCATTTTTCAACTACATTTGATTATTTATTTACCTAAATTAATAAAATTTACACATTTAACAAAAAATCTCAATAATGTAAAAAAAAAAAAAAAAAAATTTAAAAAAACGACTTTAAGAAAAATGCGCTAAAAAGAAGAAAAAAAATTAATTTTACGAATGAGTTGAAACTATTTAATTATTTAATATAATTTTTTTACTTATTAAAACTTTTCGAAATCGGCGCCAAAATGTATGTATAATTTTTTGCATAAATTTATGTATAATTGGCACCAACTTCAAAAAGTTGCAATAAGTTAACAATTGATATTAAATAATTCAATATTTTCAACTCTTTCGTACACTGTGAAAAAAAAGGCTTAGAAATGAGTACAAGGACGTACTCGTTTCCCTTTGAGTAGAATTGAGTCGAAATGAACGATGACGTACTCAAATTTAAGTAATCTTACTTTCGCAAAAATGAGCAGTAATGTTTAATATTGCTAATATCATCTTCTGTTCAAGTCATCTTAACAAAGCTACATGGCAAATTTAAAATAGTTGTTCAGAAAATGGTTTCCCACATTATTTTATGTCGATTACTTAAATGAAAACCGAGTTATTACGACTCAATTATCTTACTTCCCATTCTTTTGCCACCCCTTTTTAACATTCCTTCTATTTATAACTTCTTCACGTCGCTCTGGTTTTACAACGGATAAAGACCTTGACTTCGATGAGGACGACATCTGGTAACCGGATTGGATTCGATTCCCGGTAAGTCTTTGTTGTAATTGTTGAAATTTATTGAAAGTGATTTATGAAGGCAGCCTATGTAGGCAAACAACTGCTCTTTTTATACATTTTACTTTTGAGTAATTGTCGTTTTCAAAAATGAAATTTACGTATACGGAGCTATGATAAGCATCGAACGTAATCAAAAATGAGTACATTTTACTTATTTTTAAGTGCATATTTTTAACAGTGTAAAATTATTTCTTACTTTTTAGCAAATTTTTCCTTAAAGTCGTTTTTTTTTATTTTTTAAAGGTTATTGTCTTTTTCCCTTTTTAGTTTTTAATTTAGCTGGGGGTTTCGCCCCCTGCTATTACTCACCAAGAAATTCAAGTAGCAACTAGTTCTCGCGCTTCTTCACGTCGCTCTGGTTTTACAACGGATAAAGACCTTGACTTCGATGAGGACGACATCTGGTAACCGGATTGGATTCGATTCCCGGTAAGTCTTTGTTGTAATTGTTGAAATTTATTGAAAGTGATTTATGAAGGCAGCCTATGTAGGCAAACAACTGCTCTTTTTATACATTTTACTTTTGAGTAATTGTCGTTTTCAAAAATGAAATTTACGTATACGGAGCTATGATAAGCATCGAACGTAATCAAAAATGAGTACATTTTACTTATTTTTAAGTGCATATTTTTAACAGTGTAAAATTATTTCTTACTTTTTAGCAAATTTTTCCTTAAAGTCGTTTTTTTTTATTTTTTAAAGGTTATTGTCTTTTTCCCTTTTTAGTTTTTAATTTAGCTGGGGGTTTCGCCCCCTGCTATTACTCACCAAGAAATTCAAGTAGCAACTAGTTCTCGCATTTTGTCTCAACAATGTGTATTGTAAAAACAATCCCTTACCAATGCCCGTAACTGCTGGGTAAAGGAAATGTCATTGTTGTACAACTTCTATCAAACAATGAAAACGTTTTGAAATTGGGTAACTATTACAAAAAAATACCGGTTAATCGATATTTCCATATATATAACAGCCGGAAAATCGATTATTTTTGTAGTTTTGGACAAAGTGGATTTTTCTCTATCCAACAAAAAATAATTCGAAATCGGAAATTTTTTTTTTCATTCGGTCCGGTTAATTGAGAATTCCGTATAGTTAAATGCCAGATAACCGGATTTGTTTTTCAAATTACTCCCAAGTGAAACATCCCCAATCTAACAAAAAAATAATTTTCCAAATATCTGAATAAGAATCGAAAGCTTGCGCGAACATACATAAAATTAGTGAAAAATTTGTATTTCTCCCTTCATTTAAAAAAAAATAAACGTTATTGTTGTGTTAACAATAATTAACTTTTGACATTTTTTTTGCGGTTTACTCTTAAACGTTAAAAGTTCATATAGCTGCTTTTGCAGCTGGGATGCTCCTATGTCTAAGTGTACTTTTTACACATATTTCAAAACTCTACTTTACTTGGGCAAATGATTAAAAAAATATGTGCACCTTAATAAAAGTTATATTTCCTGAACCTTAGAAACGTTGTCGTTTTGCTTAGAAAATTCCATCACAGTAATATTTACTAACTCAACTTTTATGAGTTGTTATTTCCCAGCAAAAAAAGTCAGCATAAAACCTTCATCAAAATTTTAAAATTGATGGTTTTATGCAGGAAAACTGCAATTTTTTTTACAGATGTGTAAAATTAAAGGTTTTTGTTTCAATGTCCTTCATAAAAACGGTAAAAAAACCTTCATAAAAACCTGCAAAAAACATTCAATTTTTAAACATGAAGGGAAAATGCAGATATTTTAAAGGTTTTATACAGGAAAATTAAAAACTTCAAAAAAACTGCAGTTTTTTGTTTCAATATCCTTTATAAAACCTTCAAAAAACCTTCAATTTAACAATTTTGATGAAGGTTTCATGCTGACTTTTTTTGCTGGGTTTTATCCAAAATACCTATTTCTGCTACTTCCAAAAAAGCCTCCCAAAACCTTTCTCTCTTGCTTAATAGAAAACAAGACATTTTGAAAACAAAATTGGCAACGTCAAATTGACAAGGCTCGTCACGTGACTGGACTAAAAAGGTGGAGTGAAGAGGTCTCAATTTAGAACTCGTCTCGAAGAGAAAAAGAATTCGAAGTTCTTTTTAAGACGGGACAACTGACTGGATACCTAGTCAGATGTCACTGGATGTCTTATTACCGAAGTTTAGGAATTTGCCTTGAAGGATCGATATAAAGAACGCCCGTGAGCAGGATTTCTTGCGTGAAAGTATAAGAGTAGCGTCTGAAAAACATCTCTGGAAACGTTAAAGGAATGCAGAATTCTTCACTGTTGAGGCCTCCGTGGCCGAGTGAGTTGAGGCGTCAGCTGGGAATCCGAGGGTTCCCAGTTCGAACCTATGCGACGGACTAGACTAAGAACAGTAAAAAAGTAGTGATATTGTGATCGAAGGGTTTCCAACTTCGCTACCAAAATACTAGAATGTCGTCCAGAACGTTCACAAAAATTAACGGCGTGTATACGGGAATGGTGCGCGATAAATCTCATCGGGGTCCAAAGTCCCGACGTCTATTGAAGGCGTTAGGTGCCAGATCAGGTGTTGTCCTCGTCATATGACCATGGTTTAAAAATACGAAGCATCGTTCCCGGGTCTTTCCTTCGAGATAGGCCCCGAACCGTTGCCAATAACTCACTGTGTAGCTCTAGCGCGACGTTTTTTAACAAAACAAAACCTTCACTGTTGAAAATAGATACTCAAAAATAAGTTAAATGTACTCATATTTGAGTACGTTGTGTGCTTATCATCGCTCCGAATACAAAAGTTTCAATTTTAAAAAAACATGTATTCAAAAATCAGTACAATGAGTAATATTGAAGAAAGAGCATATGCTAGCCTACATAGGCTGCCTTCATAAATCACTTTCAATAAATATCGATAATTACAACCAAGACTTACCGGAAATAGATCCCAGATTCTCAAGCACCGCAGCCACTACCAGGGCGACTTGAAGAAATTATAAACGGAAAAAATGTTACAAAGGTGTGCCAAAAATTGGGATGTAAGATAATTGAATTGTAATTACTCACATTCCGTTTACGAAATCGCCATCAAATACTGTGGAAAACCATCTTCTGAACAACTATTCTAAGTGTGTCAGGTCGGTTTATGAAGATGGCTCGAACCGAAGCTGAAATTAGCAATATTAAATCACATTTCTCATTTGTTAGAAATTACGGTTGCTTAAATTTGAGTACGTCCTCGCTCATTTACGGTGCAATTGCACTCAAAGAAAAACGAATATGTTTAAGTCTTCATTTTTAAGTACCTTTTTTTACAATGAAGCTAGAAGTTTTTTAAAATACTTATTAAAGATCTAAACTCTATCCTCACTCACTGAGCTAAATGAAAAGTGGAGAGAAGACTAAGTGTACGCTTTTTGCTTTCTTGTTTCAAAATGACAATGTGATAAAAAATACAATTTTGGGAAGAATTGCACTTTTAAAATGACTGATAGGAGGAAATTTATATAAGCAAACATGTTATTTATATCCAATAATGCTAATACAATTAATAAATTAGAGCGAAATTGTCCGAACGCCAAGGTGTGAAGCCACGGTAAAGTCTACATTTCACGTACCGTTGTCTAATGTCACAGGCCCCTAACGTCGATTTATGGCTCCGGAAAATTGTGGACTCCGGCTTACGGGATCCGACTACTCGGGATAGCAGCTGGTACCCGAGCAGTCGATAAAGGGCCTCGCAGGCAAACCTTCGAGCATGTAACATATCCTAAATGTACTTCATTAAACGTGGTATTCTTTTTTTAAAATAACGAGATCAAAGCAAACGTTTAACAATGTGTAATTTATATTTATATTCCAATATACCCATTTTACCACTCTATCCATTTTATCTCATCTTACCCTACCACAAAGGATGTCCCATTAGGGAAGGCGCGAAATTAAAGGGAAAAAGAACAAATGACCATTCCCTTATGCGAAATTCTAATTGGCTTCTGTACATTTCCTACACGTCTGTATATGCGGTATATCCACTCCCGTCGACACATTGTCGTCATTTCCATCCCTAAAATCCTAACTGTTTGAGTACGTTCCCCATTCTTAGAAAGATATATGCTGACCACTCATTTCCTGCTAACCCCCCTTCTCTAACAGTAGACCCATCCCTTTGTCCAACGATGGGCTTGTAATTGTGAAAAAACTTTATCTTCGTTAAGAGAAGGGGACAAAAAAAATGTAATTGCGTTTGCTTAGTTTCCGAATTTTTTTTTTCGAGTTTTTTTATACTCAACCGAAAGTATTACAAAGCTGAAACTTATGAGGATTCGTATAATTGCGTGTGATTTTTCCACGCTTAACTATTAATTTATTATTTTGCGTGTAACTATTCAACTTTTTCAAAATAAGTTTTTTTTTTTTTATGTTTAAAATACATTTAAAACCATTTCCTAACTTATAAAGATCCTTGATTTCTTTGAGTTGTATGTTGTAGTATAATGTAAATTGCTTATTGTTCAGCTGTTTTACAATATAGAGTTTATTTATTAATAAAAGTCATTAGAAGACGCTTAACGTCAAAAACCTTTATTTTTTAAACTAAAACCTAATATATTTATGTGTAAAAAAATTAAAGTAAACTTTACCTTACTTATAATCAACTATTGGAACTAGTAAATTGTAATTAACTATTTATATTCAAATTTCATTCATTTTAAAATTTAATTTTTTAAATATTGCAATTCTAAAATCAGAATAACATTACAAACACAGAAGAAATAAATATTTCCACTGAACTCTAACTGTAACTTCGGGAAGGCTCAAAACTTGTTTCCTCTATGGCCGCGTTGAAGCCAAAGTGGGAGAAGCCATACTGTGCCCCAAATTTTATTAAAAAGTGATTTAGTGGTGTTTTTTAAATACCATAGTATTGTAGAATTATTAAATGTATATATAAATATTATATTTTGTTCCTATAGAATTAATTTTTATATTGCCAAACAAATAGTTTTTGCTCTTGCTTTCTATCTACTTCGACTTTGACTTGAAAGTGACTTTCTATTATAATAGCAGATTGTATATAAAATGAGAAAATGGGGAAAAAATTAGCCAAAAACAATACATGTCGGCTTATTTTAACATGAAAAATATACGAAATATTGTGGTAGCGATGAAAGTATGGAACAGTTGTTACCTCTGCAATTGGCTTCAAGCCAACAAAATGTCTTTCCCAATCCGGAAATTACCGTTAGAGGTCAGTGGGTATTTCTCCAAAGCAATTTTTGATCACCGTCTTTTAATTTTTATATATATAACTATTTGTCCGATTAGGATATCGAACATATCTCGACGTCAAGACCTTGTGCAGCGTTAAAACTATTATTTTATTAAATTTCAACAAAATCGGAAAATTAAAAAATTGTGCCCGAGATATGAGTAACCAAATAGACCCTGATAGATAGATCCAATAGATAGTATTATCGTTGACCGACAGCGGCAGTTACTTTTTATGCAATAACTTTAAACCTGTTAACTTTTCTTTTAAAGCGATATGCATGAGATTTGATATATGAATCTACTATTCAACAAAAAATAGAATTATCAGAGGATTCCCAGTTCGAACCCGATCGGTGACAAGTTGTCATCATGCAATCAGAGAGTTGCCAGATTTGCTTCAAAAATACTACTACTATAAGGCGTATTGACTAAATAACTATTCAAGGATAGAACATAAACATCTTTAATCACATATGCCTAACATTACAATAATCTCGGGGAGGAACGAAACCTTATACGCATCACCGTAAGAGGCAGTTACATGACTGAAGCTTTCCTGCGCAGCGGGAAAGACATAACATATGTAGAGGGCGTTACAATCGTAATAACGGGAACAATATATAGACACGTAACGGGAACATGAAAATATATACAGGTGACGGGGACATGATAATAGGACAAACATATAAGATAATAACATAAATGAATAACGCTGGTTACATCCTCCCCCCTCTGGCTCCGACGTAGTCCCGACGAGGGGCCAGCACCAGTTCTTTTGGGTAAGTTTGGTGGCCGTCCTCGCTTTCGCAACGGATTGCAAGGACGTTCGATGGGGTCCTGGGTGTAGGCCTTCAGGGCAGAAGTGTGGTACACGCCCAGGGGCACTTGGGGATTGTCCAGGCTGGCAATTTCGAATGTGGATGGTGATCTTTGTGTAAGGATGACATATGGTCCATCTCGTCTGGGCATAAACTTTTTGGATTGTCCAGTGGCAGCCTTGCTGACGGGATGCAGGGTCACATACACTTTATCACCTGGAGCATATGGTGGAGCCGGATTACGCCTTTTGTCTGCGTAGATTTTTCTTTTGTCTTGTTGGGTTTCGATGACTTCTTTGATCTGGGCTGTGAATCTTGAGAATTTTTTAAGGTACGGTGTTATTTCAGGGACGAAATTGTCGTTGTCGATCACTCCTCGGATGTCGTTAGTCACGTCGTCTGTCGTCCGCAATTCTCGTCCAAAGCTGAGAAATGCTGCTGTCTGCCCAGTTGATTGGCACTTTGCTGTGTTGAGCGCAAAACGGATTGCTGGCAGTTTCTCAGACCAGGATCGGTGTTCGTCTTGAACCAGGATTGCAAGACCAGGTTTAAGATCACGGTTTTTTCTTTCTACCGGATTTGCTTGAGGGTGATAGACCGGTGTCAACGTTTGGTTGATGTCTAGCATGCAGCAAAGTTGTTGCATTACGGCAGACACAAACTGCGTGCCGTTGTCGCTTATAATTCTACGTGAGATTCCGTACCTCAATAATACTTCTTCTAGTAGTGTAGTAGCACACTCTTTCGCAGTTGCAGTGGGTAATGCGAAGAGTTCAACCCATCGAGTGTTGACATCTTCGATGATGAATATCCATTTCTTACCATCTCTGCTTTCTGGTAATGGGCCAAACAGATCGATTGCAAGAGTCTCGAATCGTTGGGCCGGAACGGGAGTTTGCAACAAACCAGCTGGCTTTTGGTTTGAAGCTTTGTATCTGTTGCACTCTATGCAGTTTTTTACATAGTCCGTGATAAACTTCCGCATACCTGTCCAATAATAGCGCTTTGCTATACGATCGAATGTTCCTTCGGCTCCATAGTGGCCTGCTGTTGGAGCATCGTGATGATCTTTAAGGATGGAGTTTACTTCTTGAGCCGGTATGACCAGTTGTGCTTCGTCACTGTCCGAGTCTGGTGCATATCGGTAAAGCACACCTTGATTCATCAGGTAACCACGATCAGTCCAGTTGGCGAAGTCTACGTTTTTCTCATTGCTTTCGAAACAACGAATTATCTTCTCAACTTCTGGGTCTTTAAGTTGTTCTTCTCGGAGCTCTTTTGAAGTATGTGAGGGAACGTCGATGTGTATGCTACACAGTTCACATGAAGGTTCGGCATGCTGACAAGCTGGTCTTGACAACATATCAGCGACCACGTTGCATTTTCCTGGGATGTACTCTAACTTCAAATTGAAAGATTGAACTGCTAGAGCCCATCTTGCTAATCGTCCCGTAGGAGACTTCAAACTCATTAACCACTTAAGAGGTTGGTGGTCGGATGCAACAGTAATCTCTTGACCTTCAATGTAGGCACGATACTTCTTTAAAGCCCAAACTACAGCTAAAGCCTCGCGCTCTGTAGTCGAATAGTTTCTTTCGGCACTAGTGAGTAAGCGACTGGCATACTCGATAGGATGTTCATCAGATCCGGTGCCTTGTAAGAGAACTGCACCAAGGGCATAACCGCTGGCATCAGTTCGGAGAGTGTATGCTTGACTTGGATCACTTTGACGAAGGATCGGTGGACTAACCAAAAGTCCTTTCAGAGTCTTGAAAGAAGTTTCTTCCTCTGTTCCCCAATTCCAAATGACATTTTTCTTAGTAAGATTGCTAAGAGGTCTTGCTACTTCTGAAAAGTTTGGAATATATCTTCGATACCAAGAACAGGTCTGTAGGAAGGATTGTACTTGTTTGACGTTCTTCGGAGTTGGTATCTTCAGGATAGCCTCAACCTTCTCTGGATCAACTTCGATTCCTTTGGTAGTTATCCAGTGACCCAGATACTTAACCTTTGGGCAGGCGAATTGACATTTTTCTCTATTTGCCCTCAAGTTGAACTGGGAAAGTCGCTGGAAAACTTTCTTGAGGTCTTTTAGGTGATCTTCAAAGGTAGCGGATAAGACAATAATATCGTCCAAGTAGACTAGTATCTTTACATCCGGCAGACCACTTTTGAATCTGTCCATCAGCCTTTGGAATGTAGCTGGGGCATTTTTCAAACCGAACGACATTCGGTTGAATCGAAAAGTTCCGAATTGGGTTGTAAAGGCCGTCTTGTCTTTATCCTCAGGATGCACGCTCACCTGATGGTAGCCTGACCTCAAATCGATAGTGGACATGTATGTCACATGTCGGGCGTCATGGATAAGGTCATCGATCCGCGGTAGGGGGTAGTGGTCTGAAACTGTCACAGCATTCAAGCCGCGATAGTCAACGCACAATCTTGTTTTTCCATTTGGCTTCGGCACCAACACAACTGGAGCAGCAAAGGGCGACTCGCATTCTTCGATTATTTTCTTTTGCAAGAGGTCATCCAGTTCTTTTTTCAATATTTCCTTCTTCGCAGGAGAAACTCTGTAGGGCGGATAAGCGACTGGAGCATGCGTTCCCGTATTAATGCGGTGCTCTATGAAAGTCGTGCTCTCTCCCCCTGGTTTGAAGCTTTCCTCGAAATCCTGAAGCAAATTATTGACCTGGAGCCTTTGCTCGATGTTCAAGCTCTCGCCTTCTTCTTCACGGAGATTACAGCTGTTGATGGGAAGAGTTTCGACAGGTTGCTGAGACGTCAATGTGATGTCATTCCCAAAATAAACCTTTCGGCGAGGGTTGTCACAAAAGTTCCACCTTTTGTTTCTTATGTCGAGAACAATTTCCGACTTTTCTAGGAAGTCTGTTCCTAAGAGAGTTCGATTTCCTTTTGCATTTGGAAGGGCAAGGAGATCCAGAATGATTGTTTTGTTTTCAATCTCAATGGACACCGTGGCTGTGCAAGCCTCTTCAGTAGTTTGGTAACCGTTTGCCAAGGTCATGGTTACTGAAGTCTCCTGGAACTCCACTCCTTTTCTCTTCAGCAGGTTGTAGAGGATCTCACCAGCGACTGATCTGCTGGCACCTGTGTCTGCACAAACTCTGGCTCGTACACCGGATATGCACACATCAATCAGTGCAATAGGGGACATCTTGGAATGGCAAGTGTACATGGTAAGTGAATTTGCAGGGAAATTCTCATTTCTCGCCGTTGGAGAGCATGTCGGACACTTTGCCTTTATGAAACCAGGTCTGGAACATCCATAGCAGTATATGGCAGGCTTGTTCTCTGGATTAGGATTTCTTTCATTTTGCCTTGGCTTTGGATTCTGCGCCACTTTTCTGAAGTTTCCAGTATTAAATCTTGGACTGGACCACTTCTTGGTATTCGACGTAGAGTAATTTCTGTTGTTTGGACGAACCGTCTCGTAGTCATCTAGCTTTTGTACTAGATCTGTAGTCGTCTTTATTTGTGTCCAGTCATCGATGAAGTGCTCTTTGACTTCTTGTGGAACACGGCGTTAAATCTGGTCTGTAACCATCAGATCAGACAATTCTTCAAAAGTTGTTATGTCGAGACCTGTAATCCAACCTTGAAAGTAATTCCTAAGTTCGTAGGCGAAATCTGTCCAAGTGCCTTCTTGACATTTCGAATGTTTTGTGAACAATTGACGAAATTTTTCTGGAGTGAGTTTATAGCGCTTTAGAAGCAGCTGTTTCACTTTTTCATAATCTTGTGCAACTTCTTCGACTTCTCTTGCAATGATCTGAGCAATATCATATGGCAGCAGACCAATCAGATGAGAGGCCCAGAAAGTCCTTGGAATCTCAGCTCTGTGAGCTTGTCGCTCGAAGAGAACGAGGTATAAGCTGATGTCATTCGTTACTGGATCGAATCTCTGGATCAGCGTCTGCAAGTCCAATCTTGGTTTGGCTGCTTGAAAACCATCGTTCTGGGTAAGAGGAACTTGGGATCGTGTTGCCTCATCCTGGAGTTTCAGCTTCTGAAGTTGGAATTCGTAATCGTCTTTTCTTTTCCGCTCTTCGTACTCCAGTTCCAGTCTTCTTTTTCTTTCTTCAGCTTCAATGTCTTCTTTCCTTTTCTTATCTTCAATTTCAAGGTCTTCCTCTTTTATTCTTTCAGCGATTATCTCTTCAAACCTTGCTTGGACAAACTCTAAATCGTCCTTATATGCTTCACTCTCTTGTATTCTCGTCTTCAGTTGAATAACTTTCAGACTATCAATACCATCCAAGTCCAGTTCAATTGCCAGCCGGACCAGGTCAATCTTCTTTCCTCGTGCAAGAAAAACCATCGTGGGATTTCAGTCTAGTTCTTTGTGAGTTCAGATTATGACAGTAGATAACAGGCACACAAAATAATTACCTCAAAGTCCTAGAGCTATTTCACAGTTCAATGCACTTAAACTCACTACAATTACCCTACCATGAAATATTAGCACTCAAATAGTCTATAATTATTTTTCAGAAAACCAATTAATATCAGTTAAAATAATATTAAATCATTTAAACTATTATAAATTTATTGTAAACCATTATAAAATCATTCCAACTATTCATTTATTCAAGCAAATGACACTGTGCAGTATGAAATCTTTTCAAGTGTAGATGACACTGTATAACACCCGATCTCTAGTTAAAATGCACTATTTTTATGGTACAATTTCAATATTAGATTACCAGAATACCAAAATATATTTTAACATGATTGAACAAATTTATTTATAAGAAAAATCACTTTTGTTTAAATTATTTAGAAATCTATGAAGTACTTAAATATAAAATCAAAACAATAGCATTAACAACTTCCATTTAATGAGGAATCAATTCAAGTGTTCTTTCAAAATAAATTTTAAAACAACATTAAATAACTAATAATTAGTTAATGTCACTAATTAAATTAAATAAGCACTATCACAAATAAAACTTCCTGCCAATAAAATATCTACTATTCTAAATCACACTCAAGAACACAAATTTTCTTATTTTTGCATGTAAAACCACATTCTTTTATTTTTCCCGAAAAAGAACAAAATAAAATAGATAAAACCCACAATCAGAATTTTCAAGGCCAGAAATAATTTCAAATAAAAGAGCGTACGAATTTTGAATTCGCAATGCGAATACGATTGTCAGAATCAGTGTTTACAAAACCAAGGTGTTTTTTTTTTAATTTCAAATTCAGTGAAAAACACAGCAAACCATTGCGGTTTAATTTTAAAAGACTAGTTAAATTTAAATCAATAGAGATAACACTCCAAACGAGACACAGCATACGTGTTATGCAAATTATCTCCTCACAGTAAACAGGATGTATACTGAAAAACGAAACTTTGCGTTTCGAAACTGAAACTTTGCGTTTCAAAACTTTAACCTAGCCTACAAATTAAAAAACTTGTAACACTGAACAGAAAACAAAATAACACTTATCTTAAACATCCGATGACATTCCTTCTTGCCTGAAGAACAGAAATATAGTTCGTTTAGAAACGAACTTCAAAATGGCGGCCCTCGCCATTTTCATCAATCGGAACGAAAACCTAAAAAACGAGCCATGCAATTGCTGTTCTTACGGTGTTGCGCCACGTTGGGGTGCCATTTATAAGGCGTATTGACTAAATAACTATTCAAGGATAGAACATAAACATCTTTAATCACATATGCCTAACATACAATAATCTCGGGGAGGAACGAAACCTTACATACGCATCACCGTAAGAGGCAGTTACATGACTGAAGCTTTCCTGCGCAGCGGGAAAGACATAACATATGTAGAGGGCGTTACAATCGTAATAACGGGAACAATATATAGACACGTAACGGGAACATGAAAATATATACAGGTGACGGGGACATGATAATAGGACAAACATATAAGATAATAACATAAATGAATAACGCTGGTTACACTACTAAAATACTAAGAAAACTCGTATTTTAAGTTTTATGTAACGTTATACGTTTTGGTGCAACGTTTTACCACTAAATGGTATCCGTGGTAGCACCGTAAAATGGTGAAACTAAGCACCAACTGTTGGTCGCAGCTAAATGGGTACCAAATTTTGGTGAAAGGTCGTAATAATTTTTAACAGTGTAGTGACTCATAATATGGAAGAAACAAGAGCTGTTCGCCGACAACGACAGTTACTTTTTCTGCAATAACTGGAGAACTATAATTCTCTTTTTTTTTGTTAAAGCGAAATGCATTAGATCAGCTATTTGGCTACTATATTACAAAAAATTTTAATTATGGAATATTTGCTTCTATACGTTTTACTTGACACCGGTTTAATTTTTTTAAAAGCTTATAGAGTTTATAATTCAAAAACTAATAACTATTTTCAAAAATAAAAAAACAATTTGCATTAAAGGAGATAGTTGGCTACTGTTCTACAAAAAACATTTAAATTATGGAATATTTGTTTCTGTACATTTGCTAACACAACCCAAATTTTTGCATTTTTCTACTTTAACATAATACAACTTCTAACATAAATGTTCTATTACAATAAAAATACCAACATCGTATTCCTCAAAGATATTTACACATACTCTGTAAATTTCATAATTATTCGATAGTTACTTTTTAAGAAGTGACTCAACATAAGGAAGTGGAAATATGTTACCAATTGCCAACTGCAGTTACTTTTTTTTACAACAGAGACATAAATCTCACATTGTTAAAACTATTATCAATGTATCACTTTTTTTTTTAATTTCCGAAAAAAAAATCCATTTGCTATTTAATTTCCTTTTAATACTTTTTTGTTTGAGTATTAGAAAAAACCTTGTTTATCTACTTGTGAAGTTGAAAGATCGTTTTCAGCCAAAAAAAAATATTTGAGAAATCGAATGAATAATGAAAGACTTTCTGGTTCAGCTTTTATAGCAATACATTATCTAGTGCCATTTTCTGATGAAGTTGTTTTATACGAAATGGCTAGAAATGAAAAAAGAATATTTTTATTGTAAAATTTTAATGTAAATTCATTTTAATATTTTCATTATTTTTTAAATGTTCGGTTATTTAATATTATTTTATTTACAGTATAGGAATTTAATGAATTAAGTAATAATAATTTCTATTGAGTTTAATATATTTAATAAATTTTAACAGTTTCAATATGAATAAAATTTTATTTATTGTTCTTTAATTTTTTTTCCTCTTTAATTTAATGAACATATTAAAATGTATAATAGTTGTTGGTTACGTAGAGTAATAATTAAAAATATTAGCGACGATTGGTATTAATAATAAATTGAATTTTATAAATTAATTAATTGAACTTTTAAAATGTTCATTTAAAAATAGAGGTGGAGCCCCTCCCCCAGCAAAACCCTGTCTACATACTTTATTAATTCAAGTTTTAATTGTCCTAAATACATTGCTCATGTCCTAAATACATTGACTAATGTTCTAAATGCATTGACTCGTGCGTCCTAAATGCATTGATTGACTCGTGTGTCCTAAATTCATCGACTCGTGTGTCCTAAATTCATCGACTCGTGTCTTAAATGCATTAACACATGTCGTAAATGCATTGACTCATGTCCTAACTTTACTGACTCATGTCCTAATTACATTTTATCATGTCCTAAATTTACTGACTCATGTCCTAATTACATTTTATCATGTCCTAAATGTATTTTCCCATCCCAAATGTATTTATTCATGTAAAAATTGCATTTACTCGTACGTCCTAAATGCATCGACTAATGTCTTAAATGCATTAACTCGTGTCTTAAATGCATTGACTCATGTCGTAAATTCATCGACACTTGACTTAAATGCATGCACTCATGTCGTCCTAAATTTATTGATTCATGTCCTAAATGCATTGACTCATGCCCTAAATACATTGACTCGTGTCCTTAATGCATTGCTTCACGTTATAAATGCATTGACTCATGTGTCCTAAATACATCGACTAATGTCTTAAACGCATTGACTCATGTCGTAAATGCATCGACTCATGACTGAAATGCATTAACTCATGTCGTAATTGCATTGACTCATGTTCTAAATTTATTGACTCATGTCGTAAATGTATTGCTTCATGTCCTAAATGTATTTACTCGTCTCAAACGTATTTATTCATGTAAAAATTGCATTGATTCATGTCGTGATCTTTGTAAGTTAATTTTTCGATAGATAAAGCGTGTTTCAGAAGAATAAAACAGCTTAGTTCAACAAAAAATTCGAATACGAATTCAAAGGCTGAACTTTGATATTTCGTTCCTCACGTTTAAAAATACAATTTTGTATAAAATTCCATGTCTAAGGTTTTTGAAACGATAGGAAAACTCTTTACAAGCAAAGATTTTCCTAAAAAATTATATGCCATTCTGTCACAACATAAACGCAATTCCTGACTCTTTTTCACTACCTTCAAAAGTAAACAAACCCATTCTGCCCACGTCAACTTCGAGTTGAATACAACTCAGAAACCTCAAAATAAAAAAAAAATGGTTCTTTTCCGAAAACAACTTACGCAATTCAAAAGTCTTCGTATACTATTTCTTGAGTTCACGTCCAGCTATGTTTGCCTAGAAAACTTGAGGTAAGCTTCGACAACAAGTGCAGACTCAACAGTCTCGACAAAAACATTTTCCAAAAGTGTAAAAAAAAAAATCTTGACAGTCCTGACAAAAAAAAATTTCAAAAGCGTAAATAACATTTTCTAATAACAAAAAAAAAGTGTTATCCGCACCTGTCGATAGGAAATGGAATGGAAAAAGTGTGAGCCAATAATAAATCAATATACTTTTTGGTCTTTTCAAACTTATCTTTTGACTATGACAGCTATCTTCGACCAACTACACAGTTAAAAATTTTAGTTCAACGATGTACCGTATCTTGGTGCAAAACAGATGTCTGCAGCAAATTACACCATATTATGGTAGAATCTATGTTGAACCAAAAATCCTTTATCGGCAGAAAGCGGAGGTTTCACCGATAATTGGTTAACTATATCTTTAACAACAACCATGATTTTCGCTGACGATACATCAACAAACCGAGGAATCTCCAAACAAGAAAGACAACGGCGAACAAGGGCCTCCGTGACCCGGTGGATAAAGGCGTTCAGCTATGAAAAAGAGGACTCCTAGTTCAATACCGCTCGGTGAATTGACAAATAAAAATAATAAGTAGTGATCTTACGATCGGAGGGTTGCCAGTTCAAAAACATTCTACTACTAACATACAAAGAAAATGCGAATGTAGGTTCAATGTTTCACTATAAAATGGTGATGCGAAAATATGAGTTTTAGTGCAATGGTTCATCACTAAATGGTATCGGTGGTACAACTGTAAAATGGTGAAAGTAAGCACCACATGTTGGTTGCAGCTAAATGGGTACCAAATTTTGGTGCAAGGGCATAATAATTTTTAGTTTGAATTTTATAATCGGAATATATCTTTAAGCAAGCTTTTATTTAACACACTTTATCTGGTGTTGAATACAAAATCTAGTAACAAAATTTATACACTGCTAAAAGTAGGTGCGCAAAAATAAGTAAAATGTACTCATTTTTGAGTACATTCGATGCTTATCATAGCTACGAATACATAAGTTTCATTTTTGAAAAGACACAGTCATTGTACTCAAAAATGAGTACAATGAGTAAAAACTAATAAAAACTGTAGTTGTTTGCCTACGTAGGCTGCCTTCAAAAAATCACTTCCAATAAATATCAACAATTACAACCAAGACTTACAGGGAATCGAACCCACATCCGAAAGCAAAGTAGTCCAGTGACTTATCCGTTGTAGTACCAGGGCGACATGAAGAGGTTATAAACAGAATAAGTGTTAAAAAGGTGTGCCAAACAATGGAAAGCCAAAAATAAATCAGTCGTAATAACTCAGTTTCCATTTAAGCAACCGACATCAAATAATGTGGAAAACATCACCTGAACAACTATTTTGATGGCTATTACTATGGCTTGAACAGATGCTGATATTAAGCAATATTAAATCACACTGCTCATTTTTTAGAAAATACGGTTACACAAATTTGAGTGCGTCATCACTCATTTTCAATTGTACTCAGAGAAAAATAAGTATGTTCAGATACTCATTTTTGATTAACTTTTTTTACAGTGTACACCCACTTCCAAATGTCATATTGAATTGAAACTTGCAAAAATACGGAATCCCGTTGACAATACAATATTTAGCCGTAAAATTATATATATATATATATATATATATATATATATATATATATATATATATATATATATATATATATATATATATATATATATATATATATATATATATATATATATATATATATATATATATATATATATATATATATATATATATATATATATATATATATATAATGTGGCGCTATATGGCTGTTTCAAAATCTCATGTAGACAGTGACATATGGTTTTTCAAAATCTCATGTAGACAGTGACATATAGTTTTTCAAAATCTCATGTAGACAGTGACATATGGTTTTTCAAAATCTCATGTAGACAGTGACATATGGTTTTTCAAAATTTCATGTAGACAGTGACATATGGTTTTTCAAAATTTCATGTAGACAGTGACATATGGTTTTTCAAAATCTCATGTAGACAGTGACATATAGTTTTTCAAAATCTCATGTAGACAGTGACATATGGTTTTTCAAAATCTCATGTAGACAGTGACATATGGTTTTTCAAAATCTCATGTAGACAGTGACATATGGTTTTTCAAAATCTCATGTAGACAGTGACATATGGTTTTTCAAAATCTCATGTAGACAGTGACATATGGTTTTTCAAAATCTCATGTAGACAGTGACATATGGTTTTTCAAAATCTCATGTAGACAGTGACATATGGTTTTTCAAAATCTCATGTAGACAGTGACATATGGTTTTTCAAAATCTCATGTAGACAGTGACATATGGTTTTTCAAAATCTCATGTAGACAGTGACATATAGTTTTTCAAAATCTCATGTAGACAGTGACATATGGTTTTTCAAAATCTCATGTAGACAGTGACATATGGTTTTTCAAAATCTCATGTAGACAGTGACATATGGTTTTTCAAAATCTCATGTAGACAGTGACATATGGTTTTTCAAAATCTCATGTAGACAGTGACATATAGTTTTTCAAAATCTCATGTAGACAGTGACATATGGTTTTTCAAAATCTCATGTAGACAGTGACATATGGTTTTTCAAAATCTCATGTAGACAGTGACATATGGTTTTTCAAAATTTCATGTAGACAGTGACATATGGTTTTTCAAAATTTCATGTAGACAGTGACATATGGTTTTTCAAAATCTCATGTAGACAGTGACATATAGTTTTTCAAAATTTCATGTAGACAGTGACATATGGTTTTTCAAAATTTCATGTAGACAGTGACATATGGTTTTTCAAAATCTCATGTAGACAGTGACATATAGTTTTTCAAAATCTCATGTAGACAGTGACATATGGTTTTTCAAAATCTCATGTAGACAGTGACATATGGTTTTTCAAAATCTCATGTAGACAGTGACATATGGTTTTTCAAAATCTCATGTAGACAGTGACATATGGTTTTTCAAAATCTCATGTAGACAGTGACATATGGTTTTTCAAAATCTCATGTAGACAGTGACATATGGTTTTTCAAAATCTCATGTAGACAGTGACATATGGTTTTTCAAAATCTCATGTAGACAGTGACATATGGTTTTTCAAAATCTCATGTAGACAGTGACATATGGTTTTTCAAAATCTCATGTAGACAGTGACATATAGTTTTTCAAAATCTCATGTAGACAGTGACATATGGTTTTTCAAAATCTCATGTAGACAGTGACATATGGTTTTTCAAAATTTCATGTAGACAGTGACATATGGTTTTTCAAAATCTCATGTAGACAGTGACATATGGTTTTTCAAAATCTCATGTAGACAGTGACATATAGTTTTTCAAAATCTCATGTAGACAGTGACATATGGTTTTTCAAAATCTAATGTAGACAGTGACATATGGTTTTTCAAAATCTCATGTAGACAGTGACATATGGTTTTTCAAAATCTCATGTAGACAGTGACATATGGTTTTTCAAAATCTCATGTAGACGGTGACATTCCTCTTGTTTTGAATGTCAAATGTTCAAAATGATATTAATTTTATCATCTTGAGAATAATTTCGCCAATTTGGTGGTGCTTATACGTACATGACATTTTGGTTATTTTAGTGTCATTTGTATTAATTTGGTGACATTTTTTATTAGTTTGGCGAAATTTTTATACATTTGAAGACATTTTGGCGATATATTAGCGATATTTACACATTAGTCAATCAGAATTCGTCGTTGATCCGTCCTCATAGCTGGATATGTGACATTGTTTCAATGTTGAAATATTTGATTGTTACAGTATTGCATTATTACGAATGGGTTTTTATAAATAAATCAATGGGGTTAATCCAACACCGACTCAAAGATAAGGCCATGCCTCTGATTTGTGACATCATCAGGACTAGGATAGATTTCTCCTTCCCCGCACTGTTTCTTCCGTTGAAGCGCTTAAATCCACTTAAGGGGGTCCGATACCCAAAATTCGCAAAAAAAGTCATTTTTTTTTTATATTTGAAAAATAATATTCAAACTTATCTTAATAACTCACAAAAAACTGCTTCAAAAAATTCCTATTACTTTTTTAGTTATGAATGTTTTAATGATGTGTTCCTATAACATAGTTGTATCATATGTAAACTTTAAAAGCAAATATCTGTTCGTGGTTTTGAAATTTAATGAACACTAAAAATGCTAAGGCTTTTTTACTATTATACTTAAAATCATAATGTTTGTGTGTATAGCAAGATAAATATATTTTAAATAGATGTATGCATTCAGATTTCCTATTTTTACCATAATTTGTTTTTTAAAACCACTTAAAATGGAATTTTATTTTTTTTCGTCAATTTTTTTTCCAAAATTTCTAATATATTTTATTTTTTTAAAGTGATGTATCTGAATCAAAATTTGAATGCATACATCTATTTACATATTATTCAAGATCTTAAATAAAAAAAATTGCTTCAAAATATTGAAAAACAAAAAAGAAGTAGGAATTTTAAAATTGTTAAAAAATTTACTAAAATTTTAATTTAAAAATAAATGTGCAATTTAAAAAAAAAATGGAGCGTCTTAAAATGGTTTTTATGCATATTTAGAAAGAGAAAAAAATTGGATTGTACAAGTATAAAAATAAAGAAAAAAATGTCGAAGGTATCGGACCCCCTTAAACAAAATCTGTAAAAAAAAATAATCGGTTATTCGGCTGTTATGTACCCGGAAATGTCGATTAACCGGGGTTTTTTAAACAATTTATCCGTTTCAAAATGTTTTCATTAACAGAAGTTGTACAACAATGACATTTCGTTTACCCAGCATTTACTGCCATGGATAAGGATTGTTTTACGATATACATTGCTGAGACAAAATGTAAGCAGAAGTTGTTACTTGAATTTCTCGGTGAATAATAGCAGGGGGCTAAGCCCCCTGATAAATTAAAAACTAAAAAGGGAAACATAAAATAATCTTTCTAAAAAAAAAGAAAACCGACTTTAAGGAAAATGCGCTAAAAAGTAAAATATAATTTTTAATTTTACGAACGAGTTGGAAAAAATTGAATTATTTAATGTCAATTTTATACTTATTAAGACTTCTTGAGAAAAAAAAAAGTTGGTGCCAATTTAAAAAAATCATATAAAAATTTTGGCGCCGATTTCAAAAAATTTTAATAAGTATAAATTGATATTAAATAATTCAATTTTTTCCAACTCGTTCGTAAAATTAAAAATTATTTTTTACTTCTAAGCGCATTTTCCTTAAAGTCGGTTTTCCTTTTTTTTTATAAAGATTATTTTATAAATAATTGTTTCAAGTTTTCTTCAGTTAAATAATAAACATTCGAAAATATAAAGTTAGGATCGTTATTAAGATAACTTAAGTGAAATATTGGAATAAAATTACGTTCTAGAAAATTAAGATATTCCTATAAAAACCTAAAACCCCTTCTCCAAAATTTTGAAGTGGAAAAAAAAGTTTTGGGAACTACTATTAGTGCCTCTTTTATTTAATAAAAATGCTATTAAAGAACGTAGAAAAAAATTCAAAAGAATGGAAGGGATAATCTTTTTAATTTGTTTCATGCTTGAAGAGCTTTTGAATTCAATTAAATATTGAAGTCTGAAACTTTAAAAAAAAAATTATGTAAATAACTTGCAAGAAATTTTCTTTTAGTAGCGTTATTAACTTTAGCCGAAGTTCTTAATACTTTTTGAATGCCACTTTTTGTTCCATTTGTAGCTTAAATGCTTTTTGTGTGTTTAGTTAACCAGAAGAAAATAAAAATTATTTATATGCCTGTTAGTCTTTTATGTAAAATATGAAAAACTTGAATATCTTGCATGGTCGCGACTTCAGTAATAAAATTAAAAATATTTATATTCTTAAAAAAAAATAGTTTTATTTTAAATACACTATTGCCTACTTTTTAATTAAAAAATAAAATATAAAAAGACTAAAAACATATTTTGAGGATATTTAATGTGTTTTTTTTATAATCTAAAGCAAAATGGTGAAAATAATTATGTAAGAATAGTTACGTAATTGTAACTCCGTCATAATTTGAATAACCGAACACTGTACAGAAAGCCGTATGACACGTGCCTCTTACTTTACAAACTGAACTGTCACAAACTGAAGGTTGATTTCAGTTTCTTAGTGTGTCGTGACCAACAGGAGTTACGATTTCGGCTTTCACCGGCTCTTTCGGCCTAAGTTTGTGACGCAAAAAGCATGTTCCATACGGTTTTCTATACAGTGGGCGATGGTTGAATCAAGTCGGAAACCTATCTTTAAATTTCAAAGAAAATCTCTCTCTCTCTCTCTCTCTCTCTTTCTCTTTCTCTTTCTTTATCTCTCTCTACCGAGGGTTGCACGTGGGTCAGAGAGTAGGGAATGGAGCGCCCTATTATAGGATAAAGAAATAATTTTGCTCAAAAACTTCTTTTTCATATTAGATTTTTCTTTATTTTTGCAACCCTAATTTAACATGATTTTAATATTTTGGTCGATTGAACCATGAAGATGCTAATTATTAAATCATCCATTGAATTAAGTCATTCTTTATAGCCAAAACGGATAGGTCTCTAGTCCCCTCATAGCTTTTGATAGGCAACTAACCCTGCAAAATGTCGTATGATTGAGTCTATTTGTAGAGGAAATATTTGAGTGTATTTTTTTGAGGGAAAAAGATTTTAATTTGCTATTGGTTAGTAGTAGTTTAATAACCGTAACATATTAATGTCAATAAAAATGAATAAGGTTAATGCTATATTTAGGGTTATATTTAGATTCAAATTCACAGTAGTTTACATAGTTATTAATATTGTTTATTATTACCTTAAACTTTTGATATTACTTTGGTTACAATATTCCATCTTAACAAACATAGCAAAACAAAGAACAATTGAGTCCCATGAAAAAAATAAACTAAGATACGATGTCCGTTATACACATACAGTTTTTAACCCAGGTGACCTTGTAAAGTATGAAGAATTTGAATATCCCAAAACACGAAAATTAACTGCCCCTTTTTCTGGTCCATATACTATTATTAAGAAAATTTCTGAAGTTAACTATGAAATTGATCGTTTGAATTCATGTACAAAGAAACCGAGTGAAATAGTTCATATTTCAAAATTGCGAAAATACTACTCGCCAGAAAAATTTAAAATGCAACATGAATAAATTAATAATAATATAGCTTAAAAAAAAAATATTCCATCTTAACCCACTTAAAATTTTTAGGGGATCTATAGCTTTTTATTTTAAACTTGAGTTACTTCGGTTTTTTAGTTAAATGAGTGTTTCATATTGGTTTTTTAACGTTCTATGTCCACACTTCATATTATTGTAAAAAATTTGAAGTTCATTTGGGAGGAATAATTGATAGATATCATTTGAAATATTTGCGTGTTTTTATTTTCTAGTGGAACTGTAAAATGTTTTAAACATCTCTAAATGAGATAAAAACAAAGAATTATATTATGTTTTAAACATCTCTAAAGGAGATAAAAACAAAGAATTATATTATGTTTTAAACATCTCTAAAGGAGTTAAAAACAACAAAATTAAAATATGTTTTAAACATCCCCAAAGGAGATAAAAACAAAAAAATATATAATAAAACGAATTTAGAAAAAGAAATCCAGCATAAACAATGTTCCCTAGTTAATTTTTCATTATTTGTAACAAATTGTTTATTTTTCATTTTAGGTAACAGATGGTTTATTTTTCATTATATGCAGATATTTTATTTTCATTATGTGCAGCTAGATCTTTTATATTTCATTATGTGTAACAGATAGTTTTATTATGTGTGACAAATACTTTTTGCCCCATATGATGAAAAAATACTTTGTGAAGTTTCACACAGTATATCTAAACTTAGTTTAATATTTTTATTTTCACATGTTTAAACAAATTGTTTCGTTTATAGTTCAACAAAATGTTGTTATATTGCACGCACATCTATATTTGTAATTTAATATGCTATTTGATATATGTTGATATTTCAAGAATATTTACATATTAAGAGTTAAATGTTATATCAAATTTGTGTGGAGAATGGACTTTGGACACCTAATAATTTTAAATTTTACTTTTCTTTGTAGTCAAAACAATTTCAAAACCTAATGTGATTCAGTGGATGGCCACCATTTGTTTCACCTCAATATTTTATCATATTGTTCTCGCGCATGAGTATACTACTGCGGGTCGGTAACACTCTTGCGTGGAGGGATATGTAATATATTTTATAACTCTTTCCCCCTTTAAAATGTACTTTAATTAACTTTCTTTAACTATGGATATCGCCCCCTTTTCGCAGTACAAAAGCATCCCTCATATGACTGCTTTCCCACCCACGCCACTTCTAAATCCCAAACCCAAACCTAAAAATGCGAACCAAAACCGAGATGAACCAATCAGAGGCGTCCACGGTCCAGTCTCCTTCTCATAATCTCCATCTTGATACACAGATTCACGATGTAACCTCGAGCTAGCAAGTCGGGCTGTGAAGTCCGGAGAAATAAATGTTTGAATTGATCATCGGCCCTCAGTTTTGTCCCTGCATCATGGAACTTATCATCTAATAACTAACGACTGCAAATCTAAATAATAATCATTACATATATATATATATATATATATATATATATATATATATATATATATATATATATATATATATATATATATATATATATATATATATATATATATATATATAATCAATTTTGAGTGAAAAGTTCATCCAGCCGGGAGTCGAACCCGGGACCTCTTGTTTTTTTGTTATTAAATATATATATATATATATATATATATATATATATATATATTTCATTTCGACACTGTTAAAAAGATATAAAAATTAAATAAACTAAAATATTCTGTAGCCATGAAAAATTATTCGTATACTTTCTAGATTTTTTCGTTATTTTTTTTATAAAACTGTTTTGCTAATTTCGTTTTCTTTTTAAACAAATACAATCCATTTTTGTACTAAAATCACACTTCTTTTTATAAAAGGAAATATTTTCTTCGTATTTGATTCTATACAAAAGAAAAAGTCCCTAATAAAGTATCGGAAAACGCTTAGTACAATTCTTTTTTTTTTATGGTAAAAATCACGAGGAGATTTGTTTAGTTTGTGCAACACCAGCAAGCAAATATATATACACAATTAATTCGAGAATTATTACATTAAAATCTTTCTGCACCGATGTCAAGAACACACAGTTTTTTTAACGCTTCTAATTAATTAAAGACTCTTCCGTTGATTTGGAAATAACTCTTTTTAATTAATACAGAGTAAATAACCTGTAAAGGTTTTTTTTGTGGAGGCGTAACTAATTCCTCTAACTAATACATATGTTTCCCTAACTATTTTTCGAATTAACATAAAAAGTCCACATTTTTTTCCGCTCATTTCTACGTGTGTTGGTTAGATCATAACGAATATTAACACCTTTGCAAAGTTTTTAATACATAGGCTTTCCGCTATTTTGTGTCGAAAAACGGAATCCATCATTAATCCGGAATTAGTTCATTTAGGCCATTTTTATGGTTACGTCATTTTCTTTATTTAATAAGTAAATAGTAACATAGTTATTCCTATGGTACGCCATTTTAACCAGCCCCGTATGATGCTACGATATTATCCTGCACGATAATTTCTGCACTGCTAAAAAAAATTCTTAAAAATGAGTACCTGAACCTACTCGTTTTGCTTTGAGTACAATTGCATCGTAAATGAGCGATGCCGTACAAAATTTTAAGTAACCGCACTTTCGCTAAAATGAGCAGTGTGCTTTAATCTTGTTGATTTCAGCTTCTGGTTCAAGCCATCTTAACAAATCTACCTGACACACTTAAAATAGTTGTTCAGAAGATGTTTTTCTACATGATTTGATGTCGATTGCTTAAATAGAAACTGAGTTATTAAAACTCAATTACCTTGCTTCCCATTCTTTTGGCACACCTTTTTTAACATTGATTATGTTTATAACTTCTTTACGTCTCCCTGATAGTTTAACGGTTAATGCAATGGACTGAGGGATTGGGTTCGATTCCCGGTGTCTTGGTTGATATTTATTGAAAGTTATTTATCAAGACAGCCTATGTAAGCTAGTATCTGCTCTTTTTATTCATTTTTACCCATTGTACTCATTTTTAAGTACATACCTTTTACAAAATTATAATTTATATATTCGAAACTATGATAACCATCGAACGTATTAAAAAATGAGGAAATTTAACTTAATAATGAATATCTATTTTTAGAAGTGTAATGCGTTTGATTACTATCTTCCATTCATAAATCTTTATTTGCTACCCACGTGAATTCTAGGCGCTGATATCGAACACTGAACTCTAACTGTAACTGCTGGAAGGCTCAAACGTTGTTTCCTCTATGGGCGCGTTGAAACCAATTGAAAGCTGCCATGCTATGCCCTAACATTTTTTTAAGTGATTTAGTGGTGTTTTTTATTACCATAGCATTGTAGAAATATTAAATGTATATAAATGTTATATTTTCTTTTTATAGAATGAATTTTTCATTGCCAAACAAATAGTTTTTGCTCTTGCTTTTTAATACTTCTACTTTAACTTGCAAATGACTTCCTATTTTAATAACCGATTGCATTTAAAATGGGTTTAAAAAGAAAATAAAAAAAAACTTAGCCTAAAGAAATATATGTCGGCGTATTTTAACATGAAAAATATATAAAAATATTGTCAACAAAATGTTTTGCCCGATCCAGAAGTTACAGTTAGAGATCAGTGATATTGAAGCATTAACCTCTATGATTCCAATTAAAAGTTTCTTATTTTAGCATGTAATGACGTCATTAGTTGGACAAATCTAAAAAAAAAACTTTGATTTCTTTCGCTTTTCCCGTCTTATTTTCTCTTTTTTTTTTTCCTTCAATGGCAAATTAAGGAATCGCGGAAAAGTGGGCAATCAGGACCGACGCTAACATCTGCGGAGACCGGCGGAAATCTAGCTGCGAGGATTCTTCTACAATTCATTACATAATTGCAAGGATAGTGAAGACTATATATATATATATATATATAGTGACGCCTACCTCGCGCTTTATGTAGGCGTGTCTAATGCTCTCGTTTGTGAGGTGCTGCCATCTATTCGTTGTTTTGTGAACTATTAAAAAGTAATATTCACTAATTTTATTTAGAATTCGCTAAATTTTATGAGTTTAAATTATATTTTAAAGATTGTATTTAGTATGTAAAAATTGCAAAAGAGTTCCTTAATAAATTAAGCGTATTAAAATAATATTAGCTGCCACGAGAACATGTCCATGAATTTTGAAAGAGTAAAATGGAAGTCGGAACCATTATGTCAATGCATTTGTATGGGACATATTAAATGAGTTACAATTTCAATCAAGTAAAATACAGGGACATAACAAAACAAGGACGGATTAGCAGTAAAGCTACCTGAACACAATTATTTACAGGTATTTACAATATTTACATTATTTTGCTAATTAAAAATTAAATCACCAGCTGTTTCCCAACCGGGGATCGAACCTAAGTAGCAATGCTTGAAACACACAGCCAATGAGAATGATCAAAAACCCATACTAAGGCGGAGCTAAAATGACGTCAAAAATGTGCATTCCTTGCCCACTTTCCAAAAGCGAAAAACGAGCGCACCTTCTATATATAATCTTCACTATCCTTGACATAATTGACACATACGTGCATTTGATTTGTCTCAATTAGTAGTTGAATGTACAGTAGATATCTAAATTTAACTTTAAAAAAAAAGATTTTCTTATATTTTTTTATTAAAGATTAGAAAATTGTACTCAAAGAAAAACGAGTAGGTTCATGTACTCATTTTAAGCACTCTTTTTTACAGTTTAACGTTTCAAGTACACTGGAAGAAATAGAAAAGAACCACCGCTCCAATAAAATAATAATCATAGCATAATGGAAAAATAATATTTTTTTCAATTAATGTAAGTATCGTGATTCATTCTACAAAAAATATCTTAAAACGTTCCAGATTATTAAGTTACATAACTGTGTATGCAAAAAAATATATTTTATTCTTTGTTAAGGTATGAGAACGTTCTATTAAATTAACTTCGCATATTTCTTCATCTTAATCCGATGCTACTTCTATGTTGGTATTACTTATTTTTTAATGGAAGATGTAATTAATTTCTTAAACATTGTAGTTTAGGATTTTGGAAAGAAAAAGGCAAACTATATTATTTTTATACTGAAAACATCTGTTATGGATTAGTGAAACAATTTATGGAAGTGTTATACAGAAAAATAAAATATTTTCAACGAAAATTATAAATAATTATTCTGAAAATGGAACAAATACGAATACTCTGTTGTGTATCAATTGAAATAAACATATCGTTTTAGTTATATCTTTATATACTGTATCTGGCAACTTGCTAGGTAACGAACATTGTATAAGCGGTAATACGCCTAGAATGGGATAATAAATGCCTGTGTATTCAAGCACTGTAATAAGTCTACTTGTATTTTAAATTTACACCTTTACTTAGAAAGGTATTCATTATTAAATACAATAACAATAACTGTATTTGTAGTTATAGTCGTATTTATATATGTAGTCGTATTTGTATTTAAAATTGTATTTTTAATTTTTTGTATTTGTATTTAGATATTTTTCACAGGCATTTAAAGAAAAAGAAAAGTGAAATGAAATATGTAAAAAATATGTTTTAAAGATTAATGACATGTTACAGTCACAATCAATAATTGCCATTACTAATTATCCGTACACTATTAAAAATTTATACTAAAAAATAAGTAAAATTTACTTATTTTCGAGTACATTCGATGCTTATCATGGCTGCGAATACATGTTTCAAGTTCGAAAACGATATATACTCAAAAATGAGTACAATATATAAACACAAAGTAGATGTAGGCTGCTTTCATAAATCTCTTTTAATAAATATCGACAATTACAATCAGGACTTACAAGGAATCGAACCCAAACCCTCAGACACCGCAATCCAGTGCCTTACGATCGACATGAAGTTATAAACACAAATTTTGTTTAAAAAGATGTTCCAAAAGAAGGGGAAATAAGATAATTGAGTTGTAATAACTCATTTTCCATTAAAGCAATCGTCATCAAAAAAGGGGAAAAAGATTTTTTGAACAACTATTTTAAGTGTGTCAGGTCGCTTTGTTAAGATGGCTTGAACAGAAGCTGAGATAGCAATATTAAATCACACTGCTCATTTTCGAGAAATTAAGTTCACTTAAATTTGAGTACGTCATAGGTCGAAAAACGAATATGTTCAGGTACTCATTTTTAAATACCTTTTTTGTTTACAGTGTACTATATTAAGAGTTCTGGTAATCAATACTTTTGACAATATCGCATTATATAACAAGTAATGTATGGCGGGTGCCGTAAGGCCTTTACTATATTATCAGTACCATGTTCCACAGTCGAACATGAAAAATACAGATTCCATAAAATACAGATGAAGATATACGTGTATTCCGTAAGAAGACATATTAAAGGCTTTAGATTCACGACAGATGTGCGAATGAATGTGGGATCTCTTTCTATCTGAGTATTATTTTTTCCCACTTCACTTGGTCTATATGGGTGTCCATATTGTACACATTTATCCGTGTTTGCTTTTCGTCTAGTGATTGTGCATACCCAGGATAAGATATTTTCTTTCTTTGGTTGTATGTCTGGGAACTTCAACCAATTAAACAGGATTTCTCGCTTTGTTTACACAGGTTTTTTCATTACTTGGAAAGCATTGAAAAAACGTGAAAAGCTCAAACTAATGTAAATGCCAGTAAATGCAATGTGGTCGGATATTGTTGGGATATACACACTTAGCTGTATTGGCATAATAAAATATTATTTTTGACCAACTACTTGGCTTATTCTTTAAAAAAAAGTCGCTTTGATTTGGCAGCAACAAAAAGTATTTAAAGTATAGCAAAAGTAAGTTTATTGTGCTTATTTAAATGTAATTTTTGACCACTCTGTATTGTAAGTTTTAAAAAATACACTTAGTTTTATTACTATACTAGGCTGTTACCCGCGGTTTCACACGCTTTAAAAAAATTACCCCATTGTTTTTTCTCCCCGTTTACTGCTTCTCTTTTATATTCTCGAAGGCAAAATAACTTAACAATCGTTCAGACTTCTACGTGTACATCTCCTAATACTAGCTTTTCCTTTAGTTTCCAGTTGAAGCATAATAGCCAGAAAAAGTGATTTCGCCAAAGCAACTTTTGATCGCCAACTTTCAATTGTTTAAAACAATAAATAAATATTAATTTATTTTAAAGTATTTCATTGCTGTCAAGTTCTTAAGATTTTATAACAATGTAATTTTTTACCTATTTAAATACTATTTGTTTAAATCGACATTAAAAAAAATAGCTTCGAAAACCGTTTTAAACGGGAATACTAAACGGAATTTTAAAATTCCAAGCCTCAATTTTCACAATTAGAGGTTGAATAGTATCTGTATATAAATTTTCAGACATATCCGAGCATTGAAAGCGAGTGTTTTGCAAGCCACAGACAAACGCTTTCTTTTATTATTATAGATTTTATTTCGAAAGTTTCTGAGAACGTTATAAACAAATCATTGACATTACCTAAATCTCAAGTTATATAAATAAAAATTGGAAGAAACGCTCCACATTTACAATGAAATATAAATCAACATTTTTTTTTATATATATTCGATTTTCAAAAGACGTTTTAAATTAATAAATATGTTTGTCAAGTATTTATCGCTTACTCAATGGAACTAAAACGTTTTGTTGTAAAATAATCAAGGAAATTGAAATATTCAACAGGCATGTTTATTTCTGAAGACTGAAATAGAAATGAACAGGCCCGTTGAAGCTATAAACTTCTTAACTTTCACAATTGACAGAAATCAACTGTAAAGATTACTTTAAAAAACAACGCTTTCTTTTAATAAAATAAATAAAACTTCTTTCTCAAGAATAAAACATGCATTTTTAACAATGTACATATAAAGTTTGATTTCCATATCCCTACTTCGTAAACCTATTTTGCATATTTCCATACTTCCTACCCTACCTATGAGCTAGAAATAAAAGCGATTTTCTCGAAATCTCTTTTTTTGTCGAAGAAAGTGTTTTTTCGGTTCGCACCCCCACATTAAGTGTATTTACCGAATCTCAAACTATTCAAGACATCCGGGCTACACAGGGGATTTCCAGTATACTGCTGGTGTAAAAGAAATTATAAAACTTTTAAGTCAAGTTTTCCTCGAGAAAATCCTATTTTCTATCCGGTTTGATTCTTTGAAGTTCTCATGAATGTCTGTCTTTAGTCAGAGTTCCAGCGTTATCCCCGAGGCTTTATAGGCTTAGAAAAAATAAACTCTGGATAAGAGTTTAAAAGAAAAGATTCTTTTTTTTCTCTGTTAACCTATGTCTTCTGTTTTAATTTTTTTATCCATTACTCTCGTTGTGTGTGTTTTTTCTTCAAGGTGTACATATATTGTAAAAGAGAAGGTTCTTAAAATGAGTACATGAACGTACTCGTTTTCTTTGAGTACAATTGCATCGGAAATGAGCGAGGACGTACTCAACTTTTAGTAATCGTATATTCTCAAAAATGAGCTGTGTGATTCAATATGTCTAATCTCAGCTTCTGTTCAAGCCATCTTAACAAAACGACTTACAAATTTAAAATAGTTGTTCAGAAGATAATTTTCCACGTCATTTGATGTCGATTATGACTGAGTTATTATAACTGAATTATCATACTTCCCATTCTTTTGCTCACCTTTTTAACATTTCTTCTGTTTATAACTTCTTCACGTCAAAGCATTGGACTGCGGTGCATTAGGATATGGATTTGATTCCCGGTATGTCTTGGTTGCAATTATTGATATTTATTGAAAGTGATTTATGAAAGCAGCCTTCGTAGACAAGCAACTAAGCAACTGTTCTTTTTATTCATTTTTGCTCATTGTACTCATTTTTGAGTACATGTCTTTTTCAAAAATGAAACTTATGTAATCGGTGCTATTATACGCATCGAATGTACTAAATAATAAGTAGATTTTACTCATTTTTGAGTACCTATTTTTAACAGTGCACCATCGAATAAATACTCCACAATTTTTATTATTTATTAAGTATTATTTCTATGATCCTTCTTGCAATGCGAGTATATTTTGTAAACTTTTCAATTCACAATTTCCGAAGAATTGTATTTTTACCTTATGTTGCTTCATTCCCAACATGACAAATCAAGTTTCCTTAAAAAAAAAAAAATTAAAGAAAAAAATATTTTTCCATTTAAGGTTATATTAGTGAGACGTTGTGAACCTCTATCAAAAAGATTCGTTAAGAAATTAACTTTTAGTTCAATTTTAAAAGTGGGAAATTGAAAAAAATGTGTTTTTTTTAGATTTTCCAGGTAAAAAATTATTTTTAAAAACACATTACATGCTACAAACTGTTTATAGGTTCATAGTAGTAAGATTGATACTACGAATAATTTTCCAACAAAAATTATGCTTCTAGATCAAATACAACTTACGTAATCGTGTGTGAAAAAGAATACTAATTAGTTAATAAAACACTAATTAGCATGTGACTTTATTCAGAGGTTTTGTTTTATTAATCATCATGAATAATAAATTGTTTCCATACATGAAAAAAATTTGCATTTAAAACTATTATTTAATAAAATAAATTTCAATTGTGTACGCTAAGAGGTATGGGACATAAAATCATCAAAAATATTTTATTGCTTTAAAAATTTGTTCAGTTTATTTTGAATCTAACGTCTTAAAAATTATATTTCTATGTTAAGTAGAACTAATTATTTCTTTTAATCAATAAAGCTGTAATTACAAGATTGCCTGAATAAGTAACTTTGAACTCATTTTTCTCATTGATAACTGTTATCATGTTTGATCAAGATTAAATTGATATAAGTTCACTTCCATTTAAAGAAACTGCTGCAAATTTTCTACGGTGTATTTTTAAACGTATTATTTACTTTAATTTGTATTTAGAGATTAGTAATATATAGATTATTTATAGATTATATTTTGTTTAGTAATTTTTTTTTAATAATTTGATTCATGAAAACATGGATTTTTTTTTTAGTTATTTCTTTAAAAATTCAATTGCAAATAACAAAACTCTGAACGGACAGTTTGTTAAACACATACTTTTGTTTCTAAAAATGCAAATTTATAAATTTTCAGAAAATATTTTCTTGACTTATATAAAATGAAAAAAAGGTTACGCTTTGGAACTTTTTTTTAAGTTACTTTTTTTTTTAATGTTTGAACGTGGATTATGTTAATTTGCTCTGCACACATTTGTGGAGAAAAAATTATAATGAAATATGCAAAATTTAAGAAAAAAATTCAAATTAATTGCTCCTTAAAAATTCTTCGCTGATCTCGAATTTAATTGATTGTACAAAAACAAATTGGCCAAGTGGCTTTGGTTCACATTTCAATAGATTGCCCAATAATGAATTGAATGCCATTCCACTTAAATTTATAGCTATGACCGAGTTGCAAACTTTAAACTCTGTCATCTCTAAACTCTGTTTTAAAACTTGCGCCACTTGACAGTCAACTCGCCCAATCGTTTAAAATTGTTTTCCTAGTTTAAGCAATAAAGTTAATAAAAAAATTTAATTAATGTAATAGTTGCTGTTACACTGTTGAAAATAGCTACTCAGAATAAAGTAAAATTTACTCATTTTTGAGTACATTTGATGCTTATCATAACTCCTAATACATGTTTCATTTTTGAAAAATACATGTACTCAAAAATGAGTACAATGAATAAATACGAATGAAAAGAGCTGTAGCTTGCCTATATAGGCTGCCAATATAAATCACTTTCAATAAATATCGGCAATTACAACTAAGACTTAACGAGAATCGAACCCATTTCCTTAGGCACTGCAGTCCAGTGTCTTATCCGTTGTAATACCAGGGCGACATGAAGAAGTTATAAACAGAATAAGTGTTAAAAAGGTGTGCCAAAAGAATGGGAAGTAAAATAATTTTATTGTAATAACTCAGTTTCCATTTAAGCAATTGACATCAAATAATGTGGAAAACCATCTTCTGTACAACTATTTTAAGTGTGTCAGGTCGCTTTGTTAAGATGGCTTGAACAGAAGCTGAGATTAGTAACATTAAATCACACTGCTCATTTTTTTTTTAGAAAGTACGGTTGCTCAAATTTGAGTACGTCATCGCTCATTTACGATGCAATTGTACTAAAAAAAAAGGGGGTTCATGTACTCATTTTTAAGTACTTTGTTTTACAGTGTAGTATCTGTTAGTTTGAATTTTATTCATTGCTCAATAAATAGCATACCTTTATACTCATATATATCGGACTAAAACCATTTCTTCCTCAAAAAGGCGCAGCCGTAAGGCAAATTAGACAATTTTTGAATTTTGATTTTTTCTTTTGTTGGACTCATGTTACCTCAAAAACTGTAGAAAAGATAATTTCCCAACTTCCAAATATTTCAACATAAAATAAATATCTTCATTATAATAAAATATTTACTTTATAATGCTTTGTCCTCTCTCACCAAGCTTTTAACTTAACTCAGAAACTGCTTTCAATTTCAAAAGAAGTGAAATAAGACCCACGCCTAAAGGCCCTAAAATGATACTTTCACTCAGTCTTTTGTTTCTATTTTAAAGATAAATGTTAGGCCTTGTACGTACATATTTGTAGGTCAAAGTTCAGATTTCTTTTATCTTTTCCAACGAATAAGTATTAGAAATTCTTATCATTCTTGTCCTTTTAAAAGAATATTTTTTTTAATATTCGCAAGATAAATACCTTTTTTAAAAGTGTTTATTGTCTTTATGAACAACACTTCAGTCAGGAACGTAGGTAAGGGGGTGGTTCAGGGGGTTCAAACCCCTCCCATTGAAAGTCAAGAAAAAAAAATTAAAATCAAATTACTGTAAAAATCATAAAAATACTTTAAAAAACTAGAAAAATTTCAATTTCTAGTATTATACTTCTTGTTGAGTTGCATGAGTGAAAACCTGGTATTTTCCGGGGTTCCTATCCCGGAAAATAGTTTTCAAAAATGCTTCAAAATCATGTTTTGATGTTATTTTTATCTCAAAATAAGCGTAAAATGACGTCATCGTGTTTCATTATATAACATTTGAATTTCGGCGACGAAGGGAAAAGATTTTTAAACTTGATCTATATATTATTTTAAACAAGGAATCTAAAAATTTAAATATGATCTCTAAATTTATTTCATAATTAGGGAGTGATATTTACTAATTTTAAAAATAGTTAATAACTGATATTGTATTAAAATACAAATGCAACGTTAAAATGCGCAATAAAAGTCCGTAATAATCCGGACATGTTTTGGGAGATACATCACCCTTCATCAGCGGAAAATGCAAAGTCTGTGTGTAATGAAATAAACTTATATTGGTAATGATTTCATGAAAAATAAACCTAGCTGTTTCGATACTTCTATGCCAACGTATTCTTGTTTACTTGAATAAAAATTAATAAGTTTTAAAAAAATGAGGGGTGGGTAATTTTTTTTTTCGGGGGGGGGGGGGGGGGAGACTAAGTTACTCAGTCATTGAACCACCCCCATGAAAAATCTATACCTACGTGCCTGACTTCAGTTATTTTTGAACTTTTAAAATATAAACTTTTATTTTCGCTGAGGGGAGGAGGAGAAAGTTGGTTCGTTGGTTTATCATTGCACTTCAGCTACACAATGACCCATAGACGACGGTTTCAAATCCATCTCTAAGGAAAGACCCGAGAACACTGCCTCGTAGTTTTAAACCATGGTGAGACGATGAGGACAACACCTTGGCTGGAATCCCTCTATTCGAACTTCTATATCACAGCCCACATAAGGGCATTTGGACCACGACAAATTTAATGTGCACATCTCTCTCTACACTGTAAAAAAATTATACTTAAAATTGAGTATCTGCACATACTCGTTTTTCTTTGAGTATAATTGCATCGTAAATGAGCGACGACGTACTCAAGTTTAAGTAACTGTACTTTCTCAAAAATGAGCAGTTTGGTTTAATATTGCTAACCTCAGCTTCTGTTCAAGCCATCTTAACAAAGCGACCTGACAAACTTAAAATAGTTGTTCAGAAGATGAAGTTTTCCACATTATTTGATGTAAATTTCCTACATAAAAAGTGAGTTATTATAGCACAATTACCTTACTTCCCATTCTTTCGGCACACATATTTAACATTTATTATGTTTATAACTTCTGTAGGTCGTCCGGGTAGTACAACGGATAAAGTATTGGGCTGCGATCCCTAAGGACCTTGTTTCGATTCCTAGTAAGTCTTATTTATAATTGTTGATATTTATTGAAAGTGATTTATGAAGGCAGCCTATGTAGGCAAACAACTGCTCCTTTTATTCATTTTATTCAATTTTGAGCGTGTCTTTTTCAAAAATGAAACATGCATTCGGAAACTATAATAAGCATCAAATATGCTAAAAAATGAGTACATTTTACTTATTTTTAGTACCTATTTTTAGCAGTGAATGGACAAAGTAGAACAGACAGTGGAGTAATGGGATATAATAAATAGATAACTACGGGGGCGGACAATTAGAATTCAGGAGAAAACATAAAACAAAAAATATATTTTTTAATAACGGAAATTCAAAAAAAAAAAAAGGTAGGCTCAAAAGCGTCACGGAACATTTGATGGGAAAGTTTCAATTCGCGCCTGGGTTATTTTTCGAACAAGGCACCAAAACACTACGAAGTGCTTATTTTCTATCGTCCCTGTTTCCAGACCAAACATATATTTCTCCCAAATCCATTTTTCATCGGTGTCATCCATCAAATATCCGGGGCAGAATCCCATTTCAAAACAAATGGGATAATTTTCGACCGACATAAAATTCATGGCCGAGTCATTTTCCCTTTCTTCGGAAAAAGAAATGATCTCGGAAAGTACGACGATGACAGATCAAAGATTCGTGTTCTTTCTCGTGTTGTTCTTTTTCTTTTCGTTCTTTATTTCTGTTTTCTCTCGTTATTCATGTATATTTTATCTTGCTTCTGTATTTTTATTTATTTTATTTTTTTTTACTTCTTGTTTGAAATGTTACAGGGATATGAATAAAAGTATAGTTTTCTTTTATTGTTATTCACCCATTGTATTTCGGGGGGGGGGGGGGGGGGGGAACCATCAAGGGAAAGTTTGGATTGAATCGGTGGCATCGGCATTTAATGGAATGTTATCTCGAGTTTCATCCATCTTCCCAATGAAATTACTGTAAAAGAAATGGAGAGTGACTTGTATCGATTTAAATGGTGATAACTGGATTTGAGAAAATATTTGCTTTTTTAATTTTTAAAGGCGTACGACACACATTAACAAAAAAAAATTATATATACTTTTGCAGATATCATTATTTTTTTTCATAAATATATGTGAAACATAATAACATAATTACATGGTGAAAATTTTTAAATATCCATTGTTTTTTGGTAAAAAAAAAATTGCAAAAATGTGACATTTTATATATCGAAGTCAATAAATTATCTTTTAAAAAATAGATTTTCGAAATTTTATAGTAAAAATATAACAAAAATATATTTTTAACAAACAATCTTTTCACATTTTCGGTATTTGCAAAATATGTTTTTTATTTAAATAGAAGAATTAATATTTATTTATTTAAATAGAAGAATTAATATTTATTTATTTAAATAGAAGAATTAATATTTATTTATTTAAATAGAAGAATTAATATTTATTTATTTAAATAGAAGACTTAATATTTATTTATTTAAATAGAAGAATTAATATTTATTTATTTAAATAGAAGAATTAATATTTATTTATTTAAATAGAAGAATTAATATTTATTTATTTAAATAGAAGAATTAATATTTATTTATTTAAATAGAAGAATTAATATTTATTTATTTAAATAGAAGAATTAAGAAAAATTACTAATTTTCACACATTTAAAAAATATTGATTGGCTGAATTGGTACAAAAACTTGTACTCTTGTACGTATTGCATAGGTTGTATGAGAACTAGGGTGCACTATTTGCAAAATATTCTTTTTTGTTTAAATACTTGAAGAGAAATTACTATTTTTCACACATGTAAAAAATATTGATAGATTGTATTGGTGCAAAAACGTCTTGTACGTACTGCATAGAGTGTATGAGCACTACAGTACAGAAATGACGTAGCCAAATAAACAACTTACATTTATTCACGCATTCCAAAGCTTACATGCGTAATACAAACACAAATAATGTTGACCAACTACAGCCTCTAGGCCCAGCAAGGCTGGTCCTTTCAATCTAGCACATTCTCATGAGTCCCCAATTCCTATCCAATTGCTTTGTAAAACTACCCACTCCTGAAGAATTAAGAACATTCTCAGGTAAACTATTCCTTTGTATATAACCCTATTAAAAAATAATGTTTTCTAACGTCCCGATTAAGCTGTGATTTGTATAATTCGAATGCATGACCTCTAGTCACATTGGCAATATTAAATTTCAATCCCTCCAGATCACTCAATTTGATAAATTGGAATAACTGGATAAGATCCCTCTCTAATCCCTTTCTCCTAAGTGTATAGATAATTAGAGTTCTAAACCTCTCTCTCCAAATGCATTCCAAGTCCCGACGTCAATTGAAGGCGTTGGGTGCCAGTTCAGGTGTTTCCTCGTCATCTGACCATGGTACTAAAATAACGAGGTGCATGTATGAATGTGTGTGTGAATGTGTATGTGTTCCCGGGTCTTTCCTTCGAGATTGACCCCGAACCGTCGCCAATAGCCCACTGTGCAGCTCTATGGGGACCTGAATGAAACAAACCAAACCAACAAAATGCATTCCCTAACTCCCCTGAATCAATTTTGCAGTTTTACGTCAAATCCGTAATAACAAAATTCTTTTAAAATAAGATGACCAGAATCGTTGACTGAATATTCAAGATGAGACCTCACCAAACTCCTACACAGTGGTAAAATTACCTTCTTAGATTTAGATATACATTTCTTTTAATAAATCTCAATATTCCATTCGTCTTTTTTACTGGCTGTACCACAATGATGTCCCCATTTAAATCCTTATTAACCGAAACACCAAGATCACTAGCAATGTCACTGGCACTAATCTCAGAACTTTGCAGATAATAAGAAGCCTTTCTATTGTTAAGTCCCATACGCAAGACCTGTATTTTTTTTTTAATATTAAAATACATATCCTAATGAACAGCCCACTCTGAAATATTAGTTAAATCGACTTACAATTGCTCTACCTATTCTCTGATTTACTGTGCCCGTGATTTTTATATCGTCCGCAAAGATACTGACTTTGCTCGCAATGTCCTTTCCAATATTATCAATAAAAATAAATCTGCATGACAGCTATCTGGATGCATCATTCCTTCTTCTTTACTTTTAGAACAGTTTGTGACTTCGAGCATGAATGGACTGTAGTAGAGCGAATATGACGTCATAATCGTGATGCAAACATCTCAGACCTGATGAGTAGTGTAATTTGACGGGTACGGCGACGAGGAATAATGAGGAATACGAGGAATAATGAGGAATAATTGAGGATTTCTGCGGAGTACGGCGGTGCTCTGTGGATTTTTAGCGGTGCTCTGTGAGGATCAGGGCGGATCTCGTCTGTCAAGCCGAGGGGGCGTGGCCTAATGGAGATGACCTCAACCAATCAGGTGTCAGTAAGTGACGTCACATGCAGGGGACATGGGAACAGGTGTCGATGACTCATCGCAGCGCTGCCGATGGGCATGTCCCACCGTGTCTCAACGTGTATGTACGGGAACGGACCAATCAGGTTCTTGTGTGAGGATGACCTCATGAACAACCAATCAGGTGTCAGTAAGTGACGTCACACGCAGGTGGGGGAAGGTTTTACTAGTTCTGCTTGTAACCGCAAGACAACGCTGCATGTAGGGGAACGGACCAATCATATGCTTGTTTAAGAATGACATCATGAAGAACCAATCAGGTGTCAGTAAGTGATGTCTATGGAGTGTCATGTGACATGAAAGTTGCTTTTTTGTTATTTTGCGTTTTTATTTGGGTATTGGTGGAAATTTGCGACGCACAGCATCTACACATTTTTAATTATAAGCTGTGGGTTGTGACATCATAGGTATAATGTTAGGAATGGTTGGTTGTTGAAAAAACTGTGAGCTGTGAAAGTAATGTGAAAAAACTGTGAAAGTAAATAAAATATGATAGAATTAAACTAATATTCTTATTTTAATATTTATTATATTTTAATATTTATTTATATTTTGATATTTATTTGTATTTTATTATTTATATTTTTACATTTATTTTTAATATTTAATTATATTTTAACTTCTATATTTTATTATTCATTTATATTTTAACTTCTATATTTTATTATTCATTTATATTTTATATATATTTTAATATTTATATATATTTTATTATTCATTTATATTTTATATATATTTTAATATTTATATATATTTTATTATTCATATATTTCATACATATTTTAATATTTATTTATATTTTATTACTCATTTATATTTTACATATATTTTATTTACGTATACATCTGTGCCAAAAAAATTAACTCAGTGAGAGCAATTACGTCCCACTAGAGCTGCACAATGAACTTATGTTAAAGGGAATGACAGTAGTGTATATATTTTAACTATGGTTAGTACAAAAGAAAAGAATTTTGCAAGAATGGTTTTAGAAAAATATATTTTATGTGACCAACTCCAGCATATAATTTCGCAATATAACTCTATGAGGAATCATCCTATGGGGGTAAATAACATACCATCGTGTACAGGAAGGTAGACCAGATTAATAAGTAAAGCTTTTTTTATCTTTTGACATGTGTACTAAGGGTATAAAAAATGACAGTCTGGGGTTCTATGAAAATAATGTTTATAACAATATACGTTTAAATTACAATTTATATAACGGAAATCAGTCTCAGTGGATGAAAAAAAAGTAATTAATATGAAAGCTGATACTTTGAAAAAGAACCTTGGGAACCAAAACCTTGTATTACGGTTAATTAAACTTTTTATAAAAGTAATGTGTTCTTTAAATGTTTTTCACATCATACGTAAAATTATTATTTTAAGAGGGAAAATATCATATCGTTATGACTAGAAGGAGGGATCTCACCTTGATCACAATTGGATGCATTAGAATTGCTTACTGTTTAGGAATATGATGTAAAAGTTACTCTATCGCACTGTTTGTTGTGCTGGGCTTGATAAGAGCAGATTTGGGGTTGGTATGTAAGATAATGGATCTATTACTTGTTCTAATACGTGTTGAATAAGGGAATTTGTCTTAGATGTTGCTGTTTTAGGGGTGTTTTATAATTGGTTGTTTGATTGAACGATACAGTGCAGCTATACAAAGGGGTTTATTTATACGCTTGGTACAAGTACACATTTTTTCTTATGTCATAAAATTACACTATAACAAAACGCATAGGTGGATGGTAGAAATGAAGTAGCACCATACAAGGGGAATTATTAGGGCTGGCTGATTAAATTTTCAAAGACTAAGAGGCAACAAGTTCCCATATGAGTACAATTGAGGGTGAATGTGTAGAATTTGGCGACATCAAGTATCCACAAGGGGACAATTTGAGAGGTGTATTCGTAAAATTGGCGACATAAAGTACCCATAGGGAGACGTTTGTAGGCGTATACATAAAATTGGGGTGAAAGCGGGGTTTGTAGTTGTACATTAGACAAGAATAAATGTAAAATGAAAAAGTTTAAGTTTGAAATAAATTATAAAAATAATAAATGTTAAAAAAAAAAGTTAAAATACAATTTAAAAAGCAAAATGTAAAAAAAAAAAAAAAAGTTTAAAAAGAAAAATGTAAAAATAAAAAAAAGTTTAAGTGTGAATTAAAAACTAAAAGGTTAAGTAAGAAAAAAAAATTACTAAAAGTGAAAAAAAAATTTTAAAAGTGAAAAAAAATATATATATATATTTATATAAAAAATATTTGAAAAAAGTTTAAGTGTGAAATAAATTATAAAACTAATAAATGTAAAATAAAAAGTTTACGTGTGAAATAGATTATAAAAAGTATAAATGTAAAAAAATAAATAAAAAGTTTAAGTGAAAAATATAATGTAAAGATAAAAAAGTTAAAAAACAGTAACTGTAAAATAAAAAAAAAGTTTGTATAAAATGAACTTTTAAAAGAAAAATGAAAAAAAAAGTAAAAACAATATATAAAAAAAAAGTTTTAAGTGTAAAAATAAAATTAAAAAAAAAAAATTAAAAAAAAAAAAAAGACAAATGTAAAAAAGAAAAACGTAAAAAAAAATTTAAAATTTAAAAAAAAAAATTTACAAACGAAAAATATGAAAAAAAAAAAACAAACGTTAAAAGAAAATTGCTAAATGTAAAAAAGAAATGTGTTAAATGTAAAAGATTAACCATCATAAGTTTTTTACCCGAATCGACCCAAAGCCATATGGTGTTACGGAACGTACTAGCCCCATATAGGCACAGATGCCCGTGGTGAGTTCTGTGAATGGTCTACCCACTAATCAAACGACAAGTACCACAATTACATTAAATAATTAGCAACAAAAAAAGCAGGAAATACTACTATAGATATAAAAAATATTAACAAAGTATCGAAAATAGAACCAAAGGTAACTAATAAATCTGTATAGAATGAGTGTCTATAAATGTATAAGAGAAACCAATGTATATATTTCTACTAAAATGTTGACACATGTACTAAATTTTTAACAAATTAAGTCAAATATTTGCGAAATAGAGAAAATAATACATACTTTTTAAAATTGTATCAAATAGTCTATGAATGGATAAAAAAAAATATCATGACATGTATTAAAAAAAAAATTAAAATAATGGACTTACGTGTAACACATTAAGTTAAGAAATTTATACTTATCAAAGAAAGTAACGTAAGTCATATAAAAAAAAAACCTGTAGTTAAGTACAATTGTTAATTGAATATGCTACAAAATATTGTCAAATTACACTATTTTTAGTGATAGGACAAGCAAACTTGTTAAAATGTCATATAATTATCAAAAATATTATACAAAGTACGAATTTAAAAAAAAAAAAGTAAATGCAAAAAGAAAAAAAAGTTTAAGTGTAAAATAAAATGTAAAAAAAAATAAATGTAAAAAAGAAAAAAAAGTTTAATAAAAAAAAAGTTAAAAAATAATAAAAAAAAAATTTAAGTGTAAAATACAATTTAAAAAAAAATGTAAAAAGAAAAAAGTTTAATAAAAATTACATGTAAAAAAAAAAAAGTAAAAAAAAAAAAAAAAAAAAAAAAATTAAAAAAGAAAAAAAAAAAGTTAAAAAATAAATAAAAAGTTAAAAAAGAAAAAAAGTTAAAAAAGAAAAAAAAGTTTAAAAAGAAAAAAAAAAGTTTAAAAAGAAAAAAAAAGTTTAAAAAGAAAAAAAAAATTAAAAAAGAAAAAAAAAATTAAAAAAGAAAAAAAAAATTAAAAAAGAAAAAAAAAATTAAAAAAAAGAAAAAAAAATTTTTAAAAAAAAAAAGTTAAAAAAGAAAAAAAAAAAGAAAAAAAAAGTTTTAAAAAAATAGTTAAAGTGTAAAATACAATTTTAAAAAAAAATGAAAACATAAAAATTTTTTAAAAAAAATGTAAGTGTAAAATTACATTTTAAAAGAAAATGTGAAAATAGAAAAAAAAGTAAAAAGAAAATTGCTAAAAGTAAAAAAAAATAAAGGTGTAAAATGTTAAATAAAAAGACCTTAAGTGTAAAAAATAGAAGAAAAAAGTTTAAGTGTAAAATATTACTCATCATAAGCTTTTTACTCGTATCCACCCAAAGTTATATGGCGTTACGGAGCGTACTAGCCCCATATAGGCGCAGATTCCTTGGTGAGTTCTGTGAATGGTCTACCCACTAATCAAACGATAAGTACAATAATTATATTAAAATATTAGCAAAAAAAAAAGCAGAAAATACTAATATAGATATAAAAAATATTATCAAAGTATAGAAAATAGAACCAAGAATAACTAATAAATCTGTATACAATGGGTGTCTATAAATGTATAAGAGAAACCAATGTTTATATCTCTACTAAAATGTTGACACATATACTAAATGTTTAATAAATTAACTCATATATTTGCGAAATAGAAAAAATGGTACATACTTTTTAAAATTGTATCAAATAGTCTATGAATGGATAAAAAAAAAATTGTATATATAATTTTTAATTGTATCTATAAATGGATAAAAAAAAATCATGACATGTATTAAAATAATGGACTTACGCGTGACAGTTTAAGTTAAAAAATTTATATTTACCAAAGAAATTAACATAAGTTATTATAAAAAAAAAACTGTAATTAAGTATAATTGTTAATTGAATATGCTACAAAATATTGCCAAGTTATTCCATGGTAGTGATTTAACAACCAAACACTTTGTCTTTAAAGATTACGATAACGCAGTTTTTGAAACTAACATAGGGGCAAATGTGTATAATTATCATAAAATACTTCACATTACTGTTAAAATGTCATATAATTATCAAATATATTATACAAAGTAAGAAAAATATTACTTAATATGTTAAAATATTACCAATAGTACATGCCCAACAGATCAAAATGACCTTCAGCACCCTACGACACATGAAAACTTACGGAGATTAACAGCAATCTTGCCTCAAAAAATAAAACCAATAGTGTGCTGCTAAGGATAAAATGTCAAGTACACACCCAGTGTAGGAGATGTATACAAATAATATTGTTGAATTATTAACAAAGTGATTTCATTAATACTAAAATAAGGTCTTTGTTACAATAATATATATATATATGGAAATTAAGTTCTTATTAGTGAAATTTATGTAATATTTTTAGACTGCTTTGTTCAATTTATAATATGTAGGTAGAATTTTTACATAAAAAACCCCTTTGTGTTTATCAAAAATATTTCACAAATTAAGAAGAAGAATACCTAAGGAAGGTCTTTGCACATGATTATAGTACAAAACCATGTGGATTTACATCAATTTTACCAGGAACAAGGGGGTCAGTATACGGCTATGAGTCAAATAGTCAATTTTTCACCACATTCAGGCATTTGTGTTATTAATGCCTGAATGTGGTTTTAAAATTGACTATTTGACTCATAGCCGTATACTGACCCCCTTGTTCCTGGTAAAATTGATGTAAATCCACATGGTTTTGTACTATAATCATGTGCAAAGACCTTCCTTAGGTATTCTTCTTCTTAATTTGTGAAATATTTTTGATAAACACAAAGGGGTTTTTTATGTAAAAATTCTACCTACATATTATAAATTGAACAAAGCAGTCTAAAAATATTACATAAATTTCACTAATAAGAACTTAATTTCCATATATATATATATTATTGTAACAAAGACCTTATTTTAGTATTAATGAAATCACTTTGTTAATAATTCAACAATATTATTTGTATACATCTCCTACACTGGGTGTGTACTTGACATTTTATCCTTAGCAGCACACTATTGGTTTTATTTTTTGAGGCAAGATTGCTGTTAATCTCCGTAAGTTTTCATGTGTCGTAGGGTGCTGAAGGTCATTTTGATCTGTTGGGCATGTACTATTGGTAATATTTTAACATATTAAGTAATATTTTTCTTACTTTGTATAATATATTTGATAATTATATGACATTTTAACAGTAATGTGAAGTATTTTATGATAATTATACACATTTGCCCCTATGTTAGTTTCAAAAACTGCGTTATCGTAATCTTTAAAGACAAAGTGTTTGGTTGTTAAATCACTACCATGGAATAACTTGGCAATATTTTGTAGCATATTCAATTAACAATTATACTTAATTACAGTTTTTTTTTTATAATAACTTATGTTAATTTCTTTGGTAAATATAAATTTTTTAACTTAAACTGTCACGCGTAAGTCCATTATTTTAATACATGTCATGATTTTTTTTTATCCATTTATAGATACAATTAAAAATTATGTATACAATTTTTTTTTTATCCATTCATAGACTATTTGATACAATTTTAAAAAGTATGTACCATTTTTTCTATTTCGCAAATATATGAGTTAATTTATTAAACATTTAGTATATGTGTCAACATTTTAGTAGAGATATAAACATTGGTTTCTCTTATACATTTATAGACACCCATTGTATACAGATTTATTAGTTATTCTTGGTTCTATTTTCTATACTTTGATAATATTTTTTATATCTATATTAGTATTTTCTGCTTTTTTTTTTGCTAATATTTTAATATAATTATTGTACTTATCGTTTGATTAGTGGGTAGACCATTCACAGAACTCACCAAGGAATCTGCGCCTATATGGGGCTAGTACGCTCCGTAACGCCATATAACTTTGGGTGGATACGAGTAAAAAGCTTATGATGAGTAATATTTTACACTTAAACTTTTTTCTTCTATTTTTTACACTTAAGGTCTTTTTATTTAACATTTTACACCTTTATTTTTTTTTACTTTTAGCAATTTTCTTTTTACTTTTTTTTCTATTTTCACATTTTCTTTTAAAATGTAATTTTACACTTACATTTTTTTTAAAAAATTTTTATGTTTTAATTTTTTTTTAAAATTGTATTTTACACTTTAACTATTTTTTTAAAACTTTTTTTTTTCTTTTTTTTTTTCTTTTTTAACTTTTTTTTTTTTAAAAATTTTTTTTCTTTTTTTTAATTTTTTTTTTCTTTTTTAATTTTTTTTTTCTTTTTTAATTTTTTTTTTCTTTTTTAATTTTTTTTTTCTTTTTAAACTTTTTTTTTCTTTTAAACTTTTTTTTTTCTTTTTAAACTTTTTTTTCTTTTTTAACTTTTTTTCTTTTTTAACTTTTTATTTATTTTTTAACTTTTTTTTTTCTTTTTTAACTTTTTTTCTTTTATTTTTTTTTTTTTTACTTTTTTTTTTTTACATGTAATTTTTATTAAACTTTTTTCTTTTTACATTTTTTTTTAAATTGTATTTTACACTTAAATTTTTTTTTTATTATTTTTTAACTTTTTTTTTATTAAACTTTTTTTTCTTTTTTACATTTATTTTTTTTTACATTTTATTTTACACTTAAACTTTTTTTTCTTTTTGCATTTACTTTTTTTTTTTTAAATTCGTACTTTGTATAATATTTTTGATAATTATATGACATTTTAACAAGTTTGCTTGTCCTATCACTAAAAATAGTGTAATTTGACAATATTTTGTAGCATATTCAATTAACAATTGTACTTAACTACAGGTTTTTTTTTTATATGACTTACGTTACTTTCTTTGATAAGTATAAATTTCTTAACTTAATGTGTTACACGTAAGTCCATTATTTTAATTTTTTTTTTAATACATGTCATGATATTTTTTTTTATCCATTCATAGACTATTTGATACAATTTTAAAAAGTATGTATTATTTTCTCTATTTCGCAAATATTTGACTTAATTTGTTAAAAATTTAGTACATGTGTCAACATTTTAGTAGAAATATATACATTGGTTTCTCTTATACATTTATAGACACTCATTCTATACAGATTTATTAGTTACCTTTGGTTCTATTTTCGATACTTTGTTAATATTTTTTATATCTATAGTAGTATTTCCTGCTTTTTTTGTTGCTAATTATTTAATGTAATTGTGGTACTTGTCGTTTGATTAGTGGGTAGACCATTCACAGAACTCACCACGGGCATCTGTGCCTATATGGGGCTAGTACGTTCCGTAACACCATATGGCTTTGGGTCGATTCGGGTAAAAAACTTATGATGGTTAATCTTTTACATTTAACACATTTCTTTTTTACATTTAGCAATTTTCTTTTAACGTTTGTTTTTTTTTTTTCATATTTTTCGTTTGTAAATTTTTTTTTTTAAATTTTAAATTTTTTTTTACGTTTTTCTTTTTTACATTTGTCTTTTTTTTTTTTTTAATTTTTTTTTTTTAATTTTATTTTTACACTTAAAACTTTTTTTTTATATATTGTTTTTACTTTTTTTTTCATTTTTCTTTTAAAAGTTCATTTTATACAAACTTTTTTTTTATTTTACAGTTACTGTTTTTTAACTTTTTTATCTTTACATTATATTTTTCACTTAAACTTTTTATTTATTTTTTTACATTTATACTTTTTATAATCTATTTCACACGTAAACTTTTTATTTTACATTTATTAGTTTTATAATTTATTTCACACTTAAACTTTTTTCAAATATTTTTTATATAAATATATATATATATTTTTTTTCACTTTTAAAATTTTTTTTTCACTTTTAGTAATTTTTTTTTCTTACTTAACCTTTTAGTTTTTAATTCACACTTAAACTTTTTTTTATTTTTACATTTTTCTTTTTAAACTTTTTTTTTTTTTTTTACATTTTGCTTTTTAAATTGTATTTTAACTTTTTTTTTTAACATTTATTATTTTTATAATTTATTTCAAACTTAAACTTTTTCATTTTACATTTATTCTTGTCTAATGTACAACTACAAACCCCGCTTTCACCCCAATTTTATGTATACGCCTACAAACGTCTCCCTATGGGTACTTTATGTCGCCAATTTTACGAATACACCTCTCAAATTGTCCCCTTGTGGATACTTGATGTCGCCAAATTCTACACATTCACCCTCAATTGTACTCATATGGGAACTTGTTGCCTCTTAGTCTTTGAAAATTTAATCAGCCAGCCCTAATAATTCCCCTTGTATGGTGCTACTTCATTTCTACCATCCACCTATGCGTTTTGTTATAGTGTAATTTTATGACATAAGAAAAAATGTGTACTTGTACCAAGCGTATAAATAAACCCCTTTGTATAGCTGCACTGTATCGTTCAATCAAACAACCAATTATAAAACACCCCTAAAACAGCAACATCTAAGACAAATTCCCTTATTCAACACGTATTAGAACAAGTAATAGATCCATTATCTTACATACCAACCCCAAATCTGCTCTTATCAAGCCCAGCACAACAAACAGTGCGATAGAGTAACTTTTACATCATATTCCTAAACAGTAAGCAATTCTAATGCAATCCAATTGTGATCAAGGTGAGATCCCTCCTTCTAGTCATAACGATATGATATTTTCCCTCTTAAAATAATAATTTTACGTATGATGTGAAAAACATTTAAAGAACACATTACTTTTATAAAAAGTTTAATTAACCGTAATACAAGGTTTTGGTTCCCAAGGTTCTTTTTCAAAGTATCAGCTTTCATATTAATTACTTTTTTTTCATCCACTGAGACTGATTTCCGTTATATAAATTGTAATTTAAACGTATATTGTTATAAACATTATTTTCATAGAACCCCAGACTGTCATTTTTTATACCCTTAGTACACATGTCAAAAGATAAAAAAAGCTTTACTTATTAATCTGGTCTACCTTCCTGTACACGATGGTATGTTATTTACCCCCATAGGATGATTCCTCATAGAGTTATATTGCGAAATTATATGCTGGAGTTGGTCACATAAAATATATTTTTCTAAAACCATTCTTGCAAAATTCTTTTCTTTTGTACTAACCATAGTTAAAATATATACACTACTGTCATTCCCTTTAACATAAGTTCATTGTGCAGCTCTAGTGGGACGTAATTGCTCTCACTGAGTTAATTTTTTTGGCACAGATGTATACGTAAATAAAATATATGTAAAATATAAATGAGTAATAAAATATAAATAAATATTAAAATATGTATGAAATATATGAATAATAAAATATATATAAATATTAAAATATATATAAAATATAAATGAATAATAAAATATATATAAATATTAAAATATATATAAAATATAAATGAATAATAAAATATAGAAGTTAAAATATAAATGAATAATAAAATATAGAAGTTAAAATATAATTAAATATTAAAAATAAATGTAAAAATATAAATAATAAAATACAAATAAATATCAAAATAAAAATAAATATTAAAATATAATAAATATTAAAATAAGAATATTAGTTTAATTCTATCATATTTTATTTACTTTCACAGTTTTTTCACATTACTTTCACAGCTCACAGTTTTTTCAACAACCAACCATTCCTAACATTATACCTATGATGTCACAACCCACAGCTTATAATTAAAAATGTGTAGATGCTGTGCGTCGCAAATTTCCACCAATACCCAAATAAAAACGCAAAATAACAAAAAAGCAACTTTCATGTCACATGACACTCCATAGACATCACTTACTGACACCTGATTGGTTCTTCATGATGTCATTCTTAAACAAGCATATGATTGGTCCGTTCCCCTACATGCAGCGTTGTCTTGCGGTTACAAGCAGAACTAGTAAAACCTTCCCCCACCTGCGTGTGACGTCACTTACTGACACCTGATTGGTTGTTCATGAGGTCATCCTCACACAAGAACCTGATTGGTCCGTTCCCGTACATACACGTTGAGACACGGTGGGACATGCCCATCGGCAGCGCTGCGATGAGTCATCGACACCTGTTCCCATGTCCCCTGCATGTGACGTCACTTACTGACACCTGATTGGTTGAGGTCATCTCCATTAGGCCACGCCCCCTCGGCTTGACAGACGAGATCCGCCCTGATCCTCACAGAGCACCGCTAAAAATCCACAGAGCACCGCCGTACTCCGCAGAAATCCTCAATTATTCCTCATTATTCCTCGTATTCCTCATTATTCCTCGTCGCCGTACCCGTCAAATTACACTACTCTGATGGCACCAGACACTTGACTTCCTTTCGAAATTTATGAATGAAAAAACGTTCGTGATTGAGACATGTTATTTGGAAATAATAGTAAATGTGTTACTTCATGAAGTCAGGATATTTTTATGAATGAACTAAAAAAAAATTATGAATGGATGACGTAGTAAACCACGTGTCTGAGGCCATACATGTTGGCCTCACTTTGACGTTAGCAAGATAATAACCTTATGATTTCTTTACTATGAGGGATCCATGCTCGAAGGTTTGTGATAAGCAATTTTGCGAAAATGATTTTGAAATTTTAGTGAAGACTTGTTCAAATTCAACACATTGACAGTCTATATTTTTTCAAGTTTTTTTTACTATTTCTTATATTAGTATTACCTGCTATAGTACTTGAACTTGTAAAAATAGGTACTCAAAAATAAATAAAATTTACTCATTTTTAAGAACATTCGACGTTTATCATTGCACGAAATACATAAGTTTCAATTTTGAAAAAGGCATGCTCTCAAAAATGAGTACAATGAATAAAAATAGTAGATGCTAGTCTACATAGGTTGCCTTCATAAATTCCTTTCAATGAATATCTACAATTACAACCAAAACTTACCAGGAATCGAACCCATATCCTCAGGCACCGCAGTCCATGGCCTTATCCGTTGTTCTACCAGAGTGACGTGAAGAAGTTATAAACAGAAGTAATGTTAAAAATGTGTGCCAAAATAATGGGAAGTAAGATAATTGAGTTGTAATAATTCAGTTTCCATTTAAGAAATCGACATCAAATAATATGGAAAATCATCTTTTGAACAAATATTTTGTTAAGATGGCTTGAACAGAATCTGAGTTTAGAAATTTTAAATCACACTCCTCATTTTTGAGAAAGTACGGTTACTTAAATTTGAGTACGTCATCGCTGATTTACGATGCCATTGTACTCGAAGAAAAACAAGTATGTTCAGGTACTCATTTTTAAGTACCTTTTTTTGCAGTGTTTACGTTCTATGATTAAAGCGTATTTTTGTCCATGCCATTCGTCGTGCCTACCGCAAATCAGAACTAATTTAATATAACATATAAATTTCAACTTGATTCCAATAAATTTTGCTTTAACATCACAAGAAATGGCGAGTGCTTTTATTCCAAGCATTAAAATACCCTTTTCTGCAGAATTCTGTCTCAATTTAAAAGGAGATTTCACAAGAATTTTAATGAAAGCAGGAATTTTTATTTACTTTATCAAGATTTTTTTAATAAAAAAGTTCTTCCAAATGCACAAGTACAAATCCTAAACAAGAAGCACGAGTGGAAATTTTTACTGTTTCATTAAATTCTAACTTTCAGGTTTAATTAGGAAAAAAAAGTAGAGACATTATTCACATCCCAAGCTGAAAAAAAGGAATAAAAACGTCAGAACATATGGAGAACACTCTTTTTCTCTGAAAGCTTAATTTTTTTTTATTATTCCATGACATATAGTGTGAACAGTTGCTTAAATGAAGCTTCAACCCCATCTGAGTTTTTTACACTCTATTCTCCAATGAAAGTGCTCCAATTCCTGTAATTTCTTTTTTAATTTAAAGTGGGTTTTAAATATTAATTAATATATCATTGTTCAAGTTTGTAAAAATCGTTTGCAATAGAATTCCATTTTTAAATTCAATATTATTATTTTATACGTTTTGTTACCAGAAAGCAAATATAAATATATTTTTGTTTGTTTTGTTATTTATGTGTAGGCATTTTTAACTATTAATAGAATAATAAGACTATATTTTCTATGCTTACATTTTGAAGTCAGGTTTTCTAAAAGTTTTAAAATCCTTTGGGTTTAAAAATAATTATTTTTTTTTAAGATATTGGGCTGTGTCTTGAAATAAAACATCACACAAACAGATATACTACAACAGAATCTTTCAGAAACTTGTTCAGAAAAAGTGCACTGATATATATAATATTACATTTTTACTGATACATTTTTAAATATATTTTGATTTACTTTTGCCTCTGAAATCTTTTCAATCTAAATTTATATGAAATTTTAACAAAGAACTTTTTCCATGTCCAATATAAGAGATCAACATTTTTTTTTAATTTAAGATTAAAATCGCAATTTAATTTAGATTTTGTTAACATACCTTACCTGTATATGTCAGCTTTAAAATAAAGTGTATGACCGGTGAATAAAAATAAGTTTTGGGGATATTTTGCATATTTGTATGATTACTTCTTTTTCAATATTGCTTTCAATTCTCCCAGGAAGAAAGCGATCTTCATTTCAATTTTTGGCGTTCTTTCAGACTATTTGGAAGAAATTTAATTAGGAACTAGAACAGAATTTACATTTTTATGAGAACTTGACCAGCATTATATGAGTAGTTCAGAATTTAAATTTTTTCGTTGTTGTTATTTTAAAGAAGAGGAATATTTAATCCTTAATCTGTGTTAGTCTTATATCGCAACTGAATAACGCTCTGAAGGGACTGACATTAAAAACTTACAGTGAATACCTAAACATTTGTTATGATTTTTACGCTTCAAATATTTAGTTTTGTATAAACAATTTTAAATAATAAACGTTTCTTGGGTTTTTCTCAAAACTGATATTTTCAGTACATTGGTACATTTTTCTCAAATTCTATTCAATATTCTCATTTTTTTTTCTAACAATAATAAAAATGCATAAGTTTTACATAGTGAATCTAAAATAGTATATCTTAAATTATGAAATATAAATACTTTATAATATTTTTTTTTCATATATTTTTTAAATAATTGGTTAAAAAATTAGGTTCACTGTTTGAATTAGAGTGTTTGCATGCATTTGGGAAAAGTTTTTTTGTAAAATTATTGCATAGTTATTCTATGTGCCAAACCAAACGTTATCAAGTTGAAAATTCTTTTTGTAAAAAAAGGTTTATTATTTAAAATTGTTTATCCAAAACTAAATATTTGAAGTGTAATAATCATAACAATATTTAGTTATTGGCTTTATTGATTTTTTTTTATAAAATTTTAAATAATTTGGAACAATTTTAAGTTGAATAAAATATGACTGATTTTTGTGGTCGAAGGCTACTTTGTCATCTTAACAAGACTTTTTTAACAAAAATCGAAAGAACGCTGAAGTTAATTTATATTTTTACGGAATTGAAATATGTTCATGTAAAATAAGCCATTTATTTTCACGTGTTTTTCATAGTTTCGGTGAAAATACCATTTTCCAACCAGTTAAGACAAATTTTTGACCGGTGCCAAGCATTTAAGTCACATTAGACTGTAAACTGAAATTTACCTGAACGTTTAGAGTATTTAAGTAGCATTGATTGAAAGGACTTTAAAAAAAAAGTTATATGGCTCTAAGTCTTACATATTTTTTCCAAGTGGTCGGTAACTGTTGAATTCAACCAAATTTACAAAACTAAATTTTGATAAAGATTTGTAAAGGGTTACTATTTTATTATACCGCCAATTAAATCGTGAATTTTTTTATACTGTTTGAAATTATTTTCCCTACCATTTAAGATAAACTAAGCAATTATTTATCAAAATATCCTTAATGGCACTCATTGCAAAATGCCATTAAAGATTGAAATATTAAATGAAAAAATTATAAATATAATTATAATAACTATATATAAAAATTTGATAGTTTGGAAGGTATGGCCAAGTAGACATTCTGTCTCCATTTTAAAGACGTATTCAAGTCAAAAAATGAGATAGTCATTTTTGTAGTGTTATGTAAATGGTTAAAATGCTCGAAACATCGAAATTTTGAGCAAAAAAAACAATATTTCCGTTACTTATACTTTACATTGGTTAGTAAAGAGTAAATCAGCCTAATCCAAATTTTGAACTAGATAAAAATCCAGAAAGTACTCAAACTACAAACAAAAATTGATTAATTAACAAACTTCAGTAGAGTTCCATGGTAAAAAGTTTTATCATTAACTCAAAATACAAGTTAACAAACATTTTTTTTATCTCTATAACGACCGAAAACTCGATTGAAACTAAGTAACTAAAAAAAATAATTGTCATTTCATTCTCTTCACTGAAAAATCCGATTTCTGCTTGAGTTAATAGGTTGACTTTCCTTCACTTTCCCGGCATGCAGTTCGGTTTGCTCATTAGAGAATTACTTTGAATAGAATTTTAAGAGCATTACCGTGACTGGGGCGCATTAACATTAACTTTTGTGAGTGTTTCTAGTGGTCCATCCGTGATTTCGTGAGTTAGTTGCAGTTTTGTTTGGCATTTCCTAACTACACGGTGATTTATGTACGGATCTTTTTGTTTTTGGAAGTTTCTTCACATGGTTTACTTTGTAATTGTTCTAAATTACAAATCAGAGGTTCCCAACTCGTGGTCCGCGAGATGGTTCTAAGACGTCCTTGAAGTCAATATTCGATTTTATAGATGTCTGTTTACCTTTTACTTTTTAAAAATCGATGTTGCCTTAAACGTATTTCTTTTATTAAAACTAAAAGCATCTACAAAATTAAAAATTATAATTTAGGTTTTATAAAGGGAAAAAAAATTGTATTCTTCTTTTTTAACTGAAAAGCGCGCCAACGAAAACCGCCAAAACACGCCAAAGGAGACAGGTTATCAATTCGACTGTTATGTATTTTTTTTTTATGTATGTTCGCTCAAGATTTCTGTACTAATTCAAATATTTTAAAAATTCTTTTTTTGGGGGGTAGTGGATGTCTTACTTGGACATCTTTTTGATAAATATATCCGGTTATCCAGCATTGAACTATCCATGATTCTCACGTAACCAAACTGTTTGAAAATAAAATATTGTCCGATTTCGAAAATTCTGTTTTTTTTTTTTTTTTAAATAGAGAAAAGTCCACTTTAGCAACACGACAAAAATCGATATATTTATGTTTAAGAAAATATTGTTTTTCTTTGTAATGGCAACATTGTCATTCATTCTATTGATATATTATGTAGATTAAAAAAAAAATGGTTATAAAATATTTTAAATGAAATTCTCATTATTGCAGTTTAGTAATCAATAATATCCAAGCTAGTGAAAGATGAACAATAAGTACCTAAATTATAATTAGTATCCCAAGTTTTTTGTTAATATTAATTGAAGGTGCTATCCGCGACTTGCCGAATTTTCGATTCAGTGGTCACCTAAATGTTGAGAATCGCTTTTCTAAATACAAGATACCCCTACATTTATGTGTATATCTACAAGTTACAATTGACTGTCTTACGATAAATACTGGCTTCACGAGTACTAGTATTTGCTTGACTTGACAGAGAATAGTTCTAATTCACATGTTCTTTATTTTTGAGTTGAGACTCCTATGTCATCTTAAAAAAGAAATCAGCTTATGGGAGACAAAGCATCAATATATTTCCTTTCTTGCTATCAATGACATGCTTCTTTGTGTTAAAAGTTGTTAAAGTTAAGGGTCCCTTTGTGCTAAAGCGAATAGCATAAAAATACATAAAATCTAGACATGTTTCGGGAGATATATCTCCTTTCATCAGCAGAAATGAAAAAGTATGTGTGCGCAACATGAAAATAAAGCCAGAATTGAAAATGTTGCCAAAGAACAAAAACTACCTCAATCTGTTGGAGTTAACTATTGTATGTCAACAAGGGGAAAAACAGGAACAGAAAAGGTTTCATTAATAAATCGAATCTATATTGCTAAAAATGAGAAACGCCTCCAGGAAGTCAAGTTCGACTGGAAATTAGGCTTTGCAAATTAAATGTGGATTAGAAAAATTAAAATAGGATCATCTTCCTAGAGTGCCTGGCAATGGAAGACTTATTTCTTGTTTGACAGTATGTGCTTGCTCTTTAATGCTAAATATTAATGCTCTTTTTGTTTGACCGACATGTCACTTTGACATGAAATACTATATATGCCCCAGTTATTACGGTCGCCAATGGAGTATTTAAGTAGTAACATTTATATAGTTTATAAGTCTCAGCAACACACGACTATGTAGGAAAACGTCTATATGATTAGTTTTTGTTCTTTCTTTATAAGTGTGTTTTGAGGGAGATTTGCTAAAATAAAATGGTTTTAAACTAAAAAGTTATTAATAACGGATTACAATACACTATTGAGATCAAATTAATCACCATCAAGATCAACAGTACTCGACTTTTTCCAGGATTTCCAGAAAGTTTTCAAACAAAATTCCAGACTGAGAATTAAATGCAAATTTAGTTGGTTTTTTTCCACATATTAACCTATTGTCCAAAGAATAGGAATACTAAGAAAACCTACGGCATTTGTGTTCTTCCTACAGAACAGTTATTCCTCTTTCTGTTCTTTTTCCTGGAATTTTTTTTATGTTCCTAGAGAACAAAAATCGATCCTTTTGTGATCTGCAAGAAAATTAGCTTGGTAAAAAAAAAATCGATGTTTTTTTTCAAACAAAAGATCATACTCTTTTCGGTTATTTTAAAGAAAAGGAAACCAAAAGAACTGGTCATTATGCTGTTGCTTGAGGACAAAGGGTAAATAATAAAACTGTTAAAAATGAAAGGCTTGAAACTTATGAATACTTATACATACTTAATTTATTAAAAATGAAAGGCTTAGAAATGAACCGAATTGAAACTCAACAAAAAATGGGAATTTATATTTCTATGTAAAAAATTTGTTTACATCAAAAGCAAAAGGAATACGACGAAAACATCCATAGCAACATTTCCCCAAATTTTCCCTCAAAATTTGGAAAATTGTCCATTTTCAATCGACAATTCCAAGTTTTTCCTGTTTTCCCGAGCCCTGTAAAACTGATCACAAAGGCAATTTACAAATCAGTCTTTCGAAAATCACACAAAGCCACCACATTCATAATGCACTTTTATTTCATGAAATTCGTCACCAAATTACACAGGCAATGCAACTGCATTCAATAAATTAGTTCTCATATCTATTCAACAACAAGAAAATTTCACACGTTACCAACAGTAAAACACTTATGATATATGATCCGAAAAAATATAAAACATGAGCTTTAAAACATTACTTTGTAAACCTGCAGCTCAATAAGGAAATGAAAGGCTCTAGATTTTATACACATATGGCAAACAACTGAGCACTCGTGTTCACCCAAGTACAGGAATGTATGTGCAAGATGGCTAACAAATCTCCCAAAATGTTCATATCAATCGGGATAAATTTTAGTATGCAATTCTATGAATGTATAATTTTCAAAATTCATCAATTAATTAAAATATATATTCAAGAAGAAAATACTTTTTTTAAAGAATTTATAGCAGTTGGAAATATACTTTCAGTAGGGAAAAAACTAATTTCAATGAACAAATATATTTTTGTATTAAAAGTATATAGTATGCTTGTTCGTTAAACACAATTTTTAAATGGAGAGTTGTATTGTTGTGTTTAATATGCTCAGTCGGACATGCGGCTAAAATACGCGAAAATTTTCAAAAATGCCCTGCTATAGATTTTTTCAGACCCCGATGTGCAAGAATGTGTGTTTCGTAAAGAAATTAATATACAACCTTTCATATACACTTTTTTTTCAATAAAATATTTAAAAGTTATTTGCAAGAAACCTCAATTTAATAAATATACATGTAGTTCAACTGGGAATTCTTTCATATAAAAACAAACAACTACACTTTAATTATTGCCTCAACAAATCTTTAAAATAATAGATATTTAATGAATTATGCAGTTTGAAAAATAATATACTTAAATAAAAGCCAGAAATGACATTCAAATTAAAAGGCTGTATGAAAAACATTGTTCATTGCTCAAATACTAAAAAAAAAATCTAAGGAAATATATTCATAATAAAAAATATATACCTTAAAAGATCATTTGGGTGAATATTTGGGACACCTAAACTTTATATTCTTGACTTAATAAACGTTCAATTCAGATCCTTCAAAAAAAAAATACTCAAAGATAATATTCTATATTCAAATAAATAGGAACAATTTAGATATGTGAATACATAAAATTAAGTATTTAACACTCCCTTGTTAAATCAAGTCGGAAACAATTTATTAACGATACCTCCGAACAAAAAACAAAATACAGCCGTAATATTATCAATTTCCTACCACACAAGACACCTGCATAACATCAAAAAGTAGAATCAAAATTATGTTCTCGTATAAACTTGCACAAAACAAATAACAAGGCAGTGGTCCGTTTATTACAACAAAAGTTCCCACAGAGGCAGAAGCCTGCCCCCACATTCATATGGTTGGAATGCTCCTCAGTATATCTCTTGACTAGTATATTCCCTAGCTAAACACTGATTACAAGACAAAGACGGGGTTCAGTCTTCCAGGTTGCGGAATGCCTGCTGCATGTTTTCGTGAAGCTCTTCGAACTGTCGCTTGATTTCCTGCTCGCCTAACTTGATGGGGTCCTGAAATGACAAAATAGGGTTATTATCACTGATCACTTAACACAAGGTGGCAACAAAATCCTGGAAAAAAAGTTCCCTGATATTTCCCTGGTTTTCATGATGGTGTCACAAAAATTTCCCTGATTTTACAATTACATTAAAAAATTTTGTAATACATGCTTTGTATAGAAACAGAGTATTCAGGTTACAATAATACTATAAATATATTGCATTATAAATGAAAAATTATAAGCAATACTTATTGACAGTTAAAATAATAATTTATGGACACAACACAAATTATGCAACTGCGACAGGCATAATAGTAATTAAACATGTTCTGTGGAAGCAGATAATGCAAAAAAGCAATTTCTTCAAACTATTTCTTTTGTAGATAATTTTAAATGTTTTAGATGCTTCCTATTTCCTATTCAAGTCTTCAATAAATCCCATATTCATTAGACCCTCACATGTTCCTTACAATCTAAAGTCCAACACACTTTGCTTTTGCTTCTCCCTTCAGCAATGGTTCACGTTTCTACAAAATTAAAACTGAAAATATGAAAATGTGCATAACCATTTCAGAACTAAAAGGAAATATTGAAAATAAAATTAACAAAAATGGAGGTCATAATAGACAATAATTGCTATTTTAATGATCCAAATTTAAAAAATTCCCTGATTTTTTGCGACATTTTTTTAATTTTCCTGACTTTTCCTTGATTTTTCCAGAATTAAAAATGTCCATGATAATTCCCTGAATTCCCGGTTATGTTGCCCCCCTGATGACAATTCCCAGAATTTTTGGTTCATTTTCATTTTCCCTATTTTCTAGATGCGTGGCAAATCCGATTCATACAACAGTTACAACACATTTGGCATCTGTACAGAGCACAAACAACCTGCACAATTCAAACTAGTTGTGCATGTGCACATACCAAAAACTTCATACTGCTGAGCTGGTAGAGGATGCTGTCCATGGCCTCTCGGATAACAGACCATGTGATCCTGTTCTCGCTCTGTGCCGTGGCCTGCACCACATGGTGTGAGGCGTCGTAGAAGGCCATCATGTTGCGCATCATGCCCACTGTCTTGTAGAAGGGGCAGAATTTATCGTAGTTAGTGTACCCGTTCTGCTGGAGGAAGTCGTCTTTGAGCAGCCTGGCGACCTCCAGGGTGATCTTGTCAGACTCGGCCAGAGAGGCCTAGGAGAAGATAAGGACTTATTAATATCTAATTGTGTTGTTCATATAAGCAAAGAGCACAGTAAAAACAATCACACAGAGCCTAGTTGAAGTTCCAACGCATTACCGAAACCATATTAACACGCTTGTGCAATGGAAAAACGCAAATTGCACAGATTTGCTTACAAAAACGATGGTACACAGAAGACTATAAACAAATTATTTTAATATTTTTTTTTAAAAAAAGGCATAATTTTGAAATATCTATTAATCTATCTTGCAGTGGTAACAACTTATCCACCTTGATATTTTGTTCACCCTACAAAAGGGGTTGACAAGCCTAAACTTCTAACAAACAAATGCCTCAAATCTCCCTTTAACTTTCTTTTACCCTAAATATAGAGCAAGAGTCGTTTGTGTTTAGTTCCAGAAATATGTTTTTGGTTTTTAGTGTTTCTAGCTTAAGAATTTAAGTATAATTTTTTTTTTTTTTTTTTTTTTTAAAGTTGGTATGTGCTTTTGCGTGCGAACGATAATAAACACAACACCCTCAAAAAGAATAAAACTAAACTAAACTAACAAAAAGAATAAAACAACCAAATGCACCATACAAGTTATTGATGCATATGAAGTACAATATCAAGATAGAAAAATAATTCAAGAAGCCTGTCATTTCATTTTGGTTGATTACAAATGATTTTCTTCCAAAATGCTAAGACAAGTTATTTTTCAGTGCTAATTTGTCAATGGGATTCAAAAGAATATTTTATACCCAAGTAAATTTCTTAGGGTACATTGTGAATTGGTCTTCTATAAAACATTAAAGGTAAAGCTTCAAAGAATCTAAATTCTGAAATTGAGACAAGTTGACTCAGTAGTTTAGGGATATCCGTACTCAGAAAAACAAAAATCACAAAAAAGTTTCTGATAAAAGGAAATAGAAAATAGTGTTGGGTTGATCAATAGATTTTTTTTATACAACTGAAATAAAAACATATATAACTGAAATAAAAACTACAGAACACAATACAATCTTTTTTGAAGTTAGGTTTTGTGAGACATAATATATTAACAAAATCTATTTTGATAAAAATAATTCTATAATTTATCGGAAATTAAAATATATGTTTTGCAAACATTGACATAAAAAGACACTTTAAATAACAAAATAAATCCCATACTTTTTTCTTTTTTAAAGCAAAACGTTAACCTGAGTCAACTTAATACAATAATTAATTTAAAAAATAAAGTTACCTTTCCTACAAGTTGTACAATTTCTGATAAGTCTTCTTCTTCTTGCAAAATTTGCTGAATCTGAAAAATAGAAAAAGTTTCTGAAAAAGTGCCATACTTATATACTTATAGTTCAGAAATAGAAAACAAAAATCTCACACATTTGAACTAAAAAAAAAATTCAAAAGAGTAATGTAGTCAAAAAAAATAGTCTGCATCAACTACCTTATTCACAAATGACAAGCTAATTTGACACATTTAATTATAATTAATTACCATACAATTATTTTTTTTCCTCCCTTAAAATATTTATGCAAATATTATACTAAACAACAATATTTTTAAAATTTGTAAATATTAAACTTGACAACCAGTGAATTTTAAATAACAATCTAACTGATTTCAAGTACATGATAGTTATTGAATCTTTATTCCGAAATATAAAAAATTAAATAAAATAACCAAATCTCACTTTGGTTCTAAGAGGAACAAAATCCTGGAAGTTCTTATCGTAGAACTCATCCAGAGCTCTGACGTATTTACTGTACGAGATCAGCCAATTGATGGAGGGGAAGTGTTTTCTTTGAGCAAGTTTTTTGTCTAAACCCCAAAACACTTGGACGATGCCAAGTGTCGCGGAGGTGACGGGATCGGAGAAGTCACCACCAGGAGGGGACACACTAGAAGGAAAGAAAATAATAATTACAAAAGAGATATACAAAGAGGAGCTTAATTTCAAAAGGGAATATTTTTTGATAGAGAATTTTTGTAGCAAAAGGTGCTTGGCGACGAAATTCAAACAATTTACTACGAAATAAAGAGTAGGAACTATAGAAGGGAATCGCTTGAATTTTGTCGTCAATCAGTATTTGCTACAGTAGCTGAATTTCAGCCAGGAAAACATTCCCTTTTGAAAATAAGCTATTCAAATAATAAAGAATAGAGGGAAAATCGTAATTTGCTTTTCTTGTAAACTCAAACTTTATATTCCTTTACAATTGGAAGATCCATATTCAAAAACAGAGTTCTGAGATAAGAGAGTTTAAAGTTTGCAACTCAGCCATAATGTTAAGTAGAATGACATTCAACTCTTTATTGGGAACCTTTTAAACGAAGAGCCTCACCATTATCTATAACCTAGTAGTTGCCAGTAAGAGAAAACGGTGTTAGTTCATTTTCAGATTTTTCTTTGGCCTCGCACCATTTGGAAGACAACTGGCCAACCGTTCTTTGGATAGGATCTGTTTCCATGCGTCAATGGTTAGTTGGTTGAAACAACATCGTACTAAAGCTGCACATTGGTGACCGTTCAGGGTCTACCTCGAAGGAAAGATCCAGGAACATACCTCATACTTTTGAACAATGATCAGATGAAGTCAAATCTTGAGCTGGCATCCGATACAACCTCAATAGTCGTCAGGACATTGGACCACAAGAAGATTTAACATGCACCAGTACCTTATACCCACTGTTGGAAATTGTGGATAGTTTTAGACAACTTTTGTAATTTATTAGGAGCAAATCTCTGATCACAAAACCGTTGCAGCTTAACTTTGTCAAGTCTATGTCATATTCGAACTCATAATTCTTGATTGCTAGCTGACTAATGTACCAGTGGGATAACCCCTTATGTGTCAATAACAGTTGAATACATTTTTCAATAAAAATGCTCATATAGATGTGAAGAGTCTACTGCACATTTAAATTAGAAGTACACTAACACATGCATATCCATCCTATTTTTTTTTTAAATTGTAGATCTCCCTACACACTTTTTTAAATGTCTGCTTAGAGATAGTTTTTGTCATATAATTTCAGAATGGATACAGGTTAGTTCAAGATAAGCAAAGTGTGAATCCTAATCTTTTATCTATGAAGTGCGAATTTCATAAAATTCCACCAAGTCAAAATGACAAAAAAAAAATATCTTAAGATCAGACCAGTCATATATAAAACTAAATTTTTTGCATAAATATAAACGCTTTACAAAAACCATATTTATATATGTATAACAGGAAAGAAAGGCAAGCACAGAAAATTGAGCCGTTTAATTCAATGCCACAAATAACACCATATTTTCCTTTATACTTAATAGTTAAGTAGAAAAAATAATAAGGTGTTAGAAAAAAAGGTTAATGTAAACAATGAAATAACGAGCGACTAAATTTCGATTTGATTTTCTTGCCAAGAAATGAAAGCATTTAAATTGCTCTTACGCTCCGACAATTGTGACACTTCCTTCTCTTTCGGGATTTCCGAGGCACTTCACTCGGCCTGCTCTTTCGTAAAAGGAAGCCAAACGTGCACCAAGATATGCAGGGTAGCCGGAATCTGAAATGGTTCAAAATGAATTAAGCAACTTATCTTAAATACTAATTTAAATGAAATTAATTATTTGACATGGGAATTGATTAAAACATTTGCTTTTTAAGTATATCAGAGTTCAATAAGCAATAAATTAATCAATGCTTTTAATTTTTACTTTATCAAAACTGGATTGCGCTTAGATGTTCTTTGAACATGGGGGATTTAAATCTTTATGAAATAAGATTAAATAAAAAAATTTAGAACGGTTAGAGATGAATAGCATCCTCCAACAAGTAAAACTTTCATTCATATCTTCTACGAATGCAAGCGAGCAAAAACGTTAATAAAGTGATTATTTTTAGGAACTATTTTATGTGAAAAAACAAAGAATTTTGTAAGATACATACCGGCAGGCATTTCTGCCAAACGTCCTGAAATTTCTCTCAGGGCTTCTGCCCAACGAGAGGTGGAATCAGCCATCATGGATACATTGTAACCCATATCACGGAAATATTCTGATAGGGTGATACCTGTGGAAAAACAATTTGTTAAAGCACAAGATTATAAACATGAACGAAAAATTCAGTGTCAGGATTACGTTAGTATACTCCCACTGTTTAAGTAGCAAGAGAGATTGGGGTTGTTTAAAAATAACTTTGCACTAGAACTACATAATGGGCGATTGGAATCCGGGATCTACTATATAAAGAATTAAAAACTATGGTCAGATGAGGCCTGAGAAAACACCCTAACCACGACTAATGTGAGGACATTTGAATAAACAAGATATTTAATGTACACTAGCTATCTGTACAAGGAGTCTGTGGTTGCCCGAAGTGGAAATCTTTCGACAGAGTTCAAAATTAAGATATAAAAGTAAGGTAGTTTTGGCACCTAGCAATTTTTTTAGTTGCCAAAATGTTCTGCTTATGCGAAATTTTAAAATAATTCAAATTGCTTATGCAGAGCTGCCAACGTTAAAATATTTTTGTAATCGTTAAAGCTTCTTTTGCATAAAATTATAAGCATGTGTCCATTTGTACTCTAAATATATCACAGTCTTACTGACAAAATTGCTGAAAAGTGCAAGAGCAATTATTAAAAATCAACGTTACTCATAAAAAAAAATTATGACTGTGTGTAACATTACTGTCATTAAACTGTAATTATTAATTACAAAATACGACTAACAATTACTAATTTCAAACCCTGCCCTCCGATTCCCAGTTGCCATGACAACAAGTGTATCATTGCAACGGAAATCTGTTCATACTTTAATTTAAATAGACTGTATTAATAGTATAAAATACCTATCTATTAACTACTTATTATATTGATATTTATGCATATAAGGCAAAGGAAATACACTTAACATTACCAAATATAAAATTAGCCTTCACTACAATAAAATTACAATACTGTAGTTTCAGATAAGAAATGAGAAAAACCAATTTGTATTATAATAACATTGGTTAAGATATATTTTAAACACAATGTATACAGGACCAGTCCCAGTATAAAAAGAGTGGATATCCATACACCTGAACAAACTAATCCGATTACTACTAAAAGAAACAATGGTATTTTTTTAGTCATTGGTAGATCTCAACAGTTTCGACCTTTGCTCTCAAAAAAAAAATTGATATTTTGACGTGGGACCTCAAAAACAAGTCGACAACCAATGAAATGGGTAATTAAGCAATTCTGTCTATGAAATGGGGGAGGTTTTCACACAATCAGAAGTTCTAGAAAGTGTTTTTGCTGTTTTAACTTAAAAATAGTCTACACACATGCTTTATTTGAAGATTACAAAAACATTTGTAACTCAACTAACCCCAAATTGGAATGAACTTCTTGCCCTACGAATTGAGTTCTGATGGCAAGTGCCATAATCAACAAAAAGATTGGTTACTCGCGCATGAAGCCGCAATTTCACGATTCGGCTGAGCACTCAAAGTTGTACCAATCGCACATGGTTTAATTTTGTAAAATGATTGGTTGGTCAGTTGAATTAGCATCACACTTGAGCTACACAATAGGCTACAAGGGATGGTTTACAATCTAACAATCTATCCCGAAGGAAAGACCTGGGAATATAGTCTTGTATAATTTTGATATTCACACCTGTCGGACAGATTTCGATAAGGACGAGGTCTTAGCTCACTAGGTCTAAACGAAAGGGGCTTAGAGAACTTTGTTACTACACACTTTAATTATATTACATTATTTATTTATTTTTTTAATATTTTTTTTTTTTACTTTTAAAAATATTAAGATAATTTTAACAAATCTTGAGAATTTTAATAAATGACCTAAGAATTGTACAAGACAGAAATTTAAAAACAGGATTTTTGTTGATTTAATTGTATTTATAATAAATTAAATTAAATCTAAATTTATAGTAATATATTCCTCAAGTTCCAGATTGAAAATACACGAAATTCAACATATTTTTTTACATTTTACTAAAATTTTATTCATTTTGGAGTTAAATATAACTTATATTAAAATTAAAAAAAATACTCTGAGAAATTGAGAAATTCAAAAATTGATTTTTTTAAATAAATGACTAATTTGTCTCACTTTTTGTAGAAATATCACAATCAGCAAAATAAAATACTTATCAATGATTAAGTTTTAAAGTCAGTTTGACCTTTTACACTTTAAACTTAGTAACAGTTTTCTTTCAAATTTATTAAATGCCTATATAAGAAATTTCCACACAATCTACCTGTATAGATAGAGGCTTCTCTGGCTGCTACAGGCATGTTGGATGTGTTAGCAACAAGTGCTGTACGCTTCATAATGGACTCTTCATTTCCATCGATTTCTACTGTTAGCTAAATAAATTTAAGGAAACATTACAAAGTGCTTTTTTATATTAAAAAATAATAAAGATAAATATTTGGATAGAATATTCAATTTCAGCACTTTCTTTGGAAATACTGATCAAAATAGATGTATGAACTCAGAATTTCAAGCAAATAAATTCATATCAGAAACGGTGCTTTAAAAAAAAATGTCTGTAAATTGTATATAGATGTCCACAGATGCACACAGCACAAGAAAATACTATCCTATTCAGCAATATAAATTACACAGATTGCAATTCAAGTTGCTCTTAACAAAAAATAGCATTGCAGATGTTTGTTTTAGGTTTAAAATATATAATCAGACATGATCTGTCAATAATGCTTCTTTTTAAGATATAAAATATAATCAAAACATGTACTACCGATGTTTTTTTTTTTGGTTATATATTTATAACCTAGAAAAAGAATTATTGGCAGTGTGTTTGTGCTAATAGAAACTTGAATTAAACCTTTGTTGATTCTTATAATTTACAAAATGAAATAATGGAAAAAAGTCAACCTTGATATAATGTTTATATAATATTGTTGGAAAACTGATAATCTACAATTCTGTTCAAAAGGCAAGTAGCAAACACGAAAAATGCCTTAAACAGTTTTATTCATTGAAACTAGCACAAATAATGATATTGAACAAACGGCATTAGCTCGTTAAATCATAAAGAAAAATTATATGATTTAAGAACTATCTCAAAAAGCTAACAGTGTCTTTTAGGATAATGTCTACTGACTGAAAGGAAAATATTAACATATAACATTTATTCAAATACCATAACATAATAAGAGTATAATTTATTTTTTTTAAATTAAAAATTTAAATTGCAAATATTTTTCATCTGACATAAGAAAAACTTTTAAAATTTTCAAGGACACTACAATAATTTTATTTAAATACATCACAAGAGCACTTTAGTTTAGTCAACCTGTGTTTTAACATTATCAAAATAAGTGAACAATCTGGTGCATTATAGAATTCTACTATAGTATTAGTGCTGGAATGATTGTGTAAAAACAAATGTACCATTGAGTGCTCCAATAAAAAAAATTATAAATGGGCATTAATCATATATACTATATGATGCAATAGGAAGACTAACATTACAACCTTCATCTTATTGCACGATTAGTGTGCATTTTGGAGATACAGTAAAATATTAAACATAAAAGACACAAGTTTATTTCTTTAAAGAATACCAATAATTATATTTGTTATATTAATAATACAAAAATATAATTTTAAATGTCAGTTATATCAACACATATCCATACCTTTCTTCAAAACCCCATTCTTTTCAACAAAAATTATTTTGATGCAATCCACAGTAAACTCGCGATACTCAAACTTCGATAACTCGAATTTTTCGATATCTCGAAAAAAATCGTTTTCACTTCACCTTCATTACTTATTTAATGTTATTTTATCTCTTTAATTCGAAGTTTTTTGTCTTTATTTTTGATAACTCGAAGTTTCTTCACAGCTCAAAATTTTGTTTTCCTTTCAAAATTAAAGATTTTGCATTGGGTATTAACAAGTTCTTAATGATCTAAACATAGAAAATGGTATATTACCTCAGGAAAATCTCTAAGTACTTCAGACATTTCATTACCACGCTCCCCACAGCCGACGTAGATGATAACGTCACTGTTGGAGAACTTGGACAGTGACTGCGAAATCACAGTTTTGCCACAACCGAAGGCACCAGGAATGGCAGTGGTTCCGCCCTGGACACATCTGCAGAGAAAAGAGTAATAACTTATTACTGCAACTATGAAAATATCCAACACAGCATAGCATTTGCATTGCTATTACTGTGATATTGCAATAAGCTGATAGAAATTACTATTAAAACATTCAGCAAAAGATGTAATATAAGTTAGGGAAATAAAAAAAACTTCTAATTATATTCTTAATGCAAAGTTGTATACTTCATCCATATACAAATCCATATTATATAAGACTTAAAAGAGAACAACAAACCTATTTTTTTAAAAACAAAAATATAGTTAATTAAACAAATAGCCTTGATACAATCGTTAAATGCAATGGACATATTATAAAATGCTTTTCAGATCCTTATAATGTGCGTGGGTTATCATATTTACAGAAATTCGCATGCAAAGTAAGAAAACACAAATGCACTCTGAACGTGCATACTCACGGAAATAATGCATCAAGAACACGTTGACCAGTTAGAAGAGGGTTGTTGGCGGCAAGTTTCTCTGTCACAGGACGCAGCTGACGGACGGGCCACACTTGCAACATGGTGTATTGGGACTTTTGACCATCAAATTCCGTTTCCAATACTATATCCTATTGGGGGAGGTCATGAATTAATCTTCACAATGAAACACTATTAAATCATTGTAACGATATTAAAAAAGCTTAAATAAAGATATGCTAGAAATTTTATACAAGATTTCTTTTTTATTCATGAACATAATAGATTCATATCTTATAGAAGCTGTCAATTTTTCTCTTCACTAAACAAAGGAAAATATAATACAAATTTGAAGTATTTGTATGTGTAGAAATTTATAATAGCCACTAACTTCATTTAACAAAACAATAACTCATGTTTAGTGCAAGTATTAAGATTGTTTTGCAGGCACAAAATTATTACATTAGGTTCACACAAACTTTAATTGGCAAAATCATAATGAAAATGTCAAGATACAATAAAAAAAGTGAAAATTGATTAGCATTGTATCATAAATAAAATAAATAAGAAGAAAATTAAAAAATGTAAGAATAAATAATAGAAAAATATTAATTAGCATTTTACAAGCACCAAATAATAAAAGTATTAATTGTAATACCACAGCAAATAATTTTTGATATATCAAAATCACTAAGAATGCATTTCAATAAAATGCAAACATCCTATCGACAAGTTAAACAAGTTAAAATGATTTCAAATAACAATTTATGAATCCAAACAAGAAGACTTACATCAACAGTATAGTTGCCTGGTTCTGCAATATACTGGACACGACCAAGAGCTTTAGGAGGAAGCATTATTTTGTGCTTGATTAAAGTGTTCTCCTTCACTACTCCAAAAATGTCACCTCCGGTGATATGGCTGCCAACCTACAGGTAAAATAAATTAAAACATACATGATAAATGAAAGAAAAATATACTCCATGGGAATTATGCTTTACTACCAGGAGATTATTTTATATACTCCATGCGGCAATTGGAGAATTTTTAATCCTCTAGTGCACGATTTTTTTCTTTTTTAATGAAATAAAAAAAAAATCGTTTTCTTTTTGCCCTTGGATTGGTGAAAAAATAAACAAAAATCCTAAGTACCTATTTAATTAAATAATTAATTAAAACTGTTGTGTAGGGTATATGCAACATCATGTGTAATTACCAAAATATTTTTTTTTTAAATATGAAAATATAGTTAAATGCAATCTACAAATCTCTGGGGTACTGGCTATGATGTTTTGTAAAGCCAGATTAAACTTATAAGTAATAAACCAATCGTCAAAAACTACACCTTCACGGGCCAGTTTTAGAACAACCGACCTCGGAGCAACTTGGGCCTTTAACCCAATCATTTTTATAAAGAAAAGGAAACTAGGGGCGGTTATAAAAACTAGACACATAATTCCCTACATGACAATACTATAATAGTTAACAGAAAACGCAATAGATACAAACAGCGATCATTTTAAAGTTGTGTAGCATATATGCTACACTATGCACTAGAAGGTTAAAAAGCTACTGTTACTAAATTTTTTTTTTTTTAAATGTGTCGGAAAAATATAAATTAAACCATCTTTTGCAGTTAAAACAAACTTGCAATTTTGTTAATTCCTCTGAGGGCTAAGAGTTAAACTATGTGTTAATAAAATTTTAATTAACCAATTAATTTTGCTAAAAGAAGTTTAATACAAAAAAAAATTAAACAACTTTTTTTCTTTACAACCTTAACCCTTTTTAGATAAACTGACCTTAAATTAAGACAGAATATTTTTTTTTTACATCATCTCGGCTGCAACCTCTTCAACCTTGGATGACATTATTTGTCAACAATCTTGAATCTTTCAAATACAAACCTCTATGGCTAGCCACTAACTAGCAACAATTGCATTGCAACTTGTAATCAACTGAGTAAATAACAAATCGCACTGTAACTGCTTCTGATTATTCAATTGCATCCAACTCAGAGCTGCCAGATCTCAAATTTCGCAATCGTAACAGTAAAGGTGAATAAACGCCAAACTCAGATTACAATAATTCATACACAAATTGTCGATTATTTGCCAAAATCGTTGTGATCAAAAGATAATTTTGTGCAATTAATAGTTGCTCAGAAATTAGATGCAATTTGAGTTTTTTCAGTAGCATACAATTAAATAGTTTATCTGCATGTTTGATAGTTGCCAGTGCACAGCTAGGACTTGTTAAATGTACCTTATAAGTGATTGGATTGAACTCCCAAGTAGCTTCTCTGCTCAGAGCAGGGATGTTGACTCCCCTGGGAATGTAAATGCTGTTTGTCAGCTCGTTGATGTCCTTGAGGGGTCGCTGAATACCATCAAAAATACTACCCATAATACCTGGTCCTAGCTCCACTGACAGAGGTTTGCCCGTTCTTAGCACTGGATCGCCAACCGTGACACCAGCTAATAATAATTAAGGATTATCGAGTATATAATCAAGAAACATAAAACCTCACTGAATGGAATTAAAGTGAAGATAGCTATTCTATGTATAGTTAAGGGATATTAATCAGGATATCTATTAAATGGATTCCACATGGCATGGAACCGGTATGGCTGCTGTCATACCTCCTTTCACCTAAATAATAAGTTATAAAAAAGATTTCATAAAAAAAAATATTCAAATGGTAAAAACATTGTTTCTTCACACAGCCATACCTCTTTGAAATAAGCCCCACAGCCACTTGATATGCCTACCAATTAAATAGAGGTGTTTAATTAAATTTGAAATAATATGAGATCTTATATTCTTCATCGAGTTCCAGTACAAGATGCTATCACCTCGTAAATGTTAAACACCAAATTTCTCAGATAACTCATTTAAGTCAGCTAAAGTGTATTTCCCATCTGCAATAAGCGAAGTACAATTAAGACTTTTGATTTTTTCATATTTTTATTGATTATTTGCATGATTGCTGAATCTAAGCCATCACCAATAGCCCATTGTGCAGCTCTAGTGCGACGTTTTTTAACAACCCTTCCTCTATTTTGACATGGTGATAAACAAAAATCATGTCATTTGGGCATTAGAGAATTTTTCAGAATCGCGATAATCGGTACCGCAAACTGGGAATTCACACAAATCAATATTAAATGATTAAGTAGTGAAATATTAAAAGTTTTAATTTAGATAGGAATTTAAAAAAGAAAAAAAATCAAACAACATGAAGCCTTGTTTATCTTTATTTTAACCCGAATAAATTAGTTTAGAATTTGTTTTAAATCTATGGGTTTTTTTTTATTGATTTTTAATAGATTGGTTTGGTTAAATAACGTTGCACTAGAGCTGCACAGTGAGCTATTGGTGACGGTTCGGGGCCTATCTCGAAGGAAAGACCCGGGAACGATGCCTCGTATTTTTGAACCATAGTCAGATGACGAAGACAACACCTGAGCTGGCACCCAACGCCATCAATAGACGTCGGGACTTTGGACCGCGATCAGATTTATCGTGCACTAGTCCTGCATACACGCCGTTATTTTTTGTGGATGTTCTGGAGGACATTCTAGTATTTTGGTAGCGAAGTTGGCAACCCTCCGATCGCAATATCACTACTTTTTACTATTCTTTAGTCTAGTCCATCGCAAGGTTTTGAACCGGGGACCCTTGGATTCCTAGCTGATGCCTAATCCACTCGGCCTCAGATTTTTAATAGAGCCTACTTTTTTTACAATTTAAAAACAATACCCAAAAAAATGAATACCTTTGAATGCAAAAAAATATCTATGTATATAAAATGAGAAAAAGAAAGGATACATGTTTCTTCGTAAACTTGAATAGTTGCCATTTCTCCTTCCAAACGAATGATCTCTCCTACAAGTTCGTAGTGTCCGACTCGCACCAATTCGTACATAGCTGCTCCAGACATCTTTTCCGCAGTAACCACTAAAATACAAAAAAAAAATTGCATAAAAAAAGTATTGATACTTATGAACCAATTTTAATTCAACTACAGTATCCATAAAATTTAGCTTTAAAACTTTGAACTCAGAATCCTTTCTTTGGCAAAATACTTTAGATAAATTTACTTTGTCTCTACATATAGTTCCTATAAATAGAAAAAAAACTTAACATTGAAAAATATCAAATGCTATTTTTTAAAGGTAAAATTGCATAAATTATTCAGTGAAACATTGCAAAAGTTTGTAGCTTAATTTGCATCAAATATAAAAAATAACTATGTATACAGTAGACGCTCGTTTTTACGAACTCGTAAGGAACAACTAAATTGTTCGTAAAATAGAATATCATAAGAAGTATTAAATTTTATGCTTATTTTTATTAAACTGTCTTTTCTTTATAAATAAAGCATTATTTAGAGATTATATTAGGAAGTAAAGTTATATATAGTTAGTCTATATAAGAAACAATTGTAAAATAAAATAGTTAAATACAAAATAATAAGTATACCTTTATTGATAAAAAATCAAGCATCAGAATAATCGCTACCTTTTCTGTTTTAAAACAACATTTTGGAAAATACATGTTTTCATTTTATCGATGTTTGAAAGTATTTCACTATTGTCCTCCTCAAAAGAGGCTTGTTCCTTAAGCACATTAAATTAACCGGAATGTTCGTCCAATAATTTTCCTCATTCAAGCAAGCAAAGCTTTTTCCAGTTTGGAATATTTTGCTGCTCTAAAATATTTTTGAGAGGGGCCCTCTTGTTGGTCGTTTGCATATCCAACGATTTTTTTTTCTCTTGCTCTGAAAATTATCTATAGGCTATTCTTTGGAATTCTATATTTCTTAGAGATTTATATCTTGCTTAAAATATTTTCTCTTCCACTTTTTTTTTAAATTTTCTTTTTTGCCTTAGCGATAAACGAGTGCGTTTCTTCAACTGCGACATGACTAAATTTCCTCAACTAAAACTGGCTGAAACTCACACGAAACTTCAGACATTGAGGGTCCAGATGAAACTAACCAGCTACAAAACATAATCTAACAAAGCACCCCTTTCCCCGCTCGACATTGACACATGCTTATTGAACGTAAGGGAGGGGTAAAGATTGATGTCAAAGTGCCACTCACCAATCACATACCTGCTACCCACCTGCTGTTGGCCAATTTAATTTTTCTCAGAATGGCCTTGAAATGTTTGTATGTGTTGCTTTGTTACTCCCTAAAGATATGAGCTTTTAAACTTTGTCTGATGTCAGGTAAACGCTAGTGAAGTATGAAAATGAGTTCGCAAAAAAGATTTTTCAAAACTTTAGTTCGTAAATGGGAATTAAAAATATCATTATGCCTATGGGACCACGTTCGGGACCAGACACTAGTTCGTAAAATCTAGAGTTCGTAAATTAGAGGTTCGTAAAAACGAGTGTCTACTGTATTTATTTATTTTTAATTTTTTAAAGGATTTGTTATTTTTATGACTGAGATTCTTTTGGTAGTCAAATCAGAAAAAAATAGTAAAATGAAAAAATGCCTTAATCCATACGACAGTATTCTTCCAGAAGCATTTCTGCATAAAAATAGTTAAAGTTTGAATTTCAAATTTTTTTGGCTAAACACAAATAGAGATCCATTGGTGTATATACAAACCCTTAGCTATGAATAAAAGAAAAATTGTATATGCGTGTCTTTTCTCTACAAAATTCTAAACATGCACATACTAGTGATCTGAAATTGTATATAAAGTTTAGGGACCTGTACATCATTTGGAAATACAGGATTACACAACTAGAAGTAAATTCCTAGTGTAGGGTGCCTCCTTGGCGATTCTGAAAATTGGCGCCAAGGCCTTGGCAGAACAACGTGAAACCGTGGAGAAAAAAAAAAGTAGGGTTGCCTTATAACATGATATTGCTAGAGAAGTCATGAAATATGATTGACAAAATATAAAGTTTATCACCCACCAATTGTCGCCAAACCACATTTGGAAGGGGCACCATACACTAGGAATTGCCCTAACTAGAAAAATGTTTCGACAATTATGCTCTTACACCCCTAGTACAAAATTTCTTCACTTGGAACAAAATTGCACATATCTATAGAACTCAGACAAACATTCAATTCTTAGCTATTTATATAAACTTTGCTGTATATTAATAAATACAAAACTGCAAGAACACAATGCGAGTGAGATTTTAAAACCAGTGAACTGGTACATTTGGATTAATCAGTAAAAAATGTAACATTCTATCTTTATACATGAAATCTAAAAAACATTAAACCAAAAGTAAATAAAAAAATTACCAGGTCCTGAGACTGAATAGACATATCCATATTCAGATTCTTTCTCTACATCATCTACTTTAGGTAAGCTACCTCTAGTCATTTTGTCTGTTTGCTGGAAAATTATAAGGTTAAAAATAAGTCATACTTATAGAATTGTTGAATTCGATGGATTACGAAACACTAATTATAAAGTAGTACTAGAATATTTAATATTTTTAAATGTACTTATACTATTTTTATACTAGAATTTATTAACCACACAATTCAGTGATGAATGACCAAAGATTAAGGTCTTGTGACTGAAAACAGAGATTGCTAAAGTCGATCTTGACAATAACTGATCACCCATAAAATTATGAATAATCGAAGAACATAAGAGATAAATACTTTAGGTACTTACGTTTGGATACCAAAAAAATACTGTAGAATTTCACAAAGTTAAAAGTGTTTGTAAAACGCCCTTTATAGTTTAAATATCGCTTCTTTCACTTGCCCTCTAAGAAATAATCCAAGTCATATGACTGTAGATTGGAGAAAAACATTTACGATTTACGGAAACGCAAACTATCACCACCAGACGGCACAATCAGCTGAGTTGATTAGTTGAGGTGAAATGAGACTACTGCTTTACACATATAAACGTAATGCATAAGATGTCATAGATTTGAAAAGCGTAGCTGTATCAAATTTCAGGTTTTTTATTTTCAGTAAAATTTTATTTTCAGTTGGCTGCATTCTCATTTTTACTATAGAAACTGGATAGTCAGAACCAGTACTATAATCGGAAATTAAGGATCTCTAGTTCAAGTCCCGTTTCAGAAAATCTAAAACTCACTACCAACGATTAGAGCTGTGATGCACGCTAAATCTATCGAAGTTCTATAGTCTTCACGGCGGTAGTGGTACATAATTTAATAGAGGCGGGGAGGCTTCCCGAGTGGTGTTTTCCCAGTCTAGTGATCCCGAACTCTGAACAATAACCCAATGATTAGATCTAAAGAAGATTCTGGATCTATCATGGTCCACGATCTATCCCGAAGGAAGCACTCGAGACACCGTCGTGATTTTATACCACAGTCAGACGAAAACAAAAACCTGATACCTCACTCAACCTATAAATAAACATAACGTTCTAGAACACTAGACTATGGCGGATTTAATGTGCACCAATCACCCCTATCGAACTCGCTGCTTTTGTCTCGCTATCGCCATTCCCTTCGGCCTGCAATGAAAAATACCATTCAAGCAAACTTTTCCCAGAAATCAAATTTGGCATGATAACTAACATTTTTGAATGTTATTTTCGGATATATATTTTTTTATTTTTAACTAAATTTCAATTTTTAGAAATCGCATTTTAACGGACGATAGTAAAAAAAAATTTAATGGTAAGTCGCAATTTAAATTAAAATACAATATTATTTCTATTATTCAGTTTTCATTAAACCCTGTGCAGTAACTGCGTCCACTAAATCATCATTCATTCTAAATCAAAAAAATAATTTTTTTAAAAAAATGAAAAACGACTTAAAGAAAAAGGCGCTAAAAAGTAAATAAATAAATATTCATTTTACGATCAAGTTGAAAAAATTAAATTATTTAATATAAATTTTATACTTAAAATTTTCGAAATCGGTGCCGAAATTTGGGTATGATTTTTGAAAATTAGGACCAATTTCAAAAAGTTGTAATAAGTATAAAATTGATATTAAATATTTCAATTTTTTCAACTTGGTCGTAAAATTAAAAAATATTTTTTACTTTTTAGCGCATTTTCTTTAAGTCGGTTTTCCTTTTCTTTTAAAAAAGATGATTTTTTTTCCCTTTTTAGTTTTTAATTTAGCAGGGAGCTATTGTTATACAATGAAAATATTTTAAAATCGGATAATTGTTTAAAAAAACTCCGGTTAATCGACATTTCCGGATATATAATATCCGAATAACCGATTTTTTGTTTGCAGATTTTGCCTAAGTGGATTTTCTCTATCCAACAAAAAAAGAATTTTCGAAATAGGATATTTTTTTTCAAACGGTCCGGTTAATTGAAAATTCCAGATAACCAGATATTTTTCAAATTGCTTCCAAATGATACATCCCCTATCCATCAAAAAATTGTGCAAATATCTGAATTAGAACCAAAATCCTGCACGAACATACATATAAAAAAACATAACGATCGAATTGATGACCTCTCGACTTGGCGGTTTTAATTAAAAAATTCTAGCGATTTTATTTTGGAACATCCCCAAAAGTAAGTAAAAGATAATTCATTGAATTTGTTTAACTATTCTCGAAGCACATCATGAGTACTTTTTGTATTAATAGGAAGATTATTGGTAAAATAGTAGCCAAATACCTGAATTTGTGACTTTATTAAAAATATATTTGTACGTTTAACCATTTCCAGGGAGTAGAGAGGGGGAACAGAATTTAAAGTATAGCCAACCGGTTTTGCGTAGCAATTTATATCCCAAGATACATTGCGCCGACGAGTTCTTTTGCGCGCTCTGCCCAGTTTTCAAGTTCTGCGTATAATAAAACTGTTATCAATATCCCAAGATGCATCGCGATTAAGGTTTCTTTTGTGGGTTACTGCGGGTAGAATAGGGCCTATCTTTTATTTTCCATTTTCTTTGTCTTTTTAGACATGTTCAAATACTCAACTAAAAAACTCAAAATGAAGGTTTGATATTAAAAAATTATGCACTGAAATTCTTCAAGGGAAAATGCAGGTGGTTTTTTTATGTATTAAATAAAAAATATGAAGGTTTCATAAAGGTATTTGGAAGACCTTGCAGATTTTGTTGTTGTTTTTAGCTGGGAAATAACCATATAAGTAAAACACTTTGTCCAGTAAAACTGAACAAATGGACCTGTTCAATGTCAATCGAAATGAGATGTCCAGTATCACCAATACAGTGGAATGCAAAGTGTTCAAGTAAAAAAATATTTTTTAAAAATGGCTTTTTATTTGTCAATCACTATTCCTAAAAAATATATTTAATTAAAAACTTCGAAAGTATGGACTGGAAGATAAGTTCTTGAATGCATTTTACTTGAAAAATATATATTAAAAATAATATAGCAGATGTTAATCAAAAGAACATTGACATTCATTAAGAAAAACATTTAAATACTTTTTATTGACATTTTAACAAATTGAAAAATAACTTTTCAATATAACTGAAAAATGAACATAAACCATTTTCATGCAACACAGGAACATATTTCATTACACAAAGTATTGAAATGCGATTTATGTGATTATCAAAGGTTTTCAACTTATATACATAATTTTTAGAAAATCTCAAAAATCAAAAGTCATTTTAAAATACAGGTGTATTGAGAAATACAGTTTAAAACAACCCTTTATTTCCACTTTAAAGTCAAATTACCATAACTGTCAGTTCTTTTACAAATTAGAAAATATCGCATTGCTATTTGCATACACAACAATTTACTTATCACTTGGTAAAATCCTTCACAGAAGTATGTACATTGTACATTCAATAAAATAAATATCACAGAAATGTTTGTGAATAGGTACCAACCACCATACATCACTATTATATAAACATTTTTAGAATTTCTTAAGATAAGTAAAAATATGGACTAATTTTTTTGATTGTCTTGAATCAAAATAGCAAGCTACAAAGCATCAGGATAAAAACACTATGCTACACTTTTAGGGGGATACATTTTAACACCATAACTCCAGGAGAAAACAGCAAGAACAACAAAAATTTGGTCTCAATAGGAAATTAGGCACTTGAAATAAAGCAAAGCACAGACAGGACAGGGATAGGTCACTTCTGGCCGTGCTCTGACACAGCTGCACCCAATATTTTATTAAATTGAAAAAATTGATCTACATGAAAAACATTTACAAAAGTGCTTTTTCTGTTGAGCGTAGTTGCTATGGGAATTTTAAATGCATATGAAAGTTCAAATTGATTTCAATAACACACATTACGAAAACATTTGCATTCTTCAAAAAAAATTCTGTAATCGTTTACTCTAAAAACAGAGATACTTTGCTTTGATATGATTATCTGCTCACATTTTAAATTGCATATCAAAAAAATATTTTAGAAAAACTTAAATATTTACTTCTATGGGTAAACTTAAAAAGTATTTTTGACGTAATATTTTAATGAAAATTATCCTAAATACTAACAAAAAAATATATTCTTAATTTAAATAATATTTAAAGTAGAATTCACTTACAGTTAAAAATTGCATATTTAATGCAAAAACGGCATTGTAATTATTTTTTTAATTCACAAAAAAGAAGTCATTTTAATAATTAAAAATATTTTGAACATTTATGACAAAAAAGCGTTTAAGGAATTCATTAAGTTGCAGGTAAATATTAAATAAAAAAAATTGAAATATCATCCTTTGAAATTCTGCATTTATCTATAATATCAAGTAAAATATTAACATATTTTTCAACACACTTGAAATTGATAGAATTACAAGAGCTAATTTAGAAATACATTATATATTTTCGAAGAGAAAATAAATTAATAGCATTAATGAAATGGTAACATGTATTTATCTGAAACTTTAAACTGAATTTTTAAATAATAATGATCATTTATGAATTTTAATAGCTGTGAGCAAAAATGATAAACTAATGAGCCAAAACTTTTTAAATTTAAATAACTCAACCTAAAGAGATGTTTTAGGCACAAGACCGAACATAAATACACTTTCATATTAAGATTGCCATTTTAATATTCCTAGAAACAAAGTTCTTTAAGTTTATAACTCAAATTTAAGAAAATCGTTTAGTATTGTCTTGATTTAATAACGTTAAAACAAGCAGAAAAACAGACAGAAAATTTGGACAAACGAAAAAAATTGAGCATCTTTTACATTTATTTGCCCCTATCTTTTAAGTACAATTGTCACACAGCACATCCAATCAATTTCAAAGTTTTAAATACTTTTCAAGTATGATTTAAGAGTTTTGATTTACTTGTAATGGTAATATTATAATCTAACTATTGTTAGTACTTAGCAGATGTATGAACATCACTTAACATGAGAAGCATGTATACATTACTTCTTAGCAGACCTTAAGTCTGTTACCTGCAATTCCATAGCATGTATCGAAGCCTTAGTACACTGATGCGATAAGTGACAATTCACTAATTTTTCCTGACAGTCATTCGAATGTGTGTAGTAAGGAACGGAAAATAATGATAGTTTGCAATTTTTATCATCAAAAACATAATTTTTAACCTACCACAATAGGACACTACTTATATAGACCACAATTTGAGGAACTAAATGAGCAAGTAACCTCAAAGTCACAAAAATGCACTACACACATCTGTGTACTAAAGCATTGATATATGTACAAAATTGAAGATGTGCTTATGTTATATTTTAATATCACCAATCCAATGATCCAACAAGAGCTCTCTTTTTACTGTATGATCTTTGTTAATGTAATCAAGTAAATAATAATGCAAGGGCTCTTTTTTTCCTATATGGGATATGTTTTTGTTATCAATGCAATGATTATGCAAAAGCTCTTATTCCATGTACAATGTATGTTTTCATCACCAATTCAATGCTTATGCAAGTGAACTCATTTCGTTAAAAGCAGTAAGTTCTCGTCTCCAATACAATGATTATGCAAGAGCCCTCTTTTCGCTCGGCATGCCCGACCTTATGCACTGCCGCAGCAATTCATCTTCTGATTCCGAACTGCAGTCCGAGTTGCGGGAATTGTTGAGGCTGCAATCCAGGTACATCCTGTCATCGGAAAAGGACAGTGTACTCAGGTCGCTCACCGATGCTGATGGGGACAGGATTGGAGTGTCCTCGGTCCTGTACACGCAGGTCGCGTCGGGGATTGGAGCAGGATCGATCTTAGGGTCCCGGAAATTGTGCATCCAGTTCTGGTACTTCTTCTGATAGCTGTTGTCACCAAGCGACGATATTTGCCTCGATTGGTTTGTGGAGTTTGAGGTCAATGTCCTATCTGGAGCAGCTGGAGACGACATCCGTCTTGATTGGTTTGTCGAATTCGAGGATGACATCCTTGTTGGCGTGGGTGGGGATTTCCTGTGTTGAGCGACGGTCGAAGGCAGCAGCATTCTGGCAGGAGATTTCCTGGAGTAGTGGAACTGTTGACCTCCTATTGTGGACAGCAGCACTACCCTATCTTCAGGTGTGGGTGATCTTCTGTGTGGTTGCCGATGGTGCAGCTTGGTGTATGAAGGCAGGGGCATAACCCTGTCTTGCTTAGTAGGGGACTTTCTTTGTTGGTTTGCCTTCGGGTGAGATGCCCTGTACTGACTGGTGGGGTATTTTCTGCAAGGTTGGTGTGGGCCAGCAAATAAGGACATGTATGCTGCTCTGTCATCACTTGCAGGTGATTGTCTGTGCGAGTGGGGTTGAGGTTTCTGAGTTGGGGACTTTGTGGGTAAAGCATATGGGCTTTTGGATTGTTCAATTTTGGGTTTTGGCATGCCGGCTTGGATGCATTCGGATAGGATATCGTCATCGTCGTCCTCTTCATCTGAAGTACCGTCAGGACGGTTGTCCCGGTAACCCTACAAATCAGATTTAAATTACTTTAAAGAAATAAAGGACGTAGAAGCTAAAGCTGTTGTAAAATACCAAAATCATGAAAAACTTATACATACAAAATTAAGAATGGTGTAGAACTAATCCTTAAAATGTAATTTTTTTAATCAATATAAAATATTTCTTATTTATTATTCATACACTTTTTTTTATAATACCCAAGACATAATATTATGTGTCATTGTAGATTTGTATAAAAAACAAACACATACACACACATGCAGCACTCACACACACATATATATATACTAGATGAAATACCCGTTCTACGCACTGGAAGGAAATAAGTTACAAATACTATATTTATAAGCGTAATAAATATTATTCTTAATTTGTCACCCATCAGGTGGAACCAAAGTATTAAAAGTTCAAATTTGTAACGAAATTTTATTAGCAAGGTCCCCCAAGAACTGGAAATATTGATATTATAGAGAATTTGGCTGTGAAATACTGTGGATATACATACTGTACTCCCGTTGATCAACATCCATATTTTAACCTTCAGTAACATCTCATAAATTTAAAGATAAACAACTTTTAAAATTGTTAATAATAACTATCTCCAAAAAACTTTTATTAGACACCTACATCAACATGTATAGTTAAGTTTTAGAAATTGTCAGAATATTAAGAAGAAAACAAACGAAAACGATTCTAAAAGTTTCACTTAACGAATTCTAGATTTTCAGATTTTTTTCCGTGTTGTTATTGTAAACCCTATCAGTACGCAGAACTTTGCGATTCAAAACAATTTCGAAGTTTCAAAAACTAACGTTCCGTTAAATAAAAATTCGCTGCCAATTTGTAATGGTTCTACGTCCTAAAATATAAATTTTCATATTATTTCCTTTGTTAGTATGTAAACCCTACCTGCAGGCGAAATTTCATGATTCTACGACAATCAGAAATGTTCCAAAACTATCGTGCCGTGAAAAAAAAAATTGCAACCGATTTCTAAATATTCCACTTGCACAATTCTTGATTTAGTCTTTTCCCTAGTTGGTATGCTAATACGTAGCAGATTGCAAAATTTAACAATTCTAAAAATATCTCAAATATACAAAACTAACGTAGAATAAGCGTTTTTCCAAAGACAATGAAAAAATTCGACCCAAACTAAAATAGCTTACTTTTCCTATGTAAGTTATAGTAACAACTCTGTCAAATTTTATCTTACTGGTTCCTGAATATACAGTAGGTTAGAGTTATAAGTCAGTGGTTAACTGGCGAGGATTTTTACTTTTGGCAGTTAGAGTTCGACTTTTTGAACTCCTTTCTTAGTGGGCAATTTTGGCTTAAAATGTACCACCATGAAAAATTTCATTTTTCAGTTGTTGTAGTACGAAACACCCCGTTGCCCAATTATATTTTCATCACTTTAACATTAATTTTATTATTTTTTAACACTAATTTTCCATTATATGTTATTGTTACATATATGACCAGTTTTTAATTCATTTGGAATTTTTTTTTTCTTCATTTGGCGAAATTTTTATTTTATTGGCGATATATTTATAAATTTGGAGACATTTTTTTTATTAATTTGGAGATATTTTGTTTACAGCCAATCAAAATGCTCCTCATAGTTTATATAATATTAAAGTATTCCATTGTTTCAATCTTGAAATATTGCAATGTTACTTGTTATGCATGTTAATCCTATGGAAACGTTTTAAAAGTGGTTATTTTGGCAGTTCGAATTCGAATTTTTAAAAATCCTTTCTTAATGCACCCATAGATCCCAAGATGAATCTGTGTTCCAGTTTCCAGCACTCTAGGTCTTTTTAATTCTCTAGGATCTGTAGATTCCCAAACTAACGTTGCTATATTAGATTACTTTTCCTATTTAAAGTATAAGTAAAAAATTTGCCAAATTTCTTTTTCATAGGTATACGGGAAGTTGGAGAATTATTTATCAGTGAATGAGTGGGTTTTTTTGCATTTATATATATAAATCACTTTAACATTAAAGTTAATATTTTTTTAGGCAAATTTGACCATTTTACGTTACTATTACATATATGACCATAAATTAGATCATTTGGTGAAATTTGTTATTCATTTGATAATTTTTTTATTTTATTTACGATATTTTTATGAATTTGGTGATATGTTTACAAATTTGGCGACATTTTTTTGGCGATATTTACTTATCAGCCACTCTGAATGCTCTTTATAGGTTATATAATATTAAAGTATTTCATTGTTTCAATCTTTAAATGTTGCGATGTTACCTGGATCATTTTCCAGAAAGTGCTAAAAACCTTGTCCCATCACATAATTTTTATTATTTCATATATTAAGAATTGTTTTAAAAAATTAATTGACAAATACGCATATTACTCTTGACACTACTGTGCTTCAATCCTAATTTTTTTTTAATTTAATATAAAAATTCGAGTCCACAGACATGATAAATCATGTTCGTGAACTGTTCCACCTCGACTTTTAACATGGTCTTTTTTTTCTAATTCCACAAAAGATCAAACTTGTTTAATAAAATGCATATTTTCATTAAAAACGTTATTCGAAAATTTTGTAAAAAATATGAACTTTTCATTTTTATGATGTTGTTTAATTAATCAATTTAAAGTACATTGGTCCCACAAATGTCATCATGTTTGTGGACCAAATATTAACAACCGTTTTATAGGTCAACTGATGGCAACAACAATAAACATTGACACTAATAGAATTTATTCAAACATTTTAAGTATTTTGGTAAATGATTAGTTTGTTATCTCTTAAAGTTTCAAGGTAGTTTGCAGATAAAAGTGGAAAATGGGGGTTGGAAATATCATGCCATCAAATCTGTTGTTAAGAAATTAAATAGGTATGTTACGATATTTATATATTTTCTTTTTTTAACCGACTGCCCAGCGCGCCCACCAAAACTTCAAAATAAAACCACCAGATACTTTAAATTAAAACCGCCAACGTGCGCCAGGTCGAGAGGTTATCAATTCGTCTGTTATGTTTTTTTATGTATGTTCGTGCGTGATTTCGGTTCTACTCCAGATATTTGGACAATTTTGTTGTGTTGGATAGGGGATGTTTCACTTCGGAGCAATTTGATAAAAAATATTCGGTTATCCGGTATTTAACTATTCGAATTCTCAGTTAGCCGGACCGTTTGAAAAGAAATTATTGGCCGATTTCGAAAATTCTTTTTTATGTTAGATAGAGAAAAATCCACTTAAGAAAAATCTGCAAAAACTAATCGGTTATCTGGCTGTTATATATCCGGAAATGTCGATTAACTGAGTTTTTTAAACAATTTATCTGTTTCAAAATGCTTTCACTGTTTAACAGAAGTTTTACAACAATGTCATTTCGGTTACCCAGCATTTATTGCCATGGATAGGGATTGTTTTACGATATAGATTGTTGAGACAAAATGTTAGAACAAACTGTTGTTAGTTGAATTTCTTGGTGAATAATGGCAAAGGCGAACCCCCCCCCCCCCCGCTAAATTGAAATTTAAGGGGGGAAAATAAAATAAATCTTCCGATAAAAAAAAAGAAATACCGACTTCATGAAAATCCGCTAAAAAGTAAAAAAATAACTTTTAATTTTACGGACGAGTTGAAAAATTTGAATTATTGAATATCAATTTTATACTTATTACAACTTTTTGAAGTTGGTGCCAAATTACAAAAATCATACTTAAATTTTGAGATACTTTTACTTAAATTCAAAACGTTTTAATTAGTATAAAATGGATATTAAATATTTAAATTTTTTCAACTCGTTCGTAAAATTAAAAATTATTTTTTACTTTTTAGGGCATTTTCTTAAAGTCAGTTTTCCTTTTTTTTAGAAAGATTATTTTATTTTTTTCCTTTAATTTTTAATTTTATACAGATAGTAACATATTTCCGAGTCTCAGTTACACTGCATCATGTTAAACCTAAATTTCCATTTGCTATCAGTAACAAATAAAAGTTTCATCATGTCCGTGGATCATCTTGTCCGTGGATCATCATGTCTGTGGATTCGTACGTCCACGGACATGATGAAGGTTCGCAGAGATGATCTGTCTGGTAAAAATATTAAAATCCTTAATTATTAATAAAATACCATATATGAATGGATACTTTGGTTTTTAAATTATGAATAATGTTTTGGAATAAAAAATACACTATTGACATTTTTTTTTTTACTATTTAGTATTTTTTTAAATACTTTATTTTAAAATGTCCTCAGTTGAAAGTCTAGGTAACTTATATGTTCATTTTCCTATATAAACATATATTTTCATAAAATTAATAGTAAACATTCTTAAAAATATAGATATTATTTTTGTATATGTATATATATGAAATATGTATAAAGTAATTATAAAATTTCAATTTAAATATGTCTGTGCGGTCTTTAACGGAATAAAGTACTTGGCTACGCTCAGTATCGAACCAAGGAACTTCTGTTTGATACGCCGATACTCTGCCAGTCAGGCTAAAGTGATCACACCGGCCTCAGCAGCAGTATCGGGTATATGAAGTGAACCCCACACTACTAACATCGAAAAAGGGGTTTTACACCCCCTTAAATACGTTGGATCGGAACAAAAATAGCTTACTTTTCCTATTTAAAGTATAAGTAACAAATTTGCCAAATTTCTTCTTCATAGGCATACGGGAAGTTGGAGAATTAGTGATAAGTGAGTGAGTGGGGTTTTCGCATTTATATATATAGATATATACATATACACATACACCGTATAAATACAGGGGAATCGACTAACACAGTGTAAAACCCAAGCAACGCCGGATACTTGAGCTTCAAAATTATAAATGTTAGCAAACTGTTAATACTTTTAGTACTGAGTATTATTTACCAGGTGTAGACAACCAGAAGAATAGGTATTGGCAGTATTTACACTTTTGCTGAGGGATTCCTTTGGTTCGTTCTTTGGCTTGCCCATTTGAATGACTTGCTGAAGGAAAGGATCATATTCCTCATCATCAGAAACTTCAGTGATATCCATTTCTTTGGCAAAACTCTGTACACAAAAAAGCAAACTTAGAAAATAGAACCTACCCATTTTCGCTCTCTCGCCTCCATCGGAGTCGGACGCACCTTCAAGCTGATCATCGAAGTTAACAACGAACTCCCGATAAGAAGTTATCATCTGTAAATGTGGAACCTCGCTTGCGGTAATTGTATACCTGCGTTTGCACCTACCTTAAATCATAAACCCGGGATTTCCGTTTTCTGTTCTTTCTCTAAGGTGGTGGCTTTGATCACCAATACCTAGGAAAGTCTGAACTCAGCGACGCTTTATCTTCGGATTAGCTTAGCTTCCCTTCGCCCGGTTGATACTACCCTACCTACTCTATCCCACTCTATCTTTAAAAATGGACCCCGTCTATTTAAATTTTGACCCCGAAAAGATTAAGCTGTTATATCGGCAAAGAGCTAAATTAACCGAAGTTTGTGACAAAAAATTAGCTCAAAAAAGAGAAGGAACTCTCTGCCGTAAAGAAACACTCTATCTCGAAAGCACCTTAGTAGTCAAAAGAGAAGTTATCAACGAAATACTTGCTTATGAAGCGGCAGTCGAAGCCGAAAAAGCAAGACTTGCTCCCCTATTATTGGTGAATCAACCTAATAAAATAGAAACCATGCAGGTCCCGGAAACCGAACCCATGGCGAAAGATCACACACCTATCGATATGGATAGCGCTGAATCAAGTGATTCTCAAATTCAAAATCTTGAAAAAGTCATCATCATGACTTTCAATTGCCGAAAAAAACGGCAAAAAGACAAAGGGAATCTAGCCCTACTAGAGTTGAAGTCTCCAACAAATTCGCAGCTATTGATAGCGAAATAGTGGAGGCTGAACCTAGCGTAGAGGTACTACCCTTGAAAACTAAAATCCCACCAATAATTGTTTCAGACCCAAAGTTATGGACTGAAATACGCTCGGTATTCAATTCCGAAGGAATCACCGAATTTTCAGGCAAAGCAAACGCTGAATCAATAAATATAAGGCTTAGCACAAAGGAATGCTTTGATAAAGTAATTGAACTGTTTAAGGAAAAGGGTTACCCCTTCCACACCTTCAGTACAACCAAAGCTAAAAAACTCAAAGTTGTTCTTAAAAACGTCCCGGCGGACATGCCAGTTGATGAGATCAAGGAGGGTTTAGCCCAACTGGGTCACCCTATTGTCAGCGTATATCAATTGAAGAAAACGGTCAAAAGATGTAAAATCCCGCTACCCATCTTTTACCTCGAGCTAACCTCTGGAAAGCACGACGCGGATATCTACAAAATGAAAGACCTCTTGCACTTAAAAGTCAAAGTCGAACCATACCGCAGGAAAAAATCTCCGACCCAGTGCCATCGGTGCCAAAGGTACGGACATACTAAAAATCTGTGCCAGCACCCAATTAGGTGTGTAAAGTGTGGGGAAAATCACTTATCAATTGATTGTACTGAAAAGTACATTTTAAATCCTAAATGTGCCTTATGCCAAGGTAGCCATACCGCAAATTATACTGGGTGCCCCAGCGCTCCAAAAATGCGGCAAAAAAATCGACCACAGGCCGACTCGGCGGAAGCTCCGCCCACCCTCAGGAACGCAGAAGTACCTGCTTTGCCATTGGTCGAAGAAGCCCCGCCTCCAGGCAGGGAGACGAGCCAAAATAACTCTAACGAATCTGAAACTGATGATATCTTGGGATTTCTCAGAGAAATCGCAAAATGGTTTAAAAACATTAACCTAAAAGATATTCTTTACAAAGCTAAAGAACTTTTTGCTAAATTTAAGCAGGCTGAAAACCCATTTGAAAAAATGGAGGTAGGTTTAAGTGCTCTTGAGTTGTTCTCAAGTATCTGCAACACCGATTAACTCTCGGTTTGCTAAAACTTCAAAAGGTCTATGGCCATTCATCTACAACGACGATGTCGAGAGCTACCGCCGTACCTGAGTAACCCTGGGGTTCGAGCTTACACACAGGTGTAGGTGACTCAGGGTCAGGTCTCGGCGGACTAACGGCTCTCGGGTATCTAATGATCAGGCGCCCGTCTGAAGACAAGAAGAAAAATAGAAAACCAAATAAAAAGTACAAAATTTTATAAAAACAAACAAAAACTCCCTATCATTAAACTTCCTACTCTTAGACACTCCAAAATCCTTGGATTACGAGTATCAAACTTTCCCCCACTTTCCTTATTTCTTCTTCCTACCTTCCAAAAACCCACCTCGGTGGGTTCTTCTAGCCCAGAATTTGGGCACCTCATTCTCTATCTTTTTTCGCTGCGCAGGCAGTACAATTAAACCCCGCTACAGTTATTTCCCAATGGGATCATCTTCGATGAAGTTGAAAGGACCCTAGGGTCGATGCAACGAAAGGCTAATTCCCGATTTCCGATTTCCGAGAACCTACCTTAGAAAAATAGACCTATTAATGTAAAGGGAGACTCAAGCACCAAATTTTGCAAAAATTTCTACATTTTTTTTTATGCATGAAATGTTATACGTATTTAGGAAGGTGTGTCCAAAATTTGAAAGCAGTAGAAGAAAGAGAACATATGTTTTTTTATATGTTTATATACCATTTACTATCTACTTTTCGTCTGCTTTCGTTTATCATTTATTTAAAATAAATTTCGATAACATTTAAAATGCTAAGGCTTTGTAAAAAATATACTTAAACTAAACTGTTAATAGTTTTTGAAATTTTAATATTTGTTTCATAAACATATAAATAGCTTTTTTTAAATTAAGTTATAAATTATTTTTTTTACGAAGTAATGAACATAAAATGTGAATATTTTTTAGGTAATTAACTTAAAATAAGTTTTTGAAAATAATTAAAACACAAATTTACAAAAATCTATTATAATATCTAATTTATTTATTCATATGTCTGTAGCATATACTTCTAACTTTATTTAACCAATTTATAATTTTGAAATTTGAAGAATAGTGTGTTTTTTTTTTTTTAAAAAAAAGCCCATTTAGGCTTGAAAAAACCTCAAAAATCAATTTTAAAAATATTATTTATTTCTTTGATTATTATTCAGAAAAGATGTTATAATAATGTAAAAAAATGGTATTTCTGAACTTATTAATAAAGATATTACGATTGGGGACTCGGGTTTCCCTTAACATTAGTATTGATATTAATAAAAGTTGACTATTAATAAAAGTATCTTTATCAATATTAATAGCATTAATGTCAATATTTCCAAAAATATCTTTACATATACCAACATAACCATATTAAGAAAATTATTGATACAAGTATTAACAAAATGTTGATATGACTGCAATACTATATTGACAGTATTAATATTTAAAATAAGCATTGAAAATTTACAGTATTAATATTTAAAATAAGCATTGAAAATTTACAGTATTAATATTTAAAATAAGCATTGAAAATTTAACTCAAAAATTAAAATAAAATTTGGATATCAACCAACAGAATTACAAAGAATGAAGTTAAAATACCTAATGTATATGTTTCAAAGGTTTGGGAAACCCAAACTTAAAGAGAACATCAGTTGAGTAGCCCAGATGCAAAAAGGTGATATTCAAAAATTTGAGATTTTGGTATCAATAGAAAAATCATTTTAATATTCATACCAATATTATTATTAATTAATTAGGTACTTCATAACTTGAGCTTCAATTTTAAAGTATATATAATATAAGAATAACAACTGTTATTTACTAATATATTGGATCAGGCACGTAAGTATAGATTTTTAATGGGGATGGTTCAGTGACTGAGTAACTTACCCGCCCCCCCCCCCCCCCCCCAAAAAAAAAAAATTAACATCCTTCAATTTTTGAAATTTATTAATTTTTATTCAAATAAACAGGAATACATTGGCATATAAATATCGAAATAGCTACATTTATCATTTATTTTTCATGAAATCGTTACCAATATCAGTCATTAACTATTTTTAAAAGTAGTAAATATCACTCCTCAATTATGAAATAAATATAGAGAATAAATTTAAATTTTGAGATTCCTTGTTTAAAATAATATATGGATCCCGTTTTAAAATCTTTTCCCTTCATTGCCGAAATTCAAATGTTATATAATGAAACCCGATGACGTCATGTTACGCTTAGTTCGTGATAAAAATAACCTCAAAACATTTTTTTGAAAACTATTTTCCGGGTTAGGACCCCAGGAAAATATCAGGTTTTCCCTCATACAACTCAACAAGAAGTATTATACTAGAAATTGAATTTTCAGTTTTTTAAAGTATTTTTACAGTAATTTGTTTTAATTTTTTTTCTTCTCGACTTTCAATGGGAGGGGTTTGAACCCCATGAACCACCCCTTACCTATGTGCCTGTATTGGATACAGATGCATAAGCAATCATATCCAGCAAACATGAACATTATCATCAGTGAAGGTTGATATCTCATTGACTCAAAATTTTAAATGTAGATATGGTGGGTTTTGCTTCCTGAACAAAAATAAGATGGTGATGCATACATTTGCAAAACCAATAACATTCTTTTATCCAGTTGCAAAACAAGTTATGCTGAAATTAAAATTTAGATTATAACTTATTCAGTAATCTAAGGACTTAAGCATTTTCGGAAAAACTGTTGTGTTTTATCTTTATTTAAAAATATATATATATATATATATATATTAACAACAGTTAAGTTTTTACAATTTTTTGGCAATTTTCTCAAAAAAGTTATAGTGCACATAGCTAGTTTTGCATCTGGGCTACTCATTTAAATATATATCTATCTTACTTGAGGAGACTTGGTTGGAGAATTTGATGGTTTTGAGCAACTATTTGAATCACTTGATGCATTTGGTTCATTGTTGGATGATTTTTGAGGCATTCCTAACTGAATACAACTCTGAAGCAGCAGGTTTTCCTCTTCACTATCACTTGCATCACAGTCAGAGTGAGAAATATTCTGATCCTGAATTTCTTCCTGAAATAGATATTATTGAGCTTGTAGTATAAGTATTTTAAATTTCTTTTAATTAAATAGGAATTCAATTCAATCAATAAAATAGGATTTATATAATTTATTATAGAAAGTAGATATTTAATTTAACCTCTAATGGAACATGTAGGTCACTACAATGAAAAGACATTGTAATGAGTTAAAAAATATAATAACATAAAACTAATTAATACATTGGTACCTTTCTGCCATATCAGGGGGACCCCTTGATATAAGGACCCTTAATGATGGGGTCCTTATATCAGTGGGAGAGGGGGTCTTTGTTCGGAAGATTTACTCCTGATTATTTACATTCCTGATGATATAAAATTTGTACTTGGGTTAGCTCATTTAATTCTTTTTAATAAAAGAATACTAACATTTAGCAAAATATATTCAATTTCTTATTGACTTAACACTTCACATGCAGTCTAAAGATGGTTACAACTAAGAAAGTAACATTATAGTGGTTTTACCGGATATCTAGCACACATTACACACCGGATATCCGAACTGGATTTTCCCGGATATTAGATAGGATATCAGCAGTTATATTTTTACGATAAGATCTTCTTCTAACAGCTCTTTAATAAATTTTTCATATTCATATTGATTTCGATACGGTCGGAGCTGTACTGTACGATGCTATTGAAAATGTAAGTTTGAAACATTTCCAAATTGCTGATCTGCTAAATTTAAATGCTAAAACTAGCTCATACTAGACTGGTGAATAAAACAATTTTTAATATATAACGAACAGATATGTAGCTATGCACCCCTACACACTACCACCCATGTGGATTTTTCAAACTCGAATATACTCCAAGATAGCTAGTGGCTGGTTCCGAATGTCTGCAGCATATCTTACTTACTATGTATTCTCTGACTCAATATGTCAGAAACGCACCCAGTCAAGTTTTAATGAGAAAGTTATCACTTCTCTCCTTATCCACCTGACTAGCCCGAGAGAAATTCAAGGGAGAATCTGTAGACTGGAGAATACATTGGTAGTATTTTCAAGTAGTATTTGCAAGAACAAAAGATAATTGATTGCCACAAAAAGAAATCTGCGGCATTATATTCATCTGGCACTTTGCTTCCGGATATCGGATAATTACCGGATATCCATTTCATCGCAAGTTAAAATAAAACCATCCTTAACTGGACAGCATTTCCTCTGATCCCCAAACTCCTGATCACATTTACGGTGACTTTCAGTCAACAAATCCCAGCCCATGTCAATAAAGAGAGCATTTGGTTTGGGACAGAATAGGCTACAGTATGTCCGTCACTTTCCTTTATTGTTAAATAAAAATCTTTAGATCGAAGTCCTTACTAAAAATATTAAGCCTATGCAGCAGTACATAGCAAAATGTTTGGAATAATGTTCAAATTAATTATTTAATCTCTTGCAAAGTTGTACAATTTTTGTAAAATTTAGTGTACAAAATTTATAAAGAAGTCACTAGATGGCAGCAGAGCTGACTATTAGCATTATTTTAATAATTTGAGCCCAAAAAGGAGGTGCGCTCTGGAGTGTGCATTGGGAACTGGAGGGTTAATGGAAACACTGTTTATCTGCAGAATTTAATTTAAATTGCAATAATTTAAATTCACATAATCCAAATTGCAAATATTCTGCTGGTAAGTAACTATTTTAATGAAGCTGCAACTAAAAAGTCGAGTTATGGTCAAGTTCCGACAGTGTGGGTGGCCAGGGCAGTACATTGAATACTATTGGTAAGAGGTAAAATATTGTTTAAGAATTTCAGAGACGCTAATGGTTGTCACATTGAACCCTTAACTTACAAAGAAACCTGAGGAGTTGCTCTATTTAATGTGAATGAAATGTATAACTAATCATGTGTGGTTTTTTCAATAAGTGCCTTTACTTTTCGATACCTTTAGCCTATACATAATGAACATTATGCAAGATTTAAGTGTGCAAAATTGCACCTGAAACAAACCTAAATTCGATGAAAATTTTCAACTGGAAAAAAAAGGATTTAGGAATTGCAATGGTTGATTGCTTGAGTTTCTCATATTGAACAAGTTTGAAATTTGGAAAATGGAGTCACTCGTAGGATATACCAAACCTTATTAAACTTATAAATATGTTATTTAGTAAACTAATTGCTTTGGACAATGGCACAATTAAAAAATTAAATAATGTGCACAAAAATTTGAAACAACTACAATTTAAACAACAACAACTACTAAATTTAAAAACAAAGGAATAACAACTACTACTAAATTAAAACCAGAGGAATTTCCAGCATATTTGAAAATTTTAAAGCACTTGAACAGTATTAGCATGCCTGAATTATTCATATCTAAAATTTAGATATCGTATAGCAAAATAGTATCAGTACAAAAAAAATGTTAAAGAAATAGTATTTGTGGAAATCTCTTAATTATATAGAAATGTAAATTTTAAAGACATGCTAAATACAGTGTCTATTTTTTCACAATAAACCGCTTGCTGACATTTGAAAATTCAAAAAACACAAATATTAAAAAATATCTAAAATAAATAAATTTATACAATTTTATGAAATACTTCAGCAATTAAACAAAATTATTAACGTTTATATACCTCACAAAAAATGCATACATACGGACATATGTATAACAATAAATACAATCAATGTTTTGGCATGTGATACGATAAAAATAATCAAATCCATAATTTCTTTTCATATCAGCAGGAGACAGTGATAGTATTACCATTGGCCTTGATTGTTGATCACTAAGACAAGGATCGTTGGATATTTGTTTTGTGGGTTGATGAAGAGACTCGTTGTTTGTTGGCATCCCACTTTTAATGCACTCTTCCAAAAAGGCATCACAGTCATCATCACTATTGTCTTTCGAGTAGTCTGGGGACTAAATTCAAAACAGAAAGCAAATTTAAATAATATTTTACACAAAAATAATACATTTTTTTCTCTGTGAAGTTGAAAAAAAAAGTGTAATTGAAAACAGTTATAAAAATATTAATGCTGAAAAAAAATTCTTGGACTTTAACAAAAAAAGTAGGGGTGGAGATTACTTGTTCCAGAAGTAAAAAATTATGTTTATTCAGCTTTTACGTTTTTTTTAAAGAAGCTTTTATTATTATCAAATGTCAAAAATGTAATGTACTGGAAATTTCTCTCCTATAAAAAGAAATATAAATATGCGATTAAAAAATTATAAATATAAACAAAAAAAACTTTAATAATTTGAAAATGTCAGATTTTGGATATTTTAAGTTAATTTGGCAGGTTTTATAAATATTTGCTTATTCTTGTTTCATAAACTAAATTTACCAAATAAAAAATTGTCAAATAATATAATTTATATGTCTGGATGTCATTTATACTTGCTACAAGCATTATAAATTATTTTACATCCTTTTGATTCATATAAGTTGCCAACTATCTCAATAAATAAGTTAGTCATTACACATGCATATAACAAATTGATGTCTTATAGTGCATGCATGTAAGTGACAATTCACAAATTTTTCAGGAAAGCTGTTTAGAGGGGTACTATATAAGGAATACAAAACAAGTATCATCAGGCATTTCTTCCAATAAAAATATGTTTTTTTCATCTACCATATTTAGGTACTATGTTGATTACAATTTGTGGAATTAAATGAGCTCTTAACCTTAACTTCATAAAAAATGCACAAAGTATGTCTGTACTAAGGCATCGAAATACATTACCTCATTTTCTGCAAGAAAATTGTCTTCCTTGGTGGCCTTCTCAAAAGACTTCAAATGAGGCTCAAAACCATCTTCAAAACTAAATTCCCCAACTGGTGAACCATCTCCATCCTTGCAATCTTCCTCATCCTCGGCCAAACTCGAGAAGTTGATCTTCTCGTCTTGATCTTCATCATCGTCCATCAACCTTGACCCAGCAAAACCCTTGAACGACTTGACGTGGTTTTCATCCTGGTTTGTCATCCTCGATCCTGTGACAGCGTAATTAACGAATGACTTGACACAGTCCTGGTTATCCTTGTTGTCCATCAACCCTGACCCTGAGTAACCATTGAACGACTTCACACGGTCCTGGTCCGTCATTCTCGAACCTGTGGCAGCGTAATTGGAGAATGACTTGACACAGTCCTGGTCCTCATCATCGTCCATCAACTCAGGCTCTGAGTAACAATTGAATGACTTAATGTGGTCCTGGTCCTCATCCTGGTCCATCATCCTTGATCCTTTAGCAGCATAATTAGAGAATGACTTGACACAGTCCTGGTCATAATCGTCGTCCATCGATTCCGACCCCGAGCAAACGTTGAATGACTTGATGCAGTCCTGGTCCTCATCGTGGTCCATCATCCTTGATCCTGTGGCAGGGTAATTAGAGAATGACTTGATGCAGTCCTGGTCATCGTTGTTGTCCGTCAATCTCGACCCAGCCACAACATAACTACTGAATGACTTAACTTGATCCTTGGTAGGTTCGACTTTGGGCACGTCCGGGTCTTCTGCAATGCTCTGGAGCTCGGCATTGCCAGTCACAATGGAACAGCTGATTCTTATGGAAGACTTGTGTTCAACGACTGGAAAAGAGCTCTTGTGGAAGACGGCCACTGAGACATGGCTCAAAGAACTGGCCTGGATGCTTAAGGCACTCAGATTGGATACTGAGCAGCAGTCTCCTTCGTCGTTGTACACCTTGAGGTTATCCTCAGGATTGTCCTCGAAGGCCTCATCGTTGAAGGACCGCTGTTCACCTTGAGGTTGGGATCGTGACTTATTGTTGTATACCTTGAGGTTGTCTTCGTCGTTGAAGGGTGGGGTAGGGTGCATCTTGAGCTTGGCCAGGACAGGGTCCAAGGATTTTGATTGGTGTTCGCTTGGGGGAAAAACAAATTCAGATTGCTTTTTGTGGATGAATGGAGACATGGCTTCTCCAGGGGAGTCTGGAATTTCACTCGGGGAAATGATTCCACTGGCTAAATTACTGAAAATAAAATTATATGAAATCACCACTTTTTTATCTGTGTGTGTAGTCAATTTAATTTTCAAGTACTATTAAGAATTGAAAATGAGAAAACCACATAACAGACTGTTGGAGTTTGATTGTCATTCCAGAAATATTAACTGTGAATTTTTTTTATTTTTAACAATTCTTTATGTTAATTGATTGAGTATATATATTTTTGCTGTGATATGGTCAATAGAGGTTTTTTCTGTTTAGTCATGTTGAATTGACATGTCTGTGTTATTCAAATCTTACTTTCAACACAGACTTTGATACATAAGTATAGCAGATGCAAAACAGGTTATATCCACTTTCAACTACATACAATTTCATTTTGGGAATATCATGAAAAAGTGTCAGGTGATACAACTGATGTTTTAATGCTTTGGGTTTCGTAAGGTTTATATAAGTAAATAATTACTAGTTTCTTCATTGTAAGGCAACTGACATTGTTAGCTAAACAAAGTTGACAATTTAAACCAAAATTAGCATTAACACAATGGTTTTTCCAATTCTAAAGATGGAAAAATAAAAAAAATTCTAGGCATTTAAAAAAAATGTGTTGTATTTAAAGTATTTTCTTCAGTTTTACAGTTATTTGAGTACATACTAAGAGCCAACCAGTTAAGCCAAGATAAAAAACAGATTCTTTGTGATTTTTAAAGTTTTACAATTTATTTTTTCAGTTTTGTTTTTTATACATTTAATTATCATTAACTAAATAACTAACCTGTTTGCCAATTTTAACAAAAAATGATTTTGCCCCCTCATTAAAGTGTCCTTTGCACAAAATGCACCTTTATTTTCTAGAGTGAACATAGATAAAAAAATTCATTATATACATGCGCTACCTTCGTGAAAACACGCTATGACAGTTTTTTTAAGTAAACAATTAATTTTTATGTCCAAATTGCTTCTAGGAAAAATTATTTAAATACTCAGTTAAACGAAATAAGCAAAACATTTTCATAGACTTAACACTTTTGATTTTGTCATATTTTTATTAATTGCATAATTGTTAAATACAAACACTCGCCAATAGTCCATTGATCAGCTGCATTTTAACCAACCAGCACTTATTGTTTATCATTTTGACTTGGCAACTTACAAAAAACACATCATTTTGGCCTGGGTGGCAATTTTCAGAATTGCCTTAAGTAGTATAAAAGGAATTTACCACAAAATGCGGTACTTTGGGATTATCCCCTCGACCTGCCAACGCTCGCCAAATCCTTTGGCGCTAGTTTTTCCATGAAAAAAATTCCCAAAATAAACATTGTAAACACAATAAATTTATCAAATCATAATAATAAACAAATAATAAATAAATAATATTAACCATATATATTATAAACAAACAAGTCATTATCGTTGTGCAATTGTCGACACATAAATTTGTTTAAATACAAATCCAAGTGTTTTCGGGTAGTTCTGCGGTGTTTATTGTTCCGCCATTTTGCCGAAGCACATTTTCTTACAAGAAATAATTCCATACTCTTGAAAATATGCCACTGCACTCTCTTCGGTGCTAGGCAAATCCCAAATTCGAATCATTTTGCAGCACAGTGAAAAAAAAACCAGAATATTTCAACAACTAAAGAAAACTAACTTGCGTAGTCAAGGTCAAATGTCGACTAGATACGTCACGGTTATTGGCGCAGAAGCTACCTTTTGGCGATAATATCGTGTTTGGCGATAATATTGGGTTTGGCGAAAATGGTCGATGGGATAATCCCAAAGTACCCAAAATGCTTTGTCAAAATTGATTTTAAAGATCAATACATCATTCTAAGTGATAATAGTAAAAGTGGTGTAAAAAAATGTAAATAGACATGGTGTTGGTAATTTTTATTTTTCGTACTCAGTAAAAATTTCCCCCGAACCTCGTTCGGACATACTATTAAACTCCTGTGAGTTAATCTAAAGTAAATTACTGGAAAATAAAAAACCAATTTACCTGAACATACTGACAGAACTCCTGTCATCAACAATGGAGTGTTGTTCAAAACTGTTGAGGGAACAAATGGAGCTGGACCTTGAGAACATCAACGGAGATGACGCCTTGGAGAAAGTTTCATCGGTTCGAGAAGAAGTATTCTCTAATGGAATGGAAAAAATAATTTGAATATATCATTATAAAGAGTTTATGTTTTTTGGCGTGGTGACACACAGAGCTGGTCTACTGAAGATGGGCACTTCACTAAGCAAAATAAACCATTGGGACAAAAATTTCAATACTGGAATAGAGTAGATCATATTTTTGGTTTATATGCATAGGTGTAATTTTTGGGTATTTTTATATAAGCACTCTTTTCCCTGCTATTCATTTTGTACAAAATATTGTAGTTTTTTTAAATCACCATTTCATTTTTTTTAACGTAAAGTTAAACATATTGCTCTGTTAAGTAAAGTAAAAATTCAAAATACATTGCTGAAATTCTAGAAAAAAAAGAGTTTTATATAAAAATTTAAATATATACAGTAATCATTTATTTATAATCACTGACAGTATGGTGGAATTCACTTTTTTTTGCATATGGATTTAAAAATTGGAATCAGACATTTGTCAATATTGTTGGAAATCAAAAATTGGTTTGCGGAGTGCCCCCCTATAGACCCATTGTGGATAACCGAAATTTTTGTATTTGAGGATCGCATAACAGCACCATCTATTGATACTTTGCACAACTAAAATGACAAAAAATACATTTTCAATGGAATTTTATTTTGAACAATCGCCAGTGTCCGTGATGTTGGGAAGATGAGTACTAAACATTTAATCTACTTTCAGTTGCTTAAAATTAGGCCTTTGTTTCAAGAACAGGTCCTGAATTTTATATACATCCATAATATGTGTTTCATCAATAAAATTCTTGCTGCATATTGCGAATGGCCTGGTGATCATTTTGGACTTTTCCATAGAATTTGGATTGTCTGCTTTTGTGTAGAAACTCAAAATTTCTTTCCTTCGATTTTTTAAATCATACTATCAATTTTAATCATATATTTAATCAAACCATATCAATTTTATTCATATATTTAATCAAATCATATCAATTTAAATCATATCGACCCGGTGTTATAAATCCCACTTAAAGTTTTTGTCGAGGATCTTTCGTACATTTTCTTTAAAATCCCAACTTTTGTTTTGATGTCAAGAGCAACATGTTCTCTTTTTTTTTAAAGTTGAAGCTGTAGCTGAATCATTTTGTTTCTTGAACATGATTTTGTGCATGAAAGCAAATTATAACAGGAAATTAAACAATAAAGCATGAGCAATAGCGAATGAAATATAAATTTGCAAAAGGCAGCTGCATTGAAATTTGGAGCTGACGTCATGTGGTAGACACCCAGTGTGAGAGTAGAAAAGAAGAATGGGACGGAGTTAAGCTGACGTTATGATTGCTGCTTCTCGAAAATTCTAGTCACAGCACTTTTTGTGTTTGTTAAGGAAAGAGAGAAGAAAAATTAATCTCGTCATCCTATTCCAATTATCTGGATTTCGAATAAATTTTTTACTAATTACAATGCAGGACCTCCCTGCATGGTAATTAGTAAAAAAGTCTAACTGAACAAAAATAAGTTTTTGTGAATTGTGCTAATTTTTAATCATGTTCAAATGTTATATACAGCTTATTTAATAGTGATCTTTAAAAAATTACAAAACCTAAACAGTATATATATTTTTTTGTTCCTGACAAAACAAGTGTTGATAATGATAGAATGACAAAAACTTTTGTGGAGCAAAAATAATACAAGTTTCAGCATTTGAAGGTAGAATTTTGTCATTCTTTTTTTCATAAATATATCCAGCTAAGCATGCAAGTTTGAGAATTTTTTTTTTAAAATTTACTTTCCATCAGTTTCGAGGCCATTCCATTCTTTCTAAAAGGTACTCCGATTGTTTCATGTATAAAGAATTTTAAAGGAAGTTGTTATTCGGATGTCAAATGTTCCGTATTCTGCTTCAAAGTCAGCAGAATATTTGGCCAAATCACCATTAGTCACTTCCTTACACTACCTTGCAAGGAGAAAATTGAGTTCTCCGAGTGGCAACAAGACCGGTTTTTGTAGCCAACGTATTAGCATTGGAAATATTGCTTTTTTAGAAAGTTGCTAAGGGTGTCTGTTCAATTAATTTTGATCAACCAAGAAACAAAACAAAAAATTTGCCTGACGTCATTTTGTTGATGATTTATATATAAATACATATAAAACCCACTGTGCAAGTAATGTGTAGGGCTGCAAAATTGAACTGAACTCTTATTCGGGTAAAAGTAAAGAATAAGGAAACACTCCAACCAAATCAATTTTCATCGATACCTTTGGTATGGAAGGCATAGGGTTTTCATTTTCAACACTGAGACATCAATGACCTTTAAATAAGAAGGCGGGGCTACTTGCTGTAGATAAAATCTCAAGAGACATGGAATGAAAAACTTACTTTATGTAATTTTGGTGATTTTATACGAAACTATTACTAAATTAACAAAGTAATAAAGAAATTACAAATGGTAAAACTAAAATAATAACTATTCGCAAAATGGTGAATTTTTCAACCCTTGGTTATTATTTGGCGACAATCAGAGGTAGAAAGAACCCTAATTTAGAATCTAAATTTTTTTAGTTTTTGTCTTTTTAAGGTTTTTTTGTATTTTTTTACTCTCTTTTAAATATAGGTCTTTATTTAGCTTATGAGCATGCTTGAAATTTTAAAGTTAAGAGATTTAATTTTTTAATAAATGCAATGGCTGTCTCTTTTGGATTGACACACCTGAAAAGCAAATTTATAGCAATTAAATTAATTTTATAAAGATAGCATTTAATTAAAATTAAAACTATTATGATATTGCAAATGCAAAAAAAAAATTCCTCATGTATCAAAAACGAAAATTTGAGGAAAAAGTTTTGGGTTAATTCCTAGTGTCCGGTGCCCTGCCAAATGGGATTTGGCACCAAATGATTGGACAATAAAGTTTATATTTGGCAACCCTACTTGATGACTTACAAAAATATCATGTTGTATGGCAACCCTAAATTTTTTCCTCTCGTGTGTCACACATAATTCCGCCATTTTTTAATCGATGTTCGCCTCGCATGGATGTGATTTTTCTGAGCTATGGATGTATGCGCGGACGACGTTTATTTAAATAGTAGGTATTTGTGGGAGTTGGAAATGAAAGGCAAACGTGCCGTGATTGATTGGTGCATGGATGCCGATTGTTGTCTAACAAGCGAACGTGCAAGGTATGCAGAAGGTGCATGGAGCTGGCCCCGCTGCAATTTACCGTAGAATGGGTTTATGGGTCGAACCATGGATACATTATGCAGCAAATGATCGACTGCCCGAAGGGTGTCATGGATGGGATCCCGAGTAGTAGTCCGAAGACCACAAAATCGACGTCATGTGTCTGCGACTTTAGCGTACAGTACGCGTGTGCACTTACGAGTGCTTTTGAAATGCCTTAAACGACTGCCCGAAGGATTGCCTGTAAGCAGTATGATCGACTGCCCGTAGGGACATTGTTACCTTCGAGATAAACGCCGAACTGCCGCCAACAGCCCAATATAAACTGTAGTGCGATGTTAATTAACCAAAACAAAACTTCGGAATCAATTCGAAACCGTCGCCATTAGCCCATTGTGGAGCTCAAATGTGACCAACGCGATGTCCGCCATTTTGATTTGGTGACAAAAAAAAAAAACATAATTTTTGGTCTTGACGCCAATTTTTGGACTTGGCGACAACGGGGCACTGTACACTAGGAATTTACCAAGTTTTGTTGTTGATTTTCCCAAAAACCAAAACTTGGAGGTTTCTGGTTTTTCCTAAAAACCAAACTCTGGCGACAATGGTTTTTAGACGACGTGGAAATGTGTTCTTAAGTGTAACCTTAAGTTTGGAACAGATGTAGTATAGGACATTTGGCGCGTTTTTGTTTTTGGCGACGAAAAATTGCCGTTAAACAGCTCTATGACGTCATAGGATTGCCAGATTGAAAGTCGCCACAAGAATCGGAACATACCAACAATGTCAGGTGGGGTTGCCATACTATAAATATATCGCCCCTATAAAACACGCCAAAAAAAAACTCGCGCGCCAAATGTCCTATACTACATCTGTACCTTAAGTTTTACCCAAAGTCTATCACCTTGTCCAGTAAAGTCTTTGCTTTCGTTTTGATCTCCTTCAAATTTCGAATCTTCAAGTGATTCGTCGCACTTATTGAGACTATTATCTTCATTCGAATCAGAAAAGGGCTCTTGAAAGCAAGTCTTCTGCCCAGGGTGTTTTTTCAAGGCTTCACGTTCCGACGCCTGAAATAAAGCCCCAATTTCATTCAAGTCGCAGAGTGAAGAGGCAGAGGAAATGAGCAAAGGGGTCCCTTCAATGCAGTAAACTTTTAACTCGTCCCCGGGTATTTTGTTCGGAACGACATTCTGGGAGGGAGTGGAAAGGTGTCTTTTTTTGGTGGACGATGAGCCGCAAACATCGTCTGCGAGTTGGTCGTCGTATCTTTTGCTGTAGTCGATCGGCTGGTCGTCGATAGTATCTAAATCTGTTTCAACGTAGTAGTCGTAAATCGGCTTCATTGCCTTTCCGTCTTTGAAACTTAACATAACAAGATGAAATAATAGGCCAATGAAAATAAGAAATCTGTAAAATAAATAAGTTCGCCGAAAAAAATTAGTTGTAACAATTAAAACACAATTGCAATTAAATGCCAGTGTTAAATATCATAACCATAAACAACAACAAACAAGATATTAAATTGTAACTTCACTTCACTTCAGATGTTTAGTGAGTGGGGTTGGTTGGTTTTTAAAAACGTCGCACCAGAGCTGCACAGTGGGCTATTGGCGACGGTTCGGGGTCAATCTCGAAGGAAAGACCCGGGAACAAATTCACACATGCACTTCGTTATTTTAGAACCATCGTCATATGACAATGAAACACCCGAACTGGCACCCAACGCCTTCAATAGACGTCGGGACTTTGGACCCCGATCAAATTTATCGTGCAACAGTTCCGTATACACGCCAGCATAATATATATAATAATTTTTTGGATATTCTGGACGACTTTCTAGTATTTTTGTAGCGAAGCTGGCAACCCTCCGATCGCAAGATCACTACTTTTTTACTTTTCTATGTCAAGTCCATTTCACAGATTCGAACCACCAATCCTCTGATTAGTAGCTGAACGCCTTACCAACTGAGCAACTGGGACTCGTTAGTGTAGTTGAGCGAGCGTTCGGAGTACCACGGGAGCGAAGCTCCCTTAACCTCCTGTAGGACTGTTAATTTTTGAAAACATGACGATGAGAATTAATTTTTGAATGACTCGTACTAGGCGACTAAGGACGAAACCTGGACTAAACAGGACGAACGATAAAAAAAGAAAAAAGTTAATATTAAAAGCGTACATGTCTGATTGGCTGCTGCCATCACGTGGTTAAATCCCTTACCACGAATGGTCGGTGGGCGGAGTCACCGAGTCAACTGTCGGACTGCTCGTTGGAGCTGGTTCATTTGAGCTTAACTTCGCGAGGAAGTAGCAGAAGAGGACTTGCAGCTTATCTGCTGCAGTAATTTTCTCCTTCAACTGGTGGATCAGGTCTTGCATCCATTCACTGTTGGAGAATATCGGAAAAAGTTTACTAACTAACTCAGTGATGAGCGTAGCATTGCTCGATGTCACTGAGGCAGGTGGTTGGGTGGTGGGTCGAAACACTTTTTTCCGGGCAACAGGAACTTTCCTAGTGGCTCGGGGTTGGGTGGGACATCTTCGAATTCTTGAGAAAAGTGGGCATCGTCGACTGGAGGCGACATGACCGGTCGCTTTGCAGTTGCCATATGGATTTTCCAATATTGGCAGGTTCGGGTCTGGTGCGGTCCACCGCATTTCAGACTTCTAGCTGCACTATGACATGAGTGAGAGGTATGGTGAAACATGTTGCAATTAAAACATTGCAAAACATGTTTTTTGTAAAATGGCTCAACACGAATACAAAGTCCAAAAAGTTCGTTAATTTTGAGAATCTTGTTGCATCCGATGGTTTTAGGCATGGCCGCCAGGAACACTTTGGTTGGGGCCTTGGCTGCCCTTCTGGTCAATTGCACTACCTTAGATATAGCAAATCCAAGGGTAGTTAGTTCAGTCATGATTTGGGAGCAGTCCGTTTCGATCGGCAGCCCTTTAATGGCTACCTTGAAGGGAACGCTGCTGGGTGGCGCAGAGAGGTAGAAATCGTTTTTTCTCTCAGTGAGGTGGAGCGACGGCCAGGTCGTGGTCGCTCACGGTGGTGGTCTGGATCCGGATGTAGTCGCCCATCTTTTTGGACTGGAGTCCGGCATCGCATTTGTCCCTCAGTTCAGTTAGAATCAGCGGGAACTAATCAGTTGATCGGAGAAAGATATAGCGCCGGGCATTATGGCTTTTGCCGTAGCACTATCAGTCACGGGTGGCAGGGGGTCGATTAGCATCTCATCGATTTACCCTTCTGTAGTCAGGTTCGGCAGGCGGGTCAATGGGCACAGGAACGGCTTGGGCAGGCTCGATGACCGTCTCCGGTTCTGGCTTCGTCACGGTTGGGAGATTTTTCGCTATATAGTTTATGCGACGTGTAATATCATCCATTTGACTATTAAAGTCAAAAATCATCGGATCCATTTTCATATTATTGTCCATAAAAATGGGAAAATCAGGATTAGGCATAATGAATACTTTGCGATAGCGGTAAATCGGAAACACGACCGACGTGGGCTATCGCCAACGAGCTTTTTTGTGGCTCGTTAGTGAGTGAACAGATTTCATTGTTTATACATCGGCGCGTGCTTGGTTTGTTGCAATCAGTGATCGTCACTCATAATCGCCCATCTCTAACTTAATACACTGATCCTGATTTAATATCATGGATTATCTTTGTAATTCTAATACTGGTAATTATCCATTTGTCTCCAGTGATGAGATACTAGAAAAATCTAAAAAAAAGTTGTATTGAAATTCTTAAATACAGAAGGAAATATCACGTGAAGGACGTAATAGGAGTAGATGGAGATAAGAAAGTTTAGCGTTTAATTTTGCGCATACAGGAAGTTTTGCGTGACATGTAAATGAAGAAGCAAGTGAAGCTACCTGAACACAATTATTTACAGGTATTTATATATATTTACATTATTTTGCTAATTAAAAATTAAATCACAAGTTGTTACCCAACCGGGGATCGAACCTAAGTAGCAATGCTTGAAACACTCAGCCAATGAGAATGATCAAAAACCCATAGTAAGGCGGAGCAAAAATGTACTTTCCTTGCCCACTTTCAAAAGCGAAAAACGAGCGCACCTTCTATATATAGTCTTCACTATCCTGGACCATCTCCCGACTTCGCCTCTCGTCTCCTTCGGAGTCGGACGTACTTTCGAGCTGCTCCTGAGCTGAACTATCATCGACGTTAACAACGAACTCCTGATAAGAAGTTATCAACTGTAAATGTGGATCCTTGCCTATGGTATTGCCCAGGTAGCACAGTAATATTGGCCAATATCGGCAAAGAGAGTTTCGGCAACATTGGCGAATGTCGGATCGGCCAACGTCAAACTGTTAACCTTTTATCAATATTGGGCAATATTGCCGAACCGATATTGGCCAATATTATAGAGCGGTATTGGCCAATATTGGCGAATGTCGGATCGGCCAACGTCAAACTGTTAACCTTTTATCAATATTGCCGAACCGATATTGGCCAATATTATAGAGCGGTATTGGGTAATGTTGAACTGGCCAATATCGTAGAGCGGTATTGGCCAATATTGGCAAATGTCGGATCGGCCAATGTCAAATGGTTAACCTTTTATCAATATTGGCAAATATTGCTCAACCGATATTGGCTAACGTTAGGTCGGCTAATATTGGCGAATGTCGGGTTGGCCAATGTCAAATGGTTAACTTTTTATCAATATTGGCAAATATTGCCAAAGCAATATCTGTCAATATTAAATAAAAGGTGGCCGATTTACATTGATCGACTCGACATTAGCCGAAATCGAATATATTTGAAAGCAGCGGTTTACAATATTGATGAACAATACTATGAATAATTTTTAAAAAAAATATTTTTATAAAACAATTTGTTTCTTTTGTTTTTGATCATTTAAAGCTGTTGCATGAAAAATATTCTTTCCTCTGTGGAAAATATTGGACTATACTACTCATTTGCTTTCTCTTTATAACATCAAAAAATTGTATTCAAAATCTATATAATAATAAAAATATAGCAATAAAATTATAATTATTTACAAATTTATAATTCTTTTAAAAAATTTAAATTAGTTAATTTTGAACTAAGTTAACTGTAATATTATTTAAAAATATATTTACATTTACTTTTCTAAATGAAATGCATTATACATTACCATTTAAAAAAAATTAAAAACACAATTCAAAATATTTCTATCTTGTATTCCTTCATCTAATACATTAAAAAAAATTAAGACTTAATTTTTAAAAATGTGGAAAACATAATGAATACTTTTATATTGAAGTATATGTTGAAAGATGAAGTATCCATTTTGAGAGTAAATTGGATCACAAAGCTATTGTAAATGTTTTTTACACCAAAGTAAATTAGTTTTGAAAATGGAGGAAAAAAAATATTTTGTCAAGGTTAATGATGCTAGATTGATAAGCAAGTTTAAGAATTTTTAGTAGTCTAGTTTAATATCTTAAGACAGTTAGATATCTGCATTTAAGCAGGTTTTTGTAAACTTTTTAGCAATCTAGTTAAAATACCAAAACAAATTAGTTTTTTAAAAAACTTTTTAGCATTTATAAGAAATCCAAATTATCTTTTATTACACACCTGTGGCATAAAATATTGGGGCCAATTTCACTTACCTCAATTAACTATTATGACTCCCTTCTGTTGTAAAAAAGAAATCTAACGCAACAGGTATTGTGTAATAATTTGGATACTCCTTGAAGTTTGGATCACATACTTCATTTACAACACATTAAGTGTGATTTTCTAATCTAAAATACTACTAAGTTGGTATTTGTAGTATAACAGTTGAACGCATGAAATATTCGATATAAAATAAGCATGAAATACATTGATAAAAATTAAATATGCTCGAATATATAATATAATTTGATAAGTTGCTTACTTATTTTTAGCAAAATAAATTTCTAAAAATGTGTGTTGTGTTTGATGTCAGTTGTTGTAAAGAAAGTAAAAATTATACTTATTTACATTGCATTTCAATTTAAAATTATTTGCAATTTAGGAACCAAAAAAAAACTAACACCTAGTAACCGAGCTAAGACCTTTTCCTTATAATTTGACCGTAAAGTATGAAGCTGTGTTTACAGATCGTTCTTTAATTGTATTATAGACTAATGATGCTTAATGCCTCATTATGAGAAAGTTTAAGAATTTAGTTGATTTCTATGGATAATTATAAAATAAACTTAAGTCAATTAACTAAATCGAATATAAAAAAGACATCCATGAAAATTATTTCTACCAACATTAAAGTTTACTGCAGTTTGCTTTCACTACTGCTTTTTATTATAAAATAAATTAAAAAAAACAACCTTTTTTTTAGTTAAAAATTAACAAATGGTCTACATTTACTTGAGTGCCTCATGCAAAAACGTTCGCTTATTTTTAACTTTTAAAGTATATGCATTAGTAAATATATAATGAAATTATATTTTAAAAAGTTTTTTTATATTTAATATTTTACACTTTTTAATAATAAATATTAATATAGTGGAAACCATTTCCAATTATTCCACTGAGACCACTTCTAAACAAACCTTATCACTTAGCGACTCAATCGCATAAGTGGTTAACGATTTATACTACTACCTCCATCATTAGTGCACAAGTGTTATTTTAAATATTAAATAACATTCTAAAAGTTATTAAACCACATTTTATTTTAACACTTTTTACTTTATCAATAGTCTTCACATAAAAGTGCTGATCTCTTAATTAGAGTATTGTGAGTTTGTTCCTGGCCTTGAATTGTCCATAAGGCCAGCAAAGGCAGGGTGGGAAAAGGGGCTGGAGATAAATCTATCATGGCCCAAATATCCTCACATTGGTCATGGTGTGGAAATTTGGGAGAGCGAGGTGCCAGTTCGGGTGTTTGTTGACTTAGTAGCTGGTATCCGAGTGGCTTCAGGCTACAGGATGTGGAGTATATGTCTTGAAATGAGTTTCAAACACTGCTCAAAATTCATAAATCAGGTTTCAGAACAGATCTTGGGGCTAATCAATGCAGCCTCTTCAAGTTATCAGTGAGCAGCTCTAGTGGAAATTCAGCTAAAATAAAATAGGAATAACACATATTAAATGAAAGAGAAAAATACCAAATGCTAGATAACAAGTCAAAAATAACTGAATGAGGAAATCTAGCAATTAAATCTAGTGATCAGTTTCTTAATGCTGTATAACATGTTGTTCTAATTTATTCCACAAACTTTTTTCTAAAAAAAAAAATAACACGACTAAAATTGTTTAAATACATGTTTGAGTGATAACAAAATATTACATTAAATTTCAACATGGTATTAAATCGATTTTAGCAAGTACTTCAAATGCTTTGGCCAACTGCCTAGTATACTTTTATGTGCCGGCTTAAAATACATTTTAAAGTTGCAGAGAACTTTCAAATCATAATGGAGCTAATATATTCTGGAATTAAGACACATCTGAATAACCAAATGAAGATTTAATAAATAATGCACTCAAAGATTGTGCAATATAGCGATTAAGCATATTCGATTAGTTTGGCTTGTTATCATTACTATCTTGTACACAATAACTACTAAACAGGCTAACATTACATTTTCTTATAAATTGTTATCCATAACAAATAAGGTAGGTAAGGCTTTTTTTGACAAAATGTGGAATTCTGGAACCATAAAATGCCTTGTAACTAAATTATGTCCTAGTATATTTCTCGAATATATGGTTAAAATGTACTCTACGGTTTCCCTGCCAAATCTAGTTAACATTTTCAGCAACCCTGCAGAGAGAAAATTGAGTTTTTTTAACAAAACCGTTTGTCGCCCAGAATGTGTTAATATTGTGAATATATCATTTTTTAAAAGTTGTCAAGGAGAACCGTACAATGCATTTGAACCAAATATTATATAAAAAGTTACTTATTTAAAAATAAATATTGGATACAGCTCCAATAGCAATTTTTAATATTTTGAAAGTATTTCATACAGTGGATAGTAAATAAATTTTCTACCAAAAATTGTTAATATCTTAAAAAAGTTATGTAATTTCCTCAGTAATTAAAATTGCTAATTCTTTATATTGGTGAATGTTCTGGGAATGGAACTGTAAGTTCGTTACTTACATGTGATCGAAAAGGGATTAAATAATTTTTATTAAAATTATTATGAGAATGAGCACAAGAAAATTATGTAATGCAACATCAGCGGACAATCGTAGGCATAATGATTATTTCCCAAAGAGGTAACCAATTTCAGTAACTTTGTTTTTGAAAGTTATTAGGATTGAATTGAAGAAATTCCAAGTCTTCCCAGGAGATTGGATATTTGTGCATCACATTCTGTACGCTTAATTTTTTTTTTTTTGTGGCTATGGGAACTTTCAAAAAATCATTAGGGTCAATTCTTGTGGCCACAATACATTCTAAGTGGAAAATGTCATTTCCAGCTACAACATGTTGATGTCAGATCATTGGCAGTCGGCTAATCTCGAAACAATTAATAAGATTCGTCAGTCTTAAATTTAAATGAAAAAGAAACAATTTTTCAATGCCCGCCCGCCTGTACTAAAATTTCTGTAGATGAAGGAACGGCAACAAAAGTTGCCAGAAGCAGTAATTTACAAGATTATTTAAAAACATTTTTCAGAAATGATAACAAGTTTTAAAAAAGTATTATGTCTAACTTTAGCTAACGTTATACCAATATGATAACATTTTTTAAAAACTTAAAACTACTTATTTTTCTACATTTTTGTGCTATAAAACAAAATATTTTCCAAATACAAATAGAATATTATTGTTAATCTTATAAAGTAAATGCTACTTATTAATGTAATGTTATTAATGCACATTTTGTTTGTAATATATGCTCGGGTACTTGTTTAAGATTTACCCAAGTATACATATTTTAAAATAAAATTTTACATTATGACCACAAATAAAACATAATTTTATAAACCGTTAGAAAATTTCATGAATTAGATAATTTTTTTAAATAAACTTTTTTCGGAACATATAATTTTAAACTAAGTGTATTAAATTTGCTATTTTAAGTACCAAGATTTAATTTACTTCTGGGATTCTGCTATCTGAAAAATTTACTTTGCCCCACTAGTTGAAATTTCTTAAAATGTGGGCTAGTATAGAAGTTACCCGAAAGAAAAGAGTTTCGAGTACAAAACAATTACATTTACTTATTTAGAGAACTATAAAAATATTCCGATCTGAATAACTTACTACAATAAAAACACAATTAATGAAATCTGTGTTTTCCTATAAATAAGTTTAAGAAAATCTAAGTTTTTTATAAACTCATACAATCATGATACAGGGAACGTCCACCAAAAATGAAACTTTTTACTGAAATTAAAATTTTAACCAAACTGTAAGTGTGGTATATCAATTTAATCCTAGAAAGTTGCTGGATATGAATTTGTAAGGTATTATTTCATAAGAATAATAGTCTGCAGTGAAATTGTTCTGAAAGTTTACTTATTTTTTCACTTTTATTGGGGCCAAAAATGTCACTTTGATAATAGTATATTATTTTCTTAATTTTGTTCATTAATTGAAATCATTATATATACAAATTCATATTTATCATATATATATAGTTGAAATATTTTAGATTAGCTTTTGAATAAAATTTTAACTCTATTTAATAGTGATGTTTAATTGTCACAAGAGTAACAAAAAACATATAAAAGTTTCAAATTTGTAAAAACTACTTAACATTTTTACTTGGAACCTTTTAATCTCTGATTTGGTGGAATAAGACATATTTTAGACCACTTATTTTTTGTGTCATGCATAGAACATCCTCTGTTGTGTTGTTACAAGAGTAACAAATGACTGTGTCACAAGAGTAACGCATAACATTTCTGGCAAGTAAATCAAATAGGTTGTCTTCAGACCAAAACAAAAACAATATTTTAAGTTTATTTGGCTTTGCCCTTTTTAAGAATAAGTTCTTGAGTAGTTTTTCCATAATTAATTATATTTATAATTAATTACATAATTAATTTAAAACAAATTAAATTGCATTATTCACGTTTTTAAAATGAATGAACTAAATTTTTTATTTACTTTAAAATTACAGAACAATTATCACAGGTCCTTAGAATGTGTGTATTTGTGGTTTTCATAAAAACTTTCAAAGTAATTCATAGGACAGTTGCAGATATATTTTCTCCATTCCTAAAGATTTATTGATTTAGAGTGCTGTACAGGTCCGTTGCACCGGGGGGAGCACGGCCCCACTATAATCTGGAAACCCTGAAAGTTGGGAATTTCTACTTCTAAAAATCCCTAATTTGAGAAAATTTATGCCTGAAGAAAATTAATGTTATTAGCAAATGAAAGCTAGGGCAGATTATAAATGGCCTAACTTGTATCATTACATTTAAATTAGACCTCAGAACGGACATTGCATTGGAATATGGGTGCAACAAATCAATGGTTGTGAGAGAACTGTTTAATATTACGTAAAATGTATATAAAAAAAGATGAAAAATGCTGATAAGTTGGAACTGGGAATTTTCAGCACTGTTGAGTTGGGAATTTCGAATCGTTAAGTTGGGAAATTTGTTGCTTCAATTTTGTTATGTCGCTGGTGCTTTGATACTTTACTTGAATGTTGGTAGACATTCAGAATGTGCATTTTGAAAAGATATCATAGAACGACTATTATATAATACAAGACAGATTTTCTGTAAATGTGTTTGCACAATATTTTAATGCAGCATCACCAAGAAAATACATCGGCCAAAAGTGTTCCAGTTTTTTCTGATGGTTGCACAGGCCAATTTAAACAAAAATATAATTTTGTAAACATGTCAGCACTTAAATATTAAAAGTTTTCATGGACTTTTTTTTTCAATAGCTTACGATACGAGTGCTGTAGATGGAATCGGTGCTGTTTTTCTTCTTTTAAGTGATGTCTATGAAATGAAGTGTATGGTAAAAAGCAATTATACAAAAAGCTGCTGATTTTGCAGAACTTGTACATGGTGCAACACAGGTAAACATACTTTATGTACCAAATGAAGAAATCATAGCCAAAGAATTCATTTGCGTATTATATTATCTCATATTCTCTTGGAGAAATTGTATAGTGAAGGGCACACAAAAACACACTTTATCGAAGCTACCAAAAATGCCACTATCTACCATTGACCATAACACACGATAATTCCTACAAAGAGTTCATATTTTATAAAGGAAACAGCAATAAAACTGCAAGTGAAACCGATGAAGACGAAGAGCAATTCTGCTCAGTAACAGAACGCAAAGGAGCCAAGACCAGTAGGTGAATGTAAACTATGTTGTGGTCCGTTAATTCTAACAGTATATGATGCATATCAAATAAGGTGCTTTAATACACAGAAAAGTAAAAATAATTAAAAAGTTTGAACTTTATGATCATGCTATTTGATACAAAAGAAACCAAATTGTGGCTAATTTTGTTGCTCTTATATTTGTAAAATCTTTTTTTATTAAACTATTTTTTAATATAATAATTCTATACCCTTTTAAGCTATTTTAGACTCCTATCAACGTTGTATATTAAAAAAATTGAGAATTAGCTCATATATTAATGATTTTTTGAGGTTTTTAAGCAGAAATTCAATTGTGGACAAAATGTCCCAAGAGTAACGCTTAGCCTTTTACTTAAAACAATGCCATTAATTTAGATTTTGTCAAAGAGATTCAAAAGTTTTTCCCTTTTGAAGAGATATAATTGCTCTATTATATTTGTAAATTTGAGTTTTGTATTCTCATATAATTCACAGGAATTCTACCTTAAATACACTTTTTGTATTTTGCCTTTTCCAGTGGTCACAAGAGTAACAAAAGTTTGATTTATTTCCTAGACAACAAAAATATACTAAATTACATATTAGATATGTTTTATGAAGCGGAATGACATGAACTTTTAAATAGTAATTTTGAATTTTATCCTAAATATGTTTAGTGTTGTAAAAAATGTACGTTTTTATGAAAATTTTCTCTGACCGTCACAAGAGTAACAATGGACGTTCCCTACACCGCTTCAGTCAATTCCGTACAATAAGCAACACAATCTGTAAAAATACTACACTTGAGCCAACAAGTAAATAATACTCGTGCCAACAAGTAAATAATACTTGTTGGCTGTTGAGCCTGTTGGTTAAATATTTACCTGCATTTGATAATTCCAAAGATAATTCCTTCTTCACATGCAAAGCCCGGACTTTTAGCGCCATTTCGTTTCAAACCACGACCGAAGTAAACAACTGAAACATGTTCTGCGCATGCGCACTTTGATAGCTGTGATCAATTAGCCGTTTCATGGCGACATTAACTCGCGAAATTTTTAAAACGTGTAAAATCTGGAGATATTACGTTAAAAATGTGCAAAATTATCCTTGTACACAATTTTTTTTGTTAACAAATGTAGTTTTTAAAGCTTTTAGAAGTTTTGTCAGAATTTCAGTATTTGACAGGGAATATTGCCGACCGATTTTGACCAAGATTCGCCGAGTAAAACTGACAAAATCTTTAAAACGAATAAAAATCTTGGGTTATCACATAAAAGTTGTGTATATTAGTTGTCTCTATCAATTTATTTGTTATAAAGTGTAAATTTATAAGTTTAAAGGTGTTATAAGAATTTGTTGAATCCTCAGTATCGGCATGGTAACATTGGGCGGTATTGGCTAATGACGCAAACGAACGGTCGATATACACCAATCCACAGTGAGATTGGCCAACATTGGCCCAATATTGGGCAATATTGTTGTGCTACCTGGGTGTATGCCTGCGTTTGCTCCCACTTTAAATTGTAAACCCGAGATTTCCGTTTTCTGTTCTTTCTCTAAGGTGGTGGCTTTGATCACCAATACCTAGGAAGACTGAATTCAGCAAAGCTTTTTCTTCGGAATAGCCTAGCTTCCTTTCGCTCGGTAAATACTCATCCCTCCCCACCTTCTCTACTCTATCTTTCCTTACCTAATTATGGCACCTACGTGCTCGAAAACCTTAAAAAACCTGGAAGACCAACTTTTGACGGTACATTTCCAGTACGCTACCCTTATGGCTAAACAGGAAAAAGGCACTTTGTCTAAACCTGAAAAAATTAAACTTTCAAACCTCGTTAAAATGAGGACACGTCTAACAAGCGAACTTCATATCCTAAATTCGCCGGCATCTCCGGAAAAAAAGGAAGAAGTCCTAGCTGAGGTAGTAAAAATGGAGGTCGCCCCGGACCCCGTAGTCGATAAAAAAGAAACGGATAAACTACCAGTATTCGAACAAAGTCACATTCTGACAACGGTAGAATCCGCAGCAGTTAGAAATATCCATAAAATTTTGGATGAAAAAATCAAAAACGGTACTGCCGACCCAAAAGAAATCGTATTCGAGCAATATTACCGCCATAAATTTCTAGAGTTCAACTCTATTGGATTACTAAAAATCGTGGACAGCGATGAACATATTTTCTACATTAATAGAGACTTGAACGACGCTCGTTCTAAAATCAAAGAATTAGCACTCGAATTCCCATACGTCGAGGGATTTCAAACACCAACAAAAACAGCCAAAAGACCTAGAGAGTCATAAAGTCCTCTTCCGTTAGAAGAGCCGAATAAGTTCGCCGCCATTGAAAATGAAAATATCAATATGGAACCGACCGAGGAAATACCTCAGCCGAAAATTAAAATACCCCCGATAATTGTTTCGGATCCGTCTCTTTGGACGGAAATTAGAGCGCTCATGCTGGAGACTAATATTTCTGAATTTTCATGCAAAGCAGCGCTAGAGTCGCTGACTATAAAATTATCAAAATCAGAAGATTTTGAAGCAACAAGGGAAATCCTTAATGCCAAAAGCTTCCCGTACCACACGTACAATACCAAACGGCCTAAAAAGACTAAAGTAGTTTTGAAAAATGTCCCAGCGGACATGCCTTCCGATGAAATAAAATCAGCACTGTTAGAAAAAGGTTTCCCAATTCTGAGCGTTTATCAACTTAAAAAGAATGTTGAGCGTATTCGCATTCCACTACCGATTTATTTTCTTGAGCTCAAATGTGGACCAGAAGGATCCAAAATTTATCAGCTTAAAGAACTGCTTAATCTAATAGTTAAAATTGAGCCTTACAGAAGACGTAAGACTCCAACCCAATGCCACCGCTGTCAGCGGTATGGACATTCAAAAAATTCATGCTCAAACCCAATAAGGTGCGTTAAATGCGCTGAGGATCACCTCACGGAAAATTGCCCGGAACAATACGTTGCCAGTCCTAAATGAGCGCTCTGCAGCGGCAGCCACACAACAAATTATACAGGGTGCCCGCGCGCCCCTAAACCGTTCCAAAAAAGGCAATAAAACTCGAATGCTCATTTGGAGTTAACCCCTCCAGTATACCATACGCCAAGTTCGGAAGCTGAACCCGAAATTATGGATCAGACTTCACCAGTGAATCAAATTGAACCACCCATGCTAATAGAGCAGGCACCAGCAGACGATAATCCGCTTGAGTTTCTTAAGGTGATAGCTACCCTAGTAGCACACATTATCGAATCGATATCGGAAAAATCACCAAAATGACATCGGATCAATATCATGTCATGATACCTAAACGATATCGAAATGGCATACACCACGCTGTATCGTGACGATGTCGTTTTTCGATTATAAAACGATACGAGAAACGATATCCCGCCGATGTTGAAAGTACTTTTTTTCGACGTAGTGTCGATATCGTATCGATGTTTTTTACGACATCGTGTGGATATCGGAAATGATATCGTTCCTATATCAGAAAATTAAATTTTCTTTAAAAGCAGATATGAAAGCTGGCCGTGAAAATAGTCTTGCATATAGTCGTTGCAATCAATAATTCAGACATGGAGGATTTTTGCTCGCCTTTTCATTAATACAAGTTCCAAATATTTAGTACTTGTATTCTGAAAGTTGAGCAAAATTTAGATCCATGGTGGACATTGGAAAATTGCATATTTACAACAATTACATGCAAGAGTGGCACTTTCACGGCCATTATAAGTGGAATAATTGTTTTAATTCCAAAGCACTAATTTTAAAACACATGAATATTTATTGTTTGGAAAACAAGGCAAAGATTTCCTTTGCTGATCATAAAAATGCCCTGCACTTTATCTTATTTTTATTGTGTAGTAGTCAATATGAGATGCATTAGCTTGAAGTAATTTTGAAAATTTAAATTTTTTTAAACACCAAATGATTTAATTTATACAAATGAAAAATTTCAAACATATATATATATTTGAACCGTTAATATAGATTTTAAAATGGTAAGAATTCTTACTATAATAAAGCTGAAATTGAATATATTGAAGTCAAAAGTTATCCTATATTGAAATACTAATTTTGGCTTTAAAAATAATGAGCACTTAATGCATTGTAATACACAAGAGCGAGCCTTCTCTCTTCTAGTACAACTTCTTAACATTTAGTTGTTGCCAGTGTAGTTGATGGCTGTTACTATTGAATAATAATATAACTAATCATAGCTATAAAACTAATTTGAACTCACACCATCTTTCCATACAATTTAAGAATAAATTTTTTTCAAAACTAATTTCTTTACTCTGTATTTTAATGTTTAAGATAATTATTTCAATGTTTATTACAAGCAAGAATCAATGGTAAAATATAACAATTTTATTGATTTTTACTAAAGATACAAATTCCTAATTTCAGAGCTTGGCTTCTGTTGAATGTTCCAGTTCCAATCAGCATACAAATGCCCTTTCCAATTTTTTTATCAATATCAACATCAAATCGCATCATTACAGCAGCTAAAATCAAATAAATTTCAAAATTAAACAAAACAATATCTAAGATAAAAAACTGTACATGTACATAAGCAAAACTTCATATCAATTCAAGTACTTATAAAACCAAAAATCCAGGGGTTTTAAAAGAAATTATTCTTAAGGAAATAAATTATTCTTATTTAAAGAAAAAGTACTATAAATTAACACTAAAACGTTATATATAATAAACTGAATATAATTTGAAAATAAAAATGCTACTTTGTCATTAATTTAACTTTATTACCCCTTAACATAAAAAAAAAAATCTTGTATATCCCACTTAAGGACTAGCCGCATATCAGCAACAATCGCATTACAACGTCAACTGCAGGTGATTATTTAATTGTATCCAACTCAGGGCTGCCAGGTCTCTGGTTTCCCAATTGCCAAATATTTGTCAAAGCTGTTAACTATGTAGCAAGAGAAAGGATATTTATCCAACAGAAAATCTGCTCAGCGAGCAAATACAATTTTGAATTTAGTTGCATGTTTGATACTTGCCAGTGCACGGCTACCAGGCATTTGTAAATAACCTAACATAAGAAAAAAAGGATATTTCCTTTTCAAATTTTTATCGGTACAACAAAAAACAACAATATTGATGAAAGAAACATAGCAGAACATATATTAATTTATATTTTTTAGAAAGAAAAAAAATCACTGTTTTAAGGCTTACCTATATATTTTTTTACCAATTTGAATTTTCTTTAAAACTACAATGTATTATTTTGATTTTATTAAATATTCTATTTTGCACAGGTATGAAGTGTTTTAAAATAACTTTATACTTTCTTAAGAATAACTTTTAGAAATTTGCATAATAAAATTGTGTAAATATATTTACACAATTTTATTATTAAAGAATTTTTAATGCACGGTTTTTGCATAACTCTAAAAATACCATTATTAGCCTAAAACTGTGCAATACAATGCCTCCAAAACCATGAAACTTTTCTGCCAATTCTGCTATATTGAAATCTTCGGTCAGCAATTTCTTTGAAACTGATGTTATAACGGTAGACACATATCTTCGTTTTAAAATTTAAATATTTTTTCTCAATAAAAGTAAAATCTATGCAGATACCGAATTTGTTAAATATACCCAGTGGCTAAGGTAAATAAAAATTTGCATTGACTCATCCGTTTCATATAAATAATTACATTTATTTACGATTCCTGTCCAAAATTCTATTGTATTTTGTAGAATAGTATATTTTAGGGACCATCTTGTACCCATATTTAAAAATATCCAAGTTTTTACATATTTCGGACATTATGAAAAAACTTATCCGGGTATTTAAGATATATAGGGATAATGTAGTACTCATATCCGACCAGTTACAGACGCACAATTATGAGTTATGAGCTTACGTTAAACTTAAATGAATTTTATATAATTTTTTAAGAGATTTTAAGTAACAGTGATTTAATGGACTTTATTTTATTACAAATGGTCTGTAACTGGTGTGTGTATTCACCTTAATATATATATTATATACTTATATTTATTCAAGAATTTAAACTGTTATTAAACATTTTTTTTTTTTTTAACAAACTCATATTATATATTTATAAATGAGCTTATCACATTAACTGTAGAGTACGGAAAAAAGAAAGGGCTGGAGACGAAAAAGGCATCATCAGTGATATTTTTATTTCCAAATGGAATTTTAATCAATTTCTAAATCAATGTTTTTGATTTTTTCTTTCTTTTTTAAATCAATTAGTATTTAATTTTTAGTGAAAAATCAGCAATGTTGTCTAAACAAAGATACCCTGCTTTATACATAAATGTACCACAAACTTTAATTTAACACTACATTATACATAAACTACGTTCAATCTTATAAACATTATATTATAGTATTCATTAAGTATTTGTTTATTTACTTTTAAGTATCCACCATTGATAATAATGCAAATCAGAAGTATTTTGAAACCTAATTTTGGTATCAAGCAATAACCCAGACACTCATGTGATGTTTAGGACAAAATATCAATAAGATCATAAAAAGTTTACAGTAATAAAATTAACCTTTCATTCAAGATTATGGTACATAAATAAAAGCTTTGGGTACAAAACATCTTAAGTTATTAATATGATGATTAATTCATACCGGTATGTTTGCTTCAAATGGAGTTTCTATAAGATGATAAGCACTCAAATAGGAAAGTCTTGAAAAGCAAAAAAGTCAGGCTTCTAGGAGAACATTCTTTTGGCGCAGGCATGTTTCTTTCACCGTGACCTCGTTACTTAGCAGCCTCTACGTATAAAAAAAAATATGCATTAATTTTTAAAAATATTATTTCATATAGGTAGAGTAGAAAAGAAAAACACTGGTGTCTTTCTATAAAAGATAAATAGCTATTAAAAAAAATTACCACCAGGCGCATGGTTCTGGTAATGTTTAATAACTTACAATCAGCATTCTCAATTAAAACATTCTCTGCTGGTAAAGCACTGTGCGAACTTCAAAATAACATGTAAAATTAATTTACGATATATAAAAAAAATGTGCAGAATTTCTATGACAAACATGGTCATGCATCCTCATTGATGAGGTAAGAGAAAACGGCACTGAGAGACCCAAAATAAGGTGACAAATTCAAGAAGTCATAAAAGTTTCAAGTTGTGCACCCCACTATTTTTTTTTTCGGATTTGCCACTGCTAAAGGCTAATCATTATGCAACATGTGTAGCTGTATTTCCAAAAACCTCAACAGCTCTATACTACATGTAGAAAGGTAGGTAAATATATGAAAATGAATTACTACGTATTTTTTTATCAACAGTTTAATATTTTATCAAAAGTTAATATGTACACAATTTTTTCATTTTAATAATATGAATAATTCTAGATATTCTGATTAAAATTGCCGCTTTTAAATGCAACTCATTAGTGATAGATAAAAAAAATTAGATAATAAAATAAATTATTTGCTGTTTAAATATACAACATAATAGCTCTACACAATTGGAGATGTTAAATATATATCCCAAAGGAAAGATCTGTCTCGTAAATTTGGTCAGATGATAAGGACAATTTATTTTAAACTTTCACACCCAGACCGACGGGAGGACATTTCGGTCATATCACATTTTACATGCACAAGGTAATCAACACAAAGATGTTTTGGGCACGATGAAGATCAAACTTGTACCTTGCAATTACAAGCTCTCTGCTGTAAACTACACAAGGATCGAACTCACAACTCTCCTAGTATGAGCTAACACTTTTCCGACCAAGCCACTGCTGACAAATCCTGGACTCAATCGCAAAATTTGTTACATGTTCTTGTAGCTGTTTACACAGTTAGTTTTGAACCACAAAAAGCAAAACTGTTGATCATACTTCAACTTTAATACAATAGGAATCTTGTTTGTAAACTTATAAATAGCTGAGTATTCTGAACATGCTTCAGTGTATCATACGATAATATGACGTCATAACGCTGTTTAACGGCAATTTTTCGTCGCCAAAAACAAAAACGCGCCAAATGTCCTATACTACATCTGTTCCGATAATTATTATTAGTAGTATAAAAATAGTATTGCATGCAAATTTCCAAAGGTAAATTTATTTTACAAAACCAAATTTCTACTTAAAAACATTCCCCCTTCTTTACTAACAGCTATAACTTCTAACAATTTAACACAAATAACTTAACTCGTGTTGAATGCGCAGTCAACACAATAAACAATGTAGCTACACTATCCTTTAAAATTAACTATAGATTTAATATTAAAAATAAACTTACCTCATTTCACTTATGCACATCCATAATCACAGTGTCTTTATCTTAGCCGAAACGTGTCGCTTATATTTTTTCATGATTGAATTCTTACAACGTGCGGCTTGCGCTGTAAACATCCGCCATTGAAGAGAAGAAAACAACAGTCCCACACGTTGCCAGATCCCTTTCAATATTAATATCGCTGATACGATACAGTGGCGACATCGGATAATATCGTTAAATTGACATTCAAAAATAGTGAAATTATAAATTTAATAAAATTTGTTATTTCTGTAATTTTACTTAAAATTCATGAAGAAATGCAAGTTTAATAGTAATAAGGAAGCAAATACAGAACGTTATAGATATTTACATTCGTAATGTCGTACTGATGATGTCGTTACGATATCTTCTAATGTCGTTTATATGATGAACGATATACTACCGACTTGACTGTGTCGTAACGATATCGTGTGGTAGTCGTACGATGTTCGTGTGCTACTAGGGTAGCTGGTTGAAAAATGTTAACCTAAAAGAGCTATTGGCTAACTGCAAAAAACTGTTCGCAGATTTTAAAAAAGCAACTAGCCCCATAGAAAAATTAGAAGTAGGAATTAAGGCTGTTGAACTTATTTCTAACCACTTCGGCTCGGAATAAAAAAACCAAGCTGACGAGTTTAATACGGCGAAAATCGCCTAAAGAAAATAAAAACGATGGTTTTTACATGCTGCCTCCGTACCTGAGTAACCCGGTGAGATGAGCTCGCGCACAGGCGCTTGTGACACCGGGTCAGGTTTCGGGGGGAAAAAACGGCGAGTAAAAACCTAACGAGCAGGTCTCCTAACTTGAAAAAGTTCATAATAAAAACAAAAAATCGAAAACCAAATAAAAAGTACAAAATTTTGAAAAATAAAATAAAAACTCCCTATCCCCCTAAACTTTCTATTTTTATGACACTATTATTCCTCTGAATAATAGTTCAAACTTTCATGCTTTCGTTATTCTTCTTCCTACCTTCTCAAAACCCACCTTCGGTGGGTTCTTCCAGCCCAGGTAAAACTGGGCACTATCTCTCTACCTTTATTTACGCTGCGCAGGCGGCAAATACTAAAACCACACAGCTATTTCCTAACGGAGAAATTCGATGAAGTTGTAAGGACCCTCGGGTCGAGGCAACAAATGGCTAATTACGATTTCCGATTTCCTGGCCATCTCCCATGTTTTCTATAACGGTTTTTAATTTATTGTTTTTGTTGGCGCGTGAAAATACCTGCTCTTTGAGTATAATCTAAATTTCGCGAAAAGCAAGCGAGCGTTTTTTTTTCTCCTTACTTTTTGTACGAATCAACCCAGGACGCAGACCAGTCGGCTCGTATCGCCTTTTTTATTTTTATTTAATTCTAAAAATAGATCAGACACTCTTTCTTTCATCAAATAATGTATATGAAACTTTTTACATTAAAATGTATTGCGTAATCTATAGGTGCCGAACGTCTGAGCAATTTCCTTCGGTCCTGGCATTTTCAGCGTTATTTCGTAAATAAATCTTCTTTTATTATTCTTTGCGGTTCTGTTCCGGTCGACCCCCCCCCCCTCGCACCCCCCTTGAGGAAGTTTGGAATTGTGAGTTTTAAAAATCTCTGATTTGGGAACATTTAAGCCCAAAGAAATAGCAAATGAAAACGAGGGAATATTAAATTGCCCAACTTGTAAGATTAAACTTAAATTAGACCTCCGAACGGACACTGCATTGTACGTCGTTGCATATTGAACTATTGGCGACGGTTCGGGGTCCATCTCGAAGGAAATACCCGGGAACAATGCCTCGTATGTTTGAATCATGATCAGATAACGGAGCACAACACCTGGCGCCGAAGTTGGTAAATTTTTTGTTTCTTTTAGATCTTTGAATTAAAATGACCTTTACAATTTAAATTTTATTAATGGAAGTTAATATTAATTGGTAATAAGTAAATAATTTTCTCTGTATTAAATTATGAATATTTAATCTTTAATTTAAAATTAGCAGTGGCGATTGGATTGCACAATTCCATGCAATTTCGAGTGTTTTTACTTCCACTATACTTTAGATCATGTAGCCTTTATAATTATATATATTTCTCTTACGCGTTGATTGAAAAACGCTGTTTTTCTGTACGCTGAGTGGCAACAGTTAGTTTGTTTACGAAATACTGTTGTGTCCGTATTTTTATTTTGCGATTATGTAAGCCATTTTGACGATTAGCCCCATCAATTCATTAGTAAATAATTATTTTGTTGATGTTAGCTTAAATTAGGAAGAATATAAACCCTATTACATTAAAAATAGAAGTTTTGAAAAACGCTGTTCTAAATTTTACATGAGCGGAACATCGACGTGGCGCCATCTGTTGACAATTTTGAAAACTAGATTTCTATGACCTTCATTTTTATGACGTATTAACTTAGTTACATACACACTTCTGGTAGGCAAGAGTATGGTAAGCTTAACGTCAATTATGCCAAAACAAACTACCAATAATGTTAAAAATTAAACTAAAACGCAGGAAAGGTGTGAAAATAACGTGGAAAATAATAAATAATGGTAGAAATAAAATAATGGCTTGCCAGTGGTTCCATTGTTTTCATTTGTAGTTTAAAGGAAATTAAATAATTTTATATTGATTTACATGGCGAAATAATTTATTGATGCCAAGATGAATTATAATTTAAATTTAGTTTCAACGTTTAAAGTTTTTGGTAATATAATTAAAAAAAGTATTGTTACTAGGACACATTGTTATTGTGTCCTACCGTTTAGCGAGCGAAGCGAGAAGTGGTTTGCGGAGCAAACCAATGAGGATTGCGTAGCAATCCTCCGGGGGTTGGCGGAGTGTTAGCGGAGCAGGGGGCGGAGCCTCCTAGTTTATATTATTCTTTCTATTTTGGTCAATTAAAACGCTTATTAGATCTTTAAACTATCATAACTAAAAATTATCTAACTAATCGTTACCACACATATTATAAGGATTCTCAAACTTTAAATTTGTTCTCTAAATTTATTTCATACTTAAGGAGTGATTTACTAATTTTAAAAGTACAGTTATTGACAAAACTGTTAAAAGTTGTTAATGACAGTGAGCTGCCTCGATATTCAAATGCCAACGTATTTCTTTTTACTAATGAAAATTTATAAAAAATTTTGAGAAAAAAAATTGGGGGGAGGGGAGGAGTTTGTTGATGTTTTTTTTGGGGGGAGGGGGGTTTAAGTATTCCCCCTCTAAGGGGGACCCCCCCCAAAAAAAAACGGATTTCCTTAGGTACCTTATCCCCCGCCCCTTTGGGAAGGGGGGGGGAGGATAAGTAAAGAAATCCGTTGCTCAGTCACTGCCCCCCCCCCCCATGAAAAATCTATAACTACGTGCCTGCCGCCACTGCATAGAACTTGATGTCATACTTGAAAACGTACTACTCAAATACGCATAGAGCATGGCACTTGAAAGATGCTCACACAAGAGAAAATAACACTTGCTGCCTCATTGTCACATATTCCAGGTTTATTTGTTGATTGTTTGAGTCTTCAAAGCAAATGCTTTAGGGGACTGTGGGTTTCATTGGAATTGGTATCGTCGTACTCAGCGTTGGGAGCCCCAGGACAAGACCTGGAGGGATTATGCGTTTGTTTCTGTGAAGGACTGTCGCTCACTCAATTTACATTTCATGGAACGTGTGCGTTCCTCTCCTGAAAGTCGGCGTCGTAAATTTATCGGCCCCCGAATCGCCGCCACTGCGAGATCGAACCAGGATACCTCCGATTTTCTTCTGACGCCTTTATCCACTCGGCCATGAAGGCGCGAAAGAAATTGAGAAAAATTATTTAAATTTTGTGTTATTCTTTATAAAAATCTGGCAACATTGCTCCTTTCGGGCGCTTGTGTTTTGTATTATCTGAAGGAAAAATCCTGAAATGTTTTAAGTTTATATGAAGAATTTGATGTGTAAGTTTATATTAATAATTTTCATCACTATTTGTGTGATCTGTTTATGATTGTCTTTCCTCTGGTTGCTTGTTTCAACTTTATCCCAGTCACTTTAAGTTTTAACCTTACTAAAGTTATTAACAGGCCGAAAATTGGATCACTTGCTAACTTAATGATCTGAACAATATACTAAAAGTCCTAAACTTTTCTATGTCTACTTCATATTTTTCTGAGTTAAAACGTACTCTACGATCTTCTTGATTTTTCGCCAAATCTTAATACTATTTTCGGCATTCGGCAGCAAGCCGAGGGAAAATGGAGGTGTTCTTTGCTTACCAACAAAACCAGTTTTGTTTGTCAAGAATATAGTTTTTCATAAAAGTCTACAACGTTGGCCGTACAATGCATTATAACCGTTTTCTGGACACTTGATCACCTGCAACGTTGCCCTGGGCGGCTTTTTGTGTAAAAACAGTTAAAATACATTGAACTTATACTAAGAGGAAAATGAAGGAGTTCTCTGATTGGCGTTAATTTTTTATTATTGGATGCAATACAAAACAACTAAAACTTAAATTTTAAAAGAAATTACACACAATTTAAGAATGTATTCTTAAATTGTATTGTCTATATTACTTTTCACCAAATGTAAGCTTTCTTTTCATAGTTATTGTAGTTATGACAGTCACTGGTTATAAACAGTACCATATTTGTTTAATTCGTAGTGTACAGTGCCTCTGCCAGATGTGGTTTGGCGAGAATTAATGGCTGATAAACTATTTTGGCAACCCTACTTTATTACGCATTGTCGCCATTTTAACTTGATAAAAAAAAATTGGGCCTTGGCAACAATTTTCAGAATTGCACCAAGGAGGCACCGTACAATATTAATTTACCACTAAATAGCAGCCTATGGCCGCAAGCTACATAAATTTTTACAGAAGTATATATTATATATTTTTTTTAATAAATTCGATATTTGTAAAGTAATCAAAATTTACTTAATTCTTTTGCATAGCTCTTAATATTTTGAAAAATTTGTTAATTGAAATAACGCATTTTACTTGTTCCTTACTGGTTTTAAATTTGACAGACTAATCTCATCTGAAGTTACTTCTGGTTAATCTGGCTTTTATGGTCTCCCTTGGCGACTTTTTCAAAATGTCGCCAAGTCGAAATGACAACAAACCCTGGGGTTTCCCAAAGTGGATTGGCATGGAAAATTAAACTGAAATGAAGGGTTTCAAAAAGGGAAATTACATAAATTCTATGTTTGCAAAAATCAGTATAACGTAATATTTAGATATTCAAGATTGGGCACATGCGTAAAACAAAAGTTTTAAAATCATGTTGATTTTACAAAAAATATTTGTAAATAATTGATCTATATTTTTAAATAGTTAATATTTCATATTTTGAATGTTTATAAACGATTTGTGCGATTTTCAGAGAATTTGTAATGAAAAAACGTGGTATGTTGAACGCTGTTATAAATCACATACATATGTGGGTTAATTCCTAGTGTCCAGTGCCCTCGCCAAATGATTGGGCAACCCTAAATTTTTTACCCACGTAGCTGCGTAATGATGCGAGATGCATCTAGTTAAACTAGATGCGCGCGTGCATCTAGTTTAGCCTTGGTTTCACGCATTTCTGCCGTTTTTGAAGTGACGTTCGGTGGTTCGGCTCGCAAGGTGATTTTGATTTTTCTGAGCTAACGATGTATACGCGGATGATGTTTATTTGAATAGCTGGTATTTTTGGAAATTGGATATGAAAGGCAAACGTGCCGTGATTGAGTGGGGCATGGATGCCGGATTGTTATGCAGCAAATGCGCCTAGCGAAACAGACAGTCACTGACTGGTTGATGTTCTGCCGGGAGGTATGTACAGAGTGGTTCATTCATAATCCTGTTCCTATCGGTGAAAGGCATGTCGTCGTTGAGATGGACGAATCGAAGTTCGGCAAACGCAAGTACAACCAGGGCAAGCGTGTGAAAGGCCAGTGGGTGTTTGGAGAGATTGAATCCGGTACCAACAAGTGCTTCATGGTTGCCATGGACGATCGGAAATCAGAAACTTTACTCAACGTTTTGCAGCAGTTCGTTTTGCCTGGATCCGTTATTGTTTCCGATTTTCATATAAAATGTTGATTTTACGATCAACGACTGCCTGAAGGATTGCCTGTAAGCACCATGATCGACGGCCCGGAAGGGTTCAAGGATGTAATAATGAGTAGTCGGAGGCCGAAAACCAGAGACCACAAAATCGACGGCAGGAGTCTGTGACTTTAAGCGCACGGTTTGCATGTGCACTTAAGAATGCCATCGAAATGCCCCAAACAACTGCCCGAAGAATCGCCTGTAAGCACCATGTTTGACTGCCCGGAACCAACGTAATGTCTGCTATTTTGTGTCATCTGACTATGGTTCAAAAATACGAGGCATCGTTCCCAGGTCTTTCCTTCGAGATAGGCCCCGAACCGTCGCCAATGGCCCACTGTTCAGCTCTAGTGCAACGTTAATTAACCAAACCAAACCGCCATTTTGATTTGGCGACAAAAAAACCCCGTCATTTTTGCCTTGGCGACAACGGGGCACCGTACACTAGGAATTTACCCATATGTGTTACAAAATAGCATAAAACATTCAATTACAATGATATTTAAAAGCATGTGAATTTCACAAATATTAAAAAAAAATTATTAATATTTCAAACATTTTTATACAATTTTTAAAGAATTTTTAACGACCAAACTGAAAAATGTGGTATATTTAACACTGTAATAAATAATGTATAAGAAATAGCATAAAATATTCAATTACAGTGATATTAAAAGCCAACATTTTTTTAATACAATTTTATATGAAAGAAATACATGCTTACGTCATATGCCCCAGAACAACACAATATGCCAAATGCAAAGCACATATATTTTTTCGCAAATTAATGAAGTCACCCAAATAACAGAAATATAAGTGGTTTTTGATATGATTATAAAAGATTTTAGCATACCTTTGGACCTCGGGGGAAAAAAAAAGCATGTTGCGAAAGCTGAAAAAGTATCGAGTTCAAATGATCATTCCCTCTATTTATGGTAACCATAGGTCAAGATTGAAAAAATCTTCACATTCAGGGAAACCGCCTGAAAAACTCTGATTGGCCGTAATATTTTTCAAAAAGTGGCAAACAAAACTGATTTGGTGATAAAAAGTGAAATTGGACAGAGAAAAACGGAAATTCTAACCCGTAGGGTTGCCAAACCAAGGACCAGATGAAGGGTGGCTAGATTTGGTGAAAAATCAGAGCGACCAGGAAAGACAGATTAACCTTACGTCTAAAATACATTTATTACTTCAAAATTTCAGACGGAAGACGGGGAAAGGAGGCCATTTTGAAAATTTCGCCTAGAGCCACAAAAATCTTAAATCTGGTGCTAGTTATAAGTATCTAATACTATTAAACGAGCAATGTCACTATATTTGTTTGTTCGTTTGTTTGTTTGCACAATCTCCAAATCCGCTCTAACGATTTTCACAAAAATTGATGTATTAGCAATTTTCGGGGTAAAAATTCGATTGGGATAGGTTTCATCTTCGAAAAATTTCATTTAGAGGGTGAAATAAGTAGATTAAAAGTTCCATTTAACGCTTTCCATTGCAAATTATTCATCGCGTATGAGTTAATAGGTTATATGCCAATAGCAGTTAAATGTTATTTAATTCTTCATATGTTATTTTAATTTAAAACGTGCAAAATATTGTGATGATGTATTTTCATTATGGTTTTTATTTTAAAATAAAGTATTTTTTCTCATAAATAAACGAAGGAAACATCAGTAAATTAAAATTAAAATTGAAAATCGTTTGCGTTTTTAAATAAGCAAAATACACATTCTAATCACGTGACTATTTCGTCTACTAAATGCTATAAATTTTATAATAAATATTTAAAAATAACTTGAACAAAATCGTTTGCATTTAAAATAATCAAAGTTTAAACAAATTTAATCCTGCGATTTTTTACTGTTTCTGCACGTGACGTCATAAGTGGAATTCACAAGAGAAATTTTTAAAATTCCATATAAAAAAATATCGTTTGGATAAACAAGTAGATTTTTTTATTCCATGTAAAATGGATTATGTATTTCCGTAAATAGAATATGGAATTTTCAAAACAAAAATTAGAAGCAATTGCGTTTGTTTTGTTAAGTATTTATATTCCAATGAAATCAATTGAATAAGTTTTTATTAAATTCATGTTACATGTTATTTATAAAATATATATTTATTTACATTTAAAAATTAACTTTGTTATAAATTTTTATTTGATAAGTTTTATTTTAGCAATTGTTAATAAATATTTTTTTTAGAATTTATATGCTAATGGATATCAGTAAAAGAAGTTTTATTAAATTAATTTTAAGCAATATTTATAAAGGTAAAAATATAATTTTATACATTTAATAAACTATTTTCTTCTATTATTTATAGCTTTTATTTTACCATTTATTCATAAATACACTTATTTCTGATAGTATTAAACAAGAAATAAAGAAAAATTCTGAGTTTTCCAGTTTTCAAGATATGTTTTGGAAATTGTGAAAAAAGGAAGTGTTTCCAAAAGTTAACATTTGTTTACCATGGACACTTTGGGCTGCTTTGTGTGGAAATTACATGACGCCATTTCAAGATATAAGTGACTTCACGCGCATTTTTTATTGGTTGATGGTAACCACATGGTTTGTTATTCACCAATCACAAAGGCTAATCGACCATGCGTTTTTGTTATTCCGTCAAAATTTTAATCTCGGGACCATGTCATGCATAGTGTCTATAAAAATGGTTTGGTATTTATTAATTCCACTTTCTAATGAGTAAATAATTAATGAAAACGTTAAATTGTTTTAAATTATATTTTTTTCTCTGTATAACTGATACCAGCAAATTTGTCATATAAAGTTCTTAATGTAAAAGCAACATTTCTATGATATTTTGTACAATTTAACAATGAACTGTTTCTCGAATTACGTAAGTAAGTTTAGTTTAGAGAGTGATTGAAAATTAGTAATGAGATTTTACAATAGAACAACGGAAAAGGAGTTTAAATTTTTCATTAACAAACTTAAAATTATTTGTAAATAGAAATTTCACATCATTTACTATAAACGTGTTTTAAATTTATTTACTTTGTTACTTCAAATAAGTTTCTTCTTTATTTAAAGGTTTGTCCGAAATAACCTTGCACCTGCCTAATTAAATATGAAATTATTGTCGATATTAAATTGCATTAGATAGTAATAACAAAATACTGAATAATGTTCTCGTATTACGTTAATATGTTTAGTTTCAAGCAGATAATTAAATGAGTAACGAGACTTTATACAATATAACAAAGGAAATAGAGTTTTTAATTAAAAAGTACATAGTAATTTAAACGCTTGAAAAAAAAAGTTTTCACATACAAACAGAGAAATTAATTTCAGCAAATTTAAAAATAAATTTTACATTTACCGTAAATGTGTTTTTAATTATTTTTATCATGTTACTTTAAATAAGTATTTTGTTAATAAAAATGTGTTCAAAGTAACTATATTGTTTTCAAGACCCAGACTGCAAGCTACCAACTCATATTTTATATTCTGTAACCTTTTCTTAGGAACAAAATTATGAACTATTCCTAACAACTGTCGCAAATTTCAACACGTGTCATTTTCAAACATTAGGCTAAATAAAATAATATATGTGTATTGAAAAGTCGAGAACGGCAGCATCATCATTAAAAAAATCTGTTTAACAGAAAAAAATAGATTAATATTAGTTTATTCGTAACTACTATTATATAATAAACTAGGGGGCTCCGCCCCCTGCTCCGCTAACGCTCCACCAACCCCCGGAGGATTTCTACGCAATCCTCTTTAGTTTGCTTCGCAAACCAATACCGGCTTCATACACTGTAGGCAATGACAATGTGTCCTAACAACAATACTTTTTTTAGTTATATAAATTATTACTGGCAGTGCCGTCACACAAATTTAATTTTAGTATGTTGAGACAAGAAATTTCCCAACTTAACGATCCGAAATTCCGAACTTGAACGATTCAAAATTCCCAACCTAAGGACATCGGGTACCAGCTGAAGTGTTATCCTCGTTATCTGACCACTGTTAACAATATGAGGCATCGTTCCCGGGTCTTTTCTTTGAGAAAGGCCTCGAACCAAAGCGTCCTTGATGTAGTAAGTAAATACGTACCAATAACAAATCAAGGGCACTTTGCTCGAACCAACGCCAGTAGTTCAATGTGCAGCTCTAGTGTGACGTTATTTAACCAGACCACACCTACCTATTCGAAATTGCACAACACAACAGTGCTAAAAAAATTCCCAGTTCCAACTTATAAGACATTTTCAGCTTTTTTATAGGTAATATTAAACAGTTCTTTCGAAAGTATTGATTTGTCGCACGCATGTTCCAATGCAGTGGTCCGTTTTGAGGTCTAATTTAAGTTTCATCTTAATAAAAGTTGGGCAATTTCTAGTAGTCCGTCGCTTTCCTTTGCTAATAATATTAATTTGCCTGAGACATAAATTTTCCCAACTCAGAGATTTTTAAAACTCGAAATTCCCAACTTTTAAGGTTTCAAGTTTACAGAGGGGGGGGGGCATGCTTCCCCCCAATCCCCCCCCCATAACTGGAAAAACTCAACTGTAGAACTGCTTCAACGCAATTGTGCTCATTGAAAAGCGAAACATGTGTAAACAAACAACAGCATAAACGCGCCAAGAATAAATAGGCTTAATCGCCAACTTATATTTATATAAAGTAAGATAATTGAGAATTGGCGCTAATAATAATTCGCCGTTGGCAGCCAAATACACGTTGGCATTTTGCCAATGTTGGCATTTCCTTCCGGAGTATCTTTTAATAATATTTATAGTACTTCACATAAATAGTTACATCTCATTTATTTTTTAAGATAGAATTTCAGTATTGATACCATTCAAGAAAGAAAGATTTTACAAACATAACTATATTTTTTTAACGGGAAAAAAGTATACTTTTGAAATATTTAGAGCAGTTTTAATTTATCACTTAAAATTTTACCCGTATAATTGACGATTATTTCAGACATTTCGTCAATTATTTAAAAATTTATAACTACAAAACTAAATCGAAATTTCACAAACGCTCTGGATCATTTGTAGCCAATAGTTTAATCTATACCACTAATTTTTTATTTATTTTTTTGTTGAAAATTGGAAGACAAGTATACAAAAATGTATGAATTGTTTTCAAAATTTTCTAATATCATGACTTTAACATAAAATAACGTCTAATATACTGATCGTATTGAAAAAAGAAAATATTCATCTTATTACCCAAACATTTCTTAATAAACTGGCATAATTTCATAATTTTAGGACATTTACTTTTTGAGATGCAAGCGGAACAATGAGACAAAAAGTCGCAAATTAAAATTTTCTCGAAATATCCGACATTTTCATCCTTCTTCGCTATTTTTTATACCTATCTTAATTGACCATATCTAATTTAATTGTAAAGATAGAAATATAATCTTTATAACATCAGAAAGAAGAAGTTTTAACGAACATTAGTATATTTTTTTGAATAAGAGAATATGTAATTTTAAATGACTTATAGCAATTTAGAAATCACGTTTCAAAAATGAGGGTGAAAAAACTTCAAAAAGTGGAACGTGTTTAAATGTTTCAAAAATTTATAAATCCAAAACTAATTCGAATTTAAAAAAATGCTTACTTGGATTTCCAGTTCAAACCTATTTCTACACTCCCTAAAAAAATTAGATCTCTCCTCTTAATAGTGTTTCAGAAACTCGACGGACAAAATTAGTTGTAAGCGAAATTTTATCAACGACGACTTTAATATTAAATAACTTATAAACTAATAACAGTATTGAAACAAAAATATATTCTTCTTATTTATCAAACATTTCTTAACAAATTCACTTAATTTCATAATTTTAGGACTTTTACATTTTGAGATACGATCTGAATAACATTGAAAGAACGGAAAATTCCCCCTAGTACTTACTTTTTCCCCCTAGGGCTTACTTTTTTTTAAAATAGAGAGAAACTCTTATATTTATATTATAGAAAAAGTTTAATTTTATAGAAGGTTGATTTTCGATGCCGTTATAATGAAATATACCGGCATCGGTATTGGTTCAAATTATATTATTTTACACTGAATTAAATATAAAACTTTATTTTCGTTCATTTTCGTCACTACGATTAATTCCGAATCACACATAAAATTATTCGAAATAAGTAAATATCTTTATTATTGATTACACGTTTAATAAGAATATAAAACATTGTTCGTTCCTGATTATTTGTGTATGCAGTTTGAAGACAAAAAAAATACCGAAATAATTTTGCTGTAGCAAAAAATAATTTGATTTCTATTATCCTAATCTTCTTAATAACAAAGCTACTTTGCATAGTATTTAAAAGTCCATTCAGTTACTCAAAAGTTAGACTGAAGCAAACATCATTTCAAAAGGTTACTAAAATACTGAACAACAAGAATGTTGTCCCGTTTTATCATGCAAATGAAATGTTTGTACTACAATTGTGCGAACGGTTGTATTAGTCGCTCGGAATCGCTAATAACATTAATTTAAGTCACTTTTGCAGAATTTATACGGTATCGTTTCAACCTTGACGCGTTTAACCAGTTTTATGAGCATATTTCTAAGAACTTAAGGATATTTCGATAAAAATACGTTAGACGATAAAAAAATATCACGAAACGTCTAACCGTTGATATGGACATTTCAAAGCATTTGCATTTAATTCGATTCATTAAAATTATTATTAAGTAAAAAATATAAATAAACACTAAACATCATGAAGATCGAGGTTCACATCAGTGAGGACCACAATTGAAAGGGATATATAGCTCAAAAACGATTCGACTTATATTGTTAATTGCAGTGTTCACTCTAGAAATAAAAAGCCCCGTTTTCGAAAGGGCACTTTTTAAAAAAAGTTTGGTGTAGGTGTGACTAAACAAAAACAAACTCGTGACAAAAAAAAAAGTTCTGATTGTTGGTTGACATTGCGCTAAAGCTGCATATTGGGTTATTGGTAACGTTTCGGGATTTACCTCGAAGGAAAGACCCGTACAAAATTGATGTTTCCTACTTTTAAATGAATGCAAATAGTTCAAAACAATATTAAAAATTATTTTTTTCTTGTCTTTTTCTTTCTAATCTTTTAAAATTGCCCCAAACCATCTTCTCTTTAAAAAAAACACATAAAAAAAACTTAGCATTTCATATGCAGGCATAGGCAAACCCTAAAAAAATGCATTGAGTGAACACTGTTAATTGTCTTGAAATGTCTAAAATTGGTTCTGGGCCATGGCTGCATTGTAGAACTGGTCCATAACGAAAACTTTAGCCACGAAATAGTGTTACCTCAGTTGCGCCTATTTCACGGTTGACTTGACACTCGTAAATGTTTTTCTAGGTTCAAGACAATGTACAGAGTGTATGCAGTGTTTAATTAAGTTTTTTCATTATTTCTGTTACTAAAAATCTCAGTGGTGGTATCTTTTTCATGGTCACTTCAACTTTTCTTCCTTATTCTGGTCTATTCTCTAAGGTTTATTTTTCATTTGACCATTCTTATTTATCAGTGTTCAGTCTAGAAATAAAAAGGGGCAGGGCGCTGTTGTTGGTAAAAAAGCACTCCGTTTTTGAAAAGGCACTTCTTGTTTTTAAACGGCACTCTAATAAATAAGTTTGGTGTGGGCGTGGCCACCATTGACACATCGGACCCGTGACCAAATAAAAAAGTGTTCCGATTTGTTGGTTGACATTGCGCTAGAGCTGCATATTGGGCTAGTGTTGACGGTTCGAGGCCTATCTCGAATTTTACATTTAAAAATTAATGTTTTCTCTAAAAACCAAATATGTAAGTAGCCCTAATCAGACTCCTTACAAAACTGATGAAAACGCTACTTAAATCCAAAATTTGGTAAAAAATTGCATAATCTTCCAAATACTCCCCAAACCATCTTCTCTTTAAAAAAACAAATAAATTTAATTTTAAAACTTAGCATTTTAAAACTTAGCAATTCACTTGTGGGCACATGCAACCAATAAGATTTGTAGAATTTCCCGGGCTCGAAATATCGGAATCATCGCGATTGCACAACACGCGTAGTTAAAAAGGAGTTTATTTTTCTACTGTCATAATTCACTTAATTCCAATTTACGCAAAAAAAAAAATATCGATGAGTTTTTTAAAGACAGTTAGGAAAGTTTTTTTTTTTTACATCATAATTTTTTATGCCCTGTATAAAAGAAAATCGACATTTGTCAGACTTTAGCTTCTCTTTTTGTGACACACAGACTTCCTTCACTATAACTTTTAAGTCAGAAAGTTCTTGTTCTTTTTATTAAAAAAATCAATTATGTGCCATTCACAATAGTTATTGATTTTCCCTTTCCTTTTGAAACAGTCATATGACAGATATATATATATATATATATTGACTTCTGCTCATTAACAAGTGTGATATGTTGTATTCTTCTTGCCATCAAAGTATTCACCACTTTCAGGATTATGATTAAATTGATACTAACGAATCATTAATAGTCGACTGTCGCCAAATTCCAATTAAAAATGTAAATATTTTGTTTGTTTAGTTACGTTTTAAATATACTGTGTTTGGAAAATGATCTTGTGTTTATATGTCATTTTCAGTTAAATAAATTTAAAGTATGCATAGGTTCTTCAATATATTGTAAAATTACACAGGCCAACAAAAAAAATTATTTTTTTTGGTGCCTAGGATTTTAGAGCAGATTTTAACTATATATTTATTGCTGAATCTAAATATGAAAGCAGTTTTTCTCTATCAGCTCTAGATTTTTAGATAAATTCATTTATCTATGAATGCTTTTTTCTATTTAGTAGCTTCAAGTATGAGTGTTGTAAAATTTATACAGCGATTGATTCTTGTATTTTTGCCCTATTGTCAGTCATCTTTTGTAACCAATTGAGTGTAAAATAATAATAAATTAGTTATTTTTAAAAATAATTATTATTTTAATTCATTTATTATAAAAAGAACATTAACAATATGACATATGAGATGTATAACTGATTGGTTGACAAACTGTTAATAAGTGGGATTTAATCCTACTTAATAGTGCCGTCCAGTTAGTTCCATAGAAATCCGATAGATGGAGATGTCTGTCCAGTACCTGAAGTGACCTTCAAAGCTTCTACCGCAGTTGAGAGTTGAGATTAGTTTATGAATTCCCGCGGTGGAGACAGATAAAAGTTAGCTTTGTATGAAATTTCTCTTTAGTAACGAATTGTTAAGAAGTAAATCTAAAACGTAGATTGTTAATGTGAATTGTTGTATTTGTGTTCTTGAACAGAAATAAAATGAGTTCAAGTAGAAGAAGCTGTGTACATCATCCTGATATTTTTTGCTATATATGCGGAGAATACACGTTACTGGAAAACAGAAAAACTATTAGTGACTTTGTAAAGAGGGCTTATCATGCATATTTTGGTGTTAAGCTTGGTGATCAGGATAAAACCTGGGCACCACATATTGTCTGTAAAACTTGTACAGAGCATTTACGACAGTGGACCACCGGGAAAAGGAAAAGTCTGAAATTCGGAGTACCAATGGTTTGGAGAGAACCAAAAAATCACTTCGATGACTGTTACTTCTGCCTAGTAAATATTACTGGAATCAATCGAAAGAACCGTAACAAGTGGACTTATCCAGATTTAGTCTCTGCAAGACGCCCTATCCCTCACTCAGAAGAAGTGCCAATTCTAACATTTCACCAACTACCAGAACTCAGTGAGGACGAATATTGTCTCTCTGATCAGAATTGTGATACTACTGAAAATGACAGTGATTTTGAAACGATAGCATCAGTTCCTCAATGTTTCAACCAAGATGAGTTAAATGACCTCACTAGAGATCTCAATCTGTCTAAAGAAGCTTCTGAATTACTGGCTTCCAGGTTGAAGGAAAAAAATTTACTTGAACCAGGAACAAAAATTACATTTTATCGTACAAGAGAAAAAGATCTGCTCCCTTTTTTCTCTGAAGAACAAAATCTTGTATTTTGTCATGCTATTAGAGAACTCCTGGTAAAAATGGGTCTTCCTGAATACTTTCCGGATGATTGGCGCTTATTTATTGACAGCTCAAAGCGAAGTTTGAAATGTGTTCTTCTTCATAATGGGAACAAATATGGCTCAATACCAATTGCTCACTCAACGAAAATGAAAGAGCAATATGACATCATAGCTTTGGTTTTGGAAAAAATAAAGTATCATGAACACCAATGGGTGATTTGTGTAGACTTGAAAATGGTAAACTTTCTCCTTGGACAGCAAAGTGGCCACACCAAATATCCTTGTTTCCTGTGCCTTTGGGATAGCAGAGATAAAACGCAACACTGGGTTAGAAAAGAGTGGCCTAGGAGAGAAAACATGGATGTTGGGGAAAAGAATATCATCAATGATCCTTTAGTTCCACGAGAGAAAATAATCTTTCCACCATTGCATATCAAGCTGGGTCTAATGAAGCAGTTTGTAAAGGCTCTTGATAAGAATGGATCATGCTTTGCATATATAGGGAAAAAAATGCCACAGCTGAGTAATGAAAAAATTAAAGCAGGAATATTTGATGGCCCACAAATAAGGCAGCTGATTAAAGACCCTGACTTCATAAATTCAATGAATGAGATTGAACAAAAAGCCTGGAATTCATTTGTTTCAGTTGTGCAAAATTTTCTGGGTAAACATAAAGCAGAAAACTATGTTGAATTAGTCAACGAGATGCTGAATAATTTCAGATCCCTTGGGTGTAACATGAGCATTAAGGTGCACTATTTACATAGCCACTTAGACCGTTTTCCTGATAATTTAGGCGATATTAGTGAGGAGCAAGGTGAAAGATTTCACCAAGATATAAAATGTATGGAGGATCGTTATCAAGGAAGATGGGATACTCACATGATGGCAGATTACTGCTGGACTTTAAAACGGGATTGTTCTAAAATGCATTCAAGAATGTCACGCAAAAGAAGTTTCCGAAATGTTCAGTGAGTAATTGGTTTAAATGATTACTTTTTCTGTTTTCTTCTGTATATAATAAATATCTGTGTAATATAATAAAAAATTCCTGTTTAATTTGTTTGTTTAAACTATGGTTTTTCTTTAAAAATAGTGTAATGTATAATTCACTAAAATGTTGATATTTTAAAAATTCGAGCTGATAGGCAAAAACTAATGGCATATTTGAATTCAGGGCATCAAATTCATATGAAATCATCTCCAAAATCTTTGGCACCAAAACCACTGTTGACCAGTGTTATTTTTAATTTGTATTTTTGTATTTCGAAAACAATTCAAGTTTTAAATTTTTATGCAAATCGGACACCTTTGCGAGCAATTCTAATATTTTTCTTAAAATTTGAAATTTTTACAGAATATATCTTACCAATATAGAACTTTTGTGTACTCCTAAAATGCCCTTTTAAAATATATATATTTACATATTTTCCAAGGAAAATCCAAAACTTTTCAGATTAAAAATTCAACCCTCTTGCTGGAAATCAAAATATTTTTTAAAAAATGTGAAATTTTCACATTGAACATCCTATACCAATACACAACTTTGTGCAGCCTACAAAATGCAATAATTTTTCCTTTTTTTTTCACTTAACCATAGGTGACCGGTTTAAAATACGATTTTAAGACCTTTGCCCTATATACTGACACCATTGTATCAGCTTATAAGAGCCTTCTAAACTTGACACATTTGAAAAAATTTTAGTATAAGAAAATTGTGGAAGCTAATTTATAATTATTTTATACTCAATGTTTGCAGTCCGACCATGAAAAACACTGGTTTAGGCGGTAGCCAACATATTCTTTCGTGGTCTGGCTATAAACATTCAGCCAAAAATTAATAAAAATTAGCTTCCATAATTTATCAAATATAGCATTAAACTGCAAATGTGTTAAGTTTAAAAGACTGAAAACTTGGTGCTCCATAACCTGACACAATGATGTCTGTATAAGGGGAATCGTATCTTTAACCTAATACCCACTTCTAGAGACAATTTTTTAAATAACATGTCTAAATAATACCACTAGTTATTTCACTACAAAAATAAATATCAATGTTTCTTGTTTCAATAACACATTAACTATGCAATGTAAACCTTAATAAAAACGCTCTCGCCTCTTAATGATTCCGTCAAGAAATTCTTAACAGCTCCCTGACAACAACATTTATTCACTGTGTAACTTTCCCTCAAATGATAATAACCATGGAAATCGTTTGTTCACTTGAAAATCAGCTCAGTATAACTGATTACAAGAAGTGGTATCAACCTAAGTTGTTTAAATTATTGTACTTTATTATTTCAAATCAATTAAACAATAGGTGTCAGGTTTACATACGTTCACCTTAAGGCTTTCTTCTTCGATTGGGGATTTTTAACTGTGTATTAGCATTTACTACAAAAATACATATCACTGTTTCTTGTTTCAATAACACATTAACTATACAATGTGAACCTTAATAAAAACGCACTCGCATCTTAATGATTCTATCAAGAAATTCTCAACAGCTTGCTGACAACAACGTTTACCTGTCAAAATGAGGATACTTGCATCGGCGGTATGACATTAGTGTCAGGAAGATGCTATTAATGCAGTGTTAAATATGTGATCTTAATTGAATTTTTTTTAGCGATTGGGAAGTCAAACCGTAAATTTAGCTTGGAATAGACCCTGCCTTTTCAGCTTGAATCCTTTCAGATACTAAATAACAATATTTTTTTATATATTTGTTTGAAATGTTAGGTAACCCAGCAGGACTATTTTTTAGAGTTGCTACCCCTTTGAGCAGCAGCCCTACATGACACCTGTTTATCTACCACTCAATGTATCACCAATCTCACTCAAATGTATCACCTTAATCTTACTAAATCATTTATTATTCAGCAATTCTTATTTAAATTTTTCTTAACAGTTGTTATATATTGGATTTCAATCTATTATTGAATTATAGTAGTTTTTATTTTAACGTACATTCAATAAATGACACACAAAAATATATTTCTTTAAAAGCACCTGGGGTTTTGGGTTATTAATAATCACACAAGAATAATTCCATTAAAGTAATATATTGAATTATATAATTTCTCTTACTATTTTGTTAAAGTATATATTTTTTTCTTTTAGAAATAAGAATGATGGAAGTGTGACATTGTTTTGTGTTTAAACAATGGCTAACAAGGACCAGGTCATGAGGGGTAATATGCAACCCCAACAACAGGCTCAATCCCAGCCGCAACCTCCACAACACATGCAACAAGGGCCCCCACAGCAGCAAGGATCACAACAACAAGGTCAACATCAACAGCAAGGTCCTCACCAGCAGCAAGGTCCCCCCCACCAGCAGCAAAGACCTCATCAGCAACAAGGTCTCCATCAACAACAAGGACCACATCAACAAGGACCACATCAACAACAAGGTCCCCATCAGCAACAAGGACAACATCCACAACAAGGTCCCAATCAACAAGGCCTTCACCAGCAGCAAGGTCTGCATCCACAGCAAACTTCTCATCAACAACAAGGTCCTCATCAACAGCAAGGATCCCATCAACAACAGGGGCCTACTTCAGAACCACATATACAGCCAGGTTCTCATCAACAACAGGCATTACACCAACCTCAAGGGCCTCATCAACAACAAGCTCCTTATCAGCAACAAGGACCACATCAACAACAAGGACCACATCAACCACAGGGTCCACATCCACAACAGGGGCCACATCCACAGCAGGGCCCACATCCACAACAGGGCCCACATCCACAACAAGGCCCACATCAGCAACAAGGCCCACATCAACAACAAGGCCCTCTTCCACAGCAAGGCTCACACCAGCAACAAGGAATGCGTCAGCAGCAGCCTTATCCTCAAGATAATTTGCACATGTTACAAAAGGCAATCAACACCATGGAAGAAAAGGGAATGCAAGAGGATCCACGGTATGCTCAGTTGATGGCAATGGCTAATTCCAGGAAGACAGCACCCAGCCCAGGAGTCCCTTCCGGTGGAGGTGGCCACAGTCCCGGTGTCGGCCCACATCCTGGATCTGGGGCCCCCAGTCCAAGTATGGGCCCTCCACCACCACCTCAGCAGATGGGCCCCCATGGGATGAATCCCACTCCCCAGCAAGCACAGATGTCGACTTCGCCCCACCCAACTGCTGGCAATCCGCCTCCTCAATCACAGAGTCAAATCCAGCAGGGTAATCAAAATTATCAGATGCCCCCTCAGCACATGGCACCACCTCCTTCACCATCAGGGGCAAACATGAATTACATGCCACCTTCCCAAAATAATATGATAAATGCATCCCACATGGGTGGAGGTCCACAATCTCACAATGGATCTCAGCAGCAGCAACAACAACATTCCCAAAACTATCCACCTTCTTCCAATTATCACCAACAGCAAGTCCCTCATGCTACCCCAAGCAGTCAAGGTCACATGGCTGGTGGTCAAAATGTGCCACAGGGTATGGATGGTAGCGAGCAACAGCAGCAGCAACAACCGCCGTCACACCATCCACCCCATAGTGGGTATGGACCTGGTCCGATGAATGGTTCCCAAGGCTCACCACATCCTGATGGTAATTCCGGTCCTCCCCCAGTACACAGCCCAATGCCAAATCAAGGTCCAGGAAGTGCCAACCAGAAGCCATCATTGCTTTCTACTGCACAGATAACAAAACTGCGGAATCAAATAATGGCATATAGGCTGCTATCCCGAAATCAACCTGTGCCTGAAGAAATCATTAGGGCAATTCAGTGCGAGACACAGATTCAGGGACAATATGCACAAAGACCCCCTGGAGCCCCTTCCCCTGGACAACCAGTGCGTGGGCCAATCCCTCAACAACAGCCTCCACCTCAAAACATGGCAGGTGGTATGATGCCTCAACAGATGAATCCATCTCAGCAGCAAATGCATCCCTATATGGCACAGCCATCCATGTCACAGCAACAGCAGCAGGCTTCCTCCACTGCATCCCAACACCAGCAGATGGGACCTGGTCCACAGAATGCACCATCCATGGCTCTTCACAGACTGCAAAATCGTCCCCAGGGCCCACCTAATTCCCAGTCTGGACCCATTCCTGCCATGATGCAGATGCAGCAACAGAAGCAAAATCGAATCACTCCAGTTGCAAAGCCCCAAGGTTTGGACCCAATCGAGATCTTGAAAGAAAGGGAAAACCGTCTGGCTTCTCGAGTGGCCCTTCGCATCCAAGAACTAAAAGCGCTGCCTGGTGATCTTAATGAAGACCTTCGCACTAAAGTTATGAGTGAGCTCATTGGTTTGCGACTACTTAATTTCCAGAGACAGCTCAGGGCAGAGGTTGTGAGTTGTATGCGTCGAGAGACAACCCTTGAAACTGCTTTGTACCCAAAGTTATACAAGCGTACCAAACGTCAAGGGCTGAGGGAGGCCAGAATCACAGAAAAGTTAGAGAAACAACAGAAGTTGGAGCAGGAGCGAAAGAGACGCCAGAAGCACCAAGAATACTTAAATGCTGTCTTACAACATGCCAAGGATTTCAAGGAGTATCATCGCAACATGATGGGTAAGATTGGTAAAGTGAACAAAGCCGTGGTGACTTATCATGCCAACACTGAACGCGAACAGAAGAAGGAACAAGAGAGGATTGACAAGGAACGTATGAAGCGTCTAATGGCTGAAGATGAAGAAGGTTATCGTAAACTTATTGATCAAAAGAAGGATTCACGTCTTGCGTTCTTGCTCTCCCAGACTGATGAGTACATTCACAATCTCACCGATATGGTTATGCAGCATAAGCTAGAGCAAAAGAAGAAGCAGAAGGCAAAGAGAAAAGCCAAAAAGAAGAAGAAAAAGAAACAGCAGCAGGCTGAGAATCCTGATGGGAACGACTCTCTCCAGGAAGGTATGATCGATGAATGCTCACAGCACAGCGATCTCAGAGTCAACGTTATCGAAACGGCCTCAGGGAAGATGCTGACTGGGAACAATGCCCCTCTTGCAAGTCAACTGGAAGCCTGGTTGGAGATGCACCCAGGATATGAGGTGGCTCCCAGGGAAGCTAGCGACGATGACGACGAAGGAGATGACTATACTTCCGATTCTGAAGAAGAAGAAGAAGTACAAAAGCCACCCAAGCCAGAAATCATCAAACCACCACGCACTGGAGAAGAAGGCAAGCAGTCACTTACTTGTGCAACTGCAGAAGATGATGAGTACATGAATATGGGTGGATACCAGAATTACTACAACATAGCCCATGCTATTGGGGAAGAAGTTAAAGAACAGGCATCTATTTTGGTGAATGGTAAACTCAAAGAATATCAAGTCAAAGGTTTGGAATGGCTTGTTTCTTTGTATAATAACAACCTCAATGGTATTTTGGCAGATGAAATGGGTTTGGGTAAAACTATTCAAACAATCGCATTGATTACATACCTGATTGAGAGGAAGCGGGTGCATGGTCCGTATTTGATCATCGTTCCTTTATCTACATTGTCCAACTGGATGCTTGAGTTTGATAGATGGGCACCATCTGTTATAAAATATTCCTACAAAGGATCTCCGAATGTGAGAAGACAAATCGCATGTAGCTTAAAAGCCACCAAATTTAATGTTGTAATGACAACTTATGAATATGTCATTAAGGATAAAGCTATTTTAGCTAAAGTTCGCTGGAAGTATATGATTATTGATGAAGGACATCGAATGAAAAATCAGCATTGCAAGCTGACTCAGATTTTGAACACCCATTATACTGCTCCTCATAGATTGTTGTTGACTGGAACACCTCTTCAAAACAAACTTCCTGAATTGTGGGCTCTTCTGAACTTTTTACTGCCAAGCATTTTCAAATGCTGCAACACCTTCGAACAATGGTTCAATGCCCCATTTGCTACCACCGGTGAAAAAGTCGAATTGAATGAAGAAGAAACCATCTTGATTATTCGACGTCTGCACAAAGTGCTACGTCCCTTCCTTCTCAGACGCCTGAAGAAAGAAGTAGAATCTCAACTCCCTGAAAAGGTAGAGTATGTCGTAAAATGCGACATGTCAGCCATTCAGCGACTCCTGTACAGACACATGCAGACCAAAGGAGTGCTGTTAACTGATGGTTCTGAGAAGGATAAAAAGGGCAAAGGAGGAGCAAAAACGCTCATGAACTCTATAATGCAACTTAGAAAAATATGCAACCATCCATTCATGTTTCAAAATATTGAAGAAGCGTGTGCCGAGCATATGCAGTTGGGCAATCCAATTATATCTGGTCCTGACCTGTACAGGGCCTCTGGAAAATTTGAATTGCTGGACCGTATTTTACCTAAACTCCGCAAGACAGGTCACCGCATATTGCTTTTCTGTCAGATGACTACTCTTATGACGATAATGGAAGATTATTTAGGTTACAGAGAATACTCATACCTCCGCCTGGACGGTACAACTAAGGCCGAAGATAGAGGGCATCTCTTAGAGCTATTTAATGCTCCTGACTCTCCATATTTCCTGTTTCTCTTGAGTACTCGTGCTGGTGGTTTAGGTCTGAATCTCCAAGCTGCAGACACTGTGGTTATTTTTGATTCAGACTGGAATCCACACCAAGATTTGCAAGCCCAAGACAGGGCTCATCGTATCGGTCAACAGAATGAAGTCAGAGTTTTGAGATTAGTCACCGTAAATTCCGTTGAGGAACGCATCCTAGCTGCAGCCAAGTACAAGTTGAATTTGGATGAAAAAGTGATCCAGGCCGGCATGTTCGATCAGAAGTCCACTGGCACTGACAGGCATCAGTTCCTGCAGGCCATCCTGACGCAGGACGAAGTGGATGAGGAAGAGGAGAACGAAGTGCCGGATGATGAGACAATCAATCAGATGATTGCCAGGAATGAGGACGAGTTTGAACTCTTCCAGAAGATGGACCTGGATCGTAGGAGGGAAGAAGCGAGGAATCCGAAGCGGAAACCCCGCCTCATGGAGGAAGACGAGCTTCCCGGATGGCTGACCAAGGATGACGCCGAAGTTGAGAGACTCACCAATGAAGAGGAAGATGACAAAATTTTTGGTAGAGGCTCTCGCCAACGGAAGGAAGTAGATTACTCAGATTCCCTAACTGACAGGGAGTGGTTAAAGGCCATAGAAGATGGCGACGTTGATGAGCTAACAGAGACGCCTACACCCAAGGCGACACGCAGGAAGACGGGTGGGCCGTCTACTTCTGGCAAGAAGCGGAAGAAGGAGAAAGATCCTGACACCGAGACGGAGCCAGAAAAGAAGAAAAAGCGGGGGAGACCACCTGTAGAAAAAATGCAGCCCAATCCACCCCGGCTGACTGTCCAGATGAAGAAGCTCCTCGACATTGTGATCCACTACAAGGACAGTGACAGTCGCGTCCTCAGCGAGGCATTCATGCATCTCCCCTCGAAGCGAGAGCTGCCCGACTACTATGAGGTGATCAAAAAACCCGTAGACCTGCAGAAGATCAAGAATCGCATAAAGGAGCACAGGTATCGCTGCTTGGATGACCTTGAAGGGGATTTCATGCTGCTCTGCACCAACGCCCAGACGTACAACGTCGAGGGGTCGCTGATCTACGAGGACTCTATCGTCCTGCAGTCGGTTTTCACCAGTGCGAGGGAGCGCCTGGAGAAGGACGGGGACTTGTCCTTTACTGGGGGAGATTACGAGGGTGACAGCGATGTTTATGAAGAGCCCGAGGAAAAGACCCGTAAGCGGAAACCCAGGCAGACCACCACAAGGCGGTTTGTCAGTGACGATGATTGTTCGAACAGCGAAAATTAATTAAGCAGTGTTCACTCTAAAAATGTAATAAGACAGCATATTTCTCAGAAAAATTTAATTTTTTTCCTAATGGCACTTAAATGGGGAGACACAATTGATTTTTGCTAAAATTGGCAATCTGGGCATTAAATTGCTGTTCATATTTTCTTATGGCAAAACTGATTGGCTGTTCATATGTATTCCAAGTAACCGTAGAACCGAACTAAAACTAAGGAAGAGACTTTAAAAACGAAAAAATTTGTTTTAAGTATGCAGAAAATCTTAAATATTTTATTTCTCTAATTCGAAAAGTCGTTCTAAAATGCTGCTTCTCTAATCGGCTACAGTAATTAGCTAGTTGTAACCAAATGTTTTCTAAACGCAATTAAAACTATAAAAAAAAGCCATGTAAATTAGAGCCGAAACAAATGGCAGTAAATTTACCAAAAAATAATTTTTCATCAGCTGCGTCCAATTGCCGATTTTTTAAAAACTTTTCCATCATTGATTAGTAATTGATAATTAAATGCCAAAGAAATGTAATCAGTGCTCAAACATGCCATTAAGACTAATAAAACTATAATAGTAAACCCGAAAAGCTTTTTTTATCTATTCCATATTAGGGCATATTTCACTCTCAGAGGAAGGATTACCTGTTACAAAAGTGTACAGGATGAGAACTATATTTTCATAAAAGATCATGTGGGATTTGGAGGGAAGGCGCCAATTCGCGCATAAAAGTGTAGGAGGGCGCAATTTTCAATGTAAAAAGCGGGGGGCTGTCCTTGAAAACACGCCTAGAGTAAACACTGGATTATGTCATTGAGGATTTCACGCTTGGGAAGTTGACAGGGACTTTTATGAAATTGTGTATGCATTTTTATATTTGTTTATTTTAATGATCATGCTAGGTTGTGTATAAAAACCTCGTATGCCGGGTGGATTTATTTTTTAGTTCATTAGTGGACTTTTTCTGAATACTCTCTGACATTCGTCGAACCCTTTGTGTCCGTTAAGGTTATTGCATTTTTCAGAATTAAACAATGGCGTAAATTTTCACTCTTTGCAAGGTTCTTGTGTGTATTTATAATAATTTTTTTAAACAGATTCAAGAAACACAAAATTAGTGTTGGTGATCTAAAAATTAATTCATTACATACAGTAAAACCTCTCTATAACAGACTAATGGGGGTTAAAGGTTGTCCGATTTTTTAAAGAAAATATTCTAAAACGTGTGTAATACAACAGGTGATATTCCATCAACGGAAATACAGTAAGCTAGCAATATAAAGTGTTTATTTTAAATCATATAAAAACAGTCTTTAACATAGGTTAAATTGAAAAAAGATGTCTACATATACACTACATTAATCTTTAGAACAAGAAAGTTATTTATTTTCTGCTAATTTACATTTGCTGCTTATTTTTTCAGTCAATCAACAGTCCCTTTTTTTTTAGTGCAGTATGATTTTTACTATTACCGATGGTAGCTGTTTTAAGCTAATAGCCATCATCTGCATTCCGTCATCTAACTCGGGCTAAATGCTTATTTTTCTGACAGACATAGCATTCTTGGTTTTTGAAACTTGCGTGCTGTCAGGTAGATTTCTTGAAACGAACCAATGTCGTCAAAATTGCAAATTTGGTCCAATTTTTTTTTATTAAATGGTTCAACAGCTTTAAAATCTGCACTCAAACTGTTCGATGTTCAATCTCTGGATTAGAAATGTAAAACTCGCCAGATAAAATTAAATATCCTTAATTATTAATTTTTATTAACTGTCCGTTATAAAGAGGTTCTACTGTGTTTTAAAATTTAACTAGTTCTTTCATTCTGAAGATTTAGTAATGCATTAGTCCTTTTACATTGGTATGTCTATTGAATATTTAAATTTGATTTTTTTTTTCAAGTTACTAATTGTGCTAGGTATCCATAATTCATTCCAACTAACAATGAAAATATTATAGTACTGTTCGTTTTGATTTTAAATGAATGAGGTGGGTTATGATGTTTATTTCATTTTTTCGATTGGAAATCTAAAAGTAAAGCCATTGTTTTGCAAACTGTATGCTCTGAATTTTGTAATAAAGTACTTAAAAGGCATCTTCTCTGTTTTATTGTAGTGTGTGCACCCGATTATGGAATTAATTTTTATTAAAAAAAGTAAATTTTTAAGTTATTTGAAAGTTTGGATGTTGTTTAACCTTATGAGGAAGGTTTTAATGCTGACTTTTTTTTTTTGCTGGGTCCAAATCGCTCTTGTACGGCTAGTTTTTTTTAAAAAAAAAAAATAATAATAATCCACGAGGAATACTTATCTCTCCCTATACAGTGCCGTCACACAAAAGTTTTTTTGAGGGGTTGAAACAAGAAATTTCCGAACTTTCAAAAAACTTTCTAAATTACCATCTTAACTATTCGAAATTCCCAACTTAACAGTGCTAAAAATTCCCAGTTTCAAATCGTCGGTATTTTTCATATGTATCAGGTAATATTAAACAGTCTCTAACAAGCATCCCAGCAAAAAAAGTCAGCATAAAACCTTCATTAAAATTGTTAAATTGAAGGTTTTATGCAGGTAAAATAAAAACTTCAAAAAAACTGCAGTTTTTTTTAAGGTTTAATGCTGAAAAATTCAGCATTGAAATTGTTGAAGGTAAAATGCAGTTTTTTTAAAGGTTTTATGAAGGTAAATAAAACCATCAAAAAACCTTCATAAAACCTTCAATAAAACTTCAATTTTCCTGTAAGAATATCATTACTAAATTTTTCTACATTAAACCTTCAATAAAACTGCAGTTTTTTTGAAGGTTTAATGTATACAAATTTAGTAATGATATTCTTACAGGAAAAGTGAAGCTTTATTGAAGGTTTTATGCAGACTTTTATAAAGCTTGCACGAAAGTTAAAAACTTTTTTTTTTAATGTTGTTTATTAGAAGTTTTAATGATGAAAAATTGAGCATCTAAATTCTTGAAGGGAAATTAAGTTTTATTTTATAAATTTTATGTAGACAAATTAAAAAGTTTTAAGAAGTTTTAATGTTGAAAAATTTAGCATGGAAATTATTGCAGGTACTGTGTAGATTTTGTAAAGGTTTTCTTAAAAGTAAATTTTAGGAAAATTGATATTTGAATTTTTTTTGAAAGCTTTATTTTACCTGTTTGTTTTATAAAAGCGAAATTTTGTTTTAATAATGAAGGGAAGGGGAGGTTTCTAAAGCTCCCATTTGAGGATTCCTTTTATCCGATTTTTTTTTCTCACTTTAACGAAAGTTGGTTTATTTCTTAACAAGATTTTCCCAATTTAAAAATAATAATTTTGGCAACAATATTTTATTTGTTTTCTAAATTTATGCGGGAGTAGGTCCTCTTAGAGACTATGTGCTCGTTATGAAAGAAAAGTATGAATTTAATTGAAAAGTTTAACCATCAATTTCTTCTTTTCTATAAAAGGATAATTATGTTTCTTAAAATACAAAATAATCAAGAAAATTAATCGTTTGTTTTGAATTATACTAACCTTTAATTTATCCCGACATTCGCATTAAAATCCGACATTGCATTGGTGGATAAAATAGTTAAATAATTAGTGTGTCCCAGCAGAAAAAAAGTCAGAATAAAACCTTAAATAAAATTGTGAAATTTGAAATTTTATGCCTGTAAATTACAAACGTTAAAAAAATGCTGTTGTTTTAAAACTTCGGCATTGAAATGTTGAAGGCGAAATGCAGTTTTTTTAAATGTTTTATGAAAACAAATAAAATAACTTTACAAAAACTGTAGTAATATTCTAATAAAATTTTTGTAGGAATAGTAATGGTTTTTAAAAAAAAAAAAAATTGAAATGACATTTTTTGAAATTGGGATTTGGCTATATTCTTGTACAAAATATTATATTTTTTAACCGATTTTTTTATTGATAGATAGAATTTTTCTTCCAAAAACTTTTACAATGAAACTAAGTTTATCGGTATTTAACTATACGGAAATTTCAATTACTTATTTTGTTTTTGAGATAATCATATGAATTATCTTTTTCTTAAAAATAGTTACGGGCCAGAGTGGGTGGCAGTTGGATAGAATGCGCCCCGCATAATCGAAGGTCTGTGTGTGTCGTCCGCAAAAAGTAACCGCTGTGTTTAAGGGACTGTTGCACATTAAATATGCCGTGCTCCAAACAGAGCCGTCTTTTTAAATGAAGGGCTATTTCAAAACTAGCTTTCTGGGGTCATTTGAAATATATTTAAAAATAAAATAATGACATTCTTAAGTATTTTGGTATTGGAGTAATCGTTGCTATGCACATGTGACTGGAAAAAGCTTGAGCTAGAGCAGTTCAACCTTTTTTTTTTATTCTTGAAATACGGTACTAAATTAACTTATACATTTTTTTTACATTTTATGAAAATACCTCATAAATAATACCTAATAGGTATTTAAAAAGTTTTTGTTAATAAGTACATAATTTATCTTGTATAATTTATGTAGAATAAACCGTTTTAAAAATTATTTCATTTGAAACTAATGAATAAAATTCTTCACTATTCTTTGTTTAGGTCAACAAAATAAGCGCGTTATATAAATCTGTAGCATTGACAAGCTTTACTTTTTGCATTTGAAAACTTTTATTCTATTCGTTACTTAAATTTTTTTCCAAATAAAAATCCGTGATATAAAAATAATAATATAAATAAATATATATATATATATATATATCCTTTTTTTTAATATTTGCAGACAACACACGTTTAAAAATGTTGACCTTTTCGCGAACACGTCTATATTTATTTTGCTCGTTGAAAGCAAAGTTATTTTTTTATAACACTGCCAGATTTTAATTCTCAACTGTTAGGTCGGTCTGGTTGCAAAGAAATTTTAATTTAATTATACAAATTGCAAGTAAATTGCAGATGGTTAATACCAAAACAACAAGCGAGTGCTTAGAATAATAAGAATTAAAATGTAGGTTGTCCGAAATCGTTTGCTCTCAACTGTTTTGAAGTTCCAATATAATTTTGTTATGATTGAGTGGCAACACCCGAAATGTTTATCAAATGATTAGCAAGCTTGACAGATGGAATGGAACGGAAAATGTTTTCTATTTGATTTCGAACAATATTGCAAACACGTTTATGAAACCAGATGCCATGGTATATAATTAGATGCAAGTGTTCACTGCTGTTTTGTTAAATGGTGAAATTTAGAATAAACGCGGTCATTCATTTTTCATTGGAATAGAACAAAAAAAGTTGGACCTCGACAGTTTAAAAAGGTGCGGTTTCCAAAGTTGGATTTTCATGTAAAATGTTGTTAACTTTTGTAGCAAAGTTTCTTAATTCTTTGGACATTTGGTAGTTTTTATTATTTATTTTAATGCTTATCTGTAGATTGTAAATGGATTTTTATACAATAAAAGTTGAATTCTAAACTTATGTATTCTTTTATTTTTTACAAATATGTTATAAAATTATGTAATTGTTTTAAGTCGTAATTTAGTATTTGCAAATGCAAAACTGTATACAAAACAATTTTGAAAATTTTCTTGTTTCAGGGTTTAAACGTACTTTACATATTTTTTCGAAATGTAAAAGAGTTATGCGTATGTTAGTAGAAAAAATTTATTGCTATGTTTTTCTAAATACTTATATTTTTGTGTAGATATATGTTAACGGAATATATTTCACTTTATTAACCAAGAATTAAAAAAGTTCGGTAAATGGTAATCAATATCTTGATCAAACCTGTAAAGCAATAGGACATTATTACTTTTTTTATCCTAAAACGTGCGTTTTTAGTAAATTATATCATAAAAATTGATAGATAACTATCAAAATAATTGATAAATTGACCATTGATAAATTGATTTTAAAATAAAACTGTTCTAAATAAGTTTTGAAATTAAATGTTATTATTGAAAAGTATAGTACTATTAATACTGTAAGTGTATGACAAGTTATTATTTTTTTCTTGTATCGGTCTTTCTATTGCAAGTTTGGCTTAAGTAAATTGTTGGAGCACTTATTAACAAAATATATGGCTAGATGAAAACAATTCAGAACTGCTCCGAATTCAATTTAAATTATCAGTCAATTTGAACAATTAGTTGTTATAAAACTTCATCATGCTTGAACATTAGTTTGGCCAAGTTTCAGATGCTTCAAGCAATCATCATGATCTCAATAGCAATAAATATAAATTGAACAATACATGTTAAAAAATTAAACATTATTTTTATTTAATATTTCCATATTGTATTTTGCTCACATGTGCGTTACGAATGCTTACAACTTCACCTACATTGTGGCTAGATTGAACAATTTTAGTAATTTATAAACAAATCATTAGAAATTATTTCATAATTCGACAGGTTTTTAAATATTAAAAACCTGATTTCTAAGTAATGTAGTTTAAATGTTTAGATATAGTTTTAAAGTTAATTACAATTTTGGTAATAACTCGTTAGCAATAAAATACACTTTATGAAATTATGAAGATATTTAAAAAAAAGTTTTAATACAGTTTTTTAAGCTAATGATTATTTTTTGGCTTTTATATGTATAGAGTAGAAATATTTTCTACAACTTTTTAAATATCAGATTAGAGAAAAAAATTATTCTTTTTGTTCAAAATTCTTTTAGCGCAAAAATATTGAAATACAACATAAAATGTTAAATAGACTAAATTTTGATTTGTTTAAAATAGAAAAACAGTTTCTTTCAAAAAACCTGCATGAAAACTGCAGTTTTTATGCAGACAAAAACCTTTAATTTTCCTTCACGGAAAACCTGCATAAAACCTTTATAAAACCTTCATAAAAACTGCAGTTTTTTGTTTCAATGTCCTTCAAAAAACCTGCATGAAAACTGCAGTTTTTATGCAGACAAAAACCTTCAATTTCCCTTTAATTTTCTTTACCAGGAAACCTGCATAAAACCTTTATAAAACCTTCATAAAAACTGCAGTTTTTTGTTTCAATGTCCTTCAAAAAACCTGCATGAAAACTGCAGTTTTTATGCAGACAAAAACCTTCAATTTCCCTTTAATTTTCTTTACCAGGAAACCTGCATTAAACCTTTAAAAAACCTGCAAAAAAAACTGAAGTTTTTATGAAGGTTTTTTGAAGGTTTTATGCAGGTTTTTAATGAAGGTTTTATGCTGACTTTTTTTGCTGGGATTGTCTAATTTAAATGTATTTTTACTAGTTGGGTACTTTCTAATCTAATCTTCCATAGCTTTCAGTTGCTAATAATATTAATTTTCTTTGGGCATAAAGTTTCCCAACTCGGGAATTTTAAAAACTTGAAATTCCCAAATTTTAGGGTTTCAAGATTATTGGGGGGGAGAGGGGGGGGGGGGAAACCAGATGCGACGAGCCTGGCCTATATAAATTCAACAATATTTCTAATTACATTCTACCTTGTTCAGGGTTTCCTCCCCACTGGTCCGTAAAAGTCCTTAAGAACTCCTTATTTTTGGTTTGCATTTTTAAGAGCCCTTTAAAGTCCTTAATTTTGACCAAGAGTCCTTAGAAACTTTCTTTTTTCTCCTGCCAAAGAAACATTAATTTTTTTTTAGTATTTCCTTTAAAATTTCTTGCTCTCAGTTTATTTCATTTACATTGGCAATCTATTACTTGTGGCTGTTTTTTTACATGAGATGCTCGAATACTATTTATTTTCTCGCTTCATTAATAAGTTAGTGTATTGCATTTATTATTCTTTGCAAATGCATATTTAACAGTTGGTGAAGAAATCAAACAAGATTATGAACGAATTAAAAAAGTAATAACTTGAAGTCAAAGAATGAGGTTCTGTTAAGATACCTTTTAAACATAGCATTGCCTTTAAAAAGTCATTTTTAAGTTAATATGAAAGTTAATTGTTGTCATAATTTGTTTAATATTTCTTACTTCAGAAGCAGCGCGATAAAAATGGGTCATTAAAAACTTGTTTTTGTCCTTAGAAACTCCTTATTTTTAAAATTAGTGGGAACCCTGTTGTTATTAGTTAATCCCTAAGGCCCCCCAGCAAAAAAAGTCAGCATGAAACCTTCATCAAAATTGTCAAATTGAAGGTTTTATAAAGGATATTGAAACAAAAAACTGCAGTTTTTTTGAAGTTTTTAATTTTCCTGCATAAAACCTTTAAAATATCTGCATTTTCCCTTCATGATTAAAAATTGAAGGTTTTTTGAAGGTTTTTTACAGTTTTTATGAAGGATATTGAAACAAAAACCTTTAATTTTATAGATCTTCAAAAAAACTGCAGTGTTCCTGCATAAAACCTTCAATTTCAAAATTTTGATGAAGGTTTTATGCTGACTTTTTTTGCTGGGCTCTTCTATACAGACATGATAAACGCGCGCGAGGTCTTACAGGTGGCGCTGTGATTGGAGCATACAAACCACGTGGTTGTTTTCCACCAATCACAGATCCACCTGCAAAAGAGCTCGCGTTCGTTTATCACCTCCGTGTAGAATGGACCAAACCCGAAAAATAATCCTATTTCTGAGTAACAAACACACGTAACTACAAACGTGCCATGAATGAGTTATCTCAGCTGAGCGTCCACATCCAAAGACGCACACCTCGAGCACCCGAATCAACTCTGCTCTGCGGACCTTAATAATCCAGATAAGCCCCCCTTCACCTTCATATCCGCGGGAGAGATAGGGGAATAGAATAGGTATTTCCCTTCATGTCATAACAAACAAAAGACGCCGGGAATACTTTCCCCCGGCGTCGTTTTGTGTTACGACCCCTGTCAGGGTAACTGATGCGGAAGGCGGCCCTGAATGTTCGCTACAACGAAGAGCGAGGGGATGGTAATGCGAGTGCCACCGCATTCTGACAAAAGGATTGGGCAGGATTGATTGAATGCGTTGTGTGTTGTGGCGAAATTGCTCTGGCACAATAATGGCGGTCGGGATTACCGAGTTGGACATAAGCTACAAATGAGTATGTCTTGCAATGGCATTTTTTCGAATGTTTGACTGTTACTGTAAATAAAAAACCTGTTGTTTCATGCAGTGCGATGCCAGTATGCATTATTATAAACCGTTAATGGGGTTACTTGACTTCTTGCACTAATTTAAAAATGCATTTTCATATTTGACGAAACTTGTGTCGTTTTTGAGGAAATAGACGCCTGCTATATGCTCCGATTAAATCTTTCGTCAAACTGATCAAATTTAGTTTGTTGTTGTTTTAAGGAAAATTTATTTCGCCAAAAATGAGGCAATGTATGTATAAGAGCCAATTATAATTAATGCCTCTGAAAAAGGGTCGGAAAGGAATCTGAGTAAATTATTTTCGTCAGAAATGAAGCCCTAAAAAAGGGCCGTAAAAGAATCTGAGTAATTACTGTCGTCAAAAATGAGGCAATATATGGCCCTGAAAAGCAGAAAAGGGCCTTGCAGGAAACTGAGTAAATTAATTTTGTTAAAAATGTGAGGATTCGTGTTTCGTCAAGAGTTACGTGATTAATTGACGAAACTATTGTAAAATATGACGAAAGTAGCCTTGACGATAGCAGTAATATCAAAAATGAGTGTTATTTCTAAGAGTGTGGCGATGGATCTATCCCGAACGAAATATCCGAGAACACTCATATTTTTGATCCATAATCAGATGACAAGGACTATACTTAAGGGGGCTGTAGACCCCGGTAAGTGTAGTCCTTGCCAATAGGGTGGCTGTAGTTCCCCTGTCGGGGAAAATTATGAAGTTCGTCGGGCGAAAAGTGTTATTTTAGTTGTTAAGAACAAATATTTTTGAAACATTGAATCAAATGTAATTTTTTTAATGAAATGGATCTAGGTCATAATTCCGACAGATAAAATCCCGACACACCGAAATCTCGACACCAAAGGCCTATCGTGGCCGAATATTTAGAAGCTCGAACCGATGAGCGGGAGTTTGATACTGGACGTGCATGTTTGGGAAGCGACATACAGCGATTTGGTTATCAGAGAGTTGTCAAATTTTCCTTTCGCAACTAAAAAATATTGGCCATGTATAAGGGATTGGTGTACGGTAAATCTGATCGTGATCTAATGTCCTGACGCCTATTTAAATTGCGTCGGGTACCATATTAGGTGTTGAACTGGTCATCTGACCATGGTTCAGAAACACTGGACCGTGTTCCTGAGTCTTTCTTTTGAAATTATCTCGAATCGTAATTAAAACATATATTACACTTAAATAAATTTCTTTAACATTTTTGATTACTTTATTAACAAGTCAATTTATTTTATACAGGATTGTATAGCTTGGGTTTTATTTTATTGTATGGAAACAACATTCTTGATAGACCAGTAGCGTCGTTTCGCACGTTAGTAAAACTAATATAATATTTTAGTAAGACAAATTTAGAAAATATGATTAAGGCAAATTGGAGACAAAAATCATGTTCGGTTGTCTCACAAAAATTCCTTGAATGGCCATTGAATACGGGGATGGCCTAAGATTTTTTTTAGCCAAAGTAGGCGTAATATTTTGTAGACAATCAGACAGCTTATTTTTTTCATTATTTCAAATCATACCCTTAAAAATAACATAATGACTGAACATTTCGGTAAGAAATTAATATCTAAACTTACACATTATCTATGCAATGTACAAATATATATTAAAAAAAAAGAGATAAATAGTCATTAGTAAAGTACAAACATTGTCTACTACAATTTGGCGCCCGCCTTAGTCTGGTGGCCTAAGCGGTCGCTAGATCCACAAGATAAAGTTAAGCAAACCTTGTAAAAACTATTCCCGCAGGCAAGCGGTTTCCAATTCTTTGTCACGGTCCAGCAGTGAAATGAAAGTTTTTCTCACCCGCGATACTCTTTTCTTTGTAGTCCAGGGGATCAAAAAGGAACACTACCCTACTTCGTTTTTTGTTGGCGGATGACACGTTTCGGAGAGGAGAGTGACCCCAGGCCATGGTCAATAAAACTCTTTGAAAATGTCCTCCCACAATAAAACTAGAGTTCTGGGTGGGTGGCGTGGACTTGTGTCCGTGTGAAAAAATTATCCCTACTTTGTTCACTCGCTGACTATTTTCTGCATATTATAGCGTAAATGAAAATTTATCTTCGTGTATGTTAAATTTTTGGGAGTCTAAGCGTTTTTTCATACACATCTTTTTTTCAATTCCGCATATCTACCATATTGAAGTAAGTAAACTTTTCTATTTTCTTATAACGAGAAAACAAAATAAAACAGGTAGGTTGTATTTGTGATGGAATAAAAAAAAAAGCTATCGGGATATGTTTTTGCTAGCTATAATGCCCGAAGCTCATAGGTATAATGACAATCGTTCCAATGAACTGTCCCAATTTCTAGTTCCGACCTAATGTGTTGCTTTTTTGCCACCACTGATATGTTGAAAAAAGTTTAACATTTAAGGCGGAAGATTCAGTAAAAGAAATCGATGATATATTTTTCCCTGTGAGGGTTGGCAACAATGTTGTACAACGGTATGCCTGTTTTCTTCCTCACTTATTATTAGGGAAGGTTGCAGAGTTAAAAGTGTTATTGCAAAGGTACAATACGTGTTTTCTTTCAATGAGAAAATGTTTTTTACATTATCCACGTGTATCCTGAATAAGGCAAGTGCACGATTGCGTTCTATAACAATCAATTTAAAACAACACTAATGAGCTTTCTGATCTTCAGCTTCTAATTCATGTTACTAATCATTTTGCTCACCAACCTCTTTCCAACATTTGGATATACTCTTTACTTCACCAGTTAAAGTGAAGTAAACCTTGGTAGAAAACTTAAGAATTCGTCTAATTAAATAGTCCCGGAAAAAAAATTAAGTTACCTTCCTTGATAAGATGTTCGCTGTGTTGGGCTATATTTTGCAGTAAAAGAAGAAATTTGCCTTAAAATTTGATTTTTTTAAATATTTCTTTTGAGTTTTCTGTTAATTTATATAATATCTTTTTCTTTACTCCACTGAAAAAAGGAACTTTAGGAATCATTTAAAGTTTTTTTTGGTTTTTAAAAATGATTTTTTTGGTAGTGGAAATTGATTTGGACAGCGAAAATAGAACATATATTTTGAATGTTGCTTAATAAGAACCAAAAGGTTTTACTTACCACCCTATTTCTCACTTTATTCCACAGGGAAATAATAATAGTAACCATTAAAAAATCTACATTAAAAAAATATTATTTTTCGAATCTTCATTTATCACAGAATATATTGATACCCAGAACATAATTTTAGCTGCACTACATGTTACTCAAACACTTTACTCAATAAAGGAAATACAATAAAATTTAGTGAAGTAACCCCCGTTGGCAGTACCACAAGAAAACTTTACTGAATACGAAATACTTTTAAACATCTATTCTGTTAAAATTATTATAACCCATTTAGTTAAACTCATTTTAATTATGATGTAATAATAATATTGAAATAAAAATAATTATAGTAAACATTAAAAAATCTACATTAAAAAATATATTAATTTTCGAATCTTCATTTATCACATAATATATTGATACCCAGAACATAACTTTAGCTGCACTACATGATACTCAAACATTTTACTCAATTAACGAAATACAATTTTTTTTAGTAAAATAACCCCCTATTGACAGTACCACAAGAAAACTTAGAGGAACACGAAATATTTTTAAATATCTATTCTGTTAAAATTATTATAACCCATTTAGTTAAACTCATTTTAATGATGAAATAATAATAATATTGAAAAAATAATAATAATAGTAAACATTAAAAAATCTACATTAATAAAATATTAATTTTCGAATTTTCATTTATCACAGAATATATTGATACCCAGAACATAATTTTAGCTGCACTACATGATACTCAAACACTTTACTCAATTAAGGATATACAAGAAAACTTAGTAAAATAACCCCCTATTGACAGTACCACAGGAAAACTTAGAGGAACACGAAATATTTTTAAACATCTATTCTGTTTAAATTATTATAACCAATTTAGTTAAACTCATTTTAATTATGATATAATAATAATATTGAAATAAAAATAATTATAGTAAACATTAAAAAATCTACATTAAAAAATATATTAATTTTCGAATCTTCATTTACCACAGAATATATTGATACCCAGAACATAACTTTAGCTGCACTACATGATACTCAAACATTTTACTCAATTAACGAAATACAATTTTTTTTAGTAAAATAACCCCCTATTGACAGTACCACAAGAAAACTTAGAGGAACACGAAATATTTTTAAATATGTATTCTGTTAAAATTATTATAACCCATTTAGTTAAACTCATTTTAATGATGAAAGAATAATAATATTGAAAAAATAATAATAATAGTAAACCTTAAAAAATCTACATTAATAAAATATTAATTTTCGAATTTTCATTTATCACAGAATATATTGATACCCAGAAGATAATTTTAGCTGCACTACATGTTACTCAAACACTTTACTCAATAAAGGAAATACAATAAAATTTAGTAAAGTAACCCCCGTTGGCAGTACCACAAGAAAACTTTACTGAACACGAAATACTTTTAAACATCTATTCTGTTAAAATTATTATAACCCATTTAGTTAAACTCATTTTAATTATGATGTAATAATAATATTGAAATAAAAATAATTATAGTAAACATTAAAAAATCTACATTAAAAAATATATTAATTTTCGAATCTTCATTTATCACAGAATATATTGATACCCAGAACATAATTTTAGCTGCACTACATGATACTCAAACACTTTACTCAATTAAGGATATACAAGAAAACTTAGTAAAATAACCCCCTATTGACAGTACCACAGGAAAACTTAGAGGAACACGAAATATTTTTAAACATCTATTCTGTTTAAATTATTATAACCAATTTAGTTAAACTCATTTTAATTATGATATAATAATAATATTGAAATAAAAATAATTATAGTAAACATTAAAAAATCTACATTAAAAAATATATTAATTTTCGAATCTTCATTTATCACAGAATATATTGATACCCAGAACATAACTTTAGCTGCACTACATGATACTCAAACATTTTACTCAATTAACGAAATACAATTTTTTTTAGTAAAATAACCCCCTATTGACAGTACCACAAGAAAACTTAGAGGAACACGAAATATTTTTAAATATCTATTCTGTTAAAATTATTATAACCCATTTAGTTAAACTCATTTTAATGATGAAATAATAATAATATTGAAAAAATAATAATAATAGTAAACATTAAAAAATCTACATTAATAAAATATTAATTTTCGAATTTTCATTTATCACAGAATATATTGATACCCAGAACATAATTTTAGCTGCACTACATGATACTCAAACACTTTACTCAATTAAGGATATACAAGAAAACTTAGTAAAATAACCCCCTATTGACAGTACCACAGGAAAACTTAGAGGAACACGAAATATTTTTAAACATCTATTCTGTTTAAATTATTATAACCAATTTAGTTAAACTCATTTTAATTATGATATAATAATAATATTGAAATAAAAATAATTATAGTAAACATTAAAAAATCTACATTAAAAAATATATTAATTTTCGAATCTTCATTTACCACAGAATATATTGATACCCAGAACATAACTTTAGCTGCACTACATGATACTCAAACATTTTACTCAATTAACGAAATACAATTTTTTTTAGTAAAATAACCCCCTATTGACAGTACCACAAGAAAACTTAGAGGAACACGAAATATTTTTAAATATGTATTCTGTTAAAATTATTATAACCCATTTAGTTAAACTCATTTTAATGATGAAAGAATAATAATATTGAAAAAATAATAATAATAGTAAACCTTAAAAAATCTACATTAATAAAATATTAATTTTCGAATTTTCATTTATCACAGAATATATTGATACCCAGAAGATAATTTTAGCTGCACTACATGTTACTCAAACACTTTACTCAATAAAGGAAATACAATAAAATTTAGTAAAGTAACCCCCGTTGGCAGTACCACAAGAAAACTATACTGAACACGAAATACTTTTAAACATCTATTCTGTTAAAATTATTATAACCCATTTAGTTAAACTCATTTTAATTATGATGTAATAATAATATTGAAATAAAAATAATTATAGTAAACATTAAAAAATCTACATTAAAAAATATATTAATTTTCGAATCTTCATTTATCACAGAATATATTGATACCCAGAACATAATTTTAGCTGCACTACATGATACTCAAACACTTTACTCAATTAAGGATATACAAGAAAACTTAGTAAAATAACCCCCTATTAACAGTACCACAGGAAAACTTAGATGAACACGAAATATTTTTAAACATCTATTCTGTTTAAATTATTATAACCAATTTAGTTAAACTCATTTTAATTATGATATAATAATAATATTGAAATAAAAATAATTATAGTAAACATTAAAAAATCTACATTAAAAAATATATTAATTTTCGAATCTTCATTTATCACAGAATATATTGATACCCAGAACATAACTTTAGCTGCACTACATGATACTCAAACATTTTACTCAATTAACGAAATACAATTTTTTTTAGTAAAATAACCCCCTATTGACAGTACCACAAGAAAACTTAGAGGAACACGAAATATTTTTAAATATCTATTCTGTTAAAATTATTATAACCCATTTAGTTAAACTCATTTTAATGATGAAATAATAATAATATTGAAAAAATAATAATAATAGTAAACATTAAAAAATCTACATTAATAAAATATTAATTTTCGAATCTTCATTTATCACAGAATATATTGATACCCAGAACATAACTTTAGCTGCACTACATGATACTCAAACATTTTACTCAATTAACGAAATACAATTTTTTTTAGTAAAATAACCCCCTATTGACAGTACCACAAGAAAACTTAGAGGAACACGAAATATTTTTAAATATCTATTCTGTTAAAATTATTATAACCCATTTAGTTAAACTCATTTTAATGATGAAATAATAATAATATTGAAAAAATAATAATAATAGTAAACATTAAAAAATCTACATTAATAAAATATTAATTTTCGAATTTTCATTTATCACAGAATATATTGATACCCAGAACATAATTTTAGCTGCACTACATGATACTCAAACACTTTACTCAATTAAGGATATACAAGAAAACTTAGTAAAATAACCCCCTATTGACAGTACCACAGGAAAACTTAGAGGAACACGAAATATTTTTAAACATCTATTCTGTTTAAATTATTATAACCAATTTAGTTAAACTCATTTTAATTATGATATAATAATAATATTGAAATAAAAATAATTATAGTAAACATTAAAAAAGCTACATTAAAAAATATATTAATTTTCGAATCTTCATTTACCACAGAATATATTGATACCCAGAACATAATTTTAGCTGCACTACATGTTACTCAAACACTTTACTCAATAAAGGAAATACAATAAAATTTAGTGAAGTAACCCCCGTTGGCAGTACCACAAGAAAACTTTACTGAATACGAAATACTTTTAAACATCTATTCTGTTAAAATTATTATAACCCATTTAGTTAAACTCATTTTAATTATGATGTAATAATAATATTGAAATAAAAATAATTATAGTAAACATTAAAAAATCTACATTAAAAAATATATTAATTTTCGAATCTTCATTTATCACATAATATATTGATACCCAGAACATAACTTTAGCTGCACTACATGATACTCAAACATTTTACTCAATTAACGAAATACAATTTTTTTTAGTAAAATAACCCCCTATTGACAGTACCACAAGAAAACTTAGAGGAACACGAAATATTTTTAAATATCTATTCTGTTAAAATTATTATAACCCATTTAGTTAAACTCATTTTAATGATGAAATAATAATAATATTGAAAATATAATAATAATAGTAAACATTAAAAAATCTACATTAATAAAATATTAATTTTCGAATTTTCATTTATCACAGAATATATTGATACCCAGAACATAATTTTAGCTGCACTACATGATACTCAAACACTTTACTCAATTAAGGATATACAAGAAAACTTAGTAAAATAACCCCCTATTGACAGTACCACAGGAAAACTTAGAGGAACACGAAATATTTTTAAACATCTATTCTGTTTAAATTATTATAACCAATTTAGTTAAACTCATTTTAATTATGATATAATAATAATATTGAAATAAAAATAATTATAGTAAACATTAAAAAATCTACATTAAAAAATATATTAATTTTCGAATCTTCATTTACCACAGAATATATTGATACCCAGAACATAACTTTAGCTGCACTACATGATACTCAAACATTTTACTCAATTAACGAAATACAATTTTTTTTAGTAAAATAACCCCCTATTGACAGTACCACAAGAAAACTTAGAGGAACACGAAATATTTTTAAATATCTATTCTGTTAAAATTATTATAACCCATTTAGTTAAACTCATTTTAATGATGAAATAATAATAATATTGAAAAAATAATAATAATAGTAAACCTTAAAAAATCTACATTAATAAAATATTAATTTTCGAATTTTCATTAATCACAGAATATATTGATACCCAGAAGATAATTTTAGCTGCACTACATGTTACTCAAACACTTTACTCAATAAAGGAAATACAATAAAATTTAGTAAAGTAACCCCCGTTGGCAGTACCACAAGAAAACTTTACTGAACACGAAATACTTTTAAACATCTATTCTGTTAAAATTATTATAACCCATTTAGTTAAACTCATTTTAATTATGATGTAATAATAATATTGAAATAAAAATAATTATAGTAAACATTAAAAAATCTACATTAAAAAATATATTAATTTTCGAATCTTCATTTATCACAGAATATATTGATACCCAGAACATAACTTTAGCTGCACTACATGATACTCAAACATTTTACTCAATTAACGAAATACAATTTTTTTTAGTAAAATAACCCCCTATTGACAGTACCACAAGAAAACTTAGAGGAACACGAAATATTTTTAAATATCTATTCTGTGAAAATTATTATAACCCATTTAGTTAAACTCATTTTAATGATGAAATAATAATAATATTGAAAAAATAATAATAATAGTAAACATTAAAAAATCTACATTAATAAAATATTAATTTTCGAATTTTCATTTATCACAGAATATATTGATACCCAGAACATAATTTTAGCTGCACTACATGATACTCAAACACTTTACTCAATTAAGGATATACAAGAAAACTTAGTAAAATAACCCCCTATTGACAGTACCACAGGAAAACTTAGAGGAACACGAAATATTTTTAAACATCTATTCTGTTTAAATTATTATAACCAATTTAGTTAAACTCATTTTAATTATGATATAATAATAATATTGAAATAAAAATAATTATAGTAAACATTAAAAAAGCTACATTAAAAAATATATTAATTTTCGAATCTTCATTTACCACAGAATATATTGATACCCAGAACATAATTTTAGCTGCACTACATGTTACTCAAACACTTTACTCAATAAAGGAAATACAATAAAATTTAGTGAAGTAACCCCCGTTGGCAGTACCACAAGAAAACTTTACTGAATACGAAATACTTTTAAACATCTATTCTGTTAAAATTATTATAACCCATTTAGTTAAACTCATTTTAATTATGATGTAATAATAATATTGAAATAAAAATAATTATAGTAAACATTAAAAAATCTACATTAAAAAATATATTAATTTTCGAATCTTCATTTATCACATAATATATTGATACCCAGAACATAACTTTAGCTGCACTACATGATACTCAAACATTTTACTCAATTAACGAAATACAATTTTTTTTAGTAAAATAACCCCCTATTGACAGTACCACAAGAAAACTTAGAGGAACACGAAATATTTTTAAATATCTATTCTGTTAAAATTATTATAACCCATTTAGTTAAACTCATTTTAATGATGAAATAATAATAATATTGAAAAAATAATAATAATAGTAAACATTAAAAAATCTACATTAATAAAATATTAATTTTCGAATTTTCATTTATCACAGAATATATTGATACCCAGAACATAATTTTAGCTGCACTACATGATACTCAAACACTTTACTCAATTAAGGATATACAAGAAAACTTAGTAAAATAACCCCCTATTGACAGTACCACAGGAAAACTTAGAGGAACACGAAATATTTTTAAACATCTATTCTGTTTAAATTATTATAACCAATTTAGTTAAACTCATTTTAATTATGATATAATAATAATATTGAAATAAAAATAATTATAGTAAACATTAAAAAATCTACATTAAAAAATATATTAATTTTCGAATCTTCATTTATCACAGAATATATTGATACCCAGAACATAACTTTAGCTGCACTACATGATACTCAAACATTTTACTCAATTAACGAAATACAATTTTTTTTAGTAAAATAACCCCCTATTGACAGTACCACAAGAAAACTTAGAGGAACACGAAATATTTTTAAATATCTATTCTGTTAAAATTATTATAACCCATTTAGTTAAACTCATTTTAATGATGAAATAATAATAATATTGAAAAAATAATAATAATAGTAAACATTAAAAAATCTACATTAATAAAATATTAATTTTCGAATTTTCATTTATCACAGAATATATTGATACCCAGAACATAATTTTAGCTGCACTACATGATACTCAAACACTTTACTCAATTAAGGATATACAAGAAAACTTAGTAAAATAACCCCCTATTGACAGTACCACAGGAAAACTTAGAGGAACACGAAATATTTTTAAACATCTATTCTGTTTAAATTATTATAACCAATTTAGTTAAACTCATTTTAATTATGATATAATAATAATATTGAAATAAAAATAATTATAGTAAACATTAAAAAATCTACATTAAAAAATATATTAATTTTCGAATCTTCATTTACCACAGAATATATTGATACCCAGAACATAACTTTAGCTGCACTACATGATACTCAAACATTTTACTCAATTAACGAAATACAATTTTTTTTAGTAAAATAACCCCCTATTGACAGTACCACAAGAAAACTTAGAGGAACACGAAATATTTTTAAATATGTATTCTGTTAAAATTATTATAACCCATTTAGTTAAACTCATTTTAATGATGAAAGAATAATAATATTGAAAAAATAATAATAATAGTAAACCTTAAAAAATCTACATTAATAAAATATTAATTTTCGAATTTTCATTTATCACAGAATATATTGATACCCAGAAGATAATTTTAGCTGCACTACATGTTACTCAAACACTTTACTCAATAAAGGAAATACAATAAAATTTAGTAAAGTAACCCCCGTTGGCAGTACCACAAGAAAACTTTACTGAACACGAAATACTTTTAAACATCTATTTTGTTAAAATTATTATAACCCATTTAGTTAAACTCATTTTAATTATGATGTAATAATAATATTGAAATAAAAATAATTATAGTAAACATTAAAAAATCTACATTAAAAAATATATTAATTTTCGAATCTTCATTTATCACAGAATATATTGATACCCAGAACATAATTTTAGCTGCACTACATGATACTCAAACACTTTACTCAATTAAGGATATACAAGAAAACTTAGTAAAATAACCCCCTATTGACAGTACCACAGGAAAACTTAGAGGAACACGAAATATTTTTAAACATCTATTCTGTTTAAATTATTATAACCAATTTAGTTAAACTCATTTTAATTATGATATAATAATAATATTGAAATAAAAATAATTATAGTAAACATTAAAAAATCTACATTAAAAAATATATTAATTTTCGAATCTTCATTTATCACAGAATATATTGATACCCAGAACATAACTTTAGCTGCACTACATGATACTCAAACATTTTACTCAATTAACGAAATACAATTTTTTTTAGTAAAATAACCCCCTATTGACAGTACCACAAGAAAACTTAGAGGAACACGAAATATTTTTAAATATCTATTCTGTTAAAATTATTATAACCCATTTAGTTAAACTCATTTTAATGATGAAATAATAATAATATTGAAAAAATAATAATAATAGTAAACATTAAAAAATCTACATTAATAAAATATTAATTTTCGAATTTTCATTTATCACAGAATATATTGATACCCAGAACATAATTTTAGCTGCACTACATGATACTCAAACACTTTACTCAATTAAGGATATACAAGAAAACTTAGTAAAATAACCCCCTATTGACAGTACCACAGGAAAACTTAGAGGAACACGAAATATTTTTAAACATCTATTCTGTTTAAATTATTATAACCAATTTAGTTAAACTCATTTTAATTATGATATAATAATAATATTGAAATAAAAATAATTATAGTAAACATTAAAAAATCTACATTAAAAAATATATTAATTTTCGAATCTTCATTTACCACAGAATATATTGATACCCAGAACATAACTTTAGCTGCACTACATGATACTCAAACATTTTACTCAATTAACGAAATACAATTTTTTTTAGTAAAATAACCCCCTATTGACAGTACCACAAGAAAACTTAGAGGAACACGAAATATTTTTAAATATCTATTCTGTTAAAATTATTATAACCCATTTAGTTAAACTCATTTTAATGATGAAATATCAATAATATTGAAAAAATAATAATAATAGTAAACCTAAAAAAATCTACATTAATAAAATATTAATTTTCGAATTTTCATTTATCACAGAATATATTGATACCCAGAAGATAATTTTAGCTGCACTACATGTTACTCAAACACTTTACTCAATAAAGGAAATACAATAAAATTTAGTAAAGTAACCCCCGTTGGCAGTACCACAAGAAAACTTTACTGAACACGAAATACTTTTAAACATCTATTCTGTTAAAATTATTATAACCCATTTAGTTAAACTCATTTTAATTATGATGTAATAATAATATTGAAATAAAAATAATTATAGTAAACATTAAAAAATCTACATTAAAAAATATATTAATTTTCGAATCTTCATTTATCACAGAATATATTGATACCCAGAACATAATTTTAGCTGCACTACATGATACTCAAACACTTTACTCAATTAAGGATATACAAGAAAACTTAGTAAAATAACCCCCTATTGACAGTACCACAGGAAAACTTAGATGAACACGAAATATTTTTAAACATCTATTCTGTTTAAATTATTATAACCAATTTAGTTAAACTCATTTTAATTATGATATAATAATAATATTGAAATAAAAATAATTATAGTAAACATTAAAAAATCTACATTAAAAAATATATTAATTTTCGAATCTTCATTTATCACAGAATATATTGATACCCAGAACATAACTTTAGCTGCACTACATGATACTCAAACATTTTACTCAATTAACGAAATACAATTTTTTTTAGTAAAATAACCCCCTATTGACAGTACCACAAGAAAACTTAGAGGAACACGAAATATTTTTAAATATCTATTCTGTTAAAATTATTATAACCCATTTAGTTAAACTCATTTTAATGATGAAATAATAATAATATTGAAAAAATAATATTAATAGTAAACATTAAAAAATCTACATTAATAAAATATTAATTTTCGAATCTTCATTTATCACAGAATATATTGATACCCAGAACATAACTTTAGCTGCACTACATGATACTCAAACATTTTACTCAATTAACGAAATACAATTTTTTTTAGTAAAATAACCCCCTATTGACAGTACCACAAGAAAACTTAGAGGAACACGAAATATTTTTAAATATCTATTCTGTTAAAATTATTATAACCCATTTAGTTAAACTCATTTTAATGATGAAATAATAATAATATTGAAAAAATAATAATAATAGTAAACATTAAAAAATCTACATTAATAAAATATTAATTTTCGAATTTTCATTTATCACAGAATATATTGATACCCAGAACATAATTTTAGCTGCACTACATGATACTCAAACACTTTACTCAATTAAGGATATACAAGAAAACTTAGTAAAATAACCCCCTATTGACAGTACCACAGGAAAACTTAGAGGAACACGAAATATTTTTAAACATCTATTCTGTTTAAATTATTATAACCAATTTAGTTAAACTCATTTTAATTATGATATAATAATAATATTGAAATAAAAATAATTATAGTAAACATTAAAAAAGCTACATTAAAAAATATATTAATTTTCGAATCTTCATTTACCACAGAATATATTGATACCCAGAACATAATTTTAGCTGCACTACATGTTACTCAAACACTTTACTCAATAAAGGAAATACAATAAAATTTAGTGAAGTAACCCCCGTTGGCAGTACCACAAGAAAACTTTACTGAATACGAAATACTTTTAAACATCTATTCTGTTAAAATTATTATAACCCATTTAGTTAAACTCATTTTAATTATGATGTAATAATAATATTGAAATAAAAATAATTATAGTAAACATTAAAAAATCTACATTAAAAAATATATTAATTTTCGAATCTTCATTTATCACATAATATATTGATACCCAGAACATAACTTTAGCTGCACTACATGATACTCAAACATTTTACTCAATTAACGAAATACAATTTTTTTTAGTAAAATAACCCCCTATTGACAGTACCACAAGAAAACTTAGAGGAACACGAAATATTTTTAAATATCTATTCTGTTAAAATTATTATAACCCATTTAGTTAAACTCATTTTAATGATGAAATAATAATAATATTGAAAATATAATAATAATAGTAAACATTAAAAAATCTACATTAATAAAATATTAATTTTCGAATTTTCATTTATCACAGAATATATTGATACCCAGAACATAATTTTAGCTGCACTACATGATACTCAAACACTTTACTCAATTAAGGATATACAAGAAAACTTAGTAAAATAACCCCCTATTGACAGTACCACAGGAAAACTTAGAGGAACACGAAATATTTTTAAACATCTATTCTGTTTAAATTATTATAACCAATTTAGTTAAACTCATTTTAATTATGATATAATAATAATATTGAAATAAAAATAATTATAGTAAACATTAAAAAATCTACATTAAAAAATATATTAATTTTCGAATCTTCATTTACCACAGAATATATTGATACCCAGAACATAACTTTAGCTGCACTACATGATACTCAAACATTTTACTCAATTAACGAAATACAATTTTTTTTAGTAAAATAACCCCCTATTGACAGTACCACAAGAAAACTTAGAGGAACACGAAATATTTTTAAATATCTATTCTGTTTAAATTATTATAACCCATTTAGTTAAACTCATTTTAATGATGAAATAATAATAATATTGAAAAAATAATAATAATAGTAAACCTTAAAAAATCTACATTAATAAAATATTAATTTTCGAATTTTCATTAATCACAGAATATATTGATACCCAGAAGATAATTTTAGCTGCACTACATGTTACTCAAACACTTTACTCAATAAAGGAAATACAATAAAATTTAGTAAAGTAACCCCCGTTGGCAGTACCACAAGAAAACTTTACTGAACACGAAATACTTTTAAACATCTATTCTGTTAAAATTATTATAACCCATTTAGTTAAACTCATTTTAATTATGATGTAATAATAATATTGAAATAAAAATAATTATAGTAAACATTAAAAAATCTACATTAAAAAATATATTAATTTTCGAATCTTCATTTATCACAGAATATATTGATACCCAGAACATAACTTTAGCTGCACTACATGATACTCAAACATTTTACTCAATTAACGAAATACAATTTTTTTTAGTAAAATAACCCCCTATTGACAGTACCACAAGAAAACTTAGAGGAACACGAAATATTTTTAAATATCTATTCTGTTAAAATTATTATAACCCATTTAGTTAAACTCATTTTAATGATGAAATAATAATAATATTGAAAAAATAATAATAATAGTAAACATTAAAAAATCTACATTAATAAAATATTAATTTTCGAATTTTCATTTATCACAGAATATATTGATACCCAGAACATAATTTTAGCTGCACTACATGATACTCAAACACTTTACTCAATTAAGGATATACAAGAAAACTTAGTAAAATAACCCCCTATTGACAGTACCACAGGAAAACTTAGAGGAACACGAAATATTTTTAAACATCTATTCTGTTTAAATTATTATAACCAATTTAGTTAAACTCATTTTAATTATGATATAATAATAATATTGAAATAAAAATAATTATAGTATACATTAAAAAAGCTACATTAAAAAATATATTAATTTTCGAATCTTCATTTACCACAGAATATATTGATACCCAGAACATAATTTTAGCTGCACTACATGTTACTCAAACACTTTACTCAATAAAGGAAATACAATAAAATTTAGTGAAGTAACCCCCGTTGGCAGTACCACAAGAAAACTTTACTGAATACGAAATACTTTTAAACATCTATTCTGTTAAAATTATTATAACCCATTTAGTTAAACTCATTTTAATTATGATGTAATAATAATATTGAAATAAAAATAATTATAGTAAACATTAAAAAATCTACATTAAAAAATATATTAATTTTCGAATCTTCATTTATCACATAATATATTGATACCCAGAACATAACTTTAGCTGCACTACATGATACTCAAACATTTTACTCAATTAACGAAATACAATTTTTTTTAGTAAAATAACCCCCTATTGACAGTACCACAAGAAAACTTAGAGGAACACGAAATATTTTTAAATATCTATTCTGTTAAAATTATTATAACCCATTTAGTTAAACTCATTTTAATGATGAAATAATAATAATATTGAAATTATAATAATAATAGTAAACATTAAAAAATCTACATTAATAAAATATTAATTTTCGAATTTTCATTTATCACAGAATATATTGATACCCAGAACATAATTTTAGCTGCACTACATGATACTCAAACACTTTACTCAATTAAGGATATACAAGAAAACTTAGTAAAATAACCCCCTATTGACAGTACCACAGGAAAACTTAGAGGAACACAAAATATTTTTAAACATCTATTCTGTTTAAATTATTATAACCAATTTAGTTAAACTCATTTTAATTATGATATAATAATAATATTGAAATAAAAATAATTATAGTAAACATTAAAAAATCTACATTAAAAAATATATTAATTTTCGAATCTTCATTTACCACAGAATATATTGATACCCAGAACATAACTTTAGCTGCACTACATGATACTCAAACATTTTACTCAATTAACGAAATACAATTTTTTTTAGTAAAATAACCCCCTATTGACAGTACCACAAGAAAACTTAGAGGAACACGAAATATTTTTAAATATCTATTCTGTTAAAATTATTATAACCCATTTAGTTAAACTCATTTTAATGATGAAATAATAATAATATTGAAAAAATAATAATAATAGTAAACCTTAAAAAATCTACATTAATAAAATATTAATTTTCGAATTTTCATTAATCACAGAATATATTGATACCCAGAAGATAATTTTAGCTGCACTACATGTTACTCAAACACTTTACTCAATAAAGGAAATACAATAAAATTTAGTAAAGTAACCCCCGTTGGCAGTACCACAAGAAAACTTTACTGAACACGAATTACTTTTAAACATCTATTCTGTTAAAATTATTATAACCCATTTAGTTAAACTCATTTTAATTATGATGTAATAATAATATTGAAATAAAAATAATTATAGTAAACATTAAAAAATCTACATTAAAAAATATATTAATTTTCGAATCTTCATTTATCACAGAATATATTGATACCCAGAACATAATTTTAGCTGCACTACATGATACTCAAACACTTTACTCAATTAAGGATATACAAGAAAACTTAGTAAAATAACCCCCTATTGACAGTACCACAGGAAAACTTAGATGAACACGAAATATTTTTAAACATCTATTCTGTTTAAATTATTATAACCAATTTAGTTAAACTCATTTTAATTATGATATAATAATAATATTGAAATAAAAATAATTATAGTAAACATTAAAAAATCTACATTAAAAAATATATTAATTTTCGAATCTTCATTTATCACAGAATATATTGATACCCAGAACATAACTTTAGCTGCACTACATGATACTCAAACATTTTACTCAATTAACGAAATACAATTTTTTTTAGTAAAATAACCCCCTATTGACAGTACCACAAGAAAACTTAGAGGAACACGAAATATTTTTAAATATCTATTCTGTTAAAATTATTATAACCCATTTAGTTAAACTCATTTTAATGATGAAATAATAATAATATTGAAAAAATAATAATAATAGTAAACATTAAAAAATCTACATTAATAAAATATTAATTTTCGAATCTTCATTTATCACAGAATATATTGATACCCAGAACATAACTTTAGCTGCACTACATGATACTCAAACATTTTACTCAATTAACGAAATACAATTTTTTTTAGTAAAATAACCCCCTATTGACAGTACCACAAGAAAACTTAGAGGAACACGAAATATTTTTAAATATCTATTCTGTTAAAATTATTATAACCCATTTAGTTAAACTCATTTTAATGATGAAATAATAATAATATTGAAAAAATAATAATAATAGTAAACATTAAAAAATCTACATTAATAAAATATTAATTTTCGAATTTTCATTTATCACAGAATATATTGATACCCAGAACATAATTTTAGCTGCACTACATGATACTCAAACACTTTACTCAATTAAGGATATACAAGAAAACTTAGTAAAATAACCCCCTATTGACAGTACCACAGGAAAACTTAGAGGAACACGAAATATTTTTAAACATCTATTCTGTTTAAATTATTATAACCAATTTAGTTAAACTCATTTTAATTATGATATAATAATAATATTGAAATAAAAATAATTATAGTAAACATTAAAAAAGCTACATTAAAAAATATATTAATTTTCGAATCTTCATTTACCACAGAATATATTGATACCCAGAACATAATTTTAGCTGCACTACATGTTACTCAAACACTTTACTCAATAAAGGAAATACAATAAAATTTAGTGAAGTAACCCCCGTTGGCAGTACCACAAGAAAACTTTACTGAATACGAAATACTTTTAAACATCTATTCTGTTAAAATTATTATAACCCATTTAGTTAAACTCATTTTAATTATGATGTAATAATAATATTGAAATAAAAATAATTATAGTAAACATTAAAAAATCTACATTAAAAAATATATTAATTTTCGAATCTTCATTTATCACATAATATATTGATACCCAGAACATAACTTTAGCTGCACTACATGATACTCAAACATTTTACTCAATTAACGAAATACAATTTTTTTTAGTAAAATAACCCCCTATTGACAGTACCACAAGAAAACTTAGAGGAACACGAAATATTTTTAAATATCTATTCTGTTAAAATTATTATAACCCATTTAGTTAAACTCATTTTAATGATGAAATAATAATAATATTGAAAATATAATAATAATAGTAAACATTAAAAAATCTACATTAATAAAATATTAATTTTCGAATTTTCATTTATCACAGAATATATTGATACCCAGAACATAATTTTAGCTGCACTACATGATACTCAAACACTTTACTCAATTAAGGATATACAAGAAAACTTAGTAAAATAACCCCCTATTGACAGTACCACAGGAAAACTTAGAGGAACACGAAATATTTTTAAACATCTATTCTGTTTAAATTATTATAACCAATTTAGTTAAACTCATTTTAATTATGATATAATAATAATATTGAAATAAAAATAATTATAGTAAACATTAAAAAATCTACATTAAAAAATATATTAATTTTCGAATCTTCATTTACCACAGAATATATTGATACCCAGAACATAACTTTAGCTGCACTACATGATACTCAAACATTTTACTCAATTAACGAAATACAATTTTTTTTAGTAAAATAACCCCCTATTGACAGTACCACAAGAAAACTTAGAGGAACACGAAATATTTTTAAATATCTATTCTGTTAAAATTATTATAACCCATTTAGTTAAACTCATTTTAATGATGAAATAATAATAATATTGAAAAAATAATAATAATAGTAAACCTTAAAAAATCTACATTAATAAAATATTAATTTTCGAATTTTCATTAATCACAGAATATATTGATACCCAGAAGATAATTTTAGCTGCACTACATGTTACTCAAACACTTTACTCAATAAAGGAAATACAATAAAATTTAGTAAAGTAACCCCCGTTGGCAGTACCACAAGAAAACTTTACTGAACACGAAATACTTTTAAACATCTATTCTGTTAAAATTATTATAACCCATTTAGTTAAACTCATTTTAATTATGATGTAATAATAATATTGAAATAAAAATAATTATAGTAAACATTAAAAAATCTACATTAAAAAATATATTAATTTTCGAATCTTCATTTATCACAGAATATATTGATACCCAGAACATAACTTTAGCTGCACTACATGATACTCAAACATTTTACTCAATTAACGAAATACAATTTTTTTTAGTAAAATAACCCCCTATTGACAGTACCACAAGAAAACTTAGAGGAACACGAAATATTTTTAAATATCTATTCTGTTAAAATTATTATAACCCATTTAGTTAAACTCATTTTAATGATGAAATAATAATAATATTGAAAAAATAATAATAATAGTAAACATTAAAAAATCTACATTAATAAAATATTAATTTTCGAATTTTCATTTATCACAGAATATATTGATACCCAGAACATAATTTTAGCTGCACTACATGATACTCAAACACTTTACTCAATTAAGGATATACAAGAAAACTTAGTAAAATAACCCCCTATTGACAGTACCACAGGAAAACTTAGAGGAACACGAAATATTTTTAAACATCTATTCTGTTTAAATTATTATAACCAATTTAGTTAAACTCATTTTAATTATGATATAATAATAATATTGAAATAAAAATAATTATAGTAAACATTAAAAAAGCTACATTAAAAAATATATTAATTTTCGAATCTTCATTTACCACAGAATATATTGATACCCAGAACATAATTTTAGCTGCACTACATGTTACTCAAACACTTTACTCAATAAAGGAAATACAATAAAATTTAGTGAAGTAACCCCCGTTGGCAGTACCACAAGAAAACTTTACTGAATACGAAATACTTTTAAACATCTATTCTGTTAAAATTATTATAACCCATTTAGTTAAACTCATTTTAATTATGATGTAATAATAATATTGAAATAAAAATAATTATAGTAAACATTAAAAAATCTACATTAAAAAATATATTAATTTTCGAATCTTCATTTATCACATAATATATTGATACCCAGAACATAACTTTAGCTGCACTACATGATACTCAAACATTTTACTCAATTAACGAAATACAATTTTTTTTAGTAAAATAACCCCCTATTGACAGTACCACAAGAAAACTTAGAGGAACACGAAATATTTTTAAATATCTATTCTGTTAAAATTATTATAACCCATTTAGTTAAACTCATTTTAATGATGAAATAATAATAATATTGAAAATATAATAATAATAGTAAACATTAAAAAATCTACATTAATAAAATATTAATTTTCGAATTTTCATTTATCACAGAATATATTGATACCCAGAACATAATTTTAGCTGCACTACATGATACTCAAACACTTTACTCAATTAAGGATATACAAGAAAACTTAGTAAAATAACCCCCTATTGACAGTACCACAGGAAAACTTAGAGGAACACGAAATATTTTTAAACATCTATTCTGTTTAAATTATTATAACCAATTTAGTTAAACTCATTTTAATTATGATATAATAATAATATTGAAATAAAAATAATTATAGTAAACATTAAAAAATCTACATTAAAAAATATATTAATTTTCGAATCTTCATTTACCACAGAATATATTGATACCCAGAACATAACTTTAGCTGCACTACATGATACTCAAACATTTTACTCAATTAACGAAATACAATTTTTTTTAGTAAAATAACCCCCTATTGACAGTACCACAAGAAAACTTAGAGGAACACGAAATATTTTTAAATATCTATTCTGTTAAAATTATTATAACCCATTTAGTTAAACTCATTTTAATGATGAAATAATAATAATATTGAAAAAATAATAATAATAGTAAACCTTAAAAAATCTACATTAATAAAATATTAATTTTCGAATTTTCATTAATCACAGAATATATTGATACCCAGAAGATAATTTTAGCTGCACTACATGTTACTCAAACACTTTACTCAATAAAGGAAATACAATAAAATTTAGTAAAGTAACCCCCGTTGGCAGTACCACAAGAAAACTTTACTGAACACGAATTACTTTTAAACATCTATTCTGTTAAAATTATTATAACCCATTTAGTTAAACTCATTTTAATTATGATGTAATAATAATATTGAAATAAAAATAATTATAGTAAACATTAAAAAATCTACATTAAAAAATATATTAATTTTCGAATCTTCATTTATCACAGAATATATTGATACCCAGAACATAATTTTAGCTGCACTACATGATACTCAAACACTTTACTCAATTAAGGATATACAAGAAAACTTAGTAAAATAACCCCCTATTGACAGTACCACAGGAAAACTTAGATGAACACGAAATATTTTTAAACATCTATTCTGTTTAAATTATTATAACCAATTTAGTTAAACTCATTTTAATTATGATATAATAATAATATTGAAATAAAAATAATTATAGTAAACATTAAAAAATCTACATTAAAAAATATATTAATTTTCGAATCTTCATTTATCACAGAATATATTGATACCCAGAACATAACTTTAGCTGCACTACATGATACTCAAACATTTTACTCAATTAACGAAATACAATTTTTTTTAGTAAAATAACCCCCTATTGACAGTACCACAAGAAAACTTAGAGGAACACGAAATATTTTTAAATATCTATTCTGTTAAAATTATTATAACCCATTTAGTTAAACTCATTTTAATGATGAAATAATAATAATATTGAAAAAATAATAATAATAGTAAACATTAAAAAATCTACATTAATAAAATATTAATTTTCGAATCTTCATTTATCACAGAATATATTGATACCCAGAACATAACTTTAGCTGCACTACATGATACTCAAACATTTTACTCAATTAACGAAATACAATTTTTTTTAGTAAAATAACCCCCTATTGACAGTACCACAAGAAAACTTAGAGGAACACGAAATATTTTTAAATATCTATTCTGTTAAAATTATTATAACCCATTTAGTTAAACTCATTTTAATGATGAAATAATAATAATATTGAAAAAATAATAATAATAGTAAACATTAAAAAATCTACATTAATAAAATATTAATTTTCGAATTTTCATTTATCACAGAATATATTGATACCCAGAACATAATTTTAGCTGCACTACATGATACTCAAACACTTTACTCAATTTAGGATATACAAGAAAACTTAGTAAAATAACCCCCTATTGACAGTACCACAGGAAAACTTAGAGGAACACGAAATATTTTTAAACATCTATTCTGTTTAAATTATTATAACCAATTTAGTTAAACTCATTTTAATTATGATATAATAATAATATTGAAATAAAAATAATTATAGTAAACATTAAAAAAGCTACATTAAAAAATATATTAATTTTCGAATCTTCATTTACCACAGAATATATTGATACCCAGAACATAATTTTAGCTGCACTACATGTTACTCAAACACTTTACTCAATAAAGGAAATACAATAAAATTTAGTGAAGTAACCCCCGTTGGCAGTACCACAAGAAAACTTTACTGAATACGAAATACTTTTAAACATCTATTCTGTTAAAATTATTATAACCCATTTAGTTAAACTCATTTTAATTATGATGTAATAATAATATTGAAATAAAAATAATTATAGTAAACATTAAAAAATCTACATTAAAAAATATATTAATTTTCGAATCTTCATTTATCACATAATATATTGATACCCAGAACATAACTTTAGCTGCACTACATGATACTCAAACATTTTACTCAATTAACGAAATACAATTTTTTTTAGTAAAATAACCCCCTATTGACAGTACCACAAGAAAACTTAGAGGAACACGAAATATTTTTAAATATCTATTCTGTTAAAATTATTATAACCCATTTAGTTAAACTCATTTTAATGATGAAATAATAATAATATTGAAAATATAATAATAATAGTAAACAATAAAAAATCTACATTAATAAAATATTAATTTTCGAATTTTCATTTATCACAGAATATATTGATACCCAGAACATAATTTTAGCTGCACTACATGATACTCAAACACTTTACTCAATTAAGGATATACAAGAAAACTTAGTAAAATAACCCCCTATTGACAGTACCACAGGAAAACTTAGAGGAACACGAAATATTTTTAAACATCTATTCTGTTTAAATTATTATAACCAATTTAGTTAAACTCATTTTAATTATGATATAATAATAATATTGAAATAAAAATAATTATAGTAAACATTAAAAAATCTACATTAAAAAATATATTAATTTTCGAATCTTCATTTACCACAGAATATATTGATACCCAGAACATAACTTTAGCTGCACTACATGATACTCAAACATTTTACTCAATTAACGAAATACAATTTTTTTTAGTAAAATAACCCCCTATTGACAGTACCACAAGAAAACTTAGAGGAACACGAAATATTTTTAAATATCTATTCTGTTAAAATTATTATAACCCATTTAGTTAAACTCATTTTAATGATGAAATAATAATAATATTGAAAAAATAATAATAATAGTAAACCTTAAAAAATCTACATTAATAAAATATTAATTTTCGAATTTTCATTAATCACAGAATATATTGATACCCAGAAGATAATTTTAGCTGCACTACATGTTACTCAAACACTTTACTCAATAAAGGAAATACAATAAAATTTAGTAAAGTAACCCCCGTTGGCAGTACCACAAGAAAACTTTACTGAACACGAAATACTTTTAAACATCTATTCTGTTAAAATTATTATAACCCATTTAGTTAAACTCATTTTAATTATGATGTAATAATAATATTGAAATAAAAATAATTATAGTAAACATTAAAAAATCTACATTAAAAAATATATTAATTTTCGAATCTTCATTTATCACAGAATATATTGATACCCAGAACATAACTTTAGCTGCACTACATGATACTCAAACATTTTACTCAATTAACGAAATACAATTTTTTTTAGTAAAATAACCCCCTATTGACAGTACCACAAGAAAACTTAGAGGAACACGAAATATTTTTAAATATCTATTCTGTTAAAATTATTATAACCCATTTAGTTAAACTCATTTTAATGATGAAATAATAATAATATTGAAAAAATAATAATAATAGTAAACATTAAAAAATCTACATTAATAAAATATTAATTTTCGAATTTTCATTTATCACAGAATATATTGATACCCAGAACATAATTTTAGCTGCACTACATGATACTCAAACACTTTACTCAATTAAGGATATACAAGAAAACTTAGTAAAATAACCCCCTATTGACAGTACCACAGGAAAACTTAGAGGAACACGAAATATTTTTAAACATCTATTCTGTTTAAATTATTATAACCAATTTAGTTAAACTCATTTTAATTATGATATAATAATAATATTGAAATAAAAATAATTATAGTAAACATTAAAAAAGCTACATTAAAAAATATATTAATTTTCGAATCTTCATTTACCACAGAATATATTGATACCCAGAACATAATTTTAGCTGCACTACATGTTACTCAAACACTTTACTCAATAAAGGAAATACAATAAAATTTAGTGAAGTAACCCCCGTTGGCAGTACCACAAGAAAACTTTACTGAATACGAAATACTTTTAAACATCTATTCTGTTAAAATTATTATAACCCATTTAGTTAAACTCATTTTAATTATGATGTAATAATAATATTGAAATAAAAATAATTATAGTAAACATTAAAAAATCTACATTAAAAAATATATTAATTTTCGAATCTTCATTTATCACATAATATATTGATACCCAGAACATAACTTTAGCTGCACTACATGATACTCAAACATTTTACTCAATTAACGAAATACAATTTTTTTTAGTAAAATAACCCCCTATTGACAGTACCACAAGAAAACTTAGAGGAACACGAAATATTTTTAAATATCTATTCTGTTAAAATTATTATAACCCATTTAGTTAAACTCATTTTAATGATGAAATAATAATAATATTGAAAATATAATAATAATAGTAAACATTAAAAAATCTACATTAATAAAATATTAATTTTCGAATTTTCATTTATCACAGAATATATTGATACCCAGAACATAATTTTAGCTGCACTACATGATACTCAAACACTTTACTCAATTAAGGATATACAAGAAAACTTAGTAAAATAACCCCCTATTGACAGTACCACAGGAAAACTTAGAGGAACACGAAATATTTTTAAACATCTATTCTGTTTAAATTATTATAACCAATTTAGTTAAACTCATTTTAATTATGATATAATAATAATATTGAAATAAAAATAATTATAGTAAACATTAAAAAATCTACATTAAAAAATATATTAATTTTCGAATCTTCATTTACCACAGAATATATTGATACCCAGAACATAACTTTAGCTGCACTACATGATACTCAAACATTTTACTCAATTAACGAAATACAATTTTTTTTAGTAAAATAACCCCCTATTGACAGTACCACAAGAAAACTTAGAGGAACACGAAATATTTTTAAATATCTATTCTGTTAAAATTATTATAACCCATTTAGTTAAACTCATTTTAATGATGAAATAATAATAATATTGAAAAAATAATAATAATAGTAAACCTTAAAAAATCTACATTAATAAAATATTAATTTTCGAATTTTCATTAATCACAGAATATATTGATACCCAGAAGATAATTTTAGCTGCACTACATGTTACTCAAACACTTTACTCAATAAAGGAAATACAATAAAATTTAGTAAAGTAACCCCCGTTGGCAGTACCACAAGAAAACTTTACTGAACACGAAATACTTTTAAACATCTATTCTGTTAAAATTATTATAACCCATTTAGTTAAACTCATTTTAATTATGATGTAATAATAATATTGAAATAAAAATAATTATAGTAAACATTAAAAAATCTACATTAAAAAATATATTAATTTTCGAATCTTCATTTATCACAGAATATATTGATACCCAGAACATAATTTTAGCTGCACTACATGATACTCAAACACTTTACTCAATTAAGGATATACAAGAAAACTTAGTAAAATAACCCCCTATTGACAGTACCACAGGAAAACTTAGAGGAACACGAAATATTTTTAAACATCTATTCTGTTTAAATTATTATAACCAATTTAGTTAAACTCATTTTAATTATGATATAATAATAATATTGAAATAAAAATAATTATAGTAAACATTAAAAAATCTACATTAAAAAATATATTAATTTTCGAATCTTCATTTATCACAGAATATATTGATACCCAGAACATAACTTTAGCTGCACTACATGATACTCAAACATTTTACTCAATTAACGAAATACAATTTTTTTTAGTAAAATAACCCCCTATTGACAGTACCACAAGAAAACGTAGAGGAACACGAAATATTTTTAAATATCTATTCTGTTAAAATTATTATAACCCATTTAGTTAAACTCATTTTAATGATGAAATAATAATAATATTGAAAAAATAATAATAATAGTAAACATTAAAAAATCTACATTAATAAAATATTAATTTTCGAATTTTCATTTATCACAGAATATATTGATACCCAGAACATAATTTTAGCTGCACTACATGATACTCAAACACTTTACTCAATTAAGGATATACAAGAAAACTTAGTAAAATAACCCCCTATTGACAGTACCACAGGAAAACTTAGAGGAACACGAAATATTTTTAAACATCTATTCTGTTTAAATTATTATAACCAATTTAGTTAAACTCATTTTAATTATGATATAATAATAATATTGAAATAAAAATAATTATAGTAAACATTAAAAAATCTACATTAAAAAATATATTAATTTTCGAATCTTCATTTACCACAGAATATATTGATACCCAGAACATAACTTTAGCTGCACTACATGATACTCAAACATTTTACTCAATTAACGAAATACAATTTTTTTTAGTAAAATAACCCCCTATTGACAGTACCACAAGAAAACTTAGAGGAACACGAAATATTTTTAAATATCTATTCTGTTAAAATTATTATAACCCATTTAGTTAAACTCATTTTAATGATGAAATAATAATAATATTGAAAAAATAATAATAATAGTAAACCTTAAAAAATCTACATTAATAAAATATTAATTTTCGAATTTTCATTTATCACAGAATATATTGATACCCAGAAGATAATTTTAGCTGCACTACATGTTACTCAAACACTTTACTCAATAAAGGAAATACAATAAAATTTAGTAAAGTAACCCCCGTTGGCAGTACCACAAGAAAACTTTACTGAACACGAAATACTTTTAAACATCTATTCTGTTAAAATTATTATAACCCATTTAGTTAAACTCATTTTAATTATGATGTAATAATAATATTGAAATAAAAATAATTATAGTAAACATTAAAAAATCTACATTAAAAAATATATTAATTTTCGAATCTTCATTTATCACAGAATATATTGATACCCAGAACATTACTTTAGCTGCACTACATGATACTCAAACACTTTACTCAATTAACGAAATACAATTTTTTTTAGTAAAATAACCCCCTATTGACAGTACCACAAGAAAACTTAGAGGAACACGAAATATTTTTAAATATCTATTCTGTTAAAATTATTATAACCCATTTAGTTAAACTCATTTTAATGATGAAATAATAATAATATTGAAAAAATAATAATAATAGTAAACCTTAAAAAATCTACATTAATAAAATATTAATTTTCGAATTTTCATTTATCACAGAATATATTGATACCCAGAAGATAATTTTAGCTGCACTACATGTTACTCAAACACTTTACTCAATAAAGGAAATACAATAAAATTTAGTAAAGTAACCCCCGTTGGCAGTACCACAAGAAAACTTTACTGAACACGAAATACTTTTAAACATCTATTCTGTTAAAATTATTATAACCCATTTAGTTAAACTCATTTTAATTATGATGTAATAATAATATTGAAATAAAAATAATTATAGTAAACATTAAAAAATCTACATTAAAAAATATATTAATTTTCGAATCTTCATTTATCACAGAATATATTGATACCCAGAACATTACTTTAGCTGCACTACATGATACTCAAACACTTTACTCAATTAACGAAATACAATTTTTTTTAGTAAAATAACCCCCTATTGACAGTACCACAAGAAAACTTAGAGGAACACGAAATATTTTTAAATATCTATTCTGTTAAAATTATTATAACCCATTTAGTTAAACTCATTTTAATGATGAAATAATAATAATATTGAAAAAATAATAATAATAGTAAACCTTAAAAAATCTACATTAATAAAATATTAATTTTCGAATTTTCATTTATCACAGAATATATTGATACCCAGAAGATAATTTTAGCTGCACTGCATGTTACTCAAACACTTTACTCAATAAAGGAACTACAATAAAATTTAGTAAAGTAACCCCCGTTGGCAGTACCACAAGAAAACTTTACTGAACACGAAATACTTTTAAACATCTATTCTGTTAAAATTATTATAACCCATTTAGTTAAACTCATTTTAATTATGATGTAATAATAATATTGAAATAAAAATAATTATAGTAAACATTAAAAAATCTACATTAAAAAATATATTAATTTTCGAATCTTCATTTATCACAGAATATATTGATACCCAGAACATTACTTTAGCTGCACTACATGATACTCAAACACTTTACTCAATTAACGAAATACAATTTTTTTTAGTAAAATAACCCCCTATTGACAGTACCACAAGAAAACTTAGAGGAACACGAAATATTTTTAAATATCTATTCTGTTAAAATTATTATAACCCATTTAGTTAAACTCATTTTAATGATGAAATAATAATAATATTGAAAAAATAATAATAATAGTAAACATTAAAAAATCTACATTAATAAAATATTAATTTTCGAATTTTCATTTATCACAGAATATATTGATACCCAGAACATAATTTTAGCTGCACTACATGTTACTCAAACACTTTACTCAATTAAGGAAATACAATAAAATTTAGTAAAGTAACCCCCGTTGGCAGTACCACAAGAAAACTTTACTGAACACGAAATACTTTTAAACATCTATTCTGTTAAAATTATTATAACCCATTTAGTTAAACTCATTTTAATTATGATGTAATAATAATATTGAAATAAAAATAATTATAGTAAACATTAAAAAATCTACATTAAAAAATATATTAATTTTCGAATCTTCATTTATCACAGAATATATTGATACCCAGAACATAATTTTAGCTGCACTACATGATACTCAAACACTTTACTCAATTAAGGATATACAAGAAAACTTAGTAAAATAACCCCCTATTGACAGTACCACAGGAAAACTTAGAGGAACACGAAATATTTTTAAACATCTATTCTGTTTAAATTATTATAACCAATTTAGTTAAACTCATTTTAATTATGATATAATAATAATATTGAAATAAAAATGATAATAGTAAACATTAAAAAATCAACATTAAAAAATATTAATTTTCGAATCTTCATTTATCACAAAATATATTGATACACAGAACATAATTTTAGCTGCACTACATGATACTCAAACACTTTACTCAATTAAGGAAATACAAAAAAAAAATTAGTGAAGTAACCCCCGTTGACAGTACCACACGAAAACTTTACTGAACACGAAATATTTTTAAACATCTATTCTGTTAAAATTATTATAACTAATTTAGTTAAACTCATTTTAATTATGATATAATAATAATATTGAAATAAAAATAATTATAGTAAACATTAAAAAATCTACATTAAAAAAATATTAATTTTCGAATCTTCATTTATCACAGAATATATTGATACCCAGAACATAAATTTAGTTGCACTACATGATACTCAAACACTTTACTCAATTAACGAAATACAATTTTTTTTAGTAAAATAACCCCCTATTGACAGTACCACAAGAAAACGTAGAGGAACACGAAATATTTTTAAATATCCATTCTGTTAAAATTATTATAACCCATTTAGTTAAACTCATTTTAATGATGAAATAATAATAATATTGAAAAAATAATAATAATAGTAAACATTAAAAAATCTACATTAATAAAATATTAATTTTCGAATTTTCATTTATCACAGAATATATTGATACCCAGAACATAATTTTAGCTGCACTACATGTTACTCAAACACTTTACTCAATAAAGGAAATACAATAAAATTTAGTAAAGTAACTCCCGTTGGCAGTACCACAAGAAAACTTTACTGAACACGAAATACTTTTAAACATCTATTCTGTTAAAATTATTATAACCCATTTAGTTAAACTCATTTTAATTATGATGTAATAATAATATTGAAATAAAAATAATTATAGTAAACATTAAAAAATCTACATTAAAAAATATATTAATTTTCGAATCTTCATTTATCACAGAATATATTGATACCCAGAACATAATTTTAGCTGCACTACATGATACTCAAACACTTTACTCAATTAAGGATATACAAGAAAACTTAGTAAAATAACCCCCTATTGACAGTACCACAGGAAAACTTAGAGGAACACGAAATATTTTTAAACATCTATTCTGTTTAAATTATTATAACCAATTTAGTTAAACTCATTTTAATTATGATATAATAATAATATTGAAATAAAAATGATAATAGTAAACATTAAAAAATCAACATTAAAAAATATTAATTTTCGAATCTTCATTTATCACAAAATATATTGATACACAGAACATAATTTTAGCTGCACTACATGATACTCAAACACTTTACTCAATTAAGGAAATACAAAAAAAAATTTAGTAAAGTAACCCCCGTTGACAGTACCACACGAAAACTTTACTGAACACGAAATATTTTTAAACATCTATTCTGTTAAAATTATTATAACTAATTTAGTTAAACTCATTTTAATTATGATATAATAATAATATTGAAATAAAAATAATTATAGTAAACATTAAAAAATCTACATTAAAAAAATATTAATTTTCGAATCTTCATTTATCACAGAATATATTGATACCCAGAACATAAATTTAGTTGCACTACATGATACTCAAACACTTTACTCAATTAACGAAATACAATTTTTTTTAGTAAAATAACCCCCTATTGACAGTACCACAAGAAAACTTAGAGGAACACGAAATATTTTTAAATATCCATTCTGTTAAAATTATTATAACCCATTTAGTTAAACTCATTTTAATTATGAAATAATAATAATATTGAAAAAATAATAATAATAGTAAACATTAAAAAATCTACATTAATAAAATATTAATTTTCGAATCTTCATTTATCACAGAATATATTGATACCCAGAACATAATTTTAGCTGCACTACATGATACTCAAACACTTTACTCAATTAAGGATATACAAGAAAACTTAGTAAAATAACCCCCTATTGACAGTACCACAGGAAAACTTAGAGGAACAAGAAATATTTTTAAACATCTATTCTGTTTAAATTATTATAACCAATTTAGTTAAACTCATTTTAATTATGATATAATAATAATATTGAAATAAAAATGATAGTAGTAAACATTAAAAAATCAACATTAAAAAATCAACATTAAAAAATATTAATTTTCAAATCTTCATTTATCACAAAATATATTGATACACAGAACATAATTTTAGCTGCACTACATGATACTCAAACACTTTACTCAATTAAGGAAATACAAAAAAAAATTTAGTAAAGTAACCCCCGTTGACAGTACCACACGAAAACTTTACTGAACACGAAATATTTTTAAACATCTATTCTGTTAAAATTATTATAACTAATTTAGTTAAACTCATTTTAATTATGATATAATAATAATATTGAAATAAAAATAATTATAGTAAACATTAAAAAATCTACATTAAAAAAATATTAATTTTCGAATCTTCATTTATCACAGAATATATTGATACCCAGAACATAAATTTAGTTGCACTACATGATACTCAAACACTTTACTCAATTAAGGAAATACAAAAAAATTTAGTAAAGTAACCCCCGTTGACAATACCACAAGAAAACTTTACTGAACACGAAATATTTTTAAACGTCTATTCTGTTAAAAATATTATAACCAATTTAGTTAAACTCATTTTAATTATGAAATAATAATACTATTTTTATGTACTTATTGCGAGAGAAGATTAAAGCGGAAAAAACATTCTATTCGCGGTTCTACTTGCTATCCCACAGTGTTCCATAAATAGCCAATTATTTGACACGAATACATCAAAGTAAAAATCGCAGACGGTTTTAAAAGCGACTTCGGTTAAGGCATTTAAAAAATACTTTCGAATGTGGAAACGTCCCTGGGACAAGAGTATAATCCTCAGGGGAGATAGAGTACTTTGAAGTACTTTGGGTAAAGACCAGTAGCTCGTAAATATTACGTTTAATTCTGAAAAAGAAAAAGAAATTTCATAAACATTTAGAACAGCACTTCTATACAACTGTCGCAGACGGGAATTAAGGATGTTTATCTAATCTAAAATAAAATTATAAAATATTTTAAAACTATGTTATTCAAGAAAAGCAGGCAGCAGAAATAATGGGTTTTAAAAACAGCCCTAAAGGTTATCATGAAGTGGGATTTAAAGATAAAAAAATTATTATTTTAAACATCTAGAAAAAACAAAATAAACTAAACAAATTTATAAAGCACATTAGCGAAATTCCTTTCTGATATATAAAAAATGTCGCAGCTTTAGTATACTGCCAATGATCAGAATGATTCTCAGGAACGAAAACCATTTTTATAAAATTCTTTAAATGACATAAATGAAAGTTATATTTATTAAAAATATTATCTTCATTAAAACGAATTTTTATCTTTTAATGAGAGCAGTTTTTTAAGCGAAAATGTTTCTTGGAAACTCATGGGAAAACTTTAAGAAAATGTCCTATATATACTCTGTGTCTTTTCCTTTGAAAAGATCGGAATTTACATAAAAAAAAGTTTCGCCATTTCATTTCAAAAAGATAATCTTCGTTTCTTAACGAGGCTTATTTTTCTACATTAAGTGAAGCTTAATACATTACTTTCATAAAGAAAATAGCAACTAATTCATATTGCATATATTTTTTGGAGCAAGAACAAACTGTCTTTAACGATGTACTTACAGTCTGTAGAATTAAGGTATTTCAGGTATTGTTTTTTTTGGGTTTTTAATGTTTTTTTTAAATTTAACCGAGAATAACACTTTTGGAGGGGTTTAGATTTTATTTCCAAAGAAAACAATTTTAGTCTAAAGCAAAACTATTATTACAAAATCTCTATATATAATTCTCTTGCGCGGTGATCGAAAAACGCTGTATTTCTCTTTATGGAATGGCATCCTCTATTTTGTTTACAAAAATCTTCTGTTGCTTCCGCATTTGTATTTTGCTATTAAGTAAGCTATTTTGACGATTGAATTTATTGTTGAATAATTATTTTGATTATGTTGGAGGAGCCATAGAGTAATGATACAAGTAGAGGAATAAAAATGCTGATTTCCGTGTGTCCATCATTGAAACCACGTGATTTGTGGAAATGCCAATTCATCCATGCGCCAATATGACTTGGCAGGCCTTGGCGACTTTCAGAACTAAGCGAGATCGAAGTATTGTAATATGGCTTTGTGTTTAATTTTATATTTAAATATCGTTTTTTTAACGAGTCTCGCAATTTAAGGGAGTTTAACAGATATATTAAAGATATTTTTCTTACTTTGTACTTTTGAAATAATTGCGTTACGTTTTTATGTAAAAAATTTACCATAGGCGAAGTTCTTTCCATTGTTATTTTGTATAGTTCAATAAGAAAATAGGAACAATAAAACCGGAGAAATATAAAGAGTTTCGTTTTTTCGAGTATTGAGCATAAAGAAAATTATATTTTCGTTTCGTTAATGAAGAGGAAATATTTAGCGCAAATTGTTTGAAAATAAGTAAATACCTACATATATGTTAAGAAGTTGAATACGGACAGAACGCATTATCACCAAAAAGAAGAAAGTGCACCAAATTTGGAACTTCTGCAAATGTCTGAACGCCAAATGTGGCAGCGCTATAACCACGTGATGTTGGTTTTTCTTTTCAATGTTGACACCGCGGCCTTACGAGAGTCTGGCATTGAAGGCGCTCTCGATTTAATATTACAACTCTCTGGAAGGAGCCTCGTAGTAAAAATAATTAATTAAAAAAAATAGGTTGTTTTCTATTATTTTTTAAAATCATAAAATGACAAATTACTTTTTACATCATCAAATAAAATAACTTACAAATGCAAAAAGGACTTGCAATTTGGATTTTCTTCCAAGGTGTTTCGGGCATGGATTATGGAGAAAGCTTAGGAAATTTGAATATATACACTCTGGAAAAGAGAAGTGTTAAGGATTTGATACTATTCAAATTTATTAATCAGGGATATGTCGAGAGTTTGGATATTAATATGAGTGATAGAACAAGAGGTCATGGGTTTAAATTAAATAAATCCCATTTTAATCGGAAAGAAAAAAAAAACACTATTCTATATCTATAATAGGGTAATAGACAAATGGAACAACTTTCCAGTGAATATCGTTAATTCTGCATGAGTAATGAATTTTAAGAAAAAATTAGATATTCATTGGAGAATAGTTAGGCCATACCAGCTGGACCAATATTGTTGGGTCTTGAACCTGTTGTTCGTCGTCAATATTTGTATTTACATTTATCTTTCTTTTTTAAAAAACAGTGTTCAGTTCAAAACAAACATTGCCGATAGAATTAAGAAAGCTTAAGGTATTATTTGTTGAAAAGAAAGTGATTTTTCTTTATGTTCAAGTAGAAAAAATAATATCGTAAAATTAGAAATATTCTGTAAAAAAATGCTGTATTGGTATTTTTTTTTTTAATTTATATATTTGTAAAATAAAGTGAAGATTTTAAGAAGCTTATTTCTTTTTCAAATTTTCAGTTTCAGATTTTTTTTTTTTTTTAAAGTAGTGATAGTATATTGTTACCAATAAACAGCGAGTTTTTTTTTAAATAGTTAAAAACTTTCGAGAAAAAATATGTATGTGTGACATTAGCATAATTTTGCAGAAATATTGTTGCATTTCCTAATTAAAAGTATTAAAAAAAAAGACATATTAAAAAGATTTGTTGCTTTTAAAAAATAAGACAAGTTTTTAAACAAACTCCACGCTATTTTATTTAGCAGAATATTATGTGTGTGTGTGCGTGTGTATATATTAATTTTTTTAAATGATAAATCTACTTAGGTTTTTACCTTTGTGAAGAATTCGAAAAACTAGATTTTTAATCAGCTTTTAAAGATTAAATATATCAATAACTAAATAAAAAAAGTTAAACATTTTAATTACTTTTTTTCATATACATAAAACACTACTTATTCATTGTTAGTAGTTTAACTTTGCAATATTTTTTTTACTTATACAACATTTTTAATACTAATGAAATTCTTAAAATATTGTAAAATATTATAATTAATTAATATGAATGAATACGTTGCATACGTAATATGCATATGCGTTGTAATATGCATACGTAAAAAAAGTTTAATTTATATGGTAAATTTTTTTTATTTGGTTTTTAGCTTTAAATGTATGTATAACAAAATCTATTTTTTCGAGTTCTTCACAAAAGTAAAAGGCTATTTTAAAAAAGTATAATAAAAGTTAAACAAATTAATACACTCGCAGTATTTTGCAAAAATTATCATACTGAACGCGTTGTTGTCTTTTTGAATTGCAACAATGCGTTGTGGTCGATTCTTTGGCTTAATCATCGTTCTCGGTCATTAAGCCTAATTTATACATTTTTGATCAATGTCGCACTGATTGTATAAATCGGTATATTCTAACCTCACTGTGGTATAATTGTTATGCACTTCACTGTAAAAAAAAGGTACTCAAAAATAAGTGAGCCTTGAGAACAATTGCATCGTAAATGAGCGATGACGTACTCAAATTTAAGTAATCGTACTTTTCCAAAAATGAGAAATGTGATGAAATATTGCTAATCTAAGCTTCTGTTCCAGCTATCTTAACAAAGCGACCTGGCAAACTTAAAATAGGTGTTCAGAGGATGATTTTCCACATTATTTGATGTCGATTGTTTAAATTGAAACTGAGTTATTGCAACTAAATTATCTTACTTTCCATTCGTTTGGCACACCTTCTTAACATTTCTTCTGTTTATAACTTTTTTACGTCGCACTGGTAGTACAATGGATAATGCGCTGGACTGCGGTGTCACAGGATCTGGGTTTGATTCCCCCAGATTTGAGCGGTGCATGAGGATCTCGGTTCGATTCCTGGTATGTCTTTGTTGTAATTGGGGCCCGGTAGCCCAGTGGATATGAATGGAACATTACGTTGCACGTTTTATGAATGGAATGACGTAATTAACACGTGTCTGAAGCCATACATGTTGGCCTCACTTTGATGTTGCTAGTTATAACACTATGTTTTCTCTACTATGAAGGATCTATGCTCGAAGGTAATACCGATAATAAGATAAATTCTCTGAGCAACCACAAACCCCTAACTGCATCAACAAGTTTAAACGTCTCACTGACTGCCCAGAACCCGAAATAACTCGTCCAAATGTCAGGCTCTGTCCACATGCCCAAATGACACCATAACGTCATCTTCCCTCTTGCAAATGAAGGCAATAACCGTATCCCCAAATGAATTTCTTCGCCCGCGTTCATTCTATTTCATGGATCACATCAAAGGAAAGCTCCAGGAAGGCATCACAAGGTGGGGGGGGGGGGGGGGGGGGGGATCGTGCACACAGATGCCCCTTTACCCCCTGTTTGTTAATTAACAAATAGGGAAGAGAAGAGGGCCCTAGAGGTTCCCGACAGGACGCATTCGTGGAGAGGAGAGATGTTTTGTTGGTTTTACGCTTGTATTTCAGTGGTTTCACTCATTTTCGTAGTGTATTTTGAAGGGAAATTGTGCGCGAAATAGTTGTTGCCTTATGAATTGTTTGATCTGGGCTCTGTGGTGTTGTGATGTTGGTGTTCTGTTATGAATGGTTGTTGCCTTATGGCTTGTTTGATGATCTGGCTCTGTAGTGTTGTGATGTCGGTGTTAGGATAGTATTATGTTATAAATATTTGTTGTCTTATGAATTTGTTTGACATGGCTCTGTGGTGTTGTGATATTGGTGTTATGTTATGAATAGTTGTTGCCTTATGAATTGTTTGATCTGGCTCTGTGGTGTTGGTGTACTGTTATGAATAGTTGTTGCCTTATGAATTGTTTGATCTAGTTCTGTGGTGTTGTGATGTTGGTGTTCTGTTATGAATATAGTTGTTAACTTATGACTTGTTTGATCTGGTTCTGTGGTATTGGTGTTCGGTTATGAATAGTTGTTGCCTTATGAATTGTTTGATCTGGCTTTGTGGAGTTTGATCTGGCTTTGTGGTTGTTCTGTTACGAATAGTTGTTGCATTATGAATTGTTTGATCTGGCCCTGTGGTGTTGTGATGTTGGTGTTCTGGTACGATGCCTTATTAATTGTTTGATCTGGCTTTGTGGTGTTGTGATATTGGTGTTATGTTATGAATAGTTGTTGCCTTATAAATTGTTTGATCTGGCTCTCGGTTTTTTTAACCATGGTCAGATGACGAGGGCAACACTTAAGCTGGCACCCGACAAAATGTCCGATTGCTTTGACCTGGATACAAGACCTGACGAATAATGCTTCTTGACTAATATAACCAATATTAAAATAGTTTAAACTTATTTTCATTAAACGTTTATTTCCGAAAAAATAATTGAAATATCCGTATTTATATTCTATTTCCAAAATATACGAAACAACAAATTGCACTATACAAGTTTTATTTAAAAAATTTTTAGAATTTTTCAAAATAACCAAGAGAAAACCGAATTTCACCCAAAAATTATATCTCACTAGCTGAAGTGCCCTGCGTTTCCAGGGTTCTTCAACTGTATGATATTTTTACATATATGACTATATTTTAGTTCAGTTGGCGATATATTTATTCATTTAGCGATTTTTTATTCATTTGGCGACATTTTTTATTCATTTGGCGTTATTTTTCTTGACGACATTTTTTTATTCACTTGGCGATATTTTTTATTCATTTGGCGATATAATGCCGGTATATTGGCGATATATCTTCAATGAACCAGAATTCATCATTTATCCATTCTCATAGCAACTATGCTTTACAATGTTGAAATATTGTTGTCATTGTTTTGTATTATTACAATTATGTTTTAGTAAAAAGGACTTAAGGGTGGGAAAGGAGGATGGGGCGTTGTTCGACATTTCAGAATAAAACTGTAGATTTATATAAAGACCAAATGCAACCACATACCTACAAACAGACACTCTTTATATATATATAGATTATGAGGATAAAAATTAATTTCAACGAATTTTCTTGAAATACCTTTCAATTAAAAAAATAATTCTATTTTACAAAAGACAGATTTCGCAAAATTTTCCAAGAAAAATATTACAGGAATGTGAGTTATTCGAAATACATTTTCTGCAGCCAACTGTAAAAAATGGCGGAATTTTGAACCACCTCATTTTTTCACAAAGTGATTCGTCGAAAAATCTTTAAGTGTGTAAAGAATTATTTTTTAAAAAATAATTACTTCTCCAAATATTCGGATTCTGCATAAAAATTGTTTTTCTGAAATAAAACTAAATTTTTTTTTAAAGATTTAGTTTGAAACAAAAAGTGCTTGAAGAATATTTTATCTGTTTCTTCTATACAATATTTGAAACGTGAATAAAGAGATTTTGAAACAAAATTATAAAGTGGAATTTTCAGCGATTTCGGATTTTTGTTAATATTCAGTTTAACGTGGTGAAAATTGTTTGGAACTTATCATAAATGTTTTATTATATTTTAATTAATAAAATAACTCTTTGTATGGAAATATAATATAAACAACGCATCAACATTGAACAACTTGTATACATTTTAAAATACAAAGCTATATTCCCTTTTCAAACTAATTTTTTTTCTGCAATCGTTGTCTCTTTGTGGCTTATCAGTAGCACAGTGAAACTATTTTTTGATTCCTTTTAAAGTAAACATTAAACATTTTATCTTAATTTCCACGAAACGAGTTCTTTTTGCGACAATGGAATAACTAATGGTTCGTCTTATTCTCATAACAGAACTTAACAATGCCCTTATCACTTATCTGCCTAATTTCGGAAGAAAAATAATATCTCAAATATGTTCTGTTAGGAACTTTTACGACCCCAAATGAACACCTTCGAGCGATGCGAACGAATTTATTCAAAAATAAGTATCGAGTATATGGCAGCAGTCCAAAATCGTTTGGTCGTGGAATCGTTCTTTAAAAGAGAACGTTAAAAGAATCTTTAGAATATATCGCGTATAATATAAATGAAGCATTTAAATATAATAGATGGGGTGAAAAGTTTTATACTTGTACTTTTTATGTTGGCAATAGAAAGCTTTTCCACAAAGTCGTTTTATGAAAAGTTGTGGAATGATTTAAGTTAGAGTTTATGTAAAACGCTACCTTTAGTTGTCGTTTTTTTAAAGTTAACAGAATGAAATATCTTTCAGTATGTATATTATATTCAACCTTTACAATTTCCCCACTAACCTACCGTAATTACATGGTAATCTTCAAATTTTAAATACATTAAGAAATATATTTCTTATTTATTTTAATAAAAAATATTATATTTATTTTACAAAAAAAGTACTATTTTTATTAAAAATACTTTTTTTATATATTGTTAGATAAACAATAAATAGAATCACCATAAAAATATAAAATATTTTTAAAAACCATTTATTCTTTTTGTGCCATGAAGTTGGGGATTTTATTAATTAATATTTATTCGTCTTTCTGTTGCTTTTCTAATGTTTTGATAAGTCCATTGGACAATAATTATGTGTTTTTAAGGTTTGTTTTATAAAGAAATATCGTTTGTAGATAAGTTTTCTTTTAATTCTTGGACCATAATTATGTGTTTTAAGAATTGTTTTAAGGAAATATCGTTTGTAGGTAAGATTTCTTTTAATTCTTGGACAATAATAATGTTATCAATGTTTTTTTTTAAAAAGAAAATATCGTTTGTAGATAAGTTTTCTTTTAATTCTTGGACCATAATTATGTGTTTTAAGAATTGTTTTAAGGAAATATCGTTTTGTTGGTAAGATTTCTTTTAATTCTTAGACAATAATTATGTTTTCAATGTTTTTTTTAAAAGAAAATATCGTTTGTAGATAAGTTTTCTTTTAATTCTTGGACAATAATTATGTGTTTTAAGAATTGTTTTAAGGAAATATCGCTTTGTTGGTAAGATTTCTTTTAATTCTTGGACAATAATGATGTGTTTTAAAGGTTTGTTTTAAGAAAGTATTGTTTGTAGGTAAGTTTTCTTTTTATTCTTGGACAATATTTATGTGTTTTAAGCTTTGTTTTAAGGAAATATCGCTTGCACGTAAGTTTTCTTTAATAGTTTCCATTGCATTCGAACTTTTAATGCGAACTATATATATTTGATATTGTCTTGATAATTTTTTTTTTGTTTAATGTCCATTATATAAATTTTTAAATTAGAATACATGATTTATCCAAACTGGTTTGTGAATGTTTCTTTGCTAAAAAAAATTTTTAACCCTAATTTCACTATTTATTTTATATACGTTTATGAAATATAATTTTTATATACACTTTTTATTACATTTTACATATAACCTCATACAATTTTTTTTTCTTTTGGATATATCATAAAAATCCTTTGGAATTGTAACAATCTCTCTTCAAAAGTGTATTCGGAGACTGAGATTTTTCTTTCGCTGTAGGAGATCCCTAGAAGAAGAAGAAAAAATACAAGTTTAATCTCCGTTTTCTCTGTTGAATAATAAAGAAAATAAGTGTTTTTTGAGTGTGAAAATATTAAGATTTTTTAAAAAAGAGATGATTAAAGGAAAGAATGGATATGTTAAAAACGGATTTGTTATCCTTTCATTTGTTATGGAATATGTGAAAAGATAATTAAAAGTTGAAAGCGCGAGGATTGATCTGGAAACAATGTTTTCCCATCCTTTTTCGGGAAGAAGAGAAAACAAAAAGAACGTTGTAAGATTTGAATGGGTGTTTGGTAAAAAGCGGTAAGTCAAAAATGTACAACTTCAGAAAAACTTTCTCTTTATTTTGCTAAATTACAAAATATTTAAAAAAAAAACATGCTATTGGTAGTAAAAGTAGTATTGAATGAACAGTAAAAATTTGACATGATTTGGAAAACCATTTTTCATGTAATTGAATTACATTTTATTTTGGAAAGATCTTCGAACATGATTGGACTGTAGTAGAGCGAATATGACGTCTATATCGTGATGCAAACATTTGAGACCTGATGGCACCAAACACGTGACTTCCTTTCAAAATTTATGAATGAAAAAACGTTTGCGATTGACTTGTGATTTGGAAATAATAGTAAATGTGTTACTTCATGAAGTGCAGGATATTTTTATGAATGAACTAGAAATTTTTTATGAATGTATGACGTAATAAACTACGTGTCTGAGGCCATACATGTGGGCCTCACTTTGATGTTAGCAAGGTTACAACCTTATGATTTCTCTACTATGAGGGATCCATGCTCGAAGGGAAAAATCACCCGTTTAGCAAAAGTCTGAAACTAAATGGGAGAAAATCATAGAGTAATGATACAAATAGAGGAATAAAAATGCTGATTTCCGTGTGTCCATCATTGAAACCACGTGAAATGTGGAAATGCCAATTCATTCATGCGCCAATATTACTTGGCAGGCCTTGGCGACTTTAAGAACTAAGCGAGATCGAAGTATTGTAATATGGTTTTGTGTTTAATCTTGTATTTAAATATCGTTTTTTTTAAACGAATGGCACAATTTAAGGGAATTTAACAGATATATTAAATATATTTTTCTTACTTTGTACTTTTGAAATAATTGCGTTACGTTTTTATGTAAAAAATTTACCATAAGCGAAGTTCTTTCCATTGTTATTTTGTATACTTCAATAAGAAAATATGAACAATAAAACCTGAGAAATATAAAGAGTTTCGCTTCTTCGTGTATTGAACACAAATAAAATATTTTCATTTCGTTAATGAAGAGGAAATATTTAAGGCATATTGTTTGAAAATAAGTAAATACCTACATATATGTTAAGAAGTAGAATACGGACAGAACTCCTTATCACCAAAAAAGAAGAAAGTGCGCCAAATTTGAAACTCCTGCAGATGTCTGAACGCCAAATGTGGCAGCGCTAAAACCACGTGATGTTGGTTTTTCTTTTCAATGTTAACACCGCGGCCTTATGAGAGTCTGGTATTGAAGGCGCTCTCTATTTAATACAACTCTCTGGAGAAAATCGGTCAAATGAATAAAAAAAAATCAAAATTTGATATTTTATATGCTTTTGATCGAATTTCCTCCATTCAGTTTAAAATTTTTGTTAAAAGGGCAATTATTTCAAAACTTATAAATTAAAAAATATTGTTTTTCATATCATGTAAATAATATCATTTTTTTTTTATATTTTGTAATGAAATAAAAAAAATAGAAAGTTTTTCTAAATTTTGCAAAAATTGTATATTTTAGACTTACGCCCTTTTAACAAACACCGATTCATTTATATATTAGTCAGTTTTGAATTAACGTTGCACTCGAGATTGGTTCCCAATCCGTAATCAACAGACCACCGGTGGTCCGCTAAAGGGTTTAAAGTGGTCCGTAGTACTACTGTGAAATCATCAAGTTTTTTTTGACAAGAATATGTCTGTTTCGTAATATTGATGAAGCTTCTATACTGACTTTTGTTTGACTAATGTAAACAATGTTACTAACAATACATTTTTAAAATTATAAAATCTTTCAAGAAAGAAAAAAATTAAAATATCCCATCAGACAGGTATTTCGTATAATGACTTGTCTTGGTCACTTATTATCACTTATTAAGTTATCATAACAAGAATGGAACTCTGCGATGCATTTCAACTTATTTAGCTCTCAATTGTTAACTAATGACTCAATTACTGTAGATTAACTAATAATTTCGTAAGGAAATGTAAGCTAGATAAAGGATATAAAGTACTTAACTACTAATTGCATTACTAGGCTAAAAGGCTGTTTTTTTAACTATACCTGGGAAAAGGTCATGAAACATTTTATTTTATTTTTCTTAGTGTAATTATTGTTTGCATAATAATTTTAATGTTCTTTCATCGTTAAATATGCATTGTTGCGACATTAACTATGCAGTTAATTTAATTTAATTAAGTAGCTGTGAGGTTCAATTTAGCTTGCCGAATGTATGATCATTTTACTACAATAATAATAATGGTTATTGGAATAGTTGGAAGAAAGGAAACAATTTGATTATTTCGCTTTAACAGGATTACGTATGATTTCAATTTTTAAAAGTGATTTTTTTTTAAAAAAAATCAATCTTTCTTCTTCATCTCTATTTCGCAGATAATTATAATATATGAGATATTCTGTACAAAAATGAAACCTGTTTCTCAATATCATAGATATTTAATTCTTATTTTTTTTCCATGTTTCTACTTTAAAAAAAAATCCCTTTACATTTAGCTTTTGTGTGATATTAATGAAATTGTGCTATATCCTCTCTCTCTCTAACTCTCTCTCTCTCTCTCTCTCTATATATATATATATGTATATATATATATATATATATATATATATATATATATATATATATATATATATATATATATATATATATATATATATATATATATATATATATATATATATATATATATATATATATATATATATATATATATATATATATATATATATACAGTCGAACCCCGTTATAACGAACCCTCAACGGACTGATTCAGAAGTTCGCTATATCCGATTTTTCAAATATTGGCAATATGAAACTTCCTAAAGTCCTTGAACACATTTCTTTGTTAAACAAATTAATTATACTGAATTTCAATTAATAAGTTCAATTAATAAAGTAAAATAAATATTTGTTCTTAAAAAACAATGACATTAACTGTACTACTTACATTAATTTATCTGAAGAATAAAAATAAGTTGCGATTTTCTGTTGAATGGCGAAAACGGTTTTTAATGGTGGATTCGGTGACCAGCCTCCAAGACTTCTCCAACAAAATCTCTGCTCCAGCAGGGATATGTCGCAATCCTTGTTTTTTTTCGTAGCACTCCAAGATACACAATACCAATTGCTTCCTGTAGTGACATTTTAGGCTACGGATTATACCTTGATCCATAGATTGAAGCACTGATGTTGTATTGAGGTTAGGAAGACTAGCTTGATGTACTGAAGATTTTTTAAATCGATGCAGTTGTCTATTAAAAGAAGAATTTTATGCTTTTTTTTTGACAATTCACTATACCATTGATGCAGCTCTCTTCACACAGTTTGGATGTCATCTAAGCTTATTTGTTTGCCTGTTATGCCACAGGTAGTTTCTTGACGTTTTTAAAGCACCTTGGCTTTTGGGATTTGCCATATCACGGTCAAATTTCTTTTCTCTGATCCGTTCATGCTGGCGCACGCAAGAACAGTTAGAATTAGGAGAGTTTTCCCCCGACGCATTTTTCTCCTTTAAATTTTAACGTTTGGTTAGAAGTCATTTTATAAAATAACCCAGCTTCATCATCTTTAAAAATAACCTTTTCATCGTAATCACGGATGATGTCAAGTCCCACATTCTCCATCTAATCATTGACATCTGAAGAAGAGACAAGACGTGGCTTCGCTCACAATTTTACTGCATGCAATGTTGTTTCTCTTCTTAAACCTATCTAACCATCCGTTGGAACACATAAAATCCTTTTCATCAAAACGTTCTGCAAACTAAATTGCTTTCGCTTGAAACATGGCCCCGTTACATGGAGATTTTTGTTTCGTTGAATGGTGAACCATTTCAATAGAGCTTCTACCACATTTTCGCGTTCAGCTTTCCTCAACTTCTTAGTTCCATTAAGATTTTTCTCGTAGGCTGAGATTACCACGCTGCGTTTTTTTCAAATGGTCGCAACATTAGATTTGATTTCGAGAGAGAAAATTATATATATATATATATATATATATATATATATATATATATATATATATATATATATATATATATATATATATATATATATATATATATATATATATATATATATATATATATATATATATATATATATATATATATATATATATATATATATATGTATGTATGTATGTATGTATGTATGTATGTATGTATGTATGTATGTATGTATGTATGTATGTATGTATGTATGTATGTATGTATGTATGTATGTGTGTGTGTGTATGTATGTATGTATGTATGTATGTATGTATGTATGTATGTATGTATGTATGTATGTATGTATGTATGTATGTATGTATGTATGTATGTATGTATGTATGTATGTATGTATGTATGTATGTATGTATGTATGTATGTATATATATATATATATATATATATATATATATAGATAGATAGATAGATAGATAGATAGATAGAAAGATAGATAGATAGATAGAGGAGATATATATGATGATAAAATATACAATAATATCCATCTTAATAATCTGCCAATGCCATCAAAACCCATAATATATGATTTGAGTATTTTGATAGTTCTCACCGTTATTGTGTAACAGGAATCGTGTAAAAAAATCCTGTTAGGTTATCCTTAATAATACAAAAAGATTGAATAAATGTCATAAGAATGACTGCAACTTTTCGGTAAGTCTCTAACTAAACACGACAGGAAATCCCCTTGCGTATTGTTCTTTGATTTTTTGGTCCGCTTTTATTACAAGAAGGATTGACGGTGTATGTGTAAAAGAGTAATAGATATATTCCATTTTTATTTTTGTGGTTAGTTAGTATGGTTAGTGAATTTTTTTTAAATGAATCTGATAATGCTTGGTTTTGTTGTTTTTGACTTCAAACAGCTAGAGAGATAAAATGGGAAAGTTAAGTAACTTAATCGATATTTTGTGAAATATCGTTAATGCACTGTTATTATAAATGCAATCTGATTTTTGAAGAAACTTTCGTTACTTTTGACGAAATGGACAACGGTCTCTATTCAACAATGAAAATACTTTGAAATGGTAGAAATTAAAAAAAAAAGTACGGTTAATGGATATTTCCGGATAAATAAAAGCCGGATAACCAATTTTTTTAAATATCATTTGCCAACGTGAATTTTTCTCTATCTAACAAAATAATTAAAAAATAAATCGAAAATAGGCGATATTTTTTTTATCAAACGGTCCGATTAATTGAGAATTTTGGATAATTAAATACCTGATAACCTGATATCTGTTACAAAAGGTGTCTAAGTGAGCCTATCCAAGAAAATAAAAAAAGATTCATAAAAATATTTTAATTAGAACAGAAATCTTGCGCGGCATAAAACAAAATACATAATAAATAAATCTTATATATAAAGCTGAAATCTCCAAAATCTGGCCGGATGTTGGTTTGTTAGTACTTTATGGGCTCCGTAACTACAAAACGCAGAGCTTTTAAATTCACAGAATAGTTTGTTCAAAAAATAAGAATTTTAACGCGACTATTTTCAAGTTTCTACGATGTTCCATTCGATTGTTATGACATTTTTTAGCGTACGTCGGCAAAGTTTCATGAAGTGGCAACGGTAAATCAGTTAAAATCAACGGAGAAAAGTGAAAATGTAATATAAAAAAATCTGAATCAATTAGAATGCCGATATTTATACGGAATACTCCATAACTACAAAACGTAGCTTTATGAAATTTACAGAGCATTTTACGTGAAAAATTAGGTATTTTTTGTGATAATTTTTAAGTTTCTACGATGTTCCATTCGTATATTATAACTATTTTAATGTAATCCATTGACTTAACATGGATGAAAATATCGTTTGCAATTTAAAATAAAATATTTCGTTATTGACACTATAAAAATTACGTCATTGGTTTTGTTTGATTTAATAATTATTGAAAAACGTCTGCACATTGGGCTTTTTGCTACAATACGGAACCATTCCAAAATTTAAACAATCAGAATTTTATCTCAGGGAAATGGTTTAGAATTGTATTAAAATTTTATAATTGTTTTATCTCTTTTGATTTGTTTTTTGTATACAGGTTCATTGTAACTATATTTAATTATCTTAAATCGAACTTTTAAAACAATTCATCCAAAACCGAGTAATTTGTGTATGAACGAACCATTTTATTCATTTGAAAAATATTTTATGCAAATATTTTTTATAAATGTACGAAGCTTGGGTTTTACTGTGAACTTTCAACTCTATATGACTATTTTATGTTATTAAAAAATAAAATTCCACAGATACCAAATGATAATTGAGAAAATATTTTATTTAATGCGTCAATGAATATTTCCTTTTAAAACGTTAAATGGCGGTCATTAAGAATTAAATGTTCTGAATTTTATTGTTCTTAATGAATTTTCTAAATTATTGAAAGTACATGGTAAGATTATAATATGCTGCACCGTTTGCTGAACTATCGCCAAGTTATAGCAGGTTATTCTTTGGATAAAGTGCGTCTTGGCTTTAATTTGCTGTGGAAACTTACTAAATATTTATATGACAGTTATTTTTCGATGCGAATGCAATAACAATAGTATCACAAAATAAAAATTTTAGGAAAAATAACTTAACAAAATGAGTAAATACCGAATTTTTAATACATTGATAAGGAAATAAAAAAAAATCTTAAAATTAAAATAGCTGGTTATTTTTCTGTAATAATACCATTCATGGCAATTCTTTAAAACATGGGCATTTGGACATAGTAAAAGTAAGTTGTGTAGTATTTTAAAGCATACTATTTTTGGTTGAGTATTTATGTCAGGTTGTTAATTTTATTCTCACTTTTATTAAGAATTTAAGGCAGTTTATTCGCAAAAAACGTTTAGCTTTATTCTGGCGGTAATTTACATTTTTATGTTCTGTATTACTTAGGTTAAAAATGCAAACTACTAATTAAATACACAAGTTGTTGGTCGAAGATATTGCAAAGATGTACCCTAAACAATACATTAGAACGGGCCTTTGGAAATAGTCAAATCAAAATTACAATACTGGGGAAAGGGAAATTCGGAATGTTTTGAAAGTTAAATCATGAGGGTTCATAATCAAATTTCTTAATTTGGTCATCTTTAAAAAATTCTGTTATCTGTTTTTGCTGCCTTTTTCACTTCCATACGGCTTCAGAATATTTCAATATCGAGATTGATTCAGAAGTTTGATTAAAATTCACGCTTGAAATTATTGCTTTAAAACTCCAATTTAATTAAACCCTTCTTGATGATTTTTTTTTTAAATACAAAAATGAAGATATCATATAGCTTTGTTTATTATTTAATTTAATATTTTTTTTTCTTAGATAAAAAAATCACAGTTTTATGTAAATGTTTATTCCTATAAAATACCTGTTATAATGCACATTATCTTTCAATAATGATGACAACAGTAATTATAATTTCATCGATTAAAACAGCCACTGAAAACTAACATATAATTATACTCATTTCCCGAATAAATTGCGGCAGCCATGTTAACAAAAAAAATCGAGTATGTACAAACCGCGCTGTATTGGGCCTTACTCGATACAAGGTTGAGAAGGGGAGAGAATAAATGGCATACATGGTTGAAACGGTTTACCTTCCTTTACAAAATGGTATGTCATTTTTACATGTACGCTGAATCCACGTTGAATTAATGATATCGGTACACTCCTTTTCGCCTGCTACGAGCGTAAAAGTGTGTGTGGGGGGTGGGGGTGGGGGGTAAAATCGGCACGTAAAAAACGTCTGACTTTCGTTTACACGATAGTATATTATTTATACCCATCAGCTGATTCCACTTGGAGTTAAGCCAAGTTTTCCAAATGTCGCGTTTTAATCTTCTGGGATTTCATGCAACTATGTACCGAAACTACCCATACCGTAAGAAAATTCCTATTAATTTCTAAAAGTATTTTTGTGCAGGAATGTTAAATTTTTAAAACTCCATACCTTATGAGAGATAAACTAGAAATTATAGGAATTTTATCGGTGTATTAACAACCAAGTAGTATAGAGATATTTTTAATTTTTTAACTTCTAATTTATTAAACAAAAAAAATTAAAAGAGGACATAGAATTTAAAGAGGAATTTCAAAATGGTATATGCAATTATCCCAGGGAGAATAGGAAATATATATATTTTCGGTTATTTGTCGTTATATTATATATCTCCGTGCGAAGAACGGGAACTTTGCTAGTGCATACATAAAACAAAAATACAAGCCGAATTGTTAACTTGTTAACGCTTTCTGGTATTGGTTGTCGTGCTTAAGATGATTAAAAAAATTAAAAGGAAATAAAATCTTACTATTATACAAATATTTGAGGTGTTTAGACATAATTGGTATTACATTACCCATGCGTAATTCAATTTAGATTGGTATTTATTAGTAGTTCGATTCCGGAGCATATATTTATTGGTTTCCATTTCAAATTGCAGTAATAGGGAGGAAGCACTCACATGAAAATTAACGGGGATAGAAGATATATAGTAATTCTAGTACCTGTAATTGTTGAACCCAATATTTACTTACTATGGATCCGAGACATTTTAAACGCAATCGACCCTTTTTAATCGATTGAACAGCGTGCGATCCAAAATTCCAAAATAATATCGCCAGAAACTTTAAATTAAAACCGCCAAATCGGGCGCCAAGTCGAGAGGTTATCAATTCGAATGTTATGTTTAGTTTTTATGTATGTTCGCGCAAGATTTCGGTTTTAATTCAGATATTTAGATACATTTTTTTTGTTGGATAGGGGATGTTTCACTTGGGAGCTTTTTTCAAAAAAAAAAAAAAAAATATCCGGTTATCCGGCATTTAACTATTCGGAATTCTCAATTAAATAAACCGTTTGAAAAAAAAATATTGTCCGATTTCGAAAATTCTTTTTTTGTTGGATAGAGAAAAATCCACTTAGGCAAACAATGCAAAAAAAATTATCGCTTTTTCCGGTTGTTATATATCCGGAAATGTCGATTAACCGGAGTTTTTTTTAAACATTTTATCCGATTTCAAAATGTTTTCATTGTTTAACAGAAGTTGTACAACAATGATATTTCGTTTACCCAGCATTTATTTGCATGTATAGGGATTGTTTTACGATATACATTGTTGAGACAAAATGTAAGCACAAGTTCTTACTTACATTTCTTGGTGAATAATAGCAGGGGAATGGCATGGCCCTGCTAAATTAAAATCTAAAAAGGGAAAAATAAAATAATCTTTCTAAAAAAACAGAAAACCGAATTTAAGAAAATGCGCTAAAAATGCGCATAAAAAATAATTTTTAAATTTACGAACGAGCTGAAAAATTGAATTATTTAATATCAATAGTATACCTATTAACACTTTTTGAAGTTGGTTTTTTAATTTACATTACCCATTGTAATTTACAATTTACAAAAATCATAAATACATTTTGGCGCCGATACTTTTTTTTTTAGTAAGTATGAAATTGATGTTAAACAATTTAATATTTCAACTCGTTCGTAAATTTAAAAATTATTTTTTAATTTTTAGAGTATTTTCTTAAAATGTGGTTTTCTTTTTTTTTTATAGAAAGATTATTTTATATACAAATATCGTTAAATAATATAATATTCGCAGATGTTGTGTAAAGAAATATATGATAAACACATGATTTGCCGCAAGAAACGGAATAGAACAGCAGAAATTTAAATTCTCCAATTCTGCATTCCACTCACCAAACAAGAAATATTTCGCTGAGAGTTTGCATTTAGCGAAAGAATCCTTTTGAGAATCATTTAAGTGCAAAAAATATCCACACTTTTTTTTTTTCTAAACGCAGGCCGTCAAATTCACTTAAAACATTTTTCACTTCAAGTAGTTAGAAATGGGCGATTCGCACGCAGGCGGAGCGAAGTGCATTTCTTCATTTCATTCCACTTCGATGTGAGTACTTCGGACCAGTGAGCAGACGATATGCAATCCGGGCACGGTCGCGGTTAGGGAGAAAAGCATCTGTTTGTATTCCGAGCGGAACTTTCGAATCAAAATAAATAAGATGGGGGTTCGAAAAAAACAGAGCGGGAATTACCTTACTGATCTAGAAACTAGTTTGATTTTCGTTTTGTCAGTTAGATTAGTTAGTGCATCGGAGAATAAACTTATTTGGGCTGCTGTTAGTATATTACTTTTGTATTTGGGAATTAATCGCATTTTCGGTTAGTAATTGATTATCTAACTTCTAAGAAAAGGCATTTAAAAAACAAACTGGCATTTTTATCTTTGTGTTGTTTGATATTTATATTTTTCTTTTGAGAAGGGATTCTTTCAAAAGCGTTACAATTAAATCATTACTTCGAAACGTAATAGGGAAATACAGTTTAAAAGCTGTGTTCATTGAAATGGGTTATTGAATTTTATCATTTATCTCGTTTAATGTATTAGAGGACAAATCATGTGACTTTCTGTGCTCAAACTAAAAGATGATAGGGAAATGCTTTAAGGTTGGTTTGGTTTGGTTAATTAACGTCGCACTAGAGCTGCACAGTGCGCTATTGGCGACGGTTCGGGGTCAATCTCGAAGGAAAGACCCGAAATGCTTTAAGGTAATGCTGCATTAATCTTATAGTTTGGTTTGGTTAATTAACGTCGCACTAGAGCTGCACATTGGGCTATTGGCGACGGTTCGGGGTCCATCTCGAAGGAAAGTCCCGGGAACACATACATATTCACACACACATTCATACCTGCACATCGTTATTTTAGAACCATGGTCAGATGACGAGGAAACACCTGAACTGGCACCCAACGCCTTCAATAGACGTCGGGACTTTGGACCCCGATCAGATTTATCGTGCACCAGTCCCATATACACGCCGTTAATTTTTGTGGATGTTCTGGACGACTTTTCTAGTATTTTGTAGCGAAGCTGGCAACCCTCCGATCCCAATATCACTACTTTTTACTTTTCTTTGTCAAGTCCATCACCTGGCATCGAACCGGGAAACTTCGTATTCCTAGCTGACGCCTTTAACCGCTCGGCCACGGAGGCCTTTATTAATCTCATAGAAGTCATGCAACTGAATATTGTACTAGAAAGTTGTCGTCCAGGGTGTGTGAAGAGGTGAATTTTTTTTCTTTAAACATGAACGATATTTTATATTTTAATAACTAATCCCATACAGATCTGGCAAACAAAGACAAACGAAAAAAGAATTGTAAATCTTCTTAAGGATCGTTGAAAGGCTTTTGGATGGTTTCAAACTTCTTAAAGAGAATCAGAACGATTAATTCGTACCAAAAAAATCAGTTTTGTTGGAATATAATTATTTTTTATAATATTTGGTAAAATTCGGTTAATTTAAAAAATTTACATAATACCAAAAATGGCAATGTAAAATCTGTTTCTAATGACGGATTTAAATTTATGTAGAGTGACGAACGCTTTTGAAAACCTGCTCATGCTAGGTCTAGTTGGCTGTGAAAAATATGCTAAAAATAAGTGACGATTTTTAACCGACGGAACAGCGCGCCAACCGAAACTCCAAAATAAAACCACCAGAAATTTTAAATTAAAACCGCCAAATCGCGTGCCAAGTCGAGAGGTTATAGATTCGACTGTTGTGTATTTTTTTTATGTATGTTCTCGCAGGATTTCGGTTCTAATTAAGATATTTGCAGATTTTTTTTTGTTGGATAGGAGATGTTTTACCTGAGAGCATATAAAAATAATATCCGGTTATCTGGCATTTAATTATCCGTAATTCTCGATTAACCGGACCGTTTGAAAAAAAAAATTGTCCGATTTCGAAAATTCTTTAGTTTTGTTGGATAGAGAAAAATCCACTTAGGCAAAATCTACAAAAAAAAATAATCGGTTATCCGGGTGTTATATATCCAGAAATGTCGATTGACTGGAGTTTTTTTAAACAATTAATCAGACTTAAAAATATTTTAATTTTTTAACAGAAGTTGTACAAACAATGACATGTCGTTTAACCAGCATTTATTGTGATTGATGGGGATTGTTTTACAATATACATTGTTGAGCACAAGTTGCTACTTGAATTTCTTGGTGAACAATAATAGGGGGCGAAGCTCGCTGCTAAATTAAAAACTAAAAAGGGAAAAATAAAATAATCTTTCTAAAAAAAAGGAAAACCGACTTTAAGAAAAATGCGCAAAAAAGTAAAACGAACGCATTGAAAAAATTTAATTATTTAATGTCAATTTTATACTTATTACAACTTTTTGAAGTTAGTGCCAATTTACAAAAATCATACATAGATTTTGGCGCCGATTTCAAAAAGTTGTAATAAGTTTAAAATTGACATTAAATAATTCAATTATTTCAATACGTTCGTAAAATAATTTTTTTTTTTACTTTTTTGCGCATTTTTCTTAAAGTCGGTTTTTCTTTTTTTTTAGAAAGATTTTTTTATAATAAATAATGATTGAAATAGAATAGTTAAGCAATTTGTTTAAAATAATAAATTAGTTTAAACAACAATAAACTAAAGCCTGAGGGTTCTATTCAGACAAAAACAATATAGTATTTATTTTACTCCTGTAAAAGTTTACTGAAAAGATTTTTCACAAATTATATAAACAAATAAACTGCAAAGGACTAAAAACAACCTCAATTGGTATTACTTCATGAATGGGAGAGATTGGCGAACCGTCTAATTTAATTTGGATTTACCAAAGAAAGCAGCTTTGTAAAAAAAAAGTCAGAAGGACTTTTTCTCAAAGACTTCAGTTGTTTAAAAAAACGGAAAAAGTTCGACTTTTCATAGTTTTATTGCTTAGGCATTTGGGAATAGGAAAGCCACTTCCCTAATTGGCGAAAAAATAAACTACACCATTCACTGGTTTCAAAAAAAAGTAAATAGGATTGAAAAAGTCGAAATTAAATAAAGGTCCCTTGAAAAGCAAAGAATAACCCAAAGAACAGACGAAAACCCTGTAAAAATCATCCTGTATTCATGTAAATAAAATCAGTTTTTGTTAAGCGAATTCTGTTTAAAAAAAACACTTTTAAAATTAATATTTTTTCGTTTTTAAAGAATATGAATTTTTATATCTTGCTTACATAAAATTATGAACCGACTTAATAAGATTCCATTATTTCCAATAAAATGGCGGACTGTCGGCTAAGGTGGCGTAAGTCATAAAAATCCGAAAATGAAATTAAACGATTTTCCTTTTCTAAGCAGCTATATCTACACTGTTAAAAATTAGATACTCAAATATAAGTAAAATGCACTCAATTTTAAATACATTCGATGCTTATCATGGCTCTGAATACATAAATTTCAATGTTGAAAAAGCCATGTACTCAAAACTGAGTAAAAATGAATAAAAAGAGCAGATGCTAGCCTACACAGGGGCTGTCTTCATAAATCACTTTCAACAAGTATCGGCAATTACAACCAAGGATTAGTTTGGTTAATCCGCACAGTGGGCTATTGGTGACAGTTCTAGGCCTATCTCAAAGGAAAACCCCGGGAACGATGCTCCGTATTTTTGTACCATGGTCTGATGACGAGGTGAACACCAGAGTTGCCGCCCGCGCCTTCAAAAGGCGTCAGGACTTCGGACCCCGATCAGATTTATCGTGCATCTGTCCCGTATGCACGCCGGTAGAATTTGTTGGGTGTTCTAGACGACTTTTTAGTATTTTCGTAGCGAAGCTGGCAACCCTCTGATCGCAAGATCACCGTGGAGTTATATAATATAATTGAATCACTATTTTTTACTTTTCTTTGTCAAGTCCATCGCACGGGCTCGAAATAGCAATCCTCTGATTACCAGCTGAGCGCTTTTATCCACTGGACTACCGGGCCCCAATTACAACAGACATACCAGGAATCGAACCGAGATCCTCATGCACCGCTGTCCAGAGTCTTATCTACCTGGGCGACTTGAATAAGTTATAAACAGAAGATATGTTAAAAAGGTGTGCCAAATGAATGTGGAGTTATATAATCGAATTGTAATAACTCAGTTTCCATTTAAGCAATCGACATAAAATTATGTGGAAAACCATCTTCTGAACAACTATTTTAAGTTTGTCAGGTCGCTTTGTTAAGATGGCTTACACAGAAGCTGAGATTAGCAATATTAAACCACACTGCTCATTTTTGAGAAAGTACGGTTACTTAAATTTGATTGTAAATTGCTCATTTACGATTCACTTAAAGAAAAAAAAAGAGTACGTTCAGGTACTCATTTTTAAGTACCTTTCTTACAGGGTATCATTTGGCCAAATGTGTGGGACCTTATTCAAAAGGTTGCCCAATAATGAATTGAATGTCATTCCAGTTACCGTTGTAGCCAAGGCGAGTTACAAACTTTAAACACTGTCATCTTAGAACATTTTATTGGACCTGTACCACTTGAAAGTCAACCCGCCTAAATAATAATTCTTATTTATATTTATTAAATAATTTAAAAAGTTCGAATTAATGCACTACTGCCTATCTAATTATTAAATGTTCTAAACATATAGCTAGATAAATTGAAAAGTATTCTAAAAAGTGTAAAACTTATTTATCTTGCATTATAATTTTTTTTATGTATTCAATTTTGTAATGTGTAGTTTAATCGTTTGAGTGGTGGACTATTTGATTTATGTGGCCAATAAAAAGTTGAGCTAATTATAAAAAAAGTGCCAAACAAATTAAAGTTAATGTAGCTTGCATATATTACCTTGAATAAGAAATGATTGATATAAGAAGTAAGAAGATATAAAGTTAATGTTACGTGCATACATAGGATGATATAAGAAAATACTTCAGAAAACGTTTTTAACTTCTAAAAAAAAAATATCTTAAAATAGCTTACACATTTTGGGCAAAATACAATAAAAGTGCTGAACAAATTCAAGTTATTGTTATTCGCATACGTAGGATGATATCAGAAAATATTTCAGAGACAATTTTTAACTTTTCAAAAAAATATTTTAAACTAGCTTACACATTTGGTGTAAACTATAAAAAAATGTTGAAGAAATTAAAGTTAATGTTACTTGCATACATAGGATGGCATAAGAAAATAATTCAGATATCTTTTTTAACTTGCTCAAATATCTTAAACTAGCTTGCACATTTTGGGCAAAATACAATAAAAGTGCTTATCAAATTCGAGTTATTGTTATTTGCATACATAGGATGGATGATATAAGAAAATATTTCGAGATAATTTTTAACTTATCAAAAAATATTTTAAACTAGCTTAAACATTTTGCGTAAACTATATTAAAAATGCTGAAGAAATTAAAGTTAATGTTACTTGCATACGTAGGATGATATAAGAAAATATTTCAGAAAAAGTTTTTAACTTCTCAAAAACAATATCTTAAAATAGCTTACACATTTTGGGCAAAATAAAATAAAAGTGCTGAACAAATTCAAGTTATTCGCCTACGTAGGATGATATCAGAAAATAATTCAGAGATAATTTTTAACGTCACAAAAAATATTTTAAACTAGTTTACACATTTTGGGTAAACTATAATAAAAATGACGAAGAAATTAAAGTTAATGTTACTTTCATGCATAGGATGGCATAAGAAAATAATTCAGACATCTTTTTTAACTTGCTCAAAAAAATATCTTAAACTAGTTTACACATTTTGGGCCAACTCAATAAAAGTGTCGAAATAAATACATACATAAAAAAGAATACAATAAAAGTTAAAAGTGTCAAGCTAATATCGGATGACATAAGAAAATACTTCATATATATATATATATATATATATATATATATATATATATATATATATATATATATATATATATATATATATATATATATATATATATATATATATATATATATATATATATATATATATATATATATATATATATATATATATATATATTAGCTTGCTTTTAAAGCTTCTAAAACTTGCCCATGAATTTTGTTCATCCTAATTTCAACATTTGTTGGACCAATCGTAATGTATCTTGACAAACTTAAAAGAGTAGGTTTTCGATTTATTTTTGTTCATGTATTAAAAAAACCAAGTAATTACTATTAACTACTTTTACTTCTCAAGTTTTGAAAGACTTTCTTTTTTGAAAAATATTTGCTGCATATAAGATTTTAGAGTGTGCAAGTATTTTGATATTTTTTTTTATATAAAACTGTTCAATTCGTTGGTGGTTTCACTATATTTTTTTCGTGAAAATTCAAAGATTGCCTAAAAAAATAAAAAAAAATAAAGAAAAACAATGCTATGGTTTGGCCGTTTTAAAAAACTATTTCTATGGTGCTTGGTTTTAATTAAACCTACATCTTCTCTAGGGTAAAGTGGAGTGACATATTTATTTTCAAATTAAATATTAAATTGCGCGTTGTTAAGCTTATATTTTGATCTTGTTTTTTTGTGAAAATTTACTTCTTTTCATGCAGTTAAATTTAACAAAAAATTATATTTCTGGGTGATTTTATTCAAATTCAACAATCAATATCGGATTGGATATCGGACATCGGATATCAATATCGGATATCGGACAATTTCTATGCATAAGCTAGAAAACATGAAATATTTATCAATATTACTGGGTTTTATATAAAAGATAACCCTTTTAATGCATTGCAATGAAAAGATTAGAAAACATTGCACGTTATTTAGTTTTTTCTTCAATGATTTACAAAGTGAGAAAAATGTGTAATTGAATAATTATTGCTAAAGAAAAAGAAATTCGGAAAAATGTAATGGTCTTCGGAAAAAGTTCAATATTCTACAAAAAAATGAATTTCGAATTGAATAACCGTCTTTGTCTTATAGGTGCGGAAAAATGGGTATAGTGGAATAATCTTATACAAAATTGTAATTTTACAATAATTTTCTAGAGAAAAAATGTACTTTGAACTAAACCAATTCGATTTTTGAATACATTTTCCGATACCTTTTAAAAAGAGACATAAATGGAATGTTCGGAAAAAATTAAATTAAATTTTTATATGAGAACAATATATGACAGAACGGGTACTTTTATATCGTAAAGGTAATTTACTAAAAATGAAGACATTTAAATAGAAATTTCATTTTTAAGAATATAAATAATAAAAAAATCGATTTTTCAAAATGGCGTATTACAACTTGCTTTGAGGAAAACTGTTATAAAAACAGTCTATTAATAATCATATGCACGAATAATGTATTTTAACAACTGGATCACTGGATATGAATATGTTACGTGATTAAATTTTAAAACTCCATTTAATTTGAAATATTTTTCAAAAAAAGTACAGAAACTCTATTAAACAGATTATCCGGTATTATTTCCTCATTCATCAGACATTGTTACAGAGAATAATTACTTCTTAACAAGTTATCAACGTAACATCGTTATTTCGACGTAAAGATTATATAGGATTATTCCAACACCTCCTCATCATGTAAGTAAACAAAAGAATTTTTTTAAACATCAATTCCCTCCACTGTCAAAATAACTCTTACTTTAAATAACAAAAGATTTACACAGTGCGGCCATTTTATTTAAATAATGTTCTAAACACATGTGTTAGTAGCATCTCGAAAACAACTGACAGTTTGTAGTGAGGCAGAATGCAACTAGAGATATTTTTAATTTGATATGTTTTCTTTATTTATTGGTTTAAATTCTTTTATTTTCTTTTTGCAAAGAAAACTGTAATCTTCTTGTAAATTAAAGACTAATAACTTCGAATAGAAGATCAAAAGAGGCAGCCCATTTACTTTGTTAAAAATGGCAAAAAGTGTCAGTTGCTCTTTTATGATATTCTTTTGTGTTGTATGGTTTTAAAATGTCAGAGCAAGGAAGTTGTTTAAAAATATAATTTTCAACTAATCTGAAATGTAACTAATGGAGATTGTGGTTAAAGAAAAAAAAAGGCTGTTCACAAAGGCATCAAAAATAATTTCGCCAAATATAATTTCAGTTCAAATTGGCAACCCTACGTAATACTTGCGTAATATATCTTACACGCATGCGCAAATTGCGTAATATATTTTACGCGCATGCGCAAATTGCGTAATATATTTTACGCGCATGCGCAAATTGCGTAATATATTTTACAAGTATAGAATCCTTACTTATTACGTCGTATGATTAGTAATAGTTTAGTAAGTTAAGTTATAGACCATCGCCAAAACGACGTCAGGTAAGTTTTATATTCCGTATCTCTCATTGGTATAATCTGCAACAAGTAACTCCACTCCACTTACTTGTTTACGTGAAATAGATATATCGGTGATGGAAATGAAAACTCTACGCCTTCCACGCCAAATGCGATAATATTAATTATTGCTTAAAGACACTTCTTAAAAAATATTTCCAAGTTCAATCAACGAAATCAAAATTTCCAAGATAGGACGTGCCTTTGTAATGTAGTCGGTTACACGCTGGACTTCTAACAATAGTCGCGGGCATTGGCATAAATAGGTCAAAACAAGTGAGTTAAACAAAAGCGTGTAAAAATTGTTCGATAGAAAGATGCTTCATGATAAATGGTTCCAAAATACACTACCTTTGGTTAAAAAAAAGTTCCCGAATATAACAACTTAAATTCCATTGTGATAAATGATCTCAAAAAAATAAATAAACAGAAAACAAAAAGAAAATATCATTAAGTTGTATTCCTTCTTCCACCAAGTTATATTAAATTCAGAAAATACCGAAGCCAGATGAAAAATATGAATTCAGGTAAAATCCTATTAAACTTTTCTTCCTTTTTAGGAATCATCTTCTAGTATCATATTTCACTGAAATATATATAGAGAGTCGGAAAGACGATTGCTTTGTTTACAACAGCAAATATATATATATATATATATATATATAAAAAATCAATAAACACGAATTCTTGTTTACCCCCAAATTGAACTTATCTACAACGAAAACGACCGTTTCGGCATCCATATAAACCCTTTAACTGCCATTTAAGAAGATTTATGGCCCAATGTCTGATGGTTTTTGAAGCTCAGAGACTGTTCCAGTTACTCCGGTCGGTTTGTTGTTTCTATTCATCGATGGCTTTAGATCGACTTCGAGAGACATGAATTTTATGGAGCTTAATTAAGATATATGGGTTTCATAAATCTTATAACGAGATGACATTTCCTTTTTGTTTCTGAAATGGACAGTTCTTGTTTGCGGATAACGGTGTACGTTTCCAGTGCAATGATCGAACTGCTGTACTGAGTGTTTCAGTGGCGGCCCGTGGTCGAAAATGTTAGTACAGCCGAAATCATGTGAATCCCCCGCCCCTTATTTTCCACAACCCATACATGAACAGAAATTCTTTATTATTTACTACTCAAATCAAAGTTTCCTTTCAATTTTTACGAAATGATAACATACGAAAAAAATAGAAAACACTTATTTTTTTAAAATGAAAGCAAAACTTTTAAACATGCAAATCGGTCAATTTTAATATTAACTTAAATAACAAAACAACAGCAGGACCATCTCCTGAAACAACAGTAAATTTATCACGAAAACCATTTCCGTTTGGAGATATTCTCGTAGCCAATCAGCAAATCGAATCTCAAGTGCAGCTAAAACAAGAAAATTCATTTCGGCTGTACCTTCTCACAAAGCGTGGGGAGGAATCTCCATACTACGTAGAGGTTGCCATGGCAACGATGCAGCCGATTTCGAATTTCGCTTTTTGGCTGCAGTTTTGATTGAATGGAGTTTTTTCCCCTCCGCAATTGTACATTATGGTAACAGGCTTGCTATTTACCGGAGATTTTGTTTACTACCGTAGAAATTTCATTTTCAATTCTAATCTTCATTTAAGAAAAATAGTAAAATATATCTGATTTTAGTTTTAAAATACTGAATTTAGGTGCATCCCGGCTGTACTTGCTGTAGTGGACGAGCCGCCACTGGAGTTTTTTCTTGACGAGGACGTGTCATTTGAAATCAATTTAAGCACGCCAACCAAACTCGCAAAGGAGGTTTGATTATCAATTCGACTGTTTCATATCTTTTCATGTATGTTTGTTGTTCTAATTGACTATTGGATATATTCTTTGTTGGGTAGGGGATGTCTAACTTGGGCACTTATTGAAAGAAATATCCGGTTATCCGGCATTTAAATTTCCGGAATTCTCAATTAACCGGACAGCTTGAAAAAAGAAAAGGACCCGATTTTTCGATAATTCTTTCTTTTAGTTGGATAGAGAAAATATACTTTGGCAAAAAATGGTTCTCCAGCTTTTATTTATCTGGTAATATCGATTAAGCAGACTTTTTCTAAAAAAATATCTGATTTCAAATAATTTTCATTGTTGGATTGTTTAAACTAACTACAATATAATTTCGTGTATCTGGCATTTATTAAACAGAATAATCTCAAAATAAACTATCCGGGGCGACGAAAAAAGTGAGCAACAATTTTAGTTTTCTGGTGAATAATATCCGGAGGCGAAGTCCCCTTCTAAATTAAAAAAGTAAAAGCGGAAAAATAAATCATCTTTTATAAAAAAAAAAAAAGGAAAACAATATATTTTTATTTGTACAAATGTTCTGCTTCGGCGTAATTTTAAAATAATTCAAATTTTTAAACAGAGTTTCCAACTGTTACGATAATCTTGTAATCGTTAAACCTACTTTTGCATACGCTGTAAAAAAATGGTACTTAAAAATAAGTACCTGAATATACTCGTATTTTTCTGATCACAATTGCATCGTAAATGAGCGATGACGTACTCAAATTTAAGTAACCGTACTTTCTTCAAAATGAGCAGTGTGATTTAATATTGTTAATCTCAGCTTCCGTTCATGCCATCTTAACAAAGAGACCTTATGAACTTAAAATAGTTGTTCATAAGATGTGTTTCCACATTATTTGATGTCGATAACTTCAATGGAAACTGAGTAATTACAACTCAATGTTCTTACTTCCCATTCTTTTCGTACGCCTTTATTGAAATTTCTTCTGTTTATAACTTCCTAATGTATCCCTAGTAGTTTAACGGATAAGGCAATGGACAGCTGTGATAAGGATCGGTGTTCGATTCCCGGGCTTGTTGTAATTGTCGATATTTATTGAAAGTAATTTATGAAGATGGCCTATGTAGGCAAGCAACTTCTCTTCTAATTAATTTTTGAGTACATGTCTTTTTGAAAAATGAAACTTATGTATTCGGAGCTATGATAAGTACCAAATGTACTCAAAATGGGTACATTTTACTTATTTTTGAGTACCTATTTTTAACAGTGTACTCTTAACCCTTTCCACTCCAAGAACATTGTGACATTTGCGTTCTTTCTAAAGAACAGTTATTCTTCTTTCTATTTTCCCCCTAAATTTTTGTGCCCATAGAGGGAAAAAAATCATAATCTCTTTTGGATCTGCAAGAGAACAAGTTGAAAAAAAAAGTTCGAAGTGTTTTACATACAAGACACTTTTCGAATTTATTTTAAAGAACAGGGAACCAAAAGAACGAGTCATTATGTTGTCGCCTGCAGCCTGAGCGACTCCAACGGAGTGCAAAGGGTTAAATTATAAAAGTCTTACTGATAAAATTACTGAAAAGTACGAGAGCAATTATTAAAAATCAACATTAGACTTAAAAAAAAAATGTCGACTGGGTGTAGAATTACAAGTTAGACATCAAAATTAACGACTGGGTGTAGAATTACAAGTTAGACATCAAAATTAACGACTGGGTGTAAAATTACAAGTTAGACATCAAAATTAATGACTGGGTGTAGAATTATAAGTTAGACATAAAAATTAACGAATGGGTGTAGAATTACAAGTTAGACATCAAAATTAACGACTGGGTGTTAATTACGGTCATTAAACTGAAATTGTTTGGTGGAAAAAGCGACTAACGACCCTCTAATTTCGGACCATGGATAGGTAGAACTATTCCATATCGGATAATGGAAAGTAAAATATTTAACTTCAATGCAGTATATATTTTCCTGTGTGCTGACTTACAGAAAATATCTCTAGTCCGCCTGCACTTTATATTTCAGTCCCAGTTGCCTATTTTCATATCTCAAAACTTCTGAGAGATTTCTGCATTTGGGGAAATAGAAGGACAGGGATCCCTTTGTGGGACTAATGGACAGAAAGATTCCCTACTGGGAGAAGATTCCCCTATTCAGGAAACTATTCTGAATTCCACCTGGAGTGGGTTTAGGGGAAATTGACTAGTACTAAACCATTTGGATACTTACTTGATAGGGAATTTTTCATTTTGTAGCAGATCAGAAGTCTGTGTTTGACTGGCTTAATTAACGTTACATTCAAGCATGTAGGTATTGATTTCTTGGGGAAGGATTCGGTGACTAAGCAATGGAATTCTTTAAGTATCGTATTTCTTGATTTCAGATGTTTGCCTGCGTAGGTTGCCTTCGTAAATCACTTTCAATAAATATCAACAATTGCAACCAAGGCTTACCGGGAGTCGAACACTGATCCTCAGGCATCGCAGTCCAGTACCTTACTAGTTAAACTAACATGGCGACTTGTAGAAGTTATAAGCAGAATAAATGTTAAAAATGTGTACCAAAAGATTGGGAATTAAGATAAGTAATCTGTAATAACTCAGTTTCCATTTAAGAAATCGGCATCAAATGATGTGGAAAACCATCTTCTGAACAACTATTTTAAGTTTGTCAGGTCGCTTTGTTAAGATGGCTTGAACAGAAGCTGAGATTATTAAATCACACTGCTCATTTTTAAGAAAGTACGATAACCTAAATTTGAGTACCGCATCGCTCATTTACGATGCAATTGTACTCAAAGAAAAACGAGTAGGTTCAGATACTCATTTTAAAGTTTTTTTTTTACAGTGTAATAGTATGTTTTTTTTTTAAAGCTACGTAACTTCTAACAGATATCGGCACTCATTACTCGGCTTTACGTATATTTTATCGGCTACGGCGTTTTGTGGGTTAATGCTTGATTTGAAAACGGTTTTGGGTTAAGTTCGGCATTAATGGCATTTTGTATATATTGAAATATGTAGGGGAGAATTCGGTCTAAAAGTAACAGGGTTTATTGATAACAAAGTGAATCATTTTCTATATAATATATAATCAATTATCGCAATCAATTATCGAATAATTTAAATGTAAATTTTTTACTTATAACAACTTTTTGAAGTTGGGGTGCCAATTTACAAAAATCATACCTAAATTTAAAAATTGCCGATTTAAAAAAGTTGTAATAAGTAAAAAATTTATATTAAATAATTAAATTTTTTCAATGCCTTCGTATAATTAAAATATTTTTTAACTTTTTAGCGCATTTTCCTTAAAGTCGATTTTCCTTTTTTTTTAAGAAAGATTATTTTATTATATTTTGTGTAATACAAAGCACATCGCAATAATTGCATTATTTAAGCAATTATTTCATTCATACAAACAAACTTCTAACGTTCATGTCTACAAACTTCTAACGTCTTTTCATTTTACTCGTATTACCACATATCCCTTCATCCGTTACATCTTGCACCTTTAGCGGCGTAAGTTGTAACATGTCGTTCGCGTAGGAAAACCGTTTTTCCTGAGAATTCTAGTCACCGAAAATTCTACTCAAATACACAAGTAGAAAAAGAAGAAATCACTCTTCACCCTGGTATTCGACACTTATCAAAACCAGCTGTATTTCTACAGCTACTGTGAAATATGTAAAAAAAAATACTCCAGACCCATTTTCCCTAACATGTTTTGTGCATATGAAATTGCGTGTATTGATTTTTGTTTATCGTTGTGTATTGCAGAACAGAGCTGACATATGGCACTTTGTGTGTATTGAAATAACTCGATTTTCACTTTCTTTTTGTGTATTTTGGAAAAGAGTTTTTAAGCGTATATATGTTATCGGCAAAGTGCGAAATACAGGCATTCTATAAAATGCCTGGCGTTTTCAGGCAAAATATGAAATAAACGAATTCTTTTTATCTAGTATATACTTGTAAGTAGGATTTCTACAGAGTTCCAAGTACTATTTAGACAAAATATGAAATTTTTTGAAGCTTGTAATTACGATATAAAACTCAATTTATGCTTTTAGGATGTTAAATTCCGACATTAGTTATCCGGTGATAACTCCGTATCAAATAGCAAGATTGATTTTAAAGCTTTTTTTTTAAATGACAAATTCTTTGTTAAAATAAAAACTCGTCTTATATTACATTGCGTTAAGAATTTTAAAATACAAATACGCAATAAAAATCCATCAGATCTGGACATCTGGATATGTTGGACATCTGCAGATGAAGGGAGATGTACAGCCGCGGAAAAAAAAAACGAACCACCGATGATTATTTTGTTAGTTTTTATAGTAGAGCTAAACTTAATATACCATTTTGTAGGGAATAAAGTCTACTATACATTGATATACAAAAAATTTGCATAGGGGACTATCTTCATACTCGAATCCGCACCAACTTTAAAATTTTCAATAGCAACATCTACTTTTGATAGCGCAGAAATGTTCCCCGCCCTTAAAATACTCTAAATATAAATTTTCGTTATGTTCCTACATTTATACGCAGAGATATTAGACGATATGTATCTATCTTATTTGAGGGGCTACTTCCACATTGAACAAAGTATTAGTTGAACTAAGAAATGAATGACGCGGGTAGAAAATGTTTTGGCGTTAGCCGTGGTTGTTCTTTTCTCGTGGTCATTCATTCCCCCACTCCCGTATACCCCTCGCCTTTATATAAGAATTTAGCATTTTATGCCAAAGCGATCACAGCGCTTTTAATTCTGAAAATTAGTAGATTTCTGTTAAGTTCTGCAGATTTTAAATTTGTGTATGACCCCTTAAATGATCATTTGATACACAATTTAATATAGCCAAAAAACTACTAAGAGGAAAATCATGAAATTTTAGATATGCATATAAAACGTTTTTCTGAATCCATCTCTATCAAAATATAACATGGTTGCTATTCATAAATTTTATGAATATTAATATCCTAATCTAAATAAAATTTAAAAATATACATATAAGTAATGAAAGTTAGTGTATTTTATTTGGGTCGTTTAGAAGTAACACAGATAAAAATATCAGCTTAAAAAAATTATTATTTCGAAAGATATGATTAAAAGTTTAAGAAATTCATTTTACATTACGAGTTTTAAACTTTCGATATTCATAATTAAAAAACTACTTAACCAAATGACTTGCAAATTGATATTTAACGATAAATTTTATCGTAGATTCTAAATATTGAATCAAAATTGGGTATTGCTATTGGAAATTGTAAAGTTGGTGCGGATTTTAATATGAAGATAGTTCCCTATGCAAATTTGTTGTATATCAATGTGTAGTAGACTTTATTCCCTACAAAATGGTATATTAAGTTTATCTCTACTATAAAAACTAACGAAATAATCATTGGTGGTTCGTTTTTTTTTTCCGCGGCTGTACCTCCCGAAACATGTCCAGAGTCAAAGGCTGATTTACGGCAGGGCATTCGGGGCACTTGCCCAGGGCCCCCAATTTAAAGGGGGCCCCAAAAATGCTTAAAAAGATTAAAAAAAAGTTAAACTTAAATGTACTAATTAATGATTTTTTTAAAATCGATAGTTTTTTGGTTAATTTTGTTTCAGCCAAAATTCTACTATTTTATCCAATTAAAAATCACTTTCATGTTTCCTGCATATTCATGATGCCTATCACGTTAAAAATTGCGTTCGTCAAAAGACTGCCCTTTAGATCACTTACAAAATTCAATTTATGACAGACCATAAACAAACTGTTTATAGTGTTTACTAATTGTCAAATAATAACTAGGGAAGAAATTATTGAATGAGAAACGTATGAAGAAACTCTACAAAATAAAATATTAATTTTAAATATATAATTATTTTTGCAGTATTTAACCTAGCAATAAAGCTGATTGATTATGTTATTTTGCATTTTGTACATATACATAAATTTAATAGTTTTATTTTAAGGTACTTTGGGGGCCCCCAAATGTTCTTTTGACCTGAGTCCCTAAACATGTAAGTCGGTCCCTATCCAAATTTGATGGGTTTTTATTGCGTATTTTAACGTTGTATTTGTATTCAAAAAAAATTCTTTGTTCTTCCTTCATGAAGGGTGGATTTTCAGAAGTCGGTTTTGGCGCCGGGTAATGGCATATTGCTTTAAAAGAAAAAACGCTGGTACACCCTTCGAGCAGTCGTTTCGGGCTACTCTTTACCCATCCGAGCAGTTAGTTTTGGCACCAGGCGATGGCGCAATACTTTTAAAAAACAGCTGGTACCCCCTTCAATGCCAAAACCAATTGAAGGGGTACCAACTGTCCCCCACTGTCATCATTACAGCAATATTTCGTATGTTTTTCATGTTAAAATGAGCCGACATGTATTGCTTTTGATTTATTTATTTTCCATTTTCATTTGAAATCCATTTTAAATGTAATCTGCTATTAGAATAGAAAGTCATTTGCAAGTCAAAATCGAAGTGGTTAAAAAGCAAGAGCAAAAACTATTTGTTTGGCAATATGAAAATTAATTCTATAAGGGAAAAAAAAAATAATATTTATAAACATTTAATATTTCTACAATGCTATGGTTTAAAAAAAACTCCACTAAATCATTATAAAAAAATAAATCTTGGGGTATATTATAGCTGCTTCCACATTGGCTTCAATGCCCCCACAGAGGTAACAAGTTTTGAGTGTTCCAGAAGTTACAGTTAGAAATCAAGGTCTCGGGTTTAGCAAATTGGACGAGGGTAGGTTCGATTCGCAGCAACCTAGTCCTTAGGGGTGTGTTTCAGGTGCAGTCTCACGGGAAGCAATTTATTTAAATAAATTAGAAAATCGGTTTTTAACGTGAAACGCCTTTTTAATAATTTACATCGGAAATTAGGTTAAGAATATCATGTTAGTTCGTCCATTCTGACACAAATCCGTGACGAATAGTACGATTGACATACATTTTAGTTTCGTTCAAGGGAAAATTAGGCGCCCATTGAATAAAATCACACGAGATAAAGCAAAGCTCATACGAGGCGTGGATATGGGACTGCGGCAACAGCCAAACAGCTTGTTTACCTACCTTCGATTGGGGACCAATACCTATCAATACAATCTGCTGAAGTGACATTTCATCTAAAACTCTTCTGGTCTTGTTTCGACTTCTTCCACCTTCGATTTTGCTATGTATAGTTTAATTTTATGTAAATAAGACTGCTTTGCTGCGGATGTTTTTAAAAAAAAAATATGTTAAAAACTTATTTTAAAAGATAATTTAAAAGAAAAAAAAGCTTTTCACATTGCTACAAATAGTTTATACAATGCGCTTTTTTAATATATTGATAAAAAAAAGCATGGTACAAAAGTGGTCTAGCTATAAAAACCTAAAAATCTGGTACAAGGGGCCCCGTGGGTTTCTTTGCACAGGGCCCCTCATCAGTTAAGGGCGGCCCTGGCAACAAACCTCCAATCACGAATCTTGTGCCCTGCCAAGAACGTCCCTACGTATTTGTCTCCCCTTTTTCTTTCCGTTTATCCAAGAACGATTTTCTTCTTGTTACCAAAAGGCGTCTCGAGTTTCGGAAGAAAATTGACGGAAATTGTTGTCCCTTGATCCTTGGGGTGGTTTATATTCGACGCTTTGTCACACCCTCCCTTTCACACGAGAAGACATGCCACCTTTCACACAGAGAGAAGCTGTCCTGAGATTATATGTGGTTCTGGCTGGGAAGTTTTACTGGCAAGGAATGAGGTATATATATATATATATATATATATATATATATATATATATATATATATATATATATATATATATTATATATATATATATCGCCAGTGTTAACTAGGCAATGCTAGAAATAACAATTTCTGTTAGATAATTGCTAACTGAAATTTCATTAAATCAATTAGTTATTTATAATTATTTATCAAGTCATAATTCATAACAAACATGATTTTTTACGTATTTGAAAACAAAAGGGTGTTCAACAGCAGTCAGAAAATAAAAAGTGCGTTACCTTTACAAAGAAAAACGTATACTTGTCGACTGAAACTACAAGTTATTGATTAGGAAATATTTTGTTCCTTATTCGAAAACAAAATTGTTGAAAACGACAAAAAGCTAATAAAAGTTTGTTATTTTATTTAAAAAAAAATTATATTATCAGTCACTCTTTTATTTGTTTCCGTAAAGCAAGCTGTCCTGGCAGCTTTGCCTTGCTGAATTAATACACGTATAACAATCCTCCGTGCAGGTCTGGACATGCAAAACTAGTTTTAACTGACTTATTTTAGTAAAAACTAGTTTTAACTATTAAAAACTATAAAAAATAGGAACGTAACCAGGGACCGACTTACAAACTTAGGGGCCTAGGGCAAAAGAATATTAGGGGGCCCCTCGACGTACCTCAAACTAAAATTGCTAAATTTATGTATAAGCACACGTGGCAAAATAACGTAATCAATCAGCTGTAATGAAAATGTAAATATTGCAAAAAACTTATTTTCTTAAAACCACAGGAATTTAAATTAACCTTAATATTTGGTTTCTTTCAATACTTCACAACAGTTTCTTCATACTTTTCTGGTTCTGTTCTTCCCTTTTAGATTTATTTTAGTTGAGCCAGATTCGCATGCTCTACCCATTTTATAGTTATCAAATCCCTAACAATTATAATATCAGAAAATTTGGAATAGGTTGAAAGTATCAGTAAACGTCAAATATCTAAGTACAATTCGTAAACCCAGTTTGTTTACGGTCCTGGCCATGAATTGAACTTTGCAAGTGATCCAAAGGCCGTCATGAAGTGCAGGAAAAGGGAAATCAATTGGATAAAATAGTAGAAGTTTTACAAAAAATTAACAATTGATTTAAAACAATTATTAAATTTTTTGATTACATTAAATTTAATTGATTAAAAAAATAATTGGATTTTTTAATTTATTTCTAACTTTTTCACATTTTGTTAGCTTTATAATATTTTTTGGGGGCCCCTTAAAATGGGGGCCCTGGGCAAGTGCCCCGAATGCCCTGCCGTAAATCAGTCTCTGAACGTAACGTTAATTCCGTAAATTCCAGTTCCCCCTACATATATAAGTTATTTTTAGTATTGCTTAGTTAATTCTGGTATTAACGAAGGGGCTATGATGAAAGTAGCTCTAACTAGGAATTTCGGGTGTTGACTGATTTCAGGTTTTCACAGTAACTTATATACACACAAAAACATAGGAAACTAATGGCAAATGTTAAAACAAAAAAAAAAGGATATATTTTAATTTCAAATGCATAAAAAAATGATACATGATTCAGCGCTAAAGCTACATGAAGCATAACGATAAAAATATACTGTAAAACGCAAGAAAAATATTAATTTAAAATTTAAAATATTAAACTATTGTTAAATTAGAATTGAAATGTAGCATATGTAATGAATGAAAAAATATAAAACTAAAATTAGAAATTTTAAAGTAATTTATAATGATACATAATTCATAAGAAAGTGAAAGACATATTGAAAACGGTATTTTTTCAGGGTTTAGGACCCATTGAAAAGTCAAATAGAGCTCTTTCCATATAAGTAATGTAAAAAACAAATAGCCAATCCAACCTCTACACCTCTAAATACTTCTTTATATTAACTAAAAGTAACTATATATACATACAGGAATGTATGATATACACAGATTATTTAAAATATATACAATACGATAGATGTAATATAAATTGGATTTGTTTGTGGATTAAACGATAATACATTTTACAGAATTTATTTTTCCAATTTGATGATAATAATGCCTTTACCTTTATCTAAATTCTAATTATTTTAGTGTTAATAAATTAAAAATATGGTTACAGAACTCTGTCCAAGTGTCCATGCGTTATTTAATGCAAAATAATTCTGTACCTATATATTATAATCCTAATACTTCTAATAGGCCATTCATTCAATCTCGGTTGCGATCTTAGGCAAACCACTTTCTATAGGGGCTCCAAGTATTGTTGGCCGAACCTTTCTTGGGACACTCCGTCTTTTGATTTCGTAATTTCGCCAAAATCAAACTTGGCTTCTAATTAAGATTCCTTCCTTCGACGTCATCCAGGACTCATCGCCAAGCCTCGCTTACAGTTCGCAACAACTCGGCCAATATAAGTATTCTTCCGTGTTCTCGACATTCGCGGAACTCGTCTAATTACAGTTTCTTCATGTTACAACATCTGCTTCTAAAGTTTCGGCTAATAATTTGCATGGTAATCGGGCGTGGGCGTGATCAAATAACATCTATGCTGCTGGGAAAAGTGGGGGGATTATGTAGGCAGGGCCGCTCTGAGAGATGTGCCATTGGTGCCTTTTCGGGTAGGGCCCCGCGCTGACCCAAGGAACCACTTTATTTAAATTCTAAAATAACTTGTTTAACTAATATAAAGTAATTTAAATTAGAATGCTTTGCTTTGGTTTTTAATTTTTAAAAAAATATTTTAAATTATGATTAGAATTTTTTTTAATTGAAACACAGAAAAGTTTGTTATTATATGTCAATTTGATGTTAAATGGATTTTTTTGGAAGAAGAGGAGGGGGGGGGGGGGTAAAAATTGGGCCGGTGCTATACTACATCGAATCGATAAGGGTGGGGGGGAGGCAGCATTTCTGACTAAGGGGGCCCCCGTACTAGTGTACTCGGCCCCCATCCCCTACAGACAGCCCTTTGTCTAAGACATACACGGACCACTCTAAGTACATATGTTTAACAATATTTAGGGATTTTTATTACGTCACACTATTTTTCATCGTTTGATACCCCCCCCCCCTCCCCACACACTTTTCTTTCATATCAGGCACTACCGAAAGGAGCCGGGTTTACCATATTCTCAAAGAAGAAAACAATTGTTTATCGCCCAGACAAAAGGTTGCCATGGGCCGCAATTGGAACTTTCCGGTCCCATCAAAATAAATTTTAGAAGTTAAAAAACAGTCTTTAACCCTCCCTCTGGGAATAGCCGTCGCCAATAGCCCACTGTGCAGCTCTAGTGCGACGTTAATTAAACAAACCAAACCAAACCAAACTCTCTGGGAATAATACTTTTTCAGAACTTAGATGCCCCAAATCTTCCGGCATTGTATTTTTGATGGCTCTTCTAAACTAAAGTCCCCAGCCAATTAAACTTATGCATGCAGTTGAGTTAGATTAAAGTATTTTTTTTTATTAATTTTACCGATTTTATTAATTAATATAAAAGAAAATGATTGAGCATTGTCTTAAATTTCTAACAGTAGAAAAACATCAATTATTTAAAACTTTTCTTTCATTTCTATAAAACTTTTTTAATTGCTGAAGTAACTACATCCTTAAAATAAGAAATACATATTTTTTTTTCTAAAAAAAGTACAAAAAATATCTGTTTCTAATATTCCTAAAAGGTATTTGATATCCTTTTACTTAATGATTTTTTTTAATTAGTTGTAATGTACCTAAATATGATTTTTAAGGATAATAATTGATTTTGTTAGTTATATTTGATTGCATCGTCATTTTAAAATCACAGTTAATTATAAAATGTCTTCTCTTTCTTAACTTTAACATTAAATATAAACTAAATTACTATAATTATTCTAGCTATTTACTGAAAATTGGAAAGGTTTTACTCTGATTATTATTCAGGAATTGTAATTTAACGGAATGGCAGCGTATTACATTTAATCACTTTGCGAATGCTCTTTTTATCGTAATTGCCCTGTTTTTTTAAAAATATTTTTTACATAGTTACTTGAAATTTTTTTCTGGAAAATATACACCGAAGAATAAACAGCTTTAAAAAGAATAGGGTAGGGGGGGGATAGAGAGGGGGGAATTTAGATAATGGGGAATTTTTTATTTAAATTAAATATTAAATTACACATTGTTAAAAGTATGTTTTTACTTCGTTCCTTAAAAAATATGCATGTTTTTCAATAAACGAAAATTATACTGTCATAAGTTCTATTCCGAAGATAATAAATAACAGAAATGTTGATTTTTCAAAATGTTGGTTTGAAGAAAAAGATTTAGAAAGCCATTATAAACACTGTCCAGTAATAATCAAATACAATGAGTTTTGAAGAGTTGGTTTTTTTTATTTATTCTATTTTTATCAAGTTGCTAATTTGATTAAAAAATTTGTTTATAATGCCTTTTACACGATTAATTCTATGACCCATCGACCAAATCTATGAACCGAGGTATGTTACCTCAGAATTAAATATGTTACAGGTAATTAACATTGAATAAACTACTAAATAGGAAATAATTACTTCGCAAATTAGTATTATGGTAAAATGGGTAATGAGCTGAAATGGATATATTGGAAATTAAATACAAGTTATTACACATTGCTTAACTTATAATTTAACCTAATTCTTTTAATAAAACAATACTTCGTTTAATAAAGTACATTTTCGCAAAAAAATAAATTTCTGGGTAATTTAAATCAAGAAAAAAAGTTGATTTGTTTGAGTTTTACAAAAATAACTTGCGATAGTGTGATATACGAAAACTTCTATATGTAAACTAGAAAACTCTTTTTAATATATACCAATAAAAAAATAGATTTTTTTTATTTTATTTAGCTTTTTTTCAATGATTTTCAACGCGAGGGGTAAAATGGATAATCGAATTATTAACGTTAAAGAATAAGAAATTCAGAACAATGCAACATTCTTCGTAAAAATTACAATATTCTACAAAATATGATTTCGAAGTTTATAAATGACAAGAATTATTTAAATTTATTTTCAACAATGTTATAATAATGAAATTAAGTTCAAAAGAATAACGAATAGCGTTAACCTAAAACGAATTGTGAACAAGAAAGCACATTTCGATGGCAAACAAATGCTATTTTCTGCTTTTGTTAGAACACAGAATTGTTTTTAATGGAATAAAAAATCGTCTGCGGAACAAATTAAAAATAATGTAAATACAGAAAATATTCCAACATCGAAATAAGCCAAAACTTATAAAAACAAATTTTTATTTGAAAGATAATAAATAATAAAAACATGTAGATTTATCAAAATGGTGAATTAACTTATTTTTAGAAAGACTGTTGCTGAGTTTTTGTATTCTGAGTTAATCAGTGGCGGCTCGTGGTCAAAAATGCTAGTGCACCCGAAAACGTGTATGTCACCCCCCCCCCCCTCCCCTTTTTCACAACCATACACGAACGGACATTCTTTAAATTTATTACTCAAACCAAAGTTTCCTTTCAGCTTTTATGAAAGATAACATGTAAAAATAATAGAAAACACTTACTTATTTTTTGAAATTAAAATCAATCCTCCTATCAAACTTGCGAATCGGTCAATTTTAATATTAATTTAAGTAAAGAAACAACAACACACGTGCAAACTTATCGAAAACTATTTCCGTAAGGAGAGATTCTTCGAAATTACCGTTTTCCTCCGCCTCGCCGATTCAGCAATAAACCAATCATTTATTCGATATCCCTAGTACAGCTAATTTGAAAAAATACTTTTGCGCTACGTTTGTGTCGTCACATCCTCCATTTTAGCGTGCTGGGGAAGTCATACTACGTAAGGTTGCCATGGCAACGATGCAGCCGATTTCGAACTTCGCGTTTTAGCTGCAATGTTGATTGAATGGAGTTTTTGTTTTTTCTTCTCCTGAATTTGTGCATTACGGAAACACGCTTGCTATTTATCGGAGATTTTTTTTTACTTAGAGTTGAAATTTAATCTCCATTTCCAATTCTAATCTTCATTTAAGAAAATTAGTAAAATATATAATTTTAGTTTTAAAATATAATAAAATTAGGTGCAGCCCGGCTGTACTTGCTGTAGTGGGCGAGCCGCCACTGGAGTTAATTATAATAAGTTTTTAAGATTATATGATTTCTATTTTATTGAAGTTACTAATTTAACTAAAAAACTTGTTTTAATAATGCCTTTTTATATGAAAAATTCCATGATTTTCTCCTGACTTACCATTTTACCCTATCTGTGGTTGAAATTTTTAAAAAAAAAAAACCTACAAATTTTAGTAATTTAAAATTTTGAAAAAATAAAAAATATATTCAAAGATGATATCAGGAACCCATTGCATAAATACACCCCCCCAAAAAAGTTTTATATTAATATCCTTTTAAAAAGTGAAAAATAACTGAGAACAAAAAAATTACACTTTTACTATCCGTTTTACCCCACCTTACCCTAAATTTTAATAAATATTTTTATAACAAAAATATAATAAAACAAATTTTTATTTAAATTTAAATATTTAAAGCAAAAATCGGAAGATACGTTTCTTTGAAGTGAAAATACCTTTCAAAACATATATGCTTGTTTAAAAAATAAATATAAAAATTCTCGCGGAAATAAATATTTTTTTATACTTTTGAAATACAGTACAATTCCGATTATTCGAACTCCAGATAACCGGATCAAACAAAGTGGATCGCCAATTATCCTAATCAGGATCGATTTGAGAAAAAGAAAATCCTCAAAATTCACATTTTAAAAGTGTCTTATCGGTGAATGATATTGTTTTTAATATTCATTAAAAATTACATTACATACTAAAGCAAAGTTTTTTTTTAATAAGAAATTATCTTTTTTTCGTGAATTATCCATTTATTTGGTCAATATTCGATTATCCGGATGGGTGGTCCCAATTAAACCGGATAATTGGAGTTCTAAATATACTGTATATATAAACTGTATATTCTATATACTGTATATTCTTAAGCATCAATATGACCAAATACTTCTTTGTTCTTTATAATACAATCACTCAAATTCGCCTTTTTGTACTGGTCATCTGAACATAGTTCAAATATACGAGGAATCGTTCCCTGGTCTTTCCTTCGAGATTGGGCCCGAATCGTCGTGGATACCCCACTGTGCAGCTCTTGTTCGACGTAAATTAATCAAACCAAACCTGAATTTTAAAAATTGCTTTAATTATTTTTTTTTCACATTTACTTAGGGCATGTTTATTGTTATTGATTTGTATGAGGTGTCATTTTAACTATCTTTGGAAGTTTGGTTTGGTTAAAAAACGTCGCACTAGAGCTGCACAGTGGGCTATTGGCGACGGTTCGGAGCCCGAAGGAAAGACCCGGGAACGATGCCTCGTATTTTTGAACCATGATCAGATACGAGGACAATACCTGAGCTGGCACCCAACGCCTTCAATAGACGTCAGGACTTTGGACCCCGATCAGATTTATCGTGCACCAGTCCCGTATACACGCCGTTAATTTTTTGTGGATGTTCTGGACGACATTCTAGTATTTTGGTAGCGAAGTTGGCAACCCTCCGATCGCAATCACTACTTTTTTACTATTCTTAGTCTAGTCCGTCGCACAGGTTCGAACTGGGAACCCTCGGATTCCCAGCTGACGCCTTAATCCACTCGACCACGGAGGCCTCCTCTCTTTGGAAGAAAAACTTATATGTTTGAAATTCTTATAATAACTAATTATAAACTAAATTCTCTGCATCAAACTCATAACACTAGAAATAAATTTAAAGTTTTCTTAATTTTTTCTTTACTTAGAATTCCTTACATATCAACAGGTTCCCAATTGAATGTTTTGATTATTACTCGTTAATAAAAAAAATGCTGGCCTGCCCCGGTAATATAATTGCAAGGTAAACAGACTCCTATCACAATTTTTCCAAAGAATCAGTTTTCTGTTTAAATATACTTAAACTGGTTAATCAAACAAAAAGCGAACACCAATATTTAGCGAAAGCAGAAATTCCTTTTAACTAGAAGCATTTTAAACTTATCTAATATTCCACAGATAAATATAAACTTTATTTATTTCCCGAAAACTTTACCACTTATTGTCCAACTTTCCCGCGACACCGAAAAGTCCTCTCAATTCCCGTTAAATTCGACACCGAAAAGTCTTTCAAGTTCCCTAATAAAACAAACTCGACAAAGCGAAAGATCAATACGTTCCATAAACCGCACGTTATTGCGTTCGACATGGCCATATCGCAGCACATTTAGAAGGTATAAACACGATAATTTTAAAACCCCTGCCGACAATAAATCTTGTTTTCCTGTTTCGCCATTTTAACTGGCATTATCTCACTTTCATTCCACCAGGGAATATTCACGGAGAGTCTGTCAAAATGAGATACGCGAAAAATCTAATGAACAGAGGAAAGTTCGCAGAAACGACGATAGATGGCAGAGTTTCTCATTTTACTATTCTATTTCGATAAGAGTTTACTATAATTGGGGTAAATTCGCCGATTTGGCAATTATTAAAAATAATAATTCTTTATCCGAATATTTTTTACATTGCAATATAATATTTTAAGGATTTATAATGCAAAGTGAAATTATCAAAGAAATTATCGATAAAAATACATATAAATTTATCTCATTTTGGACAATATAGAATAATTTGGTGAGTGCATTGGCGAATTCGATTTCCTAAATTGGCAGCCCTGTGTAAGCCGGTAAAATGATGTCACTTCAGTTGACTAAACAAGAAGCGTGGAACTTTCTCTCCGTTATATCCAAAGATAACAGACGCGGTTTTTCAGTTTAGGTGTCGAACATGTGAAGTTTGTTTCCGTCGTGACAGTCGAATTCTTTCTTAGCTTGTTTTTAATTAGGTAAGTGAATTTTGCGATTTTTATAACTTGTTGAATGTTTTTAAATTAAGATATACTTGCTTCTTTGATATTTGCAAAATACGAATATTTTTTGTCAGACGATAAACTGAGTAATTGATGGAATATTAGGAATTTAGAATATTGATCATTTATAGAATATTTGGAACTTGAAATAATAGTTTTCAAGAAAAAAAATAAGTAATAATAATAATGTTTTTAAAAATTATATTCGATCTTCGATTTATATTATTTGTACATGTACTTTCTCGGTGATTTACTTGTGGATATATAACCAATTTAAAGAATCAAGTTTTTACTCACAATCCATTAGTTTTTTAATCGTTTATTTCACATGTTAAAATTATTTATTAATGAATTTTTATTTATTTTATATTATGTTATATAATATTTTATTGTTGTTTTATAAAAGAGTATTTTACGAAGAAAAGTCTTTGTTGTGAGAACATTTTATATATTGTTAACTGTTATTGGGATTTTGATAAAAAATCGTTTAATTCGCAAAATTAACATATACTTTTAATAAAGTTGAAAGTTGATTTAAATTGTTTTACGTTTAGACATAAATGTACTGGATTTCATCTAGAACATCAAACTTTATTTTTCTAGAACATGTTGTTCTAGAGTTTGTTTATTCGAGAACATGTTGTTTGAATCGCTACTACAACTTTACATGGGCAATTTAAAATTGGGATGAATTGTTAAAAATATTCAATTAAAAAAACATAAATCGTTGATATATCGTTCAAATCATTAGAAATTGTATTCGGAAATTTCAAAGGTGTTATCGGTCATAAAAGCGTTTGATATAGTTTGAATTATAATTTGAAATACTAATTCAAACGTTGAAGTATGTGTTTATTTTAAATTATGTGATTGTTGTAATTGTAATTTTAAACTAAACTTTGGTGAGATATTTGTTTTTAACACAGTTGAGATGTTTCTAATTTAATAATTGATATTTCGTACAAAATTTAATTAAAATAACGTAAAAACCTTTTTATTTTTCAAGATGCATGATGGGGCCCCCAGTGGCCCATTGGATAAAAGCGTTCAACTAGTAATCAGAGAATTACTGGTTCGAATCCGTGCGATGGACTTGACCAAAAAAAAGTAGCGTTCTTGCGATCGGAGGGTTGCCAGCTTCGCTACAAAAATACTAGAAAATCTAAATACTAGAAATTAATTGAAAAAATTAAATTACTTATTACAACATTTTAAAATCGGCGCCAAAATTTAGGTATGGTTTTTGTAAATAATTCGATTTTTCTAGTTTATATATAGAAGTTTTCATGCATCACAAAATCGCAAGTTTTTTTTTTTTGTAAACTTAAACAAATCGACTTTTGGATTTGATTTAAATCACACATATTTTTTTCTTCTGAAATGTACACCATTAAAAAAAGTATCGTTTAAAAAAAAAACGGGATTAAAGTATAAGTTTAACAATGTAAAATTTATATTTAATATCAAATATACCCATTTTACCCCCACTACCCATTTCAACCCACCTTACAATATATTATTTGATATCTGAATTATATTTGGTATCGAAAGTAGTTGGTATTAAATTTTATTCAGGGTGAAATTCCATTTTTGAACTGCCATCTTATCTTTGCTTTGTGTATCACGGGCGATTAACCGAAAAATAGTTCTTTATATTTTGTTGAAGACAGTAAATTATTTTCTTTCAACACAAATGTATTCTCATGTTCGACGAAACTTTTGTCATTTTAGACGAAACAGACACCTGCTATATATTCCGATTAACTCTTTGCACTCAAGAATACTTTGCGTTTTGCGTTCTTTTTACGGAACAGTTATTCGTCTTTATGTTCTGTCCCCCATAATTTTTTTTTGCTCATACAGGAAAGCAAAAACATAATCTATTAAAAGCATAATCTATCAAGTTGAAAAAAGATCTTGTTTTTTTTAAACGCAAGATCATGTTATTCTCGTTTATTTTAAAGAACTGGTCGTTCTGTTGACGCCTGGGAGGCGACAGCGGAGTGCAAAGGGTTAAGTATTTAGTAAAACTGAAGGAATTCGTTTTGTGCGCTTTTTTAACGAAATTTATTATTATTTCATACCGACGAGCTGGCTCGAACCGCACGGAAAGTTCCAATTGCGGCCCATGGCTACCTTTTGTCGGGCAATAAACAATTGTGTTCTTCTTTGAGCATATGGTTACCCGGCTCCTTTCGGCCGCAATTGGGCTATTGTAATTGTAATTGGGCCTCTCTTTCTAGAGTCCAACTCACAATAAACGTAACGAAAGTAACCCTGACGATCACAGATTTCTCGATAATGATAGTGTTATTTTGAGAGTAGTGCATTGGCACTAAAAGATGTGATTGTCAAAATGACGATTTTAAATCTTCTACAAATACTCGACTTTGGGAGAGTAGTTTAAATCTTCTAATTCTAACTATACTTTTTGAAGTATGCTATTTTGATTTAAACGGATATACACGGCGATGCTCACGGTTTGGCTGTATGATATTGAGCTGTATTATCATACATAAAACAGTATTTTATGCCCAACTACTATGCTTATATTTTAAGCAAGTCGTTTAGTTTTATTAACAATAAACCAATTAGTTAAATTATAAAAAATAATGGATTGTTATGGGCAGCTTAACAGTCAATCAATGACCCCCCGCCCCCCAAACTCTTTGCGATCACCCAGTAATTCTAATGGGAAACTAAACCAATATTCCACAATCCCTGAAATTCGTATAAAATAGAATCATATATATATATATATATATATATATATATATATATATATATATATATATATATATATATATATATATATATATATATATATATATATATATATATATATATATATATATATATATATATATATATATATATATATATATATATATATATATATATATATATATATATATATATATATATATATATATATATAATTCTTCTTCTAGTAAAGATCCCTTTTACTCACTTTAGAGGCAACGAATCTTAACACATGAGGTTTCAATAGAAAGAGAATTTCATGGACCAGTATCGAATTGTACTTTCATCTCATAAATAACTACGGTTTTAGTTTAGAAATGCTTTTAAAATAATTTATTTGAATGGGTGTTTTAAACAAGCCGTTGATGATGCTGCCATCTGTCAGCAAATTGTCAAACTTTAATTTTTTTTTAGCCCTAACGAATGGGTGCCATGCGAAAATTATCGCACGGGTATGTATGCTAGTAATCTCTAAAATCCCCTTACAACCAGTGGCGAAGCGTGACTTTTTGCGTGGTCATCGGCGAATCTACCGATGACCGAACCCTTCGCCACTGCTTACAACATGCACAATAAACTCTAAGGCAATCCTTCTCGCCATACCAACAATTGGAAGCTTTCAATGAGAGAAAGGTTTTACTGTCAAAATAAAGCAATTTCGGATACATTCCGGTTCGTTAGATCCAGAATTAACGAGAGTAGTTGTAAATTCCTTAAAAGAGTAACAGCCTAAAAATAGGAACCATTAATTCCAGTGTTCCTCCCCAGCATAAAATGAAAACAGGACTCGTTTATGTGTTCAGCGAATGCTTAATTGGTTCTCCTAGACAAATGGTAATCCTCTAAATGATCAATTTACAAAAAGGTAATCCGGGAACTTTTAGTACAGGTCTTGGAGTCACGGTTGGTAATCCTTGTTTTCAGCATTAGCTGCAAATGAAGTGCATCTTAGTTTGTTGTTTATTAAGTATAAAAGTTTTAATGCTTGTTTGTGTTTACTTAAACCTTTACTTAAAGCCTTGATTAAAGTATTTAAATTTGCTTGTATCCTAATTTTAAATTACTTTTTTTTTAAAAACTCGAAACGATGGGGTTTGTTTTGGGAATGTCGTTAGGATATTGAACAGTGGCGTTGATTGGATGCTAAAAATGGGGGGGGGGCAAGTTCAAGAGGAAACCAGAAGTGTGTATATGAAGGAGGAGGGGAGGGGGGTTACTAAAAACGTTGACTAATTTTTGTTACATTTACTAATTTTTGTTATTTGAAGTAAAACAACTTATATACAGGGTCTGATTACCGAATAGGCCCAGGAAGCTCAGACTTACACTTTATATTTTTGAGGGGCCCCCAAATCACACATTTTATATAAATATTTAACAATTCTAACATAGTTTGCGCAACTAAATTTACCATAAAAAGTGGCATTTCTCACTTTAACAAAAAAGAGTTATCACTTGCGTCAAATGTGTTCGAATATCGGGAAAATAATCAAAAACATACTAAAGAATATTAAGAATATTTTCATTGCTTATTAATGTTTATTAAATATTATTTATAATGGGTTTCGTTGCCATCCAGAGGCCAGGATTTTAGTGCATGTAAAAGCTCGTTTTGATGTTTCAGGGTTTATATGGGAGCAATGGGGCCCCATTTATAGACGGGCTTCCCTTGCTTCAATGTCTTAATCGGGCCCTGCTTATATATATATATTACTGATTTGAAACAAGTTATCTTTCTTACTAAAAGTTAAAAACAACGATAAATTTCTCGGCTTCCTTCTAGAAAATTCTTTAACACAATAATCGATATTTAACTGCAGTTTTTCCTCCCCGCGGTTGAAAGGTCAGCGGACGGAATGGGTTAATAATCAGCCTGGTCGATGCATCCCACCTTCCTTTACATGATGGTATGCTATTAACCCTTTGCACTTTGCTGTCGCCTCTCAAGCGCCAACAGAACGACCAGTTCTTTTTTCCCCTGTTCTTTAAAATAAACGAGAACAACACAATCTTGCGTTTAAAAAAAATACGTGATCTTTTTTCAACTTGTTGTTTTGCAGATAGATTATGCTTTTATATATGCCAAAATAGATTATGCTTTTGTTTTCCTCTATAAGCAAAAAAAATATGGGGAAAAGAACATAAAGAGGAATAACTGTTCCGTAAAAAGAACACAAAATGCAAAGTGTTCTTGGAGTGCAAAGGTTTAATCCTCATAGAATGATTCCGCGTGGATTTTTGGCGAGCGAATTGAAAACTTACCCGAAAAAACCCCAACGTGGTACAAATGTCAGATGGAGAATGGATTGGCGTCCATCGTCTGTAGTAGTAAGGAAAAGGGTACGATTTTTTAAAAAAAAATTTGGTTCGGCAATGCAGTAAAAAATTTGATTTAAAAAAAAATAACAATAAAAACAAGTGAGAGGAGAAATCCAAAAAAAAAAAGTTTTAAAAGCAATATTCACTGTAAAAAAATTAATGAAATGGAATGATATTCGAAAGAATTATTCGCAAAACTATGTGCTTACTATATGAGATTCCGTTTCTGCAAATATAAATTGAAAAAAATATACACATGTCAGTTGACGGGTTTCTGAAATAAACGATTCAATTACGATTCCGAGTTGACAATGCACCGAAATCGATATTTTTTGTGGCTTTTTGAAAGTTGCAGTCTTTTAATGATTTCTAAGCCAGTCTCAAGGAAAGTTGATAAGGGCGAATAAAAATTGGGATATTGATGTTGGATTTTTTTGCTTTTGTGTGGGACATATCTTTTGGGTATGGGTAAGGATATTGAGAGGTTTCCTTGTGGGTTTGATTTATTTTTGGCGGATTTTGGAATTTCCCAAAGGGTTGCTATCTTTTACAAAACTTTGATTTGAAGGTTCTGTTACCGTTTTTAATTTAAAATTTAATGATTAAAAGTAGTTTCCTAAAATCAATTCTTGGAAAAAAAAACATGTAGGCTAACTCTTTGAAATAACTTCCAGTCTGTTCATAACTTTTTAACGATTAACGTTTGAAAGACTCCGCTATGCTGAGACATGTAGTAATGCTTGTTATCCCAGGTGTTATTCTCATTATCTGACCATGGTTAAAAAAATGCGAGGTATTATTCCCGGGTCTTTCTTTTTAGATAGGTCCCGAACCAACGCCAATAGTCAACGTGCAACTTCATTGTAATCTTAAAAACTTTAATGATGACCAAAAAAACTTAAAGTTCTGAAATTCCAATATGAACAGTGCTAAAAATACCCAGTTCCAACTTATCGACATTTGTCAACTTTTTTTATTGGTAATATTAAATAATTTTCTAGAAAGTATTGATGCAGGCTCATGTTATCCAATGCAGTGTCCGTTCTGAGGTCTAATTTAAGTTTCATCTTACATGTTGGGCAATTTCTAATCTTCCCTCGATTTCGTTTACTAATAATATTAATTTTCCTATGGCATAAATTTTCCCAACTCAGGGATTTTTAAAACTCGAAATTCCCAACTTTTAAAGTTTCCAGATTATTTATTTGGCCTCCCCTTCCAAATCCAAACCCTTCTGGAGCGACGGGCCTGATTACATATATATAAGTAAAGAAATTAATTTTTTTTTCTTCTATGGGGTTCTGTTATTTTTAATAAATTTAAGTCTACTTTTTATTGTTTGAATCGATCTTGTTTTTAGTCTTTTGACAATTCATGTGAATTTTTATGAAACGGATTTTTTTAAAATAAGAAATCAGAAAAAACATTAACTCGTTCTTTATTAAATACATTTTCCTAAAATATTAACTTTTAATGTTTTCAAAGCTTTTGTTAAAAGATAAATATTAATATCGGTTTTTACCTCTTATATTGTAGACATGCGTGCGAAATCTGGCAAGGACACCAAGAGTTGTAATTGAGATAAATTTATATTTTTAAAGCTTACTCAAAAAACCCACTCGAATATTCTTGAGGTTGATTTATTTAGTTTCTATTTTCATTGACTATATATTTTTGTTGGTTTTTAATTAAGGAGATAACTAAACTGCTTTACATTTTCGAAAAATCGGATTTTCATTTTCTCTTTGTGCAAACATTTAAAATTCAACAAAGTACTATAATATTCAAAGTCGGGAAATTTTTTTAAATAAAAAGTTCCGTTAATTGAAATTTCCGCATACATATACAAATAAATAAAACGTTCTCCAAGTAGGGAGCATAATTTAAAACTAATCCGATTAGTTAAGGTTTTTAGATAATTAAATATCGGGTAACCAAACCTCTTCAGCCAATGGGCACATCGGACTCGAGGCTATAGAGTGTAACGCTGTTTATTGATGACGCGTGGTTATGAATGAGTAAAACTCTCTGTGATTGAAGAATTCATACCACGTGATATGGATTATCGAATCACCGAGAAGCTCGCTCACGCTCGTACGTGTCGAACAGGCTTTAATATTTGTACAATTACTAGCATACAATCAACTTACAGTAACTCGTGTATCTTCAACATCTTTTATAATATCGCAATAATTAAATATATCGCACTCCGGCAAAAAAAAGTGACATAACTAAAAAATGCAGCATTTGAGAAAAATCACCTTAAATACTGTAAAACTTATATTGCAATAGTATAAGCTTCTTTTAAATTTAGGGTAAGTATTTATGGCGATAAATTTTATGATATTCTATAGGATAGTGATACATATACACCGCATACATATTTTTAAATGATATAACCTCAAAATTTACATTTTTTTACTTGTGACACTTTTTTTTACCGGGGTGCGATATGCTTGTTGTTAATAAAAATATGTCATATATATCCGAATAGAACAATATTGAGTTTACGACTAGCCCTTTGAGGAATTCCAAAGGGCATTTTCTGACACTATAACACCGTTACAAATAGCACGCCTGACATGTATTTGGTTCCGTTTGGGTTTGCGTTTTATACATAAGCTTTTTGAGGTCAAGTTAAGGTTTTGAACCGCTACTTTAAACAAATAATTATAAGAAAACTTTAAAAAACTTATTTGTATAAGCTTAGATATGTAAAATACAAATAAAGGTATACATTGTTTCAAAAATTCTGGGGGAAAAAATATATATTTGTTTTTTAAGAAACAAGGAGAATAATGATCAATTCGAATGGGCTTTAAATTTTTGTGTTTGGAACTCAAGACTTTGCGCAGCTGAATGCGACAAACAAATATTTTCAAAATCACGTTTATTTGCGAGGTTTCCGATTTTTGAAGTTCGCAAGAAAAGCGCTTTTTAATGGAAGGGAAACACTGCGGAAACAAAACACATTTATTTTCTATCTTTCCATTGTTTTCATCCCAACGCATTTTATTTTTCTTGCTAGATCTTAACCCTTAAGTACAGAAAAACAAATGATTCTTCCCCCTTGCGTAAAGAGACGCGCTCGGAACTTGTTGAATTTATTAGTTTTGATAAAGAAACTAAAAACCCGACTTGCAATTCTGGGGAAGTAATTACGAAACATTTTAGATTTGAGTGAAGATTGCTATTTGATTCGATGTTAGGAAAATATAGTGGGTGATCTATTTTAAATAAATTCAACGAAAGCAAATTTTACTGGGGGAAAAGAGCAAACACCAAGATATGGTGCAACGTTGAACGGAAATTTTTAACACTGTAGGCCTACGTGGAAAAGTGTATGCAAGGAAACATTGAAGCCGACAAATTGGATGCCGATCCCATGTCGGTACCGTGACCATCCCCGTTTTCCCGGTGGGTTGTCATATTCATTCCTTTTGCTCACGAAAAATAAGCTTCTAATGTACAGCATGCACAATAATTCGTCATTTGGAGGGAACTAGTGCACATTAAATTAGTCGTGGTCTAAACGTTCTCACACCAACATCAGGTTCACGAGATTTCAGCTCAGGTGTTCTCCTCGTCATCTCATTATGGTTTAAAATGATGAGGCAGTATTCTTGGGTTTTGTCGTCTCTTCTTCGGGATAGACGACAAAGACAGACGGCGGCATGTTAAATCTATCCCAGTTCAAATGTGATCACGTTGGACGTTGTGCTCTTTCTGGATAGATTTCCAAACGGTCCCTTGTTCCCGGTGTTTCTTAAGGGATTGACTCCGCGAACCGTTGTATCATGGATCAAAAATGCGGGGCATCGTTTCCGGGTCTTTCCTTCGAGATAGACCCCGAACCGCTGAAAATAGCCCACTGTGCAACTTAATTGCGCCGTTAATTAATCGAACCGAATAGTAGTCAGCGCTGTGTAACTGTTCGATTAACTATTCTAACGTAGATTATCAAAATCCAGTAAAATTTTTATATATTTCCTGAACTGTCACCGGAGGCCTCCGTGGCCGAGTGGATTAAGGCGTCAGCTGGGAATCCGAGGGTCCCCGGTTCGAACATGTGCGACGGACAAGACCAAGAATAGTAAAAAAAGTAGTGATATTGCGATCGGAGGGTTGCCAACTTCGCTACCAAAATACTAGAATGTCGTCCGGAACATCCACAAAAAATAACGGCGTGTATACGGGACTGGTGCACGATGAATCTGATCGCGGTCCAAAGTCCGACGTCTATTGAAGGCGTTGTTTGCCAGCTCAGGGGTTGTCATCGACATCTGACTGTGGTTCAAAAATTCGAGGCATCGTTCCCGGGTCTTTCCTTCGAGATAGGCCCCGAACCGTCGCCAATAGCCCACTGTGCAGCTCTAGTGCGAGTTAATTAACCAAACCAAACCGTCGCCAATAGCCCACTGTGCAACTGTAGTGCGGCTTTAATTAATCGAACCATAGTCAATCGCGATGTGTAGTTAGTCCCGACGTCTATTGAAGGCGTTGGGTGCCAGTTCAGGTTTTTTTCTCGTCATCTGACCATGATTCTAAAATAACGAGATGTATGAATGTGTGTATGAATGTGTGTGTGAATGTGTATGTGTTCCCGGGTCTTTCCTTCGAGATTGACCCCAAACCGTCGCCAATAGCCCACTGTGCAGCTCTAGTGCGACGTTAATTAACCAAACCAATCCAAACCAAACAAAACCAAACCAAACCAAACGCGATGTGTAGTTCTAGTGCGACCTTATTCAATCCACCATTCAAACGTGGAGTATCAAACATCAGTAAATGTTTTATATATTTCCTGAACTGTCACCAAAAGAGCATTATGTAGCTCTTGTGTGACATTAACTCATACTACCATCATACCTTAAAACGAAAATGAATATTTTAAAACTAAATTCTACCCTTATTGATAAAAGTTTATAAAGGCTAAACTGTTCTATCGGGAGATAATACGCCCACGATTGCATCAATATTCTGTCCATGATCTGGAGTCTGAGTGCATTTCTTAAACATACATTTAGGAATGGCGGTCAGCTGACCTTTCAATATCCATTGACTTCAAATGAATGGACGAGGGGTGCTCAGAATGCAGTACAAGCTGGAATTAAACTATTTTTATAAGGATAGTTAAAAAGGTAAATGTTTGCTGGACGATTTTTGAAGAGGTTATTTGCGTTTTAAAGTAAATGGGGGGGGGGGGGGGGAGGGGTCACATATATCCTGTTTTACATGGAATAACGTGTTTCCGAATCGAATAGTTTTTTTTTTTACAAATTGTCTTTGAAATTGGTATGGGGTTTCTCGCGTCTCAAGAAATTGTATGCTTAAAAACATTATTAACGTCAAATCCTTATAACTACACAGGGTATCAGTCTATGGGAATGAATGACATACCATCGTGTAGAGAAAGGCGAATCTTTCGAATAGGGCCTATTCAATAGGCCGATTGTTAACCCATTCCGCTCTCTGAACTAGGTTTTTATCAACTTCAGTATATAATTCCGCCCGATAACTTCACATGGAATGATCTTATGGGGATAAATGACATACCATCGTGTAGAGGAGGGTGGGATCGTCGACCAGGTTATTTGTTAACCCATTCCCCCTATGACCTATTTTCGCGTGGGGTGGAGAGAACTTTCACCCTTGGCCACAATATTCGGTTCCTGTAATAAATTGAATTAATATTAAAATAAAAAAAATAACATACTAAAATATTTTTTAATTATATTATATTTTATTTTGGTAGAGTCACTTCTCACCATATATATAGTTATATTTCAGAAATTTATTTCTACTATACTGCAGAAAAAATGTACTTAAAAATGAGTACCTGAACCTATTCGGTTTTGTTTAAAAAGAATAATTGCTTCGTAAATGAGCGACGACGTACTCAAATTTAAATAACCGTACTTTCACAAAATTGAGCAGTGATTTAATATTGCTAATCTCATCTTCTGTTTAAGAGTTCTTAATAAAATCTGACAAACTTAAAATAGTTGTGCAGAAGATGGTTTTTGCCACATTATTTGATTGCTGAAATAAGAGCTTATTTTTAGTCATTATACTCATTGTACTCGTTATTGAGTACGACATTATAAAAATTGAAACATGTATTTGGAGCCAATATAAGCATCAAATGTACTCAAAAATGAGTACATTTTACTTAATTTCGAAAACCTATTTGTAACATTGTATATACATGTTGGAATATATATATAATATACTTATATATACCTTATGAACAGCCATATAATATAGTTCTTTACAAATGCGATATAAACTGTATAACAAAAAGTCATGCGTATTTACTTATTGTTTACGTATACAAAATTGGACAGACTTCGAATTTCTCAAACACAGAATTTTTAAAGCTGATTCGCGGGGGAATATTTTATAAACCCCAAACAATGCATGTTTTTTGAAAATGCATTTATATTTTATAATTTCTTTTCACTTTAACATTTTGCAAAAATGCATTTATTATCTCAAAACGCAAAAGTTCCTATTCTAAGGCCCATTTCTACACGAACGAGCAAAACGCGCGTGAACATTTCCGGACGGCCCTGTGATTCGATAATCCAAACCACGTGGTTCGCATTCTCGAATCACAGAGCTATCTGAAAACGCTAATGCGCGTTTTACTCGTTCGGGTTGAAATGGGCTTTAAGCGCCCTCAAAGTGAAAAGTCAGGTTGGGGCTGACTATTATTTGGATTGACTGTTATTTATTTTACTTTTTTTTTCCTAAACAGATAAAACTATTTAAAAAATACCTTTAAAATTCTATAAATAAGGTATGATTTTTTTTCCCGTAATTTTGAGGGGATTTTTTTTTCCTACAAAATCTTATCTTTTGCTTTATAATAGGTCTTTTAATTCTGTCAACACTGACTCACATATCGCCTTTTTCCTCATGTTTTCAACTACTTGCACCAAATTCTGCAAAAGATAAACCGCGCACGTTATCACCATTTTAAGAAAATGGGGTAGTAACTTTTTAACACGTGTAAAACACTCATAAAAAGGTGATTAACGTGTTTTGACGTTCGGCCATTTACGGCTATTTCATCTATTTCCGTAATGAATGCAATTTTCGCTCAAATACTTGAAATTTACAGCAGGTTTTTCGCTATTCAGTTTTAGGGCCTCTAGTTGCTCATATCAATTTGTCATTATCGTCAATTGGGGAAATGTTTTATAGTCATACTGTGACTTGGTGCGAAAACGACTATTGTCATACATGACAGTTTAGAGAAAAATATCTTCATCAGGCTCGGCTTTGTTGTAATCTTACGGGAATCACGGAATTGTATGATTTTAAGAGTTAGAGAAGCCTGATGACATCGAGGCAGTGGCGGCTCGGCTACTACAGCAAGTACAGCCGGGCTGCACCTAAATTCATTAGTGTATTTTAAAACTAAAATAAGATATTTTACTAATTTTCTTAAATGAAGATTATAATTGAAAATGAAATTTCTACGGTAGTAAACAAAATCTCCGTTAAATAGTAAGCCTGTTACCGTAATGCACAATTCAGGAGAGGGAATTCAATCAAAACTGCAGCCAAACAGCGAAATTTGAAATCGGCTGCATAGATTGCCATGGCAATCTATACGTAGTATGGAGATTCCCTCCATGCTAATGCACTGCATTTGTGAGAAGGTACAGCCGAAATGAATTTTCTTGTTTTAGTTGCACTTGAGGTTCGATATGCTGATTGGCTCGTGGATGAAACGAGAATATTTCCAAACGGAAATGGTTTTCGTGATATATTTACTGTGTGCTGTTGTTTCAGGACATGGTCCTGCTGTTGTTTCGTTATGTAAGTTAATATTAAAATTGACCGATTCGCATGTTTAAAAGAAAGCAGGATTGCTTTAATTTTCCAAAGATAAGTGTTTTCTATTTTTTCGCATGTTATCATTTAATGAAAGGAAACTTGATTTGAGTAGTGAATAATAAAGAATTTCCGTTCATGTAAGGCTTTTGGAAAATAGGGGGGGGGGGGGATTCACATGAATTCGGCTGCACTAACATTTTAGACCACGGGCCGCCATTGTTGTTACGCAGTCCCAACCGACCGCATTATTCGATTTTCTTCAAATTTGGTATAAATGTTCTTTAAAGTCATTAAAAACGACGTTTTTTTTATGAATTTCTTTTTACTCCGTTTTAAGATGGGGGCCATTTTATTATTTGATTCCGTTTCAAGATGGTGGCCGTTTTAGTGCATCCGTTTCATGCAAAATTCAACTTTTGTTTTTGGACTTTGTTTTAGGACTACTAGTTTAGAAGTTCAAATGTATTTGTATACTCAAAAATTTTAGAAAAAAAAGTGTTGTATTTGATATGGGTCGTTCGTGTTCTAAGCCACAAAATTAATTTTCCAACTTAGATGTAGGAAACTCTATGACAATAGAAATTCATATTTTGCCGTCTCATCAAGATCGATTCATTAGTTTCCGAAATAGAAGCGGACCTCCCCCCCCCCCCCTTTCCTTATTAGTATGCTCCCTCTTATTAGCACACCGTTAAAAATAGGTATTTAAGAATAAATAAAATGTATTCATTTGTGATTACATTCGATGTTTATCGTAGCTTCGAATACATAAGTTTCATTTTTGAAAGCGACGTGTACTCAAAAATGAGTAAAATTAATGAAAAAAAAGCAGTTGCTTCCCTACATAGGCTGCATTTACAGGCAACTCTCATTATCTCGAACTCGAAGGGAAGTGTATAAAAATTCGAGATATCGAAAATTTGAGTTATCGAAAATCCTATAAAAAAAGCTGTTTCGGTAAAAATAAATACAAGTATACTTACCCTACTTTATTTAAAATATCTATCCAAAATTTTTTGGTGAGTATTTCTATTTATTTCGGAATCAATTATATTTTCCAAATGCATGAATGCTTAAAATGTAGCTGTTTTTATTTCCGGCCACGATTCATTGAATGCACGCATAGTTTTTATGGAAGATAGAGCCTCTTTCAAAGTTATCTTTAGAGGAGGTTCGTATTCTTTTTCTTTTTCCGAGAGCGATCTCTCAACAAAAGCTGCTATAGAGGTGTATTACATTTTTGTTTTGTCGCCATTATTCGCAGCGACAAATCAACACCACGATAATTGCATATTTGCTAAAGTTTCTTCAAAATCCGTAGTTTTGAGAGGAAAACCAAATTTTGAGTTGCGTGGAAACTACGAGTTATCGAAAATAAAGAAGAAAAACTTCGAATTAACGAGATAAAATTACATTAAATAAGTAATAAAGGTGCAGGGAAATCGAACTTCGAGTTTTCGAAGTTCGATTTATCGAGAGTCTACTGTATAAATCACTTTCAACAATTACAACCAGGACTTGTCGGGAATCGAACCCCATCCGTCTACCTGATGTCGTCCGCACCGACATGCAGAGCCATATCCGTTGTACCACCACAGCGATCTGAAGAAGTTATAAACAGAAGTATTGTTAAAAAAAGGCGTAGCAAAAGAATGGAAAGTCAGATAATTGAATTGTAATAACTCAGTTTCCATTTAAGCAATCGACCTCAAATAATGTGGAAAACCATCTTCTGAACAAATATTTTAAGTTTGCCAGATCGCTTTTTTAAGACAGTGTGAACTCAAGCTGAGATTACCAATAATGCTCATTTTTTCGAAAGAACGATTACTTACATTTGAGTACGTCATCGCTCATTTACGATAGAAATTGTACTCAAAGAAAAACGAGTACGTCCATGTACTCATTTTTAAGCAATTTGTTTTACAGTGTATGCATATAATTAGTTACATAGCGATTACGATAAAATATCGAACAAAAGTTAGTACCTATTTCGTTTTTCATTTATTGTGCCTTAAAACTAATTAACTGAAAATTTAAGTCGATTTATATTTCATCAAAATATTTTTTTAGATACGATTCTTTCTATTTATAACGGCTTTCCGTTTCTAATAATAATTTTTATTTTGTTTGAAATCGGAGTATTCAAAGAGACAAAAACGATATATTTTTTTTTAAATTGAATTTCAATAGAATCTTTTCATTAAAAATACATCGACAAGTTTGTAAACAAGAGATTCTCGGAAATATAGTTTGTAATCCAAGACGATTTTTGTCTGTAATCTTTTCATAAAACAATTTTTTATTTAGTGTATGTTGTTAAAGAATATTCACGTTATTTCACTTAACAACTTTTCGGTCTTAAAGAACGAAAACAATTTTTTAAGAATTTTTTAAAATTACCATACAGTGTAATTTTCGCTTACTATTACTTTATGTGGAATAATAAAGCTGTTTTCGAGTCAATATCACACCGGGTGTTAACCGTTTGCACTCCAATGTCGCCTCTCAGGCGCCAACATAACGACCAGTTCTTTTGTTTCCCTGTTCTTTAAAATAAACGAAAAGAGCATGATCTTGTGCTTAGAACGTCAATCTTTTTTTCAACTTGTTCTCTTGCAAATGCAAAACAGATTAGGATATTTTCCCCTTTATGAATAAAAAAAAATCTGTGGAAAAGAGCGTAAAGGGGTTCCATAGAAAGAACACAAATCGCAAAGTGTTCTTAGGGTAACTCTTTAAATTCGAGTGGCTACGTTCATTCACCAAAATAACAATATGTTATTTTTCCCCTGTTCTTCAAATCGAATGAAAAGTGCATGTTCTTAAACATGAAAAACGCTTTTATTTCGTTTTTTTTTAAAATCTAACTCCATTTAAAAGTGTGATGTCACTTGAGTATCAGCTTATTTTATTAACCCTTTGCACTCCGATGTCGCCTCTCAGATGCCAACATAACGACTTGTTCTTTTGGTTCCCTGTTTTTTAAAATAAAGAGAACGGCGTGATCTTGTGTTTAAAAAAACATCGATTTTTTTTCTCAATTTGTTCTCTTGCAGATCCGATATATATTACGATTTTCTCCCCTCTATGAACATAAAAAATTGTGGGTAAAAGAACAGAAAGAGGAATAACTGTTCCGTGGAAAGAACGCAATGTGAAAGATGTTCGCGGAGTGCAAAGGGTTAAATCACCAAAATAACGACTAGTTATTATTTTTTTTTGTGTTCTTCAAATTGAAGGAGAACAACATGTTCTTGAGTTTACAAAGTTAATATCTCATAAACTTTAATATGAATTATTTTTGTGATCTTGATGCACCAAGTAGGTTAGTCTAAAACTTTCTTCAGATGGAAATTCCTCCCAACCCATGTTATTTATTAAACGTTTTACAAATGCCATATACCACTAAATATATGTTTGGTGTACTGAGATAAATAGTTAGCTTCACGCATAATTTTTTATATTTTTATAATTATCTATCCTAAACGTAAAAAGAACACGCTAAAGAATACACGTTTAAAAAGAACAGGAACGGGCGTTGTAACTTTTCCATTAAAATAACGTAAATATCAAACGTGTTGCTAGAGTGGAAATGGTTAATGAAAAAGCTAAGTTTTTTTTAAATATATATAATTATCTGTTTATTTTGGTTTTTAAAAGCCAATCAAGCAATTACGCCCGAGCTGTGGCCAATGTATCGCGAGCGACGGAAGGTTAAAGAAATAATCGAAGTGTATTAGGATATATATATAAATTCATTTAGGTCTTATGCGCAGAGATGTTAGCGCATGGCGTAGAGTTACTGTCATGGAAAAGGGTAAACAAACATGACTGCGGATGAATACAAACTTAGGTTATTCGTAAACACACAGTAGAATTACAATGTAAAAAATTCGCTTAAAAATGAGTACATGAACGTACTCGTTTTTCTTTGAGTACAATTACGTCCTAAAGGAGCTATGACGTACTCAAATTTAAGTAATCGTACTTTCCCAAAGCTGAGCAGGTGTGATTTAATATTGCTAATATCACCTTCAAGCCATCTTAACAAAGCAACCTAAAATAGTTGTTCAGAAGATGGTTTTTCACATTTGATGTACATTGCTTAAACGGAAACCGAGTTCTTACAATTCAATTATGTTACTTCCCATTCATTTGGCACACCTTTTTAACATTTATTCTGTCTATAACTTCTTCACGTCGCTCTGGTAGCTTAACGGATAAGGCCCAAAGCGGTGCTTGCAGATTGGGTTCGATTCCCACAATGTATTGTGTGTAATCGTCCATATTTACTGAAAGTTATTTATGAAGGCAACCTATGTCGGCTAGCATCTACTCTTTTTATTCGTTTTTACCCATTGTACTCACTTTTAAGTACATGTATTTTACAAAATTGCGACTTATGCATTCGGAGCCATGATAAACATCGAATGTATTCAAAAATGTTTTATTTATTTTTGAATACCTATTTTTAACAGTGTAGAATGAGTGGATGTTACATTGATAGATTCACCACCAAAGTATTACCAAAACATGGCGAAAATTATCGCAAGTTAACATAAATATTGTACACTAAACACTAATTTAATGGTTTTAAAAATCGTTACACAATACAGATCACGATCCTTCCCCTTATTTCCCCATAATTAACGGGTGATTTCCACTCCAGTACTTTAAGTACTTAAATAAGGACTTGCTCAGCAAATTGTTTCCTAATATAAGGAGTTGTTTAAAATAGTCCATCTTTTCGTGAAGTATCGATACGCCCACACACAGTAACGTGTGTACTCGACTAACAATAACAATTCTTTTATAACGAAGACGCCAAGTTTGAATACTAACAAGCGCACGCAGTAATTGTTTTCCGCTCTCATTATTTATAAAGACATCGTTAATTTACAACGTGGTGTTTGATACGAATTATTAGTGTGCGCGTTTAGAATCTTTAAATAGTATTTAATTGTATTACAAAATATTTTCTGTAAATAATAAAAGAGTCTGTCTGTGGCGCGCAAAACATCTACTTCCTCTGCATATAAATGTCTTGAAATTAGAAAGACAAGTACTATTTAACTTCTAATTTTTCACCTGAGAGCCAGAATTAAAAAAAAAAATTAGTTATTTTTTATTTACAGTTTTTGAGTTTTCGCATGCGTTATGCAGATGAATTGTTGAGCTGTGGGAGATGGAGAACTGCGCATGCGTAATTAAATAGATGATTCTTTCAGGTTTTAGTTGCTGTGTTTACTTTTTTCTTCCGATTGACTACGGACACTGATCTCTAACTGTAACTTCTGGATTGGGCAGGACATTTTGTTGACTTGAAGCCAATTGAAGACGTAACAACTGTACGCCATTTTCATCGATACCGCAATATTTCATGTTAAAATAAGCTGACATGTATTGCTTTTGGATTAGTTTTTTTTCTATTTTATTGAAACCCATTTTAAATGCAATATGCTACTAAAATTGAAAGTCATTCGCAAGTCGAAGTTCTTAAAAAGCAAGAGCAGAAATTATTTGTTTGGTAATATAAAAATTAATTCTATAAGTAGAAAATATATTTCTACAATGCTATGGTATTCAAAAACATCACTCAATCATTTAAAAAAAATTGGGGGTACAGTATGATAGTTTCCACATTGACTTCAACGCGCCCATATAAGAAAAAAGTTTTAAGCTTTCCAGCAGTTACAGTTAGAGTTCAGTGACTACGGATTACGGCTTTTACAATCGCTTCTCAACGTTCATTTTTGGCTTAATTCGCGATCATTTGTTAAAGTTCGTTTTAAAATTTGTTTTATATGACCGTTTCTTAAAAATCATATCTACTACTCTCGGATTGACTGCGGATTTCAATTTTTATATTACTATTAAAGCAAAGAAGAGAGAAGCTTCAAAGTAATCCCATTTTCCATTTATTTACATTATCGCTTTATTTTATTCGCCAAGGTAAAAGTTGACAATAGGGTCTATACTGCAGCTACAGCATGCCAACGTAAAAGTCAACATGGAGTGTTTAAATATGGTTTGTTTTTAAATTTTCCAACTACGACGATTTATGCACATTAACGGGGTTCCCGGCAACGCGAGTCCACACAACTGGTCTATAATAATAAAAGAAAGAGTCTTCCTGTGTGCGGCTGTGGTGCGCAAAACACTATCTTCCTTAGCTCGGATACGTCAGAAATATTCTTATATACTACACATTATTCAATCTCTAATTGTGCTTCTGAGGCTCAAAATTTTAAAATCCCGTTTATAACGGTTTTAGAAGCTATTTTTTTAAATGGCCATTAAAAATAGTATCTACTTTTTTAAAAATGCATTGTTATAAAATCATAAGATTTTGACAACAATGAAATACTTTAAAAAAAATTGATATGTATTTATTGTTTTAAACAATTGAAAGTTGGCGATCAAAAATTGTTTTGGCGAAGTAACTATTTTTGGCAATTATGCTTCAAAGGGAAAACTAACGGAAAAGATAACTTTCGGAGATGTTTAAATAATCGACCAGTTATTTTACCTTCGAGAAAATAAAAGAAAATTAATAAGTGAGGAGAACGAACCAATGGGATGCAATTTTGTTGACGAGCGTGAAACCGCGGGTAACAGCTAGTTACCTGAGGTAAAGTAATTAAAAAAAATGTACTTTTTACTTGAATTTAAACGATTATGTGCATAAAAACTTTCATAATGTTGTAAGGCATTGAAAATGATCACAGTACAATTATTTGTTGTGTCATCATTTCAAATTTGTCATCATTTAAAATACTTTTTTACTTGAAGTTTAAACGATTATGTGCATAATAAATATTCATAATGTTGTAAGGCATTGGAAATTATCAAAGAACAATTACTGGTTGTGTCATCATTTAAAATTTGTTATAGTATTAAAAGCAGAATATAAATGTTTTTAGTTGCATTGGATTGTTTTTAATTTTGCTCTGTAGTACAGATATATTATATGCCTCTTACACACGACGAATCTTAAAAGTGTGGTAACAAAAGAAAGATAATTTCCCGGAACACCGCCAAATCGTACTTTCATCTCATAAACATCAAAGTTTTTTTTTAAAGAAAAGCCGTTTAAAACAATTATTTCATAAATAAACATTTAACAAAATATTTCCAACATCCAGCTAGAACGTGCTTTTGTAGTGTAGTCGGTAGCGCGGGGCTTCGAAACAATAGGTTGCAGGAACGAAGGGGACAACTGAAATTCAAGGACATTACACACTCAAAATATTTTTTTTATGTGTATGCATTGCCAAACTGCTAGTTTTAGATTTTATTGTAAAACTGCTCTTACACTTTTAAAACTAATTTGAAGTTGTATAGATATTTTAGGTATTGTTGTTTGTGGGCGAAAAAACGAGATATAGTTACACAATATATTACTTCCTTTTCAGTTGAAATTGCACAAAACTATTTGTTTCTGATATTCTATTGTTTGCTTTTGCTTTTCATATGTTGTTTTCTATCTTTTTAAGATAATAGTTTATGTATTTTACGAAAGCATAACTTGTAAGAGAATATTTGCTCTTTTCAAATTTCATGTAGTGCCTGCAATTGTTTTTAACGAACCTACTGTGTCGTTTCGGCGAATACGATAATGTTATCTTTTCTATTTGTATGTATTGTTATATATAAACACACGTCTCGTTTTTTATTAGCAAAACTTATTTCTTTTGTTGTTGAATATTAACCCTTAAGACTCGAAATTTATCTATAATAATAAAAGAAAGCGTCGGTCTCTGGCACACAAAACATTTGTCTCCCAATGTTCGGACCATGTCTGAAAATTTATATATAGATACTATTCAACCTCTGATTGAGTTAAAGTGAATCAAGTTCAAAAGTATAAAAAAATTGGGTTGTTGAGGATTAAAACTTGTTAATGGTGTATATTTTCAGAGCCATAGTGAACCAAGTCCCTGCTATTGCTATTTTCTAACAGATGGCATTATTATCCTCTAAATCGCTTTAGGATATAACTAGTGTTAATAAACCTTTACCTTGATATTCTCGAAACTATAACTTATGGCCTTATTTCGCTTTAGCTCTGAACGCCTCAATTCCGCACATGCGGCTTGAAATTTTATAAAATAATCTTTCTGGAAAAAAGGAAAACCGATCATAAGAAAAATGCGCTAAAAAGTAAAAAATAATTTTTAATTTTACAAGCGAGTTGGAAAAAATTGAATTATTAAATATCAATTTTATACTTATTACAACTTTTTGAAATTGGCGCCAAAATTTAGGTATGATTTTTGTAAATTGGCACCAACTGTAAAAAGTTGTACTAAGTATAAAATTGATATTCTATAATTCAATTTTTTCAACTCATTTTTAAAATTTAAAATTATTTTTTACTTTTTAGCGCATTAAAGTCGGTTTTCCTATTTTCAGAAAGATTATTTTATTTTTCTCTTTTTAGTTTTTAATTTAACAGGGGGCTTCGCCCCCTCTTATTATTCACCAAGAAATTCAAGTAGCAACTTCTGCTGAACAATGTATCTCTCTATTTTAAAAAAAAGTAAGCCCTAGGGGGAAAAAGTAAGACCTAGGGGGAATTTTCAGTTCTTTCAATATTATTCAAATCGTATCTCAAAATGTAAAAGTCCTAAAATTACGAAATTAAGTGAATTTGTTAAGAAATGTTTGATAAATAAGAAGAATATATTTTTGTTTCAATACTGTTATTAGTTTATAAGTTATTTAATATTAAAGTCGTCGTTGATAAAATTTCGCTTACAAGTAATTTTGTATGTCGAGTTTCTGAAACACTATTAAGTGGAGAGATCCAATTTTTTTAGGGAGTGTACAAATAGGTTTGAACTGGAAATCCAAGTAAGCATTTTTTTAAATTCGAATTAGTTTTGGATTTATAAGTTTTTTAAACATTTAAACACGCTCCACTTTTTGAACTTTTTTCACCCTCATTTTTGAAACGTGATTTCTAAATTGCTATAAGTCATTTAAAATTACATATTCTCTTATTCAAAAAAATATATTAATGTTCGCTAAAACTTCCTCTTTCTGATGTTATAAAAATTATATTCCTATCTTTATAATTAAATTAGATATGGTCAATTAAGATAGGTATAAAAAATAGCGAAGAAGGATAAAAATGTCGGATATTTCGAGAAAATTTTAATTTGCGACTTTTTGTCTCATTGTTCCGCTTGCATCTCAGAAAGTAAATGTCCTAAAATTATGAAATTATGCCAGTTTATTAAGGAAATGTTTGGGTAATAAGATGAATATATTTGTTTTTCAATACGATCAGTATATTAGACGTTATTTTATGTTAAAGTCATGATTTTAGAAAATTTTGTAAACAATTCATACATTTTTGTATACTTGTCTTCCAATTTTCAACAAAAAAATAAATAAAAAATTAGGGGTATAGATTAAACTATTGGCTACAAATGATCAAGAGCGTTTGTCAAATTTCGATTTAGTTTTGTAGTTATAAATTTTTAAATCATTGACGAAATGTCTGAAATAATCGTAAATTTTACGCGTATCTTCCCAAAAGATAAATTAAAACTGCTCTAAGTAGTTCAAAAATATACTTTTTTCCCGTTACAAAAATATAGTTATATTCGTAAAATCTTCCTTTCTTGAATGGTATCAATACTGAAATTCTATCGTAAAAAATAAATTAGATGTAACTATTTATGTGAAGTACTATAATTATTATTAAAAGATATTTCTGAGCAAAATGCCGACGTTGGCAAAATGCCAACATGTATGTAAATCCAATAGCTTAATCCCGTAGCTTAATATATATTTTAATGGGGAATTATTATTAGCGCCAATTCTCAATAATCTTACTTTATATAAATAAAAGTTGGCGAATTAGGCTTATTTTTGTTTGGCGCGTTTTATGCTGTTGTTTGTTTACACGTTTCGCTTTTCAATGCGTAGAAACAATTGCGTTGAAGCAGTTCTGCAGTTGAGCTTTTCCAGTTATCAGACCCACCACAACGGTGGCAACGTTTGTGTGTATGTGGGGGGGGAGCATGCCCCCCCCCCCTGTAAACTTGAAACCTTAAAAGTTGGGGTTTTCGAATTTTAAAAATCCCTTTGTTGGGAAAATTTATGCCTCAGGAAAATTAATATTATTAGCAAATGAAAGCGACGGAAGACTAGAAATTGCCCAGCTTGTATCAAGATGAAACTTAAATTAGATCTCAAAACGGAACACTGCATTGGAACATGAGTGCAAAAAATCAATACTTTCGAGAGAACTGTTTAATATTACCTATGAAAAAGCTGACAAATGTCTATAAGTTGGAACTGGGATTTTTTTTAGCTGTTGCGTTGTGAATTTCGAATCGTTAAGTGTGGTCTGGTTAATAAACGTCGCACTAGAGCTACACATTGAACTACTGGCGTTGATTCGAGCAAAGCTTCCTTGATTGGTTATTGGTACGTATTTACTTACTGGGCAAAATCAAAGTAACGGACGTACCTTTTGCAAGAATAATAAAAATGTTAAAATTATTTTACTCCTCAGTTATTAACTGTATGTAAACATTTTGGTATGTTTAAAAAGAGCACAAAATTGCCTTTCATAGTGATAAAAAATTTCATTCTCATGTGAAAATTAATTTGAGAAATATACATTTTTGAGCATGGTAACGGACGTACTAATTTTGGACATGAGTTTCACAAGCATGCTAATTGAGGCTCAATTCCTCTGAATTGGTAAATCTCTTTGACATGTATATATTTTTTTCAATGATTTGAATGTACTAAGTTAGAAAAACAATCACAACATTTCGAAAAAAATAATTTTATGATGGTAAAAAAAATTGTTTTGTGTCGGTAACGGACTTACCAGCCATGGTAACGGACGTACCTTTTCCAAATTTTTATTGAAAATTCATGTTATTTTCATAATTTTGTAAAGAATATCAATAATACACAAAAGTTAATTATAGGCAAGATTATTTTACATATTAGAAGAATTAATTTAACAAGATAATTACATTAATGGCATAATAATAACACTAGTACAGGTAAAATAGGTTTTTCATTGACAAATGGTGTGCATACACAAAAATTTGGGAATTACCTTGTTAAGGCACTAGAAATGAAGATTCAATGATTTATTATATTTAAGGAGGGGGTAAAGGGGGTTAATTTTTAAAAAACTCAAATGCTGCTTAGTGTCTACGAGATCCTGAAATTAATGCTAGCGATAAAATATATTGATTTGTTCAACATAGGGCTACGAAATTGGTTTAGGGTACTTCAGGAATTAAAAATATAGGCCAACTTGATCTTTTAACATGTATACACTCAATCAGAGGACTGGAGAAGACCTTATTCAACTATTTAAATTTATTAAATCAGGTGATGTTGAGGACATAATATTTAAAACATCCAACGGGACTAGAGGTCCTGTGTACAAGTTACACAAAATCAAGAAAGTAGAAAGCATTATTCTTACAATAACATAAATTGAATAGTTTGCCTGAAGGTGGTTAATTTGTCAGGAGTAGCTGGTTTTAAAAGACAACCAGATAGACATTGGGAAATTGTTCCGATGTGATAGTCTGTACTTCGTTGGCAGTATTTGTATACACTTGCATACAAATCATCTTGATATTTTTTAAAGTAATTCAAACCATAATTAATTAACCCACGATCATTAAAAAACTTGTAAAGAGCCCAAAAAGTTATATTATGGTGTTCTGTAATTCAAGTATATGCAAGATATTCATAATATTCAGAGATTAAGAATTCCTAATACTCAAATATGATTAAAAACATTTTGGTATTTTCAACACCTAGCATGCTTTATAAGGTGACACTAGTCGATTGATTGAAGTAAATGAAAAAATTCATTTTCTGAAAACTGCATTAATAAGCAATAATGTGTTTTTTAAAGATAAACTATTCAACTAAAATTATACTCTTTCCATGTTGTTATTAAACAGATATCATAAAATTGTCACATATAGTTTTTTTAGTAGAATTGTTACACACAGTTCTGCATATTATTTATGATAAGATTTTTAAAAAATATTTTTAAAAATAATTAGTAGTTTTAAATTTTGTAATAGAATATTTAATGAACTGATAAAATGTATAAGTTTATTGGTTTTATCAAGAAAAAATTGACTGTTAAAATGCATGGTTTTTGGTAACGGACGTCATTTTTATCATCATAATATTCTTTTTCTTGAAATGTTGTGATTGTTTTTCTAACTTAGTACATTCAAATCATTGAAAAAATTATATATTTGTCAAAGAAATTTATCAATTCAGAGTAATTGAGCCTCAATTAGCATGCTTGTGTACCTCATGTCCAAAATTAGAACGTCCGTTACCATACTCAAAAATGTATATTTCTCAAGTCAGTTTTCCATGAGAATGGAAATTTTTGTCACTGTGAAAGGCAATTTTGTGCTCTTTTTAAACATACCAAAATGTTTGCCTACAATTAATAAATGAGGAGTAAAACAATTTAAACATTTGTGTTATTCTTGTAAAAAGTATGTCCGTTATTTTGATTTTGCTCTATCTTTAAAAATAAATAGTTTTACATTTTGTAATAGAATATATGATGAACTTCTAAAAATATAAGTTTATTTCAATCAGAAAATAATATAAACACTTTTAAATTGGTTTTATCGAGAAAAAATTGACTTTATGAAAATGCATGGTTTTTGGTAACGGACGTACTGGTACGTCCGTTACCATGATTTACCCAATTATTTTTTTTATATAAAATTTCTTTTTAAGTATAATGTTACTTAAGTCAAATAAAAAGTAAACCTAAAGTTTCAAGTTTTTCAGTTCAAAAATAAAGTTGCAGCATCAATATAAGCCAAAAATAGTAACGGACGTACCAATAAGAGCTAGAAAAAAAAATCACTAGCATTTTTAACCATACCAAACAAGTTACAAAAAATCTTAATATCAAAGTTAGAACCCCTAACTATTTTGTAAACAAAACATGCTAAAAGAAGAATATTATTTGATATTATCCCTTTCACTTTTATAGTCCAATCGGTATCAGATATGCACTGCATGCTTCTAAGTGAGTGAGACGAGTCTAAACATGAACTTGTGAACCAAAAACTACTTATATTATATAAGCATGGCACACATATTTAAAATCTGCACACTGTCACCTTTAAAATGAGGTATCATTTATGTATCTACTGTGGTTTTGAAATTTTGAGAAAAAGTTTACTTTGATGTGATTTTGCCCTACTACATCAAGGACGCTTTGGTTCGAGGCCTTTCTCGAAGAAAAGGCCCGGGAACGATGTCTCATATTTTTAACAATGGTCAGATAACGAGAACAACACTAGAGCTGGTACCCGACGTTTTTAAGTTGGGAATTTTGAATTGTTCACTTTCGGAATTTCGGATCGTTAAGTTGGGAAATTTCTTGTCTCAACATCCCAAAAATAAATTTGTGTGACGGCACTGCCAGCAATAATTTATATAACTAAAAAAAGTATGGTTGTTAGGACGCATTGTCATTGTCTACAGTGTATGAAGCCGGTATTGTTTGCGAAGCAAACTAAAGAGGATTGCGTAGCAATCCTCCGGGGGTTGGTGAAGCGTTAGCGGAGCAGGGGGCGGAGCCCCCTAGTATTGTAAAACAATATCGCTATTAATGCTAATAAATGTTGGTACGAAATGTCATTGTTGTACAACTTCTGTTAAACAATGAAAATGTTATGAAATCGGATAAATTATTTAAAAAAAACTCCGGTTAATCGACATTTCCGGATATATAACAGCCGGATAACCGATTTTTTTGCAGATTTTGCCTAAGTGGATTTTTCTCTATCCAACAAAAAAAGAATTTTCAAAATCGGACATTATTTTATTATAATCGGAAATTTTTTTTAAATTGCTCCCAAGTGAAACATCCCCTATCCAACAAAAAAAACCTTTTGCAAATATCTGAAGTAAAACCGAAATTCCGCGCGAACATACATAAAAAAAAATACATAATGGTCGAATCTATTAACTCCCGACTTGGCGCGCGATTGACGGTTTTATTTTGGAGTTATGGGTTGCGCGCTGTTCAGTCGGTTAAAAATCGAGTTTAGTTTTTCGTTTATAACGGTTTTAGAAGCTATTTTTTTTAAATGGCCATGAACAAAAAATAGTATCTACATTGTTATAAAATCATAAGGTGATTGTATAAGACAACAATGAAATACTTTAAAATAAATGAATATATATTTATTGTTTTAAACAATTGAAAGTTGGCGATCAAAAATTGCTTTGGCGAAATAACTCTTTCTGACAGTGATGCTTGAAAGTGAAAACTAATGGAGAATGAATAAACGGAAAGAACAGATCCATAGGAGTAAAAAAATTGTAACGCGAGCCAAAAATTAAAAATTTTAGATAGTTATTTTTTTACATAGTATTTAGAATTTCAATAATCTAATAGGTATCGTATCACTGTAGGGAGAGAGAATGACGCATGCGAACCCTTTGAGCTTAGTAGGGGTTCAGCATGGGACTTCGAAACAATAGGTCACTGGTTCAAGTCCGGACGGGGGCAACTCATTTTTTTTAATGTATAAGTTTAACCGGTTCTCCATCAGAACACAGAGGCCTCCGTGGCCGAGCGGTTAAATGCGTCATGTACCTAGGAATACGAAGGATCCTGGTTCGATGCCAGGCGATGGACTTGACAAAGAAAAGTAAAAAGTAGTGATCTTGTGATCGGAGGGTTGCCAGCTTCGCTACAAAATGCTAGAAAAAGTCGTTCAGAACATCCGCAAAAGTTAACGTCGTGTATACGGGACTGGTGCACGATACATCTGATCGGGGTCCAAAGTCCCGATGTTTATTGAAGACGTTCCTCGTGTTCAGGTGTTTTCTCGTCATCTGACCATGGTTCAAAAATACGAGGCATCGTTCCCGGGTTTTTCCTTCCAGATAGGCCCCGAACCGTAGCCAATAGCCCACTGTGCAGCTCTAGTGCGACGTTAATTAAACAAAAACCAAACCAAAACTCCATCCGAACTGGACTGCGGAGCATTTCGGTAAGTCTTGGTGGGTTCTATTCCCGGTATTTTTATTTTTATTTTATTTTATTAACGTCGCACTAGAGCTGCACAGTGGGCTATTAGGGAAGACCCGGGAACGATGTCTCGTATTTTTGGAATCACGGTCAGATGACGAGGAAACACCTGAACTGGCACCCAACGCCTTTAATATGGACGTCGGGACTTTGGACCCCGATCAGATGTATCGTGCACCAGTCCCGTATACACGTCGTTAATTTTTGCGGATGTTCTGGACGACTTTTCTAGTATTTTGTAGCGAAACTGGCGAAACCCTCCAATTGCAAGATCACTACTTTTTACTTTTCTTTGTCAAGTCCATCGCCTGGCATCGAACCGGGAACCTTCGTATTCCCAGCTGACGCCTTTAACCGCTCGGCCACGGAGGCCTCTCGATTCCCGCTAAGTCTAAATTGTAATTGTTGATATTTATTGAAAGTGATTTATAAAGGCAGCCTACGTAGTCAAGCAACTGCTATTTGTAGTCATTGTACCCATTTTTGGGTACATGTCTTTTTCAAAAATGAAACTTGTGTAATCGGAGCTATGATAAACATCGAATGTCATCAAAAATGAGTACATTTTAGTTATTTTTGAATACCTATTTTTAACAGTGTGTAAGACTACCGACCGCGAAAGGTTAAGCGTTCAATCTAAAAGTCTCTTAAAAATAAACATTTGTTTATGTAAGCCGTTCTAATGATTGGTCGTCAGAGCCTAATTTAGACTAATTTACGTGAATTAACTAATTAAAATCCGCAATTTACGTTACTTAGTTAATTTTAAGAGGCAAATATGTTATACGTTGCAACAAGAAATTTGACTCCACTTAAAAGTTTTACGTAACAGTATCTGCGAAGGTTTTAAGAATTTCATATAAAATTTCACGCGCAAGTGTCGCAGTTTCGGTATTTACGATTTAGAAAATGTGCGCGGGACCTTTTACGACACTTTGGATATAGCGGTACGCATTTATAATCTCGTCACGAAATGCAGCGGTTTTAGGAAATAGTGGTCTTTCGCTGTCATGCGCGAAATTTCGTGGAGTTCCGGAAATCTTACCTGAAAGTTTAGACTCCACTTAGTATAAATTGGGGGTGTCAAGTCTCACCGAAGTATCAAGGGATTCTAGTGTATTTCAGATTTATGCTTTTGTGCAGCCATTATATGGCTATATGAGAATAGTTTTTCCAACTATAATAGACGATCATTTATACGAATCTTTTATACACACTTATTTTCCTAAGTCACATGGAAATAAATGTATTTTGTTTATATTAGTTGTTTATAAGTTTCATTCAAAATAGTTAACGGACTTATAAGACCTGGTTTAAAGAAAAACGAACTCGTCATCAGAGTTCAATCCTTGGCGCCGTCAGGAAAAATTGACGTGTGCATAGGGATGTATATAGGGATAGGGATGGGGTACTTGTAGATAGAGATGAGACACTTTTAGATAACGATGGGGCACTTGGAAATAGGGATGGAGTACTTGTAGATAGAGATGGGACACTTGGAGATAAGGATGGGGC